>JAZHRO010000036.1:106780000-107380000 GCA_037157565.1 Thalassia testudinum | reverse complement strand
CCTAGTACACTTAAGTATGTTTTCCTAGGACCAAATGAAATGCTCCCCGTAATCATAAGTTCAAAATTGACCAGCGAGCAAGAGTGAAAACTAACGAAGGTCCTTATGGAACACAAGGCAGCCATTGGATGGTCTTTATCAGACTTATCTGGCATTAGCCCCTCCTACTGCACTCATCGTATATATATGAAGGCGGAGGCTCGAACCTTCCTGCGAGATGCAGCGACATCTCAACCCTAACATGCGAGAGGTCGTTAAGAAGGAAATTATTAAGTGGCTGGATGCGGGTATAATCTACCCGATCAGCGATAGCCCCTGAGTGAGCCCGATTCACGCCATGCCCAAAAAGGCGGGACTCACCATCCGTGTCAATGACAGGGATAAATCCATCCCTACACGCACTCCTACATCTTGGAGAGTGTGTGTAGATTATAGGAAACTCAATGCTGCAACTAAGAAATATCACTTTCCGCTACCTTTCATTAATCAAATTTTGGAGCGGTTAGCGGGAAATAAATTTTTCTGTTTCCTGGATGGATTCTCAAGATATAACCAGGTGGCAATTGACCCCCGGGACCAAGAGAAAACCACTTTTACCTGTCCCTTTGGCACCTTTGCATTTAGAAGGATGCTGTTCGGACTTTGTAACGCGACAGCAACTTTCCAGAGATGTATGCTGGCGATATTCCATGACATGCTGGGTAACTTTCTTGAGGTCTTCATGGATGACTTTTTGGTCTTTGGACCCTCTTTCGATGAATGTCTTGCCAACCTAACCCGTATCCTTAGGAGATGTATTAATGTAAACCTCGTGCTTTCTTGGGAAAAAAGTCATTTTATGGTACACGAGGGAATTATTCTCAGGCATATCATCTCCGAGAGGGGTATCGAGGTTGACAGAGCTAAGATTGATGTAATTGCTGATTTACCTATGCCTGGCTCTGTCACACAAATCTGCTCCTTCCTGGGACATGTCAGTTTCTGTAGGAGATTCATCAAAGATTTCTTCAAGATTTCTCGACCTCTAACTCATCTCCTATCGATCGACGTACCCTTCGATATGGGCCCTGACTGCATACAAGCATTCACGTAGCTGCATAATGCTGTCACCAAGGCCCCTGTTCTCCAGCCACCTGATTGATCCCTCGACTTTGAACTCATGTGTGAGGCTTTCGACCTTGCAGTTGGAGACATCCTGGGACAAAGATGCGATAGACACCCCTTCGTGGTGCACTACGCCAGTAAGACGTTGGACGAGGCCCAGCGTAATTATACTACCACTGAGAAAGAACTACTGGCAGTTGTCTTTAGGCTAGAGAAATTCCACTCTTACCTTCTAGGCTCACACGTTATTGTCTTCACTGATCATGCGGCCATTCGCCATCTCATGCACAAGAAGGATGCCAAGCCTAGACTGATTCGTTGGATCCTTCCGCTCCAAGAATTTGACATTGAGATCCGCGATAAGGTCGGAGCCCAGAATGTTGTGGCTGATCATCTTTCCAGACTGGACCCTGACCATATTGGACTTACTCTACCGATTAACGAGATTTTTCCCGATGAGCACCTATTGGCAATTAATGTGGCAAGTGGATCGTGGTATGCCGATATTGCCAATTACCTTGCTTCTGGATCCCTTCCATGTGGCTGACCTAAAAACTAGCACGAGCGTATCATGGAAGAAGCAAAGTATTATTTCTGGGATAATCCACTTCTTTTTCGCATAGGTGATGATCAAATTATCCGTCACTGTATTCCTGACAGCGAGTTCCCCAGTGTGCTATCCTTCTGCCATGATCAAGCCTGCGGAGGCCATTTCTCTAGGAGGAAAACTGCAGCCAAGGTGTTGCAGTGCGTTTCTTTTGGCCCTCCCTTCACCAAGATGCACACAATTATGCCAAACATTGCACTAGGTGCCAGTCATTAGGGTCAATGTCACGTCGTGACATGATGCCCCTACAACCCATCCTAGCTGCGAAAATCTTCGACATTTGGGGAATTGATTTCATGGGTCCCTTTCCTCCTTCCAATGGCTTCGAATTCATTCTCGTGGCTGTTGATTATGTTTCAAAATGGATCGAGGCTATTCCAACGCGCCGTGCTGACCATGTTATATCCACTCGATTTGTCAAACACCACATCTTTGCGCTCTTTGGGATCCCTCGAGCCATTATCTCGGATGGAGGAAGCCACTTTACCCATGGTTCTTTTCGGGCACTTCTGAGGAAATACGGAGTCCACCATTGTATCGCATTTCCGTATCATCCTCTGACGAATGGCCAGGCATAGGTGTCGAACCGGCAAATCAAGCAAATTCTCCAGAAAATGGTTTGGCCTGATCATAAGGATTGGTCTGACATGCTAATTAACGCACTTTGGGCATATCAGACCGCCTTCAAGGCTCCCCTTGGTATGTCTCCTTATAGAATTGTTTATGGGAAGCCTTGTCATTTGCCCGTGGAGTTGGAGCACTACGCTTATTGGGTGGTTCGCCAATGTAACCTCGACCCAGACCTGTGTGGTCGAGAAAGGAAACTCCAACTCCAGGAGCTGGAAGAGCTCCGTCGTGAAGCCTATGATTCTGCTTTAACTTTCAAGCAATGCACTAAGGCTTTTCACGATAGCCGTATTCGGTGGAAAGAATTTGAGCCATCCCAGCAAGTTTGGCTCTATAATGCCCGGCTCAAATTCTTTCCTGAGAAATTGAAGTCCAAATGGACTGGTCCTTTCTTGGTCTCAAGACCATTTCCCAACGGGGCTGTTGAGATTGAAGATCCCAAATCTGGACATAAATTTACGATCAATGGGCAGCATTTGAAACCCTATCTTACTCATGAACCTGCCCCCGTTGGAGAAACTGTTGCCCTGCTGGAGGGTAACTAATGTTGTGCCTCATTCTGAGTCCAGCTGGGGATGTTAAATTCAGCGCTCGTTGGGAGGAACCCCAACAACACTCACCATCCACCATCACTTTTCACGCCACTATCACGCTCACTTCACTTTTCACTTTACCACCCACCCTACCACCCTGCTGAATACCCTGCACCTCAGCTCTCGTTACCCGATCTTTCGTCCTTCCTCTACCCTTCCCTGCATGCATATGAGGACATAGCATTGTTTGGAATAGGGGGGTGGATAGGCATCCATAGGATCTGGGTATTTTAGGGTATCATGCAATTTCCATCTATCTATATATATATATATATAATGGTGTTTGGTAATGATTTGAAGGCTGAAACAAAAATACAATAAGTGTTTATGGATATTTAACCACTATTTTGAAGACTTTCCAGGCCACAGAAGCTTGATTCGCTCAGGCTCAGCTTAATTCACTTGAGCATTGACAAGATAAATCGGAATCTCTCCTAACTAAGGATGTATTCTTGTACCTGAGACACCAGTATAGGATCCGTTGGTTTACTTCTACTTAAGAGCCTAAGTAATCATGGTTCACACTATACATATCAAGAAAGACCAGGTGAACATAAGATCCAACCCTAGTGTTCATTAGGGAAGGTGGAGTCCTTACCTGTGCACGCAGGTAGACTTGTTATCCCGAGCTTTAGTCTTGTGTTTAGGAGAGACTCTTTCCACCAAAAGGAACCCTCCCACCAAAAAGAAAAGTGTGCTCCTCCAAATAATGTTGTAAGAGATATACTGACACGTGTTTCAAAAAAAAAAAAGGGTACAAATAAGTCAGTATATCTCACAAATGTCTATAAAATCGCCCTACAAAAGTTCTTCAGGGCAAGTTACAAATACCCTGTTCTCTTTGAGCCACAAGAGTCATAAAATGGGAGTTGAGTTTTTCGTCATCTTTTTAAGGGTCAATCCGAAGACGTGAGTTGAAACTGGGACCAACCTGTACTTAAAAATTCGTGAAACCCTAGGCTTGAGTCTTAATGTTCATATGCTCAGTCTTGATCCTTCACTAAGCACAAGCCATAATCTCTTGAGCTCTCGAGTACGGCAAAAAAACCTCCTGGGTCCTGGAAATCGTACTTAAGGTTTAAATATCAAGAGTCCAGGTTAGTTGAGAGATGATCTATGTCACATAAGACTTAAAGTACTGGTAGTCTTCTCTGCAATTGGTTCTCACAATATCCAACAAATAAACACACTTATGTCATCTCAGAAGAAAATCTTTAGCTGAAGATCATTTCTAAATGCAATACAAAAAATGTTTTGCTAGGGACTAGCAAAAGATAGGCATGGGGGTATGATTGCACAGCAAAAATACACCAGCAATTGTGCAATCTTGTGCTATTTCCTGGCATTGCCCATGCATATTAGGCAGCCATAGTTGCATTTGTAAAAATACACGCATGCATGCATTTATTTGAGAGGGGAGGAAAGTGAATAAAATGGCCTTGTAATTGACAAATTCTTCAAGTGCTGCCTCACAAAATTTCCATCTTCATTTTTATTTCTATTTGATTTTTGACTTTCTTCTCCGCGGCTACAAGGCATGGCTGGACCTTCCTTATGCCATGCTCTGCAGCATGCCACTCCCTGCCAAGCCATGCACAGCCATGCATAGCCAGGGCATGGCTGTGCATGCCTTCTTCCTCTCTAAAAGAGCATGGCTTCTTCTTTGCAAAGAGAGCCGGGTCCACACACCAAACCACAACACAGCACCCCTCCAGGTCGCTTCCTCCCCTCTCCCCTCCATATGCAGCCTCTCCTCCCTCTGAGGAGCCACTCTGCAGGTAGGAGTAGCTCACAGTGGTGCACAACCACCACTGTGAGTCCCACCACCTCCCAGCTCATCAAAGAGCCGGTGGGCGTGGTGGTCTTCTCTCTTTGTTTCGACGTTGAGCCACTTCCGCCATTGCCGCAGGATTCAAGGTCTGAAGCTCCACGGCAGTAGCAACAGCAGCGCAGCCCTCCAGCGTGCGCCTGCAGGCCGCCCTCGCCTCCCGCTTCTTCGCGCCCGCAGCCCTGCCGGCGCAGACCTTCCGCGCTCGTGCCAGCTCGTGCAGCGGCTCCCGGACTCACAGCACCAGGCACAGGCGATCGCGCGAGCCAACCATGCACTGTAGCCACTGTTCACGCTAGTTAGCGGAACACTGTGGCTACAGTGTAGTGACCGATAAGTTTCTCACTTATCCAGTCACCCGGTGCGCCTCTACCGGCCCCAGCTCGCGCCCATGTCTCTCCACGCGCCCATCCTCGCGTTTGAACGCGCCCGCTCCAGTGCCTGCATCCGCATCTCTCTTCGCTCCCGCACCCGCCTACACGCACCCGCGTCTTCGCCCGCTTCTTCGCGCCCGCACCCTCCTCACCGCGCAGTGCAGTGCGCTGCGGTCTCTCCCCCACGCCCGCTCCCTCCTGCGTGCGTGCCTCTTCGCGCGCCTACGAGCCTGCACGCACATGTGAACCATCAGACGATGCCCTGCTGCTCCGGACAACTTAAAGTGCCTCTTCACACAGCAGGCGCTCTCTCTCCCTCCCTCTCTCTCTCTCACAGCACTCTCTCACTCTCACTGCAGACACATACACACACACTCTCTCGTGCACACACACCCTCTCGTACACACACACCCACTCACTTATACACTATTATATACTTATAGATATAAATATATATATGTATATATATTAATATATATACATATATATATATTTATATCTATATATAGTTGTATACATATATACATATATATATATATATACATACAAATATACATACATATATACATATATAACTATATATACATATATATATATATATATACATACCTATCTACATATATCTATATACATAAATACTTATACTAATATATATATATACATATACACATATATATAACTATATACATAGATGTATATATATACATATATATATATATATATATATATAAATACATATACATATACATACATATATATATATATATATCTATACATATATTTACATATCTATATATATATTTATATATACATATATAGATATATATTTACATATATACATACATATATATATATTTTCATCCTACACGTTGTATCACATGAATATCTGCATCAGTTGCTAATATTCCCCGATACACGCGTACAGAAAGCATGTTCGCACTCATCTTCCACCAATCCACCTTACACTCCACGCGGCACTTCATCTTGTTGGTTGCGTCTTCTTAGACGATGACCGACTCGACACCGTGCTACACGCCATCTCCACCTCCACCCCCACCCCTTTATATATATATAATAGATACATATATATATATCCTATATTTACTTTATTCCTGTTTCTCTTTCCTGATAGTAAAAAGATAAAACAAATATACAAAAGAGAAAAGATAATCCTTAACTTGCAGGTACTCAGTCTTGCGAATAGCAAGACCAGTTTTGAACCCTAATTTGGCTCAAAGCCAAGAACCTGATTTTGAGAGTGTACCTCAAGGACAAAAATTATTAGAAAAAAAATCTAAATAGAAAAGAAATCAAAAACATAATAAACGAATGGAAGAGATTCGTTGTAGGGCAGGCGTAGAAACTTATTGACTTCTAATCCCACTTCCCTGAGTTCGACCCTGGGCCTAAAAGTGACCAAGATAAAATCAAGTAGGCCAGGTAAAAAATTTTGTAAAGAGATGGTTAGGCTCGATTTAAGTTAACCACTATACGCATTTCAATGATAAAATCACCATATTAACACAACCTATCCGACCCGACCAAACACCTCTTTTTCAATAGGCTTCATCAATTGTTTGCCTATGCCTTTCAGATAATCCATTATAGAACCTTTCGACCAACTGCCATCTTGGCACTTGTTGGTTGGGGCATAACCTAAGAAGGTCATTAAAGCATTCCCAAGTCTCATGAAATTGCTCCCCTTCCTGTTGAGTAAAACCCATAATCTCTCTTCTGTAATGGTTGGTTTTACTCATAGGAAAATACTTTTTTGAAAATTCTCCCTTAAGGGTGTCCCAATCATTTACCCTTGCATCGAGGGTATGATACCAGTGCTTGGCCTTATCCTTTAGGGAGAAAGGAAATAGAGTCCTCATCAGGGCTTCATCAGTAAAGCCCTGGAGCTTCACCATGGAACAGACCTCGGTGAATTCCTCAAAATGTCGGTAGGGGTCCTCCCTAGTAGTACCATAAAAAGAGGGCAATAAAGATATGATACTGCACTTGATCTCATACGGATTATCCCCTGCCGGTTGTCTTAGTGCTTGTGCAGGTTTGTTAGTAGGAATAAAATAGTCCGTTAGGGTCCTTTGTTGATTTGCACCTTGCTCAGCCATTCCTTCTTTTTCTTCTCCTAGGTGAGCTCTCCTAAGAATTCTCTCAGGCTCAGGATCAAACACTAGACTACCCTCAAGAGAGCGTCTACCAAGCATACAAAACACAATTCAGATTTTTTTATTTTATTAAGTCAAACCTCCACTCCAAAGATAAGTCAAAAGATCAAGACTTATCCCTCCGTTCCCACGTAAGTGGTATAAGAGGGGTGTGGACTTGAAATCTTAACCTTCTTTATTGTGGATGTCGAATTAGTTAATATAAATGGCCAAACAAGTTTTTCACTGCAATTACGTGCCTTAATTCAACCTTCGAGTGCCCTAGGACCTATACTTTGCTTGGATGATACTCCCAGGTGATCAAGTGAGAAGTTACTCCAAGGATGAACAAAGGGATGCAAGTAGGGTGAACACTTCCTTTGAGGCGATGTGTATGCGGTGCCCCTTAACTACCCTTTTGTTCCTTTAAGGGGTGTCCCCCTCCATGGAGTATCAAAATACTTGGTCAAAAGATAGTATCACCACCACCACAAAGCATAATAGGAGGGTCTGCACCGATAAAGAGATCGGTGCCTATAGCTTTAAGGGATCGAGCCTTAGTGCGGTGCCTAATGTGCATACTCAGTGTTAGAAGTGTGCAACACACCGCAAATCTTTGTAATTTCTTTTGAAATCGCAGACAAGTCCCTTAGAATCAGATAAATGTGAATTGCTTTTAGGGTTGAATTTGATTATTAGTTCCACTTTTAGTTATGTGACCACTGAATTAGTAAATTCAAACAACTTGGTGGTCTTGAATTTAAATTTGAATGCAAATGCTTGAACAGGAGCTGGATGCAAAAGTTAGAAAGATATATACCTGTCTCTAGCAATCTTCGTGCTAATATGCATGCAATGCAATAATAAGATCTAATGTGCTGCTCAATCACCCCTAAATGCGCGCACCTAAAGGCATGCAACTTCTAAATAGGCAGCTTGATATTTTCTTTATTGGTTTTAAAAACAAGCAAGCAGAAAATATAATCACGCATGCACAAAAAATATTATAAGCCCTAATAGCTAAAGAATGCAGGGACAAACCCCCAAAAATTTAACCCCAATTACTACAAGGGAGAAAAGACAGAATTAAATTTGTGACGATGGAGAATCCTTTGCAAAAATAGGATCTTGTTCTCCTTCGTCTTTTCCTCATGTAGCTTAACTCGTGATTGCTGTCGTCGCTCTGTTGCGCCTTGTCGCCTTTCAGATTCCTCGCACAGTAAAAAAAAAATTGATTAGATAATTTTGCAACTCAGAAGATTTAAAAACAATGAAGTAAATCTATTGCGTTTGTTGCTTCCCCGGCGACGGCGCCAATTTGATAAGCTGACTTTTCGCTTTGCGTTATAGTATTTAAGTGGTGGAAAAATCAACTAATCAAAAATAATAGTAACCACTCATAGAAAAGTAGGTCGTGTCCACAGGGAGGCAATTATGCAATAAATTCTTAATTATTTTATATTATTTCGGATAAGTGTGAAATCCCTATTCAAATCTGACATAAAATGCGAAGGAAAGTAAATTCACAATAACTTAAAAGATAAGGGTATATGTGCAGTTCTCCCCCACTGAAATCTTCAACAAATTTATGATAAATTTATGCAATTTTCACATGAAGTGTACTAGAAAAAATTAGTGCTCAGGTTAAGTCCAAAATCAATCTTGAAATAGATGAATATCATGAATGTGCAATTATCAGAGAATACAAGTGTACATGTGCAATTTAGCCATAATATAATAATAATAAATAAAAAAATCAAATTATGTGGCAATGGCAGTGAATGTTCATATTAATGGATTTCAAAACAAAGCTTTTGCTCTCTCTCCTCGCGAGAGAGAGAGAGCACCGGCGGGGCTTTGGAGAGGCTAGGGAGGTCGGTTAGGACGAGGGCTATCCGATGGTGGCTGCGGCATCGACGGAGGTGGCTGGAGGTGACCGGCCAATGGAGGAGAAGACGCCGGCGGAGGCTACTGCTGCCGTGAAGCTGTTGCTTAGTGCGGCGCGAGGAGGTGTGCTGGCTTGGTGCGGCCCGCGGAGGTGTGGCTGCTGGCGGTGGTGAAGGCGCACAATGCCTTTAGGCACTGCTGGAGGGAGGTGCTGTGAGGGAGAGGCATGCCTGGGGGCGTGCGGTGGGAAGTTGCAGAGGCGCGGGCGTCTAGTTGAGAGGTTGGAGCGCGCAATGCGGATGCCTGCAGGCACTGTAGATGGTGTTGGTGCTGCGGCAGGCGCGTGATGCGGAGAAGGTGCACCTGCAGGGAGGCACTGGAGAAGGTTGGAGGGCGCGTGGAAGGTGGGCATGTTGAGGCGCGCCTGCAGGGAGCGCTGGAGAGGTTGGGGCAGCTGCGGGCTTGGTGCGCTAGAGGAAGGCGGGCGTGCTGAGGCGAGAGGGCGCTCTGCAGGGAGGAGGAGGCATGCTTGCAGATGTTGGAGCGTGCTGGAAGGGAGATGGGCGCGCGAAGGTGTGCGCCTACGGGCTGGCTGGAGAGACTGGAGGAAGGCTTGCACCTGCTGGGAGAGAGGGCACACTTGGTGCTGAAGATGAGGTTTTTTTTTCGCAAGGGGGAAGATGGATCCACAGCGCATGCTGATGAAGATAGTGCAAGTTCTTCTCTCCCTGGATGATCTTCTCCTCTTTCCCTGCCTCTTCTTTTAACTCCTCTCCTTTGCGAGTGCGCCAATCAAGGGATTTTCAAATCCCTTTTCTAATTTTGGCAGGAGGCTATTGGGGAGAATTCTTTAGGCTGGCGGCTGTTGAGGGTGGTCGATGGAAAGGGAAGAGAGCCGCCGGTTATTTGAAAGGGTAATTTACCCTTTCCCCCTCATTCTTTTGCCACTTATTTTTCCTGCACATAAACAGCACATATTAAGTTAAAGAATAGATGTAAACCTAAATCATGACGCATGCAAACATTCTATAACTTAATATAGTTATTAACAAACCTAAAAGATATAATTAAAGTTACTTAGGCGTAATATTAGTCCATTAAAATGGACTCATCATACAAGTCACCTATGTGGATTTTAGACAGATAGTGTGCTACACATTTCCTCCTCGTGTGTGGTTACTGACTGTGTGTGGAATAGGGTCTGTAGCGGTGGGCTACCTGTTTGGGAGGACATGTGGGGTGATTTTATTAGGAGTGGGAGACCACATTGTTCCATGGTGGTTGTTTTATGGTGTGTGTGGCATGCGAGAAATTATTATCTTTTTCAAGAGAGATCTATTAATACTGTACGAAATGTACATGAGTGTCAGGCTCCCATACGGCATTGGAGGGGCTAATGTATGTTGGTTTTTCTTTATTTCATTAATAAAATCTATGGATGGCTATCAATTTAGATAACTTTCCTTTCTTCTTCTTCTTCAAAAAAAAAAGCCACATCACATTCCAAAGCATAGTCAATCCTAAGCCTAATTAAAATTAACTAGACGTTGGCCTGACATTGGCCTTTAGTTTTGGACTCGCTCTTTCAGGCTCATATTGAGATTATTTAGGATTAATTTGTTCTTACTAGTCCATTTGATATCTAGCTAGGGGACTAGTGTCAAATGACCATGGTTGGAGGGTATCAAAGTAACCTAAGGCAAAAGCGAAGGGAAGATCCTTCTTCCCAATCCCTCCCTCTAACTGATTGAATTGACCAGATAGGAGTTAACTAAATCATTTCTAATCTTAAGATGAGTTCTAAGAGTTTGTAGGTCTTTAGGTGACTCTACCTAGGACAAGGTTGTTTACTTGTGTTGTAGGGCTCCTTTTTTCCGTCCTTCCGACCACGTTCCAGTGTATGCTTGGAAGGAGGTCATTGAACCCTCATCTGGAAGGACCTTTAGACCATTCAAGGAGGCGTAGGTTGAATTTTTGTCCAATAGATCCCATGGCTGACCAACCACCTCTGAATTAGCACAAGTTGTTGCAAAGGCAATCAGAACAATTACAACAAATGCAAGAATGGTTCCAGCAAAAGAATGGTCAGGGCATTTACCCTTGAAAGATTTTTATGATCCTTCAAACTATGAAGGTCGTCCAGTGTTTTGATTCCAACCTGTGACGTGGAAATCAAGCCCTAGGTATTAAGCCTAATTAAACATTTCCATGGGATTGGCTTCGAAGACTCATTTCAGTATTTGGAGGACTTGAACACTTTGGTCCAGACCACCAAAGCATGAAACGTGGACGAAGGGAAAATGATCATGAGGCTTTTCCCTCGTTGTATCAAGGTAAGGCCGCACATTGGTATAGAACAATTAGAAGTCCAATAAACACTTGGAATTATCTTAAATCGACCTTCTTGAAGAATTTTTTCCCTATTGGGCATATCAATGCTTCGTAACAGGCGATTACGACTTTCGCCCAATGTCTGGGGGAACCGCTTCATGGTGCCTAGGAGCGATTCTAGGATCTGTTGTGGAAGTGTCCACACCACGAGATGTCGAAAAGGCAACTCGTGCAAATTTTCTATCACGGGTTGACTAAGCAACTACGTAACCAGGTGGATGTGTTTTACGAAGGCAATTTCCTCAACAAGGATGTGGATGGTGTGCATGACTTGTCTGAGGAAATGAGTGAAAATTCTATCAATCATGCCTCCATGGAAACTTTCAATCTGTCCCAGCAATCTAGATCGAATGCTAATGAGGTCCATGACTCTTGTTCATTCGATATGGAATTGATTTGTAACAAACTAGATAAGGTGGACCTAGTTACAAAAAGGATGAAAGAGTGGATGTCTAGAAACTCTATAGATACTTCTAGATCTGCTCAATCCCATAATTTGGGATTCCATTCTTCACAAGCTCCTACTGGATGGGAGTTCGTAAATCAATTTTAAACGACTCAACCTGTGAGCCAGCATTTCTCGAAACCCCATGGGCTCCAAACTAGGGCCTTTGATCCTAGTTTCTCTAATCCTTCTCCTTTCCTACCATCCTCATTCTTTAAGGATGTGTATGCTATATAAGAAAATGTTAGGTTCAACTCACATTCTAATTCTTACAAATCAGGTTGGAGGAACCACCCTAACTTCTCCTAGAAAAACCAAGGCCAGCCAACCCAAATCTAACCCAACAATTATGCACCGCAATGACCAATGGATCAGGGCCATGTATATACTCAACTGTCCCTAAATCAAGTTAATCAGCTAGCATGGAATGTGATGGGAACACCATCATAGGCCCTAACTAGTCCATTTTAGTCTGGAATAAAAGATAAAAGCTCCTACATATTCGTCTGAGGGTTATATCTCCACCTTATTATGTTTTGAGAAGAGAACAAGAAGCCAGGGTTAATTCTGTAATTTTAACAACATATCATGAACACAAAATCACCAAGGGGTTGGCTAAGGGTGAAAAAGTCAAATGAGCATTAAAGTTTAATAAGTGGGTTCATGCAGATAGAAATGGGCTTTTGCGCATTTCAAGAATTAACAATAACCTAAAACCTTAATTTCAAACCTGCTTAAATAACAAAGGTTCTAGTCAGAATGAATTCCATCTAAACCTTTTAAAAATCATAGAAAAACATTCTATAAGATATGGTACACTTGATTTGACATTTAGAACCCATTTTGACCTAAAATAGAGTCTCAAATAGAAAGTTACCCTAATTTGGGTTTCTACACAAATTACTCAATTAAACTTAGTCAAAACAAAATTTCGACTTCACCATCCAATTCCTTGGGTCCAAATTAGGTTTTTACCAAAATTTGAACCCAATCAGAGTCCATCTTGACCTAGTTTGCATTTTTGGTTCAATCGAACTCTTTCTCTCTCATCCATGCCCCTAACTTTCCAAATAATTACAAACAGCCCCCTGACTTCTCTTTATTTTCTTCAAATGGATCCCTGCCGCCATGGCAAGTGTGAACCCTAAGGAGCCAAGCTTCAATCAAGGATTCCTCCCTGATTGCTTGGTCATTCCCTTCCAAAATTGGAAGGGAAGATCCTGAGGAAGTCCTAAATCATCTAAACCTAATTCTAGATCCTAAATCCTCTCAACAAACCCTTGCGAATCCTTGATTTCCAAGGATCTTCTTCCTGAAAATCTGAGCCTCTCAAGCTTGCTTCCAAGCTTGGAAGCTTGCTTGAAGCTCTATAAAAGCTTCTACATTGCATAACCGTGCTCCTTAGCAAGTTTTGGTTAAAGAAAACCCTCCTTCCCTCTCTGACCACCTTCGCACCTTGCTCCAGTGACCCTCTCCGTCCTCCTCATCAGGCTGACCAACAATCAAATTGGACGGCACCGCACCAACTCACCAAATCACTTCATCTTTCTCGGCTCCAGCTCGCCAACGCTGATGCTCCCCATCCACACCCTTTTCTCCTAAGTTCCTCTATCTCATCCTATCGCCCTCTATTTCCTTTTCCCATACTCACAACACATGCACGACCACCATCCAACCTGCTACACCATCATCTTCCCCACCTCCAGCGACGTTGTGACATAACTCCATCCCGCTACACTTCGCCGCCACCTCCACAAGCTCCGCCGCACCACCCTCTACAAAAGCCCTCAAATAATTTGGGCTTGCATTCACCAAATCACCTCACTGACCACTGTCACCTCTGCACCTTTGTCTTGAGGTCATCTAGCCTCTTCACGCTCACGCACACCGCACCACACCCACCACTACATTCGCCACACACCGGTGAGACTTCTGAGCATGTTTGACAAGGTTGCAAGATCGTGTTCTTGCTTGTAGGTACATCACTGGACCTCCATCGCCACCTTGACTCCTCCGACCTTGTTTGCAATTCTTCGACCACGACTCCTCTAGGCAACATCCTCAGTCCTCGCGATTTACTCCTAGGAGCATCTCCAGGATCCCAATTGGAGCCTTCATCCACAGCTGTGACCGCAATCAGAGCCATCAACTTTCAGCTACGTTCAAAGAAGACTATGGGACATTTAGTCCCACATCATTGAGTTTGCAGTTGAGTGAGCAGGATAAGAGGAATTACTCACCCCCGTTCTTCACCCAAGAACACGGGGGTCGGGTCCCCTTCACCCTTACACCCATTTACCCGACCAAGCACTGCTCGCCTACGACCATGCTCGCAAGCCTACACCCTGTTCATGCCCAGCTACCTGCCCGATTACCCAGCTAAACCACGGTTTCTAAGAGAAAGAAGAGGAGGAAAGAAAGAAAGAGAAGGGGGGTTTTTTGCCCTCTACTGTGCTCTCTCTATACTTAGCTGATCCTGAGGCCTTTGCCTCTATGCTATGGCTGCCTCTCTCCCTTGTGGCAGAAAGGAAGGAAGAAGAGAAGAGGCCTTGGACCCTATTCTAAGAAGCTTGGTTCTGCTGGTTCTGAAGCTACTGTTGGTTTATTTAACTTGGTTGACATGAAATATTGGTTGATAATTACTGTTGATATATTTTAGATATAATTAGTGATTCAAATCACCATTTGAACCCATTCTTTTTGCACTGAGATACTGGATTTCATTTATATATCATTTTGAGTTGTTATGAATAAAGTTTTGATTATAATTGCTTATATTTTATGATTGGTGAGATTAAATTGCTATCAATTTATCCCTGTGTTCGACCTCGGACTCTTCTTTGATTCTGAGTTATAAATTCAAATGATTTGAGCAACTTTATCCTATACTACGACGCATTTCTTTAACAAACAATGAATTTGCTTAAACATTTTAGAGTCATTGCCTAGAAGCAACGCACGATTTGATTTCACTAATTACAATTTCTGATCTAATACTAACTTGCTTTACCTGTTTGGTTGTGTTTGTGCGAGGTACACAGAGAAGATCAGTCACACGACAACCACTCCAGGGCCAGGTACTCTCATTTCCTTCTTAAACCCCTATTTCTGGAAAGAATTTAACAGAAAAATCAATTAGGATCAACTGGCATTTCTTATTAGGTTTAATCACTTGAGTTGCCTGATTTGATTCATTCTAGAGATCCCCATCCAGATTTCTTCACCTATTTAGGATCTAAGGTGCCTAGAGCTATTCACCTTCTTGATTGAGCCCTAGGTGCCACATTTGCAAAGAATTGATTGGACCAAAAGAGCCAAATTAGGGTTTCCACCTTAAGGTTTAGAAAACACACCCGCCTAAAATAAGGAGAATTGATTTTCCTGCATTGTGTGTCATCCACGCCCTTGCTTGAATTGACCTAATCAAGAAAACCCTAAAAAGAAGGCTCTAATCATCCACTTGAATCCTAAAACTTGGGACTTAATAACCTATTTGCAAATCACTTAGGGTGATTTTGGGCTCATTACCCAACTCATCATCAACCTTAGGGCAGGTTAGGTGAAGTTGATCCACCTTGTGGGTCAACTAACCTTCAAATTAGGTCACCAAGCACAAATCAAATCTAAAGTTCAAGTGAAAGCAAAAGCACCATAATTCAGGATTAAAATTTGGTAGACTTAAGAAGTCAAGCCCTTCATTCCAGTCTACTTGGCTCCACAGTGACAAGGAAGTTGAGTGGGGAAAACTCTATAACCTATGGGGATGCTCTACCGTGTAGGGGTCTTTGTAGGACTCTCCCTTCCTGGCTATCCAAGTATTTCTCGAGTGGATGACTTTCTGATCAAGAGATATCATCTGCCTCAAACCTCCTTAGTCATCCAAAAGTTTTTGGGTACCTCGATTGGATCCATCACATATTCTGTCCCTCATCTGGTTTCCTAGTGCATGTTCAGGAGGAGGTCCTTAAGAACACCCTTGAGGCCTCCAATAGCTATTCACTCTCGTCAAGGTCAAGCCTTGACTCACTTATTTGTTCTACCTCCCATCTATATCGATATCTCTTCTGATTCATCTGATCCTAGATCTCCTTCATCCATAGCCATGGAACACCAAGCAGGAGAAGATCTCCAAAATCAGCTCCAGCACCTCAACGATCTTTTCTAAGCATTCATGAATCCACTGTAGCGTCCTATGATACGAGATCATTACAATCCCACTGTGGTAGCAATCGAACCTAGAGTTCAAATCCCTGCTGCAGGACCTGATACTAAACTCAAGCCCAACATGATTCATGCTATCCCTAAATTTCATGGGCTGAACTCTGAAGATCCCTTACAGCATATCAAACAACTCAAGCATCTAGCCCAGACCTTTGGGACAGCTGCTCAAGATCGAGACATCCTACTCATGAAGATGTTTTCTTTCTCCCTCATGGACAAGGCTGGCCATTGGTACCAAACCCTAACTCGTCCGATCAACACATGGGCTAAACTTCAATCTAAATTTCTGAAGAAGTTTTTTCCCGTTGGTCGGACAAATGCTTTGAGGCACCAGATCACGCACTTTACTCAAAATGCTGGAGAACCACTTCATGAGGCATGGGATTGCTTTCTGGATCTCATGTGAAAATGCCCCTATAACAGAGTTCCTAATTGGGAACAAGTCCAGTCTTTTTAACAAGGACTCCATGAAGATATCAGATTATTCGTCAATGCGACCAGTGGTGGCATCATCATGGGTCAACATGAGGACACCGTGTGGGAGATCCTGGAGAATATGTGTGAGAACTCCATTAATAATGAATCCATGGGCATGTTCGACAGGATAACTACCCATGCATTAACAAACACCAGGGGGGCACATGAAACCCAAGGTCTATCCACACCCGTCGATCTGGAACTAGTGGCCAGTTGCCTGAACAAGGTCTCAATTATTGAAAAGAAGGTTGACGAATTGACTCGACACTTGCAGAGAGCCACCCCAGCATAGTAAAACCCATTTGCGCAACAGCCCTCTGGTTGGGAGGCTGTGCATAACATCTATCACCACTCTTCCCAGAGGATGGACTCATATACGCCCCCATTTGATCCTGGTTTCGAAGGACACTCCAGAACTTCCATCTCTAGTTGGGCAAACTCTGAACCCTCATATTCTAACTTTTCTGGGTTCCTCAGACCTCCGAGGAACTAAACGCCATCCAGAATGATCCATTCTTAAACACTTGTAATCCTAGATGGCGTAATCATCCAAATTTTGTGTGGTCAGGGAATAATCAAAATCTGAGATCTCAATTCTAGCCCCAACCATAAGTTCCATGCCCATATTACCCTGTTCCACCTATAGACCAACACGGGAAGATCAAATGCCTCTAATCCTTCAAACCCTGGTTGGCATACAAAAGACAAATGCGGCTATGCAGAAACAACACAAGTACAAGATCACAGAGGTTCATAATCAGCTCGCACAAATGGCGAATTCTCACCAACTTGGTGCATTTCCTTCACAACCTCTGCCAAATCCGAATAACATGCCGAACCCGAGGCACATTATGAACCCAAATCAGGGCCAAGCACATTATGTTTATCAGGCCCCTTCCACTCCATCACCTGATGGGATGGAGGCTTCAACATCATACTCGAGATATCAACAACAACCCCCACTTCTACCAACTCCAAACCAAAACCAGGCAGGATTAAATTCTGTTACCACCCGTAGTGGCAAGACAACTCAGGATCCACCTTTTCCAAGTGACTCTAAGCCTGGTAGTTCAGAGCCTAACCCTAGGTTGGTTATCTAGGAAACCGCTATCCTAGATCTAGAACCTGAAGCAATCTTAGAGGAACCTACAAAGGTTCCATTTCCTGAGGCTTTGTCCAAAGGAAAGAGGAAACCCAAACCTGTGGCACTTGAGGAAGATCTAGTCAAGCTTTTTGAGGAAGTCCAGATAAACATCCCCCTGATGGATGCGATCCGCCATGTGTTGGCATACGCAAGATGGAGTGGAAGGATTTGTGTACACCTAAGCATAAGCCGCGAGCCAAAGATGGGAGTCCGATCGTATTGTCTGAGCAAGTCAATTCAATCATTTTGAGCAAGCTCCCACAAAAAGCAAAAGATCCTGGCACCCCATTGATCTGCAAAATCGGTAATCTAGAGTTTGATTAGGCATTATTGGATTTAGGAGCCTCTATAAACTTGATACCTACATCCCTACTAAACCATTTCGAGGAAATCAAGCTCAAATCGACAAAGGTGACTTTGCAGTTAGTAGACCACCAAGTCACCTACAGGAATTCTTGAGGTTGTTCTGGTTCGAATTCATGATTTCTACTTCCCAGTGGACTTTATTGTATTAGATATGGATACTCCTAAAAATCTAAAGAATACACCAATTATTCTAGGAAGATCATTCTTAGCCACAACTAAGGCTAATATAAACTGTGAAGAGGACCATATCGCATTAAAATTCGAGAATAAAATAATGAAGATTGATATATTCAAGGCCTAGAAAGGAATTAATTGTGAGGCTATTGAGCAAGTTTGCGACATCAGTTCCATGATTGAGGACCCACTTCTAGAAGAAAACCTGATTACCCTTGATCCTCAATCCCAAGCAAATCATGCCCCACAAATAGAGAGCCTAGAACTGATCCAGATTCACCCACAGCTCCCACCTTATCTTCTGAGGCCTATCCCGAACCTCCTTCTGCTGCTGATAACCCAGGTATGGAGTTGAAACCTCTTCCCGATCATCTAAAGTATGTCTTTTTGGGTTCTAATCAAACGTTTCCTGTGATTATCAATTCCCAACTCACATCTAATTAGGAAACAAAGTTGATTTCTGTTCTCCAACAGCATCGAAGAGCCATTGGATGAACTCTCGATGATCTGACCGGTATCAGTCCCTCCTATTGCACTCATCGTATCTACACTGAAGAGGGATCACAACCATCTCGAGAGATGTAGAGAAGACTCAATCCAAATCTGCATGAGGTCGTGGAAAAGGAGATGATCAAGTGATTAGATGCTGGGATCATCTACCCGATCTCCGAGAGCAGCAGGGTGAACCCAATCCAGGTTGTGCCTAAGAAGGCAAGGCTCACCGTTATCACGACTGAATCCAGAGAGACCATCCCGACTTGCATTGCGAATTCATGGAGTGTTTGCATTGATTACCAAAGACTGAATGCATCCATGAAGAAAGATCATTTCCCACTACCATTTATTGATCAGACCCTCGAGAAATTGGTGAGAAATCAATTCTTCTATATTTTGGATGGTTACTCCGGATATAATCAGGTGGCAATTCATCCAGAGGATCAGGAAAATACCACCTTTATCTGCCCCTACGATACATACGCATTTTGTAGGATGCCTTTAGGCTATGCAATGCACCTGCCACCTTTTAGCGGTGCATGCTAGCCATATTTTCTGACATGGTGGGCAAATACCTTGAAGTATCCATGGATGACTTCTCGGTATTTGGTGAATCTTTTGATGAGTGCCTCCTACATCTGGTCCAAATCCTCAAAAGATGCATTGATGTGAACCTAATGCTCTCCTGGGAAAGGAGCCACTTTATGGTTCCAAAAGGCATCATCCTAGGACATATTATTTCTGAGAGAGGTATTCAAGTCAATCGAGCCAAGGTGAATTTGATTTCCAAACTTCCTGTGCCTAACTCAGTCAAAGATATCAGATCATTCTTGGGGCACATTGGATTTTATCGTAGAGTCATATATGATTTTTCCAAGATTGCACACCCCTTGATGAACCTCCTCTCAAAAGACATGCCTTTCAAGATGACGCATGCATGCATTCATGCATTTGAGATCCTACATGATCGAGTCACCCAAGCACCAATCCTACAATCCCCTGACTAGTCTCAACCCTTTGAGATAATGTGTGATGCGTCTGACTACACAGTGGGAGCGATGTTAGGGTAGAAAATAGATGAGAAACCCGTGGTCATATATTACGCCAGCAAGACATTAGACGAGGCCCAGCGTAACTACACAATTATGGAGAAAGAGCTGCTGGCCATCGTATTTGGCTTGGAAAAATTTAGAACATACCTCTTGGGTTCCCATGTCATTATATACTTGGACCACATCGTAGTAAGGCACTTATGAAGAAGAATGCAAAACCAAGATTAAACTGATGGATCTTGCTTTTGCAAGAATTCGATCTTGAACTTCGCGACAAGGTGGGAAAGTAGAATGTGGTGGCTGACCATTTGTCTCACCTTCCTTCTTCATTCATTGACCCGTCTGGACCTATTACAAAGCATTTTCCATATGAACATCAATTGGCCATTAACAAATTTCCCTAGTTTGCTGACATGGTAAACTACTTGGTTACTAGGAAAGTTGATTTCCGATGCCAAATACTACATTTAGGAATAACTGTACCTCTTCCATATTGGCAATGATCAAGTCATCCAGGGATGCATTCCTGACAATGAGGTCAATAATGTTATCTCATTCTGTCATGACCAGGACTGCGGTGGCCATTTCTCCGGTCAAAAAATCACAACGAAGATCCTCCAGTGTGGGTTCTTCTAGCCTACAATGTTCAAAGACACACAAACTTATTATAGGGCAAGCACTCATTGTCAAACCTTAGGCAACATGGGCCCACGTGATATGATGTCCTTAAATCCGATCATCGTGTGCAAAATCTTTGACATCTGGGGAATTGATTTCATGGGACCCTTTCCAAGATTTAATGGCTTCGAATATATCTTACTCGCTGTTGATTACATCTCTAAATGGATCGAAGCCATCCCCACCAAAACAAGTGACCATAAAGTTGTTCTTTGATTCATTCAGGAGAACATCTTTTCCAGATTTAGGGTTCCAAAAGCCATCATCAGCTATGGCAGGTCTCATTTCACCAATGTGCACTTCCAGTCCCTGATGAAAAAGTACGGGGTGTCACATCGTATCTCAACTCCTTATCACCCCTAGACTAATGGATTGGTAGAACTATCAAATCGGGAGATTAAGGAGATCCTTCAGGTCATTATTCAGCCTGACAGGAAGGATTGGTCTACCTACCTTCCGGAAGCCTTATGGGCTTATAGGACCACCCATAAGACCCAACTAGGCATGCCTCCCTTCAGACTCGTATATGAGAAGGCATGTCACCTACCTGTAGAAATGGAGCATACAGCCAACTGGGCAGTATAGAAGTGCAATCTAGATCTTGTGAAGGTTGGAATCCACCGTTGGTTGCAATTAAACAAGATCGAGGAACTACTCAATGACGTGTACGAGAACTCGTGAATCTACAAAGAGTGGGTGAAAGCCTTCCATGATAGGCACACTTCAAGAAATCCTTCCATCCTGGTCAAAAAGTACTGCTTTTTGATGCCAAACTCAAGCTCTTCCCAGGCAAACTCAGATATAAATGGATTGGACCATTTCTGGTAAGACAAGTATTCGGAAATGGAGCTGTCGAAATCAGTAAACTTAGCCTTGATTCTAAACCTTTTGTCATGAACGGTCAAAGACTCAAACCATTCATTGAACTTACTGACTCAAACTTGGTTGTAGTATCTTTTGATCTCCATTCTTCCTAAGCTTCATTGCACCCAGCTGATAGCATTAAACTTAACGCTTAATAGGAGGCAACCCGTCATCTTCTGAAAAACCTGAAACCTTCATGACATATCCTGTTGCTGAATTCATGTTGCACTTTAGGGTTCGTCCATTAAAACAGCCGACTCCACCTTTGATACTTGTATTAAAGCTTGAAATCATTCACAACAGTCATTCCGACCCATTCACTACCCACCTATTCTAATGTACGGTCTGAATTGAACTCAAACCCACCTAATTTTTTTTGAAACAGAAAGGAAAGCTATCATCTTACGATAGCAATCTGGAGTGGTATATTATATAAACAAGTAAGAGGAATTACAAAAGAGATCCCCAAAAATGTATGAGGGACCAGCACTCTCTTACAATTCTTTCATAGCACACCGGCCTCTCCTGAAAAAGTCTCTCATTTCTCGCCTTCCACACACACCAAAGAGTGACAGCCATGCATACATGTGGCTTCCCTCTCATACCAAACCCATGCCAGATGGAATCCCAATCTGGTAGAGGCTCCTGATATGTCCTCCTCCAAACAGCATCAGTGATAAGGCAAGAAGAAAGAGATGATTTGCATTATCAGTATTCATCTCACATAAATAACAAACTTGATGATCAGTTCCGAACCTTCTATGTCGTTGATCACTTGTGATCAATCCATCTCTCCTACATAGCCAAAGAAATATCTGTACCTTAAGGGGAATTTTTAGAAGCCAGATCTTCTTGTCAATGAAGTCGCAACTCCACCCACTTTCATGGTTTAAAATTCTGTTGTAGCCACTTTGCACATTATAAATCCCCTACCAAAGGTACTTGTCCTCAACTCCAAGCCTTGGCCTAAAGCTCTAAAGGTTTGAATTAGCTTCCTCCTTTCTTCCCACAGCCGGGTACCCCTCCTGCTGAAATCCTCCTCAATCAGATTCCAATTGTTGCTGCTGCAAGACCAGACCCTGCTGACAGTAGCCTCCTTGTCAAATGCTGCAGCAAATGCCCTTGGATAGAGCTCCTTCAAGACACCTAGCCCTAACCACCCCTCCTTCCAGAAGTTGAAGGTCCTGCCATCCCCAAGAGCCGACTGTAGCAGGTGGAAGTGATCAGCCAAAGCTCTTGTCACTAATTTCCAAAAAGGAGAAGGACTGCTGGGCTGAAGTCTGGACAGCACACTGTTGGAAGCACCATAGCTATCTCTGATCAAGACAGTCCATGGCTTCAGGTCTCCTTGCAAGAGTTTAACTGCCCACTTAAGTAGCAAAGCATCATAGAAGTGTTTCAGAGACTTAATCCCATGTCCACCCCTATCTTTTGGAAGGCAAATTTGCTCCCATTTGAGTGGCTACAAGAATCTGCCCTCATGTTTAGCTCCCTTCCAAAAGAACCTTTTTCTCAACACATCCAACCTTTTCCAAATGGAGTTAGGTGCTTTAAATATGGAAAAGTAGAAAACAGGGATGGAGGTGATCATAGAGTTGAGCAAGATAAGTCTTTCCACCTTTGGAGAGGAAACTGCTATGCCAGCCATCCAATTTCACTAAAATCTTGTCAAAGAGGTAGCTCCAATCTCTCTTCTTCATTCTAGAGCACCTCAAAGGCAACCCCAACTATCTAATAGGAAGACTGATGCGGGGGGTCCTCAAAACAATAGCTAAAGCTCCTTGCTCCTCCTCAGGTAGGCCAAAGCAAACCAAATTAGATTTATCCCTATTCAACCTCAAGCTAGAGAGCTCACCAAAGATATTAATCATATGATGCAAAGCCAGTGCTTCATCCATAGAACCCTCAACAAAAAAAATCGTATCATCTGCATACTGAAAAATGGGAGCCAAATTACTCCTACAAGACAAAGAGTACCTCTAATAAGACCTACTTCAGTAAGCTTACAAGCATACCAGGCCAAATTGTCAGCTGCCAAGTTGAAAATCAGAGGAGCCAGGGGACATCCTTGCCTGATACCACACTGGGGCTGAATCCAAGACCCATAGGGCTTCCCATTTATCAAGGGGGTGAAAGAGGCAGTGGTGATACATCTTTTCACTTGATGAATCCAAGTAGGGGAAAAGCCTCTTCTTTTAAGCACTTCACAAAGATAGGGCCAACTGATGGAGTCATACGCTTTGTGAAAGTCAACCTTCCATAGAAAAGCCTTACATTTTCTCTTGTGCCATCCACAAATCATCTCTTAGGCCATGATAAAGGATTCTTGTAGAGATCTACCGAGGAGGAAGGCTAATTGAGCAAGATGGATCAATTCTTGCAAAACAGGCCTCAATTTATTGTCCAGGACCTTGCCAATCACCAAGTACAAAGAGTTGGAGAGGGCAATAGGTCTAAACTCCTGAAAAGATTCAGCACCTGGAGTCTTTGGCAAAAGAAAGAGATAAGACCTATTTATTCTTTCAAAGCCAAAATTGCCACTATCAAACTCTCTGATCACTTCCATAACCTCAATGCCCACAATATCCCATAATTCTTTGTAAAAGAAAACTTGGATCCCATCAGGACCAAGCAATCCTTCACAATTGAGATCCTTGATGGCCTTCAAGACTTCAACTTCAGACACAGATTCAATCAGGTTGGACCCCTGAGCCTCTATAATTTTGGGGAGATCACAAGCTGCCATCCTTCAACAACCCCTACCTGCAGCTCTTGAAGACTCCTTGAAGTACCTGACAGCCTCAACTCTGATATCAGAGATGGAGGTAACTCTCTACCCCTCTTTAACAATTAATGAGATCAAATTAACTCTTCTCCTAGAGCTGGAAGCCAAGTGAAAGAATTTAGTATTTGCATCCCCCTCACTTAGCCACAGCTACCTTGATCGTTCCCTCCAATCCATCTCCAGTTTCAGGTCTTCTTCAGCCACCACCCCCTGCCACTTCTTTCTGTCAACATAGTCCAGCTCAGACAGCTGAGCCACAGCTTCCTTGGCATCCAATTCCTAAATCTTCATCAAGGCCTCTCGATGTTTTTGATGCCTAAGGACAGAGATAACATCACTATACTCCTTTAACATTCCTTTCAAAGCCAAAATCTTGGAAGCCAACCTGAAGGTAGCCGTGCCTTCAACCTGCTAGGCCCTCCACCAACCAGCAAACACATCTCTGAACCCTGGCTCCCTCAGCCATGACTTCCTAAACTTGAAGTAGGATCCAGCCAACACCTGTTCTCCATTGTCCCAGACCAAAGGTGTATGGTTAGAGAAGGGACATTCAAGACCACAAACAAAGGAAAATTGGAAGAGATCCATCAGCCCAGCATTGCCAAAAATCGTATCAATCTTGGACATGAGCCCATTACCACTTGATAACGTTGGCTTCGAGAGATAACCGGGTTTGATTGTTGTTATGTCGTTGTAATATAGCCAGTTGTTGCCATCATTTCAAATATAAAAATTTTTTTACTCGGAAAAGAGTTCCCGAGGTCGAACTCAGGGAGCAAGTTGTATTCTAGAGATATACATGTTTCTTTTACAAAAATAAACAAAGAGAGAGAAAGAATTTGGTGTCTTTTTTTTTCTCTTTGTTTCTCCTCGTCTCAGATCTTCTTCTTCTTGGTTCTGCAGAGGTGATGCTCTTCTTTCTTTCTTCAGATCTCCTTCTTCCTTCTTTTCTTTTTCCAGTCAGGGACGTCGCCCCTCCTTCTTTCTTCTTTTCCTTTCAGGCCGTCGTCTGATTTCCAAATCAGACGACTTAAACTACCTGTTGCTACAGTGTCTTCCTCAGCTTCCTTCTTCTTCACCTGTTCCTGCACACTTCAGAGCTTACGTCAGAGGACAAAACCTACTCTACCCTCTCCCCCGTGTCTCTCTCTCTCTGAAACCACTCTTGGGAAAGCTCTCCCAGAGCTGCCGGGTAATCGGGTACGGGTCGTGCCCGGGTCCAGGCCCACCGGCGTGCGTGGTGGGCGAGGAGTGCAGGTCAGTCTAAGTCGGGTCGGGTCGGGTCAGGTCCGCAGGGCGTGAGCGCGGACGAGACCGGGTAACCGGGCGGGTGAAGGGGACCTCACCCCGTGTGCTGAGGCAGTAAGCCTCCAGCACTTTTGCGTCTTATATCGCTGCGCCTCTTCAGACTTTTCCGAGGTGGGACTAAATGTCCCACCTCAATTGCGCGCCCGCAGCGGGGAAAGCAGCGGGAGATCGCGGCGTCACGCGAAGCCTTCTGCCTTAGCTGCGAGCCTGGTGTTTTGTCGAAATGCCTCGCAAGGCCTGGGAGTTGAATCTGGGCGTGGCGCTGAGCGTGGCGCGCCTGTAGCTGTAGGCGGAAGCAGCTCCTTCTGCACGGCAATGGCGGCGGAGGTCAGGTGGCCTGTTCACAGAAAAACGGCCTCTCGGCCTAATCAGAAAGTGCCGGGAGCTTCGCCAGGGTGCGGCGAAGCTCGTGTGGGTGGTGGCGAGGCGTGGGGCGGCGTGCAAGGGCTGCCCTAGGTCGGACTGTGGGTCGGAGGATGGGTTTGTTGGGGGTGGCGTTGCGGAGGTGTGGAGTGGCAGTGAAGGGGTGGGGGGTGCTCAGTGTGATGAGGCGGAGGTTCGGTGAGGGTCGGCGAGGTGTGTGAGGCTGTGGAGCGATGGGAGCATCTCGCCGGAGGGTGGCCGGAGACGAAGGGGGTGACGATGGTCAGGGTCGGTCGAGGGCTTAATTGAATAAATTGAAAGCGGGGAAAGAAAAAGGAGAAGAAGGGGAGTATTTCTAGCTTTCTTGCAGGGACGAAGGGGGAGGAACAGGGCGACAGTCATATCGACTGTCGCCGGAGAAGACGATGCTCAGGGAAAGGGGCGGCGGCGAGCAGAGAGCCGGAGAGGCGCCAGCTGGGTGCGGCGTGGCGCGGGAAGAGTAGGGGAGGAAGTCTCTGCTGCTGGTATTGCGGCAGAGCGAAGAGGAGAAGGGGGAGGAACCGCCGGAGCTGGTGAGCGTCTGCCGGAGAGAGAAGAGAGGAAAGTTGGGGGTTTTCTCCGTCAGACCCGAGCTGCCCCGGTCGGTGGAGCAACGGGGGGTATTTATAGGGATCAAACAGGGAGGAAGGCGGAGGGAGACGACGTGTCTCCCTCGCCGGAGGATGGCCGGAAACAAAAACCCATACCGTCCATGCATTCGCACGGCCGGTATGGTGGGTTACAACGACCAAGGGGCTGTCCCTGCGACGGCTGACGACGCAGGGCACCCCCGGTTTACTTGCCAGGCCCCCCCTCACCCTGCGCGGCGCCATGCTCCACGCAAGGTCGCCGGAGCATGGTGCTGGCAGGTTTTGCAGGGGGGACCTGATCGCAAAGAACGAAGGAGAGTTAGGGGCCAAAATGCGAGGGTTCAAAAGTTGAGGGCCAAATAGTAAATATATGAGGACCAAAGTGTAAAGTCGGTCAAGGAGGTTTCTTCTTAGGCTCAAGTTTTTATACATGATTAATTAGGACCTAAGGAATCTGATGGTGAATTTCATTTCTATATTAAACCTTGTTTGGCCGGTCAATTTACGCAAAAACCCAAATTAAGTTATTAATTGGGCATGGTTCTCAATGTAGGTCAAAATGGGTTCTGAAGGCCAAATTGAAGGTTCTAAACCCTAGAGATTATTTTTCTATGAATTTTAGAGGGTTTATTCTATTTTTACTTTGCCTCGAACCTTGTGAATTGAAGTGGGTTGTTTTAGGGTTACAGATTATCATTTAGTTTCTTGGAAGTGCTGTAGCCCTTGCTAGATCATCTCATCCCACTTTTATTCTTATTAAGCTGCTTTGACCTATATTTGGGCCCTGAATTACCCTGTATGCAGATTATACTGGTAAAATTGCATTTTTACCCCTTATGACTTGTTTTCTTCTCAAACTCAGAATTCTCTGAGTTAAGCCTTTCCTTGAGATATGTAGGAGCTTTTATCCTTTGTATTAGGTCAAAATGAGCTAGTTATGGCTCATGATGAGGTTCTCGTCATACCCCCATGCCTAGCTTTTGCTAGTCCCTTAGCAAAAACTTAAGGTTTCAACCCTTGTTCTAGACCATGAAGTTTTTAATAGTTTTGGATAAGTGCCCTTTTTTATTTGAGCATAGATTAGGTTAGAATGCTGACCATAGGCCTAAAAGGTACTCTAGTACCAATCAAGATCCAAATCTGTCTAGCCTTAGCCTCAGTCTTTTAGCAAAGGTTTTTAAGGTCCACAAGAACTAACCTAAGGTTTATTGGACTTCGTGGTTAAAGCACCCGTGCTTGAAATGATTTTAGCCCTGGCTCAGTTCGCAGTGCGTTTTGTAAGAGAGAGATAGAAAGTTTTTCTGTTTGGAGAGTTTTCTCTCTCTTTTTCTTTTTAGTTCTAGCCTAGGATTGGCTTTTCAACACGGTCTGTATCAGATTCCTTGCTCCCATCATCAATCCTTAAGGGTTCCTGGCGATCGATGCTTCGAGATAGCACCGCCCATGGCAACCCCCGGAACCCTGGCTATTGAGATTTCGAGATAATCCCATCCATGGTGTTCCGTGGCCGAATCCAGACCCTGGCAATTGACACTTCGAGATAATGCCATCCATGGAATCTGAACCAGTAGAGTGCTTACATGCCCCCAGTAGGATATGTAAATATCCTAAGAGACAAGCACCGAGGAGATGATATTTTGTTACGCATCTTCGAGGGGATTTCCCGCCTCTCCGCGCTGGGAACTCGTCCAAATCAACTTGTGTTGATCGGCCGCTCCTATTCTAGGTGTTCTTTTCAGAATTTTGCGACGCTTCTGCGTGATTCTGATTTTTACGCTTACTGAACCAGGCTGTGTGTGAGGTTAGGGTGCTTAGGTTACTGAGTCCCGTAAACCAAAAATTAGTTAACGAGGCCGAATACTTCCTAAGCCTTAGACCTAATACTTCAGCTTTTCATTTTCCTCAACCTCTTAAGGAGTGTCCAGATCTTAATGGGTACTAAGAGTCTATTCAAGAATGCCTAAGGTTTGCATTCTTACTAATCTCATTGTGCACTTTTCAGTTATTTTCTTGAATGAGGTCTAGAACTTAGGTTAATTCCTTAGTTCCTTACTAATGACTATCACCTTTTCTCATAATTTTGTGCTCCTTTTTCATTTTGTTTCTTTTCTCCTTCACAAAATTTTCCTTCTCCTCTTTTCTTTTTCGAAAAATTTTTTTAATTTTTATGGTGTTTTTGGCATATGTGAATTTTTTTGTTTGAAACCTTTTCTTACAAGTTTTGCACTTTCATACCCCCCCATGCCTAAGATTTGCAATGTCCTCATTGTAACCTAGGGGGTTTTTATTTAACTTAGTTCATTCCTTAAGATAGAAATTTGGATGAGTGAATGGGTCGGGGTGACTGTTGCGGACGATTTCTAATCTCAGATGCAAGCACCTGAGGTGGAGTCGGCTGTCTTAAAGTGTGAACTTCAAGTGCAAAAAGGTGTTAGAACAAGTTTCAGGTTTTCAAAGAGAATGACGGGCTGCCTCCCATTAAGCGCTGAGTTTGATGCCTTCAGCCAAGCGGGAAATGAGATGGAGAGGGGATGGTCAAATCAGCAGAGTTTTGTAAGACAAGCACCTTGATTAAGAGCCTGGTTGGTCCAACTAGGTGCTTGTTCAGATCAAAAGGCTGATGATGCAGCCCAAACCCAATCAATCTAGCGGGTTGATAGATGTGGATAAAAAGGTGTGGAGCCCACCATAAACTATGAAGCTCAGATGGATGTGGAAGTGTAAACGCAGGGTTTGGCTGAGTCGAATCAGCCTGGTCAGAGTAGGGACCCGTAGAATAATCAATGAATGACACGGAAACCCTATAGGGGTGATCAGAGAATGATAGAGCATGGTATGTAGTATGATCAATGTTCGAAACCCGATGTGGAAATGCAATCGGCTCGGTGAGAGGTGAATCTGAATAGAAATTGAGTCCGGTTGCGGGTCGGGGTTTGGGAGAGGTTTTGATCCGTTCTGTGTGTGCGGACGAGGTGGCCATTGTGTACGAGGGCTCTTCTAGAAACAGATGATAGGTGGTTTTCTGTAGAGAGTCCTCTGGGTAACTATCAAATGCCGAAAGAGTGTTTGTAGGATGAAAGGAATCGGATTCGAGAAAAAATTTGGATTCCTGGTTGCAATCACTCTTGGCATTTTCTGTTTTTGGTTCCTGAGGATCGAAAAGGAATGATTCTGTGTTATCGGTGATCTCGGGACTCAGGACCTCAGAGTCGGAGTTAGAGTCATGAGAACTGAGGTCGTAGATAGGCCTGGCATGTTCAGGAAGGGGAATCTCTCCGCAATTATAGTCAGATTTGAAATTGTCGGAGAGTTGGCGAAAATGAGATTCATGATCATGAATTCCACCACAGTAAAAATCATCAAATGTGGAATCAGCAGCCTGATTGGGGTCTAGCCTATATGTCAATTCTGGGCTCGAAAAGGTATTCTATCTAGGCTCAAGCTCCAAGCTGGTAGGATAGACCCAATTAAAATCCAACTCGTCCAACTCCTCAGTCTCTGTATCATAAATTGGCATGTTCTCTGGAAAATCGATCAGATTTTCTGAAGATGTTGGAGAGGGATATTCATCAAATAAAGGCCCGGAATCATATTCTGTAAAAATTTGATCTTTCTCATAAGGGGCCTCATAATCTTCCCAATAAGTTTTAGATCTAGGTTCTAGGCTTAGGATGTGGGTAGAATTATTAGAACCTAAGTCCGAATGATCTTCAAGGGCCACCTTATCAAAGTAAGGGGCGGAATTTATACCCTCAGAAGGTTCAGTTTTGATCTCATTATTGCAGGAGTTTTGAAATTCTAGGCTTGGCAATTCATGGTCTAAGTTTGGCTCATCATTGTGTTCTCTTGCAATATCCCAACCTAATTCAACATTGTCTTCTATCTGGGTTGGGATTTTACAACCACTTTGTGCCTCAATCCCGAGATCTGGGAAACTGGATTGTTCCTTAATACTGTTCCAAGATGGTTCATCCTCTGTTTCTGGTATATACGGGTATTTCTGGTTGATAATTTGTTCTACTGATTTCATCATTTCTACCCGTTTCATAAGGGCATCTTGGTGTTGTTCCCAAAGTACAGGATTTGTCAAGCATTGAAGGTATTCAGATTGGTGTAATTTTTCCATCTCAATGTATCCTGTCATGAGCATATCTCGGGTTGATCCTTTTGAAATTTCAGTCAATAGAATTTGGGCACAGTTTATGATGAAAGCTGTGGTTGTTGGGACATCAACCTGAATGTTTTCTACTGGTGTTGAGGGTTTGATTTCATAGATTTCAAGGGCATCCTCAATCATCTTATCTTTCATGGATCTCAGATATTCAGGTTTTTTGAATGGTAGTCTTGCTAGGTAATTAGGCTGCATAATTGGATCAGGTGGTGGAATCAAGAGATAGAATCAAAGTTTGAATCAAGATGGAAGAAGGGGATTTTGTTCAGAATCAGAGGAAAGAGGGGCTATGTGAATTATTTCTGCAAAAACAAAGGAGCCGAGGCTTAGCCTCGGGGAGAGTGAATTTCTATAGGAGGTTTCAAGGACCTCCTGAAAAATACTGAAGGGCTGGATGAGATAAGCAGGTGCTGGACCCAATCAAGACACCCAAAAATTGTTGGGTGACTATAGAGATTCGGGGCAGATGGACCCCTTGATCAGAAAGATCGTCCACCTGAGAATTACCTGGGCAGCCAGAGAGGGAGAGTCCCGCGAAGACCCCTACACGGTAGAGCGTCCCCACGGGTTACGGGGTTTCCCCCACCCGACCTCTCTTGTCACTGAGATTCCAGGTAGACCAGAATGGGGATCTTGACCTCTTAAGTCTACCATTTTTTTATTTTAAGATCAGGGTGCTTAAGATTTCACTTGAACTTTAGTCTTTTAAGTGCAAAGAGTGACCTAATTTAAGGTTGGTTGACCTAAGGGGTCAACTTTACCTCTTGTTTTCTTTGAGAGCTTTTAGGTCTTGTCTTTTAGGGTTCAAGTGTTTAGAGAGCCAATTGTTTTAGGTTTTCTTTGAATAGGTATTTTCAGACAAGGGTTTGGGCACACTTCATTGGGTTTTTCTCCATTCTTGATTTAAGTAGTGTGTCTCTAAAACCCTAATGTTGAATCTTATGTTGGCTCTACTTGGTCCAGTTAGTTCTTTGTTGGGTAATTAGGGCTCAAGCAAGAATGTGTTAGCCCTTAAATACCCTTAATAGTGTGCAGGACTAATGAGTTGAAAACATGCAACTCTTTATGGTTACTAAGTATGGAAGACAGGTTAGCCCTATATTGCTTGTTCTTTTCTTTTCTTCCTCTTTAGAGTTTAGGGGTTAATAGCGAGAGGAAAAATTTACCTGTCCTCGGAGTGGTTGTTGTGCGGTTGCTTGTCTTCTTGATTTCCTGTAGTTTTCTGCACAAAAGAGAGGAGATTTATTAAAAAGAAACAGGAATGTTTACCTCTAGAATAGCCGTTCGTTCCCCGGCAGCGGCGCCAATTGATAAGGTTGGCTTCGAGAGATAACCGGGTTTGATTGTTGTTATGTCGTTGTAATATAGCCAGTTGTTGCCATCATTTCAAATATAAAAATTTTTTTACTCGGAAAAGAGTTCCCGAGGTCGAACTCAGGGAGCAAGTTGTATTCTAGAGATATACATGTTTCTTTTACAAAAATAAACAAAGAGAGAGAAAGAATTTGGTGTCTTTTTTTTTCTCTTTGTTTCTCCTCGTCTCAGATCTTCTTCTTCTTGGTTCTGCAGAGGTGATGCTCTTCTTTCTTTCTTCAGATCTCCTTCTTCCTTCTTTTCTTTTTCCAGTCAGGGACGTCGCCCCTCCTTCTTTCTTCTTTTCCTTTCAGGCCGTCGTCTGATTTCCAAATCAGACGACTTAAACTGCCTGTTGCTACAGTGTCTTCCTCAGCTTCCTTCTTCTTCACCTGTTCCTGCACACTTCAGAGCTTACGTCAGAGGACAAAACCTACTCTACCCTCTCCCCCGCGTCTCTCTCTCTCTGAAACCACTCTTGGGAAAGCTCTCCCAGAGCTGCCGGGTAATCGGGTACGGGTCGTGCCCGGGTCCAGGCCCACCGGCGTGCGTGGTGGCCGAGGAGTGCAGGTCAGTCTAAGTCGGGTCGGGTCGGGTCAGGTCCGCAGGGCGTGAGCGCGGACGAGACCGGGTAACCGGGCGGGTGAAGGGGACCTCACCCCGTGTGCTGAGGCAGTAAGCCTCCAGCACTTTTGCGTCTTATATCGCTGCGCCTCTTCAGACTTTTCCGAGGTGGGACTAAATGTCCCACCTCAATTGCGCGCCCGCAGCGGGGAAAGCAGCGGGAGATCGCGGCGTCACGCGAAGCCTTCTGCCTTAGCTGCGAGCCTGGTGTTTTGTCGAAATGCCTCGCAAGGCCTGGGAGTTGAATCTGGGCGTGGCGCTGAGCGTGGCGCGCCTGTAGCTGTAGGCGGAAGCAGCTCCTTCTGCACGGCAATGGCGGCGGAGGTCAGGTGGCCTGTTCACAGAAAAACGGCCTCTCGGCCTAATCAGAAAGTGCCGGGAGCTTCGCCAGGGTGCGGCGAAGCTCGTGTGGGTGGTGGCGAGGCGTGGGGCGGCGTGCAAGGGCTGCCCTAGGTCGGACTGTGGGTCGGAGGATGGGTTTGTTGGGGGTGGCGTTGCGGAGGTGTGGAGTGGCAGTGAAGGGGTGGGGGGTGCTCAGTGTGATGAGGCGGAGGTTCGGTGAGGGTCGGCGAGGTGTGTGAGGCTGTGGAGCGATGGGAGCATCTCGCCGGAGGGTGGCCGGAGACGAAGGGGGTGACAATGGTCAGGGTCGGTCGAGGGCTTAATTGAATAAATTGAAAGCGGGGAAAGAAAAAGGAGAAGAAGGGGAGTATTTCTAGCTTTCCTGCAGGGACAAAGGGGGAGGAACAGGGCGACAGTCGTATCGACTGTCGCCGGAGAAGACGATGCTCAGGGAAAGGGGCGGCGGCGAGCAGAGAGCCGGAGAGGCGCCAGCTGGGTGCGGCGTGGCGCGGGAAGAGCAGGGGAGGAAGTCTCTGCTGCTGGTATTGCGGCAGAGCGAAGAGGAGAAGGGGGAGGAACCGCCGGAGCTGGTGAGCGTCTGCCGGAGAGAGAAGAGAGGAAAGTTGGGGGTTTTCTCCGTCAGACCCAAGCTGCCCCGGTCGGTGGAGCAACGGGGGGTATTTATAGGGATCAAACAGGGAGGAAGGCGGAGGGAGACGACGTGTCTCCCTCGCCGGAGGATGGCCGGAAACAAAAACCCATACCGTCCGTGCGTTCGCACGGCCGGTATGGTGGGTTACAACGACCAAGGGGCTGTCCCTGCGACGGCTGACGATGCAGGGCACCCCCGGTTTACTTGCCAGGCCCCCCCCTCACCCTGCGCGGCGCCATGCTCCGCGCAAGGTCGCCGGAGCATGGTGCTGGCAGGTTTTGCAGGGGGGACCTGATCGCAAAGAACGAAGGAGAGTTAGGGGCCAAAATGCGAGGGTTCAAAAGTTGAGGGCCAAAGAGTAAATATATGAGGACCAAAGTGTAAAGTCGGTCAAGGAGGTTTCTTCTTAGGCTCAAGTTTTTATACATGATTAATTAGGACCTAAGGAATCTGATGGTGAATTTCATTTCTATATTAAACCTTGTTTGACCGATCAATTTACGCAAAAGCCCAAATTTAGTTATTAATTGGGCATGGTTCTCAATGTAGGTCAAAATGGGTTCTGAAGGCCAAATTGAAGGTTCTAAACCCTAGAGATTATTTTTCTATGAATTTTAGAGGGTTTATTCTATTTTTACTTTGCCTCAAATCTTGTGAATTGATGTGGGTTGTTTTAGGGTTACAGATTATCATTTAGTTTCTTGGAAGTGCTGTAGCCCTTGCTAGATCATCTCATCCCACTTTTATTCTTATTAAGCTGCTTTGACCTATGTTTGGGCCCTAAATTACCCTGTATGCAGATTATACTGGTAAAATTGCATTTTTACCCCTTATGACTTGTTTTCTTCTCAAACTCAGAATTCTCTGAGTTAAGCCTTTCCTTGAGATATGTAGGAGCTTTTATCCTTTGTATTAGGTCAAAATGAGCTAGTTATGGCTCATGATGAGGTTCTCATCACCATTCCTCCAAGTGAATTCAAAGCCCGAGGAGGGAAATTCACACAAGCCTAAAGCCTGGACCATCAACTAGAAGCCAGTGGCAGAGCTATCCACCACCTCATTGGGTCTGTCACTCCCCACCAAAACACAATTGAAGTCCCCTCCAACAAGCCAAATCGCCCCATTCACAAAATCTGCAGCTAAGTTCCAATCCTCCCACTGCTCATGTCTTCTGCTAGGGTCACTAGGACCATAAACACTTGTCACAAAGAGATCATTGTCCCCCTGGCCTCTTTTGAACCTACAAGTCAAAAGGTGCCTAGCTAAAGAGATCTCCTCCAAATGTAGCACATGCTTCTTCCACCAGATGGCAATTCCCCCAGATCTGCCATTAGAATTGATCACCACAAGGTCATTTGCATGAATAGCTCTCATCTGCACCCATGCCCTGTCAGATTCACTATCAATATGCATCTCTTGGAGGATGGCACAATCAATCTCCCATTCTCGCAAATATCTAAGCAAGGACCCCCTCTTACTTCTGTCGTGCAGCCCATGCACATTCCAAGTAAGAATCCTCATTTGGATGTCAGATCTGTCCCCTTTTTAGCAGCAGAGGCTTTGCCAACCTTCATCATAGCTGCAATGACAGACTCATCGACTTTTTGTATAGGAGTGTGTCTTCTTAGCCTCAGTTTGTAAGGAGGTTTCCCAAGCCTAGAGGTAGAAGGAGTCTTAGACTTCAAGTGCAAGTCATCAGCCATAGGAGAGCTATATTGCAAGTCAAAGGAGTTCACAGAGGGATCTACCAAATCAGAATCAACAGGATCGCTAGCAGGAGCTTTCAGGTCCTCAGCCACAGCTTCATTAATCACATTTACTTCCTCCCCTTCCTTAACCACCACTACAGACTCATCCTGGATCAGAGGTATCCCACCCCCATCCTCCAGAGTTTCAGTCCTCATCTCCTCAACCCTCAAGCTCCCCACCCCATCTACCAATTCCATACTTTTAGTGTGTTCTTCCACCAACTCCTGATTAGCATAGTTTGGTTGTAATGAACCAACTTTGGCTCGCAGCACCTCAGCATAAGATAGGGGGTGGTGACTCAACTCCACATCCCTGTTTTCCACATGAAATTTCAACAAGAGCATCCAAGAGTTGCCCCCACACCTGAGAATCAATTTATCAGGAATATATCTAGCCCTGAAGACATCCACCCTCACTTTCAGAACACTGGCATCTCCTTCAGTCAGACCAACATCAGTATCCTCGGCCACAGATGCAAACCCAGCAATCATATTTTCCACCACTGCCCTAGACCTCAGATGCAGAGGCAGGCCTTTGATCTCAAGAGAACCAGACATGGGAGTAGCTCTTTGAGGGGGACGCTCAGGCAAAAAACCATCAAAGGGGGATACCAACTGCCAGATCACTGACAATCCACCCAAATTGCTGGTTTGAAAATAATACTTCTCAACATCTACCACACCCACATCAAAAAGCACAAACCGCGATGGAGAGATAACTGCAATTTTCCAAGCATCAATTGATAGGGATAGAGAGCTTACCAATTGCTGAACTCTCTCCAGGGAAAGAGTACCCATCATCACCTCCCCAATCAAGGCTCCACGCAAGACCAACTCCGCCACCCTAACGTCCTCGGTCAGGGGAATCTCCACATCCATAGTGTGCCCCCCGAGAGTTGATGGGGGAGAAGCAAAAGAGGCAGCTGTTCCTCACCCTTAGAAAATAAAGGTGCAATGCTCACCCTGCCCCCAGGACCACTGCAAGACATCAGGCAGGAGTCCCACTTGTGACCAAAGCCTCCACAAGCAAGACAAAGCATCAGCCGATGGCACATTGCCCCCAGGTGCCTCCAAAGCCAACATCTGAAACAAATCACTTCCCTATGGCTCTGACCCCAGCCACCATGAGAGCCCCTCTTGTCCAGAGTTTTGCTCCACCAGACACCTGGGCGCCACGCTCACTTCTTCGCCAAGACCGCAAGTGCCATACAGACCATCCATCAGAGCTGTCGGCGTGGATGCCGGGCCCCCTCAGGCGGCCAGCCATCCTCGCCGGAGTTTCCCGCCCAAAGGAGAATTCCTCAAACCCACCTAATTTACAATGGAAACATTGCAAATCTTAATCATGGGGGGTATTAAAGTGCAAAACACTGTGAAATCAATGCATGGAAGGGTTTCATGAAAAAGAAAAAAAAGGGAGAGGTCACTTTGAGCTGAATGAAAAAAGAGAGGGAAGGAAAAGAAAAGAAAGAAGAAAAAGGAGCGAATAACAAGAAAAAAGAGAGAGTCCCTTGAAACTGAATATGGAACCTACCTAACTTCTAGTTTGGATAGGATGATGAATTAAGACTTAGAAGGCTAAAACTTAGGGAATTAGTGGTGGATACTGACCTTAGGCCTCTTGGATCTATTTGAGGGTTTAAACACTCAAGTATTTGTTAAGATCAGGATTAATCCTCAAGAGGTTGAGAAAAGTGTAAGGCTGATGTAGTAGTTCTAAGGCTTAGGGATTATCCGACCCTGTTGCCTGCCCTTTGGTTTGTGGGACTTGGTAACCTGAGCACCCAAAATCACACACTTAGTCTGGCTCAATGCGCTTAATAAAGAAAAATCATGCCGAAAGTGTTCTATTATGAAAATTCATCTCGAAGATCTAGCTGAAGAGCGACTCGACAACATAAGTTGATTGGACGAGTTCCCAACATGGAGAGGTGGGAAATTCCCTCGAAGATGCATAATAACATATCATCTCCTTAGTAGTTATCTCCTAGGATATCTAAATATCCTACCGGGGGCATGTAAGCACCTTGTGCTAGTTCAAGTGCCATGGGCGGGATTATCCCGAAATGTCGATTGCTAGGGCCTGAATTTAGCTACAAAATGCCATGGGTGGCACTATCCCAAAATGTCGATTGCCAGGGATTGAATTTAGCTACAGAACACAGGGGTCGGGTCCCCTTCACCGTCACACTTGCTACCCTGGCCAAGAACTGCTCACCTGCGACCACACCCGCAGGCCTGCACCCTGTTCACGCCCAGTTACCCGCCTGATTACCTGCCTAAGCCTGAGTTTCTGAGAGAAAGAAGAGGAGGAAAGAAAGAGAGAGGGGGGGTTTCCCTCTGCTACGCTCTCTCTATACTTAGCTGATCCTGAGGCCTTTGCCTCTATGCTGTGGTTGCCTCTCTCCCTTGAGGCACGAAGGAAGGAAGAAGAGAAGAGGCCTTTTTCTCTATTCTAAGAAGCTTGGTTCTGTTGGTCCTAAAGCTACTGTTGGTTCATTTAACTTGGTTGACATGGAATATTGGTTGATAATTACTATTAATATATCTGAGATATTTGAGCTTAACTTCAAAGGGTTAATTGGTGATTCAAATCACCATTTTAACCCATTCGTTTTGCACTGAGATACTAGATTTCATTTATATATCATTTTGAGTTGTTATGAATAAAGTTTTGATTATAATTGCTTATATTATATGATTGGTGAGATTAAATTGTTGTCATTTGCTTCATGTGTTCTACCTCGAACTCTTCCTTGATTCTGAGTTATAAATTCAAATGATTTGAGCGACTTTGTCCTATACTACAATGCATTTCTTTAAAAAATGATGAATTCGCTTAAATAGAATACCCAACAACCCATAGGGCAAGCTGATATAAATCGCCAGATGGTAGAAATGCAAGGATCTATGCTCCAGCTCATGAAACAGCTGAAAACTTCGCTGGACAACTTGCAATCCGGGCTCATTACTAAAACCTGTCAACCCTGATCTCTACCATCTCAACCCGTACCCAACCACTGAAATATACAAAATCAAGGCAATCAAGCCTAAGGGTAAGGGAATTAGAGGGACCCAGATGCACAAGGTTAGGTGGTTGAGCAGGATCCTTCTTCTACTTCTTTTAATCTTGGATACTTGGCAAATCATGCCCCTCCAATCTTTCCTACCCCTCCCCAAGACTCAAACTCCTATGCTTCTGTAAATTTTATCACATTGAGGAGAGGGAAGCAAACCTAGGATCTGAAATTACCTTCAACCAACAAGTAAAATCCTAGTGAGCCTGAGGAAGAATTGGAGAAAACTAAGAAGAGGAACCTGAAGTTAATGACCACACTCATATCTTGTTTCCTGATGCCTTACAGAAACCCAAGAAGAAGAAGCCTGTTGATAGCAATGAGGAGATCTTGAATATATTCAAGAATGTCTAAATTAATATCCCACTACTTGATGCTATTAAGCATATTCCAGCTTATGCTAAATTCTTAAAGGATTAATTATGCACTCAGAAGCATAAGCCAAAGGAACCTACCTTGAGGAAGGTGATTCTCTCCGAGCAGGCTAATTCTGTTATCCTACATCACCTTCCTCAAAAAAAGAGAGATCCAGGTGGCCCCTTGATTTCATGTGTTATTGGAGATTACACTTGTGACTGGGCACTCTTGGATCTAAGTGCATCCGTCAACCTAATCCCGAGTTCCCTATACAAAAAGTTCGGATTAGGTGAACTTAGGCCAACCTCAGCAACACTGTAGTTAGTGGACCGTTCAGTCACCAATCTGGAAGGTGTTATTGAGGATGTTATCGTCAAGGTCAAGAATTTCTTTTTTCCTGTAGATTTCCTTATCCTTGACATGGATGTACCTGAAGATATAAGGAATATGCCCATCATTCTCGGGCGTTCGTTCCTGGCTACCGCTAAGGTCAATATCAACTGTGAAAGCGGTAGTATGGAGATCGCCTTTGGTGATAGAAAATTGACACTTGATATCTTTAAGGCAATTAACAAGTTTGAGGGTTATGGATATATCGAAGAACTCAAGGATAATGATCTGAATATTGAGACTTGTATGGCTATCACTGTTCTCAAGGAGTCTACCTGCACCAATGAACCTAAACCACAACCCTCTATGGCAAACCTACCACACTTTGAAGAGGTTATTGATTTTGTTCATTCCAAACCTCTTCCTTTGGATCATCCTGATGAATCTTCATCAGCATCCTTCATGCCTTCTATTCTCAACCCACCCAAGCTAAAGCTTAAACCATTGCCTAGCAGTCTAAAATTTGAGTTCTTAGGACCAAAGAAGATACTCCCTGTGATTATCAGTGCAATGTTGACTAAGGAGAAAGAATTGAAACTACTTAAGGTCGTTGAGGCACATAAAGAGGCAATTGGTTAGATGATTCATGACCTTATGAGGATTGAGCCATCATATTGCAATCATCGAATTTATATGGAAGATGGCTCCCACCCTTCTCACCAACTGTAGAGGAGATTAAACTCCAATATGTGAGAATTGTCAAGAAGGAAATTATAAAGTGGCTCGATGCAGGAATAATATACCCGATCTCAGATAGTCTGTGGGTTAATCCCAGGCATATTATTCCCAAGAAAGTAGGGATAACTGTAGTGACTAACAAGAAAGGAGAATCTATCACCACTCATTCAGCTTCCTCTTGGAAAGTCTGTATTGATTACAGGAAGTTGAACACAACCACAAAAAGGAATCATTTCTCATTGTCCTTCATTGATCAAATCCTTAAAAGGTTAGATGGGCAAAAATATTTTTATTTCCTGGACGGTTATTCGAGATATAACCAAGTTCCTATTTATCCCAAAGGTCCGAAAAAGACAACTTTCACCTATTCCTATGGAACCTTTGCATTCCGTAGAATGCCTTTTGGGCTTTACAATGCACCTGTGACTTTTCAAAGGTGAATGCTAGCCATATTCTCAAAGACGGTGGGAGATTGTCTAGAGGTTTTCATGGATGATTTCTTCATTTTTAGATATTCATCTGAATCTTGCTTGGCTAATCTGGAATTGATCTTGAAGAGATGTATCCAAACTCGTTTAGTCCTTAGCTAGGAGAAAAGTCACTTCATGACACAAGGCATCATCTTGGGTTATGTTGTTTCTGATCGAGGAATTGAAGTTGATTGAGCTAAGGTGGATGCTATCTCCAAACTTCCCTCACCCACATCAGTTAAATAAATCTGATCATTTCTTCGTCAAGTAGGTTTTTTACAGGAGGTTCATAGAGGACTTTTCTATCGTTGCTCAGCCCTTGAGAAACCTTCTGACCAAAGATACGCCATTTGAATTTGATGAAGAATGCCACAAGGCATTTGATTTACTCAAAATGGCAATCACTTATGCTCCGATGTTACAACCACTAGTCTGGACAACCCCATTCGAGATTATGACCGATGCTTCTGATTACACGGTCAGGGCTATCTTGGGTCAAAAGATTGATAGAAAGCCCTCTATCATCTACTATGCTAGCAAGACTATGGACGAGGCCCAGAGGAATTATTCTGTCACAGAAAAAGAATTGCTAGCTGTAACTTTGCTTTGGAAAAATTTAGGGCTTATCTTTTAGGATCTCATGTCATAATTTATACCAATCACTTGGCCCTGAGACATCTCTTGGCCAACAAGGATGCCAAACCCTAGCTCATTCGATGGATTCTTTTACTTCAAGAATTCGATCTTGAAATTAAAGATAAATCCGAGGCAAAAAACATAGTAGTGGATCATCTTTCGAGAATCCTAATTGATTCTCCTTGTCTTGATATTTTGATTACTGACACCTTTCCAGACAAGACCATCCTTACAGTTTTGGATGTCCAAACCCCTTGGTCTGCTGACATCGTTAATTATTTGGCCATTGGTCAAGTCCCCCAAGATTGGATCAAGCAACAACGGGATAGACTTGTATCTAAGGCCAAATATTACTTTTGGGATGACCCTGAACTGTATTGCATTGGCTCTAATCAAATTATTCATCTATGTGTCCCAAAAAATGAATTCCAGAGTATACTTGAGTTCTGTCATGCATCTACATGTGGTAGACATTTCTCCGAGAAAAAGACAGCCGCAAAGATTTTGCAATCTAGATTTTATTGGTGATCTTTATTCAAGGATGCCCAAGATTTCTAAAGGTCATGTTCCCGATGCCAAGCACTCAGGAGCATAGCTAAAAGAGATATGATGCCCCTTAGCCCAATCCTTCCCGTCAAAATTTTTGATGTTTGGGGCATCGACTTCATATGACCCTTCCTCCCTTCATTTGGACACCAGTATATTCTCACCATTGTTGATTACATGTCCAAGTGGCTCAAGGCTATTCCCACCCAAACCAACGACTACAAGGTGGTCATCGATTTTGTCAAGAAAAATATTTTCAATCGGCTCGGGATTCCGAGAGCCATCATCAGCGATGGTGGTACTCATTTCACCAATGTCCAGTTTCAAAACTTACTGGCGAAATACGAGGTGAACCATAGGATTTCCACACCTTACCACCCAAACGAACGGACAAGCCAAGGTCTCCAATCGAGAGATCAAGAATATCCTTTAGAAAATGGTTAAGCCTGATAGGAAAGACTGGACCCAAAAGCTTGATGACGCACTTTAGGCATACCGTACGGCATACAAGATGCCTATTGGCATGTCTCTATTCCATCTGGTGTATGGTAAGGTATGTCATTTACCCATAGAGATTGAACATCGGGGATTTTGAGCAATTAAAAACTACAATTTTGACCTAGGCTTAGCCGGAAAGACCAAGATGTAATTCCTGATGGAGGGGGTGAGATGTGAGCGATACAAAATAATGTAGAAATAATATGTAAACAATCACACAAAAAGCAATCTCACAAGCACATAATGATTTTTAGGTGGAAATCCAAATCAGGGTAAAAACCACCACCTAAGCCTCTCGACTTAGGATTTTTCAATCGACCTAGTCGATTAAATCCACTAACCAAGTCACTTAAACGAGGGTAACTTAACCCCTTACAACAATGCTATTTAAACGAGGGTAACATACCTCAAACCCCTCCTCTTCACGAGGAGTAGTTTGTCTCATGATGAAGATTGGAATTCACAAAACGAATACCCAACCACAAATAAGATTACAAATATCTTATAGAGCCCAAATAGGTATAAATCTAACTAGCTCCTATTGCAAAAAGACACCTCCCTGAGATGGAAATCGAAGTGTGTGAATCATGCAAGGCACGAAGATGCACTTGAATGTGTGGAAGATGGGATAGCGGTTGTGTAGATAAAAGGGTGCTCTCGGATGTATTCTTAGAAGTTTGGAAAGCAGAGTGACTTTCCTTCTTGATTCTCTCTTCTCTTTGACACAGTATGAGTGAAAGAAGTATTCTGAAGGTACATTTGGCTTAGGAAGGGTTCTCTATTTATAGAGGTCCTAAGAAGGCTTTGGAAGGTTTTGAAAGCCTCTTGTAGCCGTTGGGAGCAAGGCTCAAGAGAGTGGTCTAAAATCCCACTGAAATCAAGGTCATTTATGATTCTAACAGGGTTATCAGATGTCTAGACATAACGTCAGATGTCTGGGTCTTCGTTTGATCTAAAGGTCGCTCGTTTGATTTATAAGGGTTGATCATTTAAATAGTGTTGGATCAAGGCTGACGCCTAAGAAGTCATTATAAGGCATCTAGGAAACTAATCGGACGTCTAATTCTAAGATGGGCTACTTCCAGTTTTCACCAGATTGAAATAGGGTTCTACAGTCTAGTTGCTCAACCAATAGGTTGGACGTATGGCAAGATGTCTGGTCATCTGGAAATATAATTCTCTGCGGGAATTGATTTCTCGAGGCTCAAACGGCTATTATCATCTGACAGAAGTGATTTGGGTCAGATCTTAGCCTAACATCTATTTATTAGACATCTGGGATGATCTATGAACTTCTAGAAATCCAATTAAATATAACCATAGGTTAATCATCCAAGATTATGTCTGACAGGCCAACAGTCCTCTAGTTGGATGTCTGGCAAGGTCTTCAAACGTCTTCTAAGACATCTGGACTATGGGTTGGTTGTCTGAAATAAATGAACATAATACACTATGTCCAGCCTAAGTGTTTAGATGTCTATATAAACTATCATACATCTTAAAGTCTAAGATCATACGTCTGAAGTCCAGATTGGACGTCTGATCAGGCTGTCTAATTACTGTTTTGATTTTCAAAGTTTGCCTAAGTGTCCTAGTGATGGATTACTATTCCTAGGACTAAGGTATAGTACTTTTGAGCTCTTTAACAATATTTCTAAGGAAAGAAAAGAGCAAAGAAATAAAGGACAAATAAATACAAGAACAAAATGACTTCTATCCTATTCTTCATCTTCTTCTTCCTTCTTCAAGCTTTCACTCCACGAGAAGCTGCATCTCCTCCATCAAGCTCCTCCAAACCGTCATGGACATGAGCTTGAACTCCTTCACACTTGAATCCATTTGCATTTATCCTGAAATCTTAAACTCAATGGGAATGTTAAATAACAAGTGTTTTATTATCATCAAAATTAATGATCAAGATGCTCTTACACCAACACAGGAAACATCAACTATCTGAGTTGGAGGAGCTTAGAAATGACACCTTTGAGAATGCCAAGATCTATAAGGCAAGAACCAAAGCTCTTCACAACTAGATGATTTCACGTAAGAGCTTTGAACCAAACTAGAAGGTCTAGCTCTTTAATTCTCAACTTAAGCTCTTTCCCTGCAAGCTTAGGTTCAAATGGAACGGCTTGATCATCATTAACCATATATTCCCATACGGAGCCGTTGAAATCTCTGACCCTAAGAGAGGAAATTCTTTTAAGGTCAACGAACAACGTCTTAAACCTTTTGTTGACCATGTTATCCCTGAGCCCATCTTAAACAATGTTGCTTTGACCATGATCTGACTTCTTTGGTTGGACCTCGCCTAACTGATGGCACTAAACTCAACATTTGTATAGTTTGACTCATACTTGACCAGAGCATCATGGAATGCAGGTGATATTTTGCTTATTCTGCCCTTTCTCATGTCTTTTATTTACAATGAGAGCATTGCATAAGCTAGGAATAGGGGCATGGATTCATTTCTGAATTATATTGTCAGCTCTATGAATTTCTTATAAATTTCTCTTTTTTTCCTTTATTTATAAAAAAAATGAATTAAGAAAAGAGAACTTAGGCATTGAAAATTTTTCAACCATAGGAAATGGTACAATAGGACATGAACACTTAGACTCTTCAGGTCTTCATGCTTAATTAGCCCAGGTGTCCACTAAAATGTGAACTTGTTTCTTAAGTCCTCACCATTCTTAAATTTGTTTCTAATTGGTTAATAAGTTGTGGTGATAAGTGCACGACTTATCAACGTACCCTATCATTTGAGAGGACTAATAATCTAAGCATCTGCACACTGTCTGCACTAACTCACTTTTTGACAGTTTTAATGGAAATTGGGTTTCTAATGAACCTTTTAGGGTGGTATGGCTGGTAAGTTGTCGTGGATTTGACATCCCATTGGCCGATTGTCCAGAGCCTAGCCACACAACCATTCTCTTTCTACTACCTTTTGGTAATCTTGGATAAGGGAAGCCACTTACTCAAAAATATATATATAGAAAAGAAGGAAAAAGAAACAGCCACACTTCATTGCATGGGTATGCTTGGCAAGTTGTCGTGGGTAACAACCCATTATCCAGTTATCTAAAACCTAGCCCACAAAAACATACACAAATAATTCCTAAACACTTAAGAAGAAGTGGGGAAGTAGAATAAGTTGGGGAGATATACACTGGGTTCACCCTTGTGTTGACCTCATAAATAAATAAAGTAGGGAGAAAGCTACCAGTCGAAAAGATAAACCTTTTGGTAGAAACTTTTCTGAAAGTCACCTAGGGACGTAGAAACCTAAAGTCCATTCTAATTATCGATCAGTGGGTTTATCACATTTACACAATAAGATGGTTAGCACTTAGAGTTCTTCTTCAGTCTTGGGTGGGTTGGATAACCATAGAAAGCTGCCCCAAAACTCTAAACTCAAAAATCCAGAAAAAAAAATTAGAAAAGAAGAAAAGGAAAAAGAATTATATTGAGTCTACATTTTGAATAAGGCAAGTACTTAGGCGGTCTACATTTTGGCAGGCACCTAGGCACTATTGAGTCTTTGTAGTTTAGGTCCTTAGTAGAAATTTCTTATTGTTAAGAAATAACTGTTGCCTAAGTACTTTGATCTTAATTTCATTTATAAATAGCATGTAGTTTTGCTAGGGACTAGCAAAAGATAGGCATATAGGTGTGATTGGTACACATCTACATGGCCTAAATTGCCCATGTATGCATGTTCGTAGGTACATAGAAGCATTCAGCATTATAAATATTACATAACATGCATCATTATGCATTTAGATTAATTTATATAAATTGTATATTAATTTTCTCATTTTAAGGAGATAGGGTGTCTCCTAGATCTTCCTCGTCTCCTTCCCTCCTTGGATGTTGGCTATGGGTGGAATATGGGTAGAAATAATGTAACCAAGGATGATTTTTGTAATGGTAAGATGGGGGGTATATATAGGGCTTATGAAGGGAGAGGTTGGCGTGGACACATGTAGGGCTAGGATGGGTTCAAAGGCTAGTTATGGGTGGTTATAGGGATCCAATGGAGGAGGTAAGTTGGCACCACCTAAGGGGGTGCTATAGGGGTGGTTATGGTTGGCCAAGGGGTGCTTAAAGTTGGCGCCAACCTTGGAGGTGTGCCATGGTTTGGTGCCATCTAAAGGGGCTTCTAGAAGGGGGGGTAGGTGGATGGCTAGGATGGCTTGTAGGGGTAGGTGTATGGTGGTGATGGAGAGGGTTTTTGGAGGAAAAAGTGGCATCACTTTTTTGGTACCCTTTGGCAGTGGTGGTGGGTTGAAAGGAGGTGAGTGGGTTGGCACCAAAAAAGGGTTTTAGGAGTAGGAGCTAGGTGGACTAGGTTTAGGTCTCTTTTTCATGAAGTTAGCTAGGTAGGTTGGGTGGCCTTGTAGGTGGAACTGGTTTTGAGCTTAGCTAAGCTAGCATAACTAGTGGGTGAGTAGAAGAAGAGGTAGGAAGAATTAGGGTTTAGGGAGGAGCTGAGGGAGTAGCCTTGAGCTACTCTGAAGCTTGTGAGAGCTGATAATTGCTGAAGAAGTCTTCTTGGGAGCTCAACTACTCAACTTTAGCTAGCTAGTTCTTTGCTAGCTACTAAGTTGAATAGGTTGAGCTGAGTTGAGATAATCTCAACTATTCTGGAGTTGGAGGAAGCTGGCTGTGAACTTCTCTGCTAACCCAGCTTAGCTAGCTAAAGACTAGTAGCTAAGCCAAGTTTACTGGAGTTTCTATGGGCTAAGTAGAGCTAGGATGAGCTAGAATGAGCTGAGCTAGAGTTGGACTGAACTCTCGTCAACTAAGCTGAGCTAGCTAGAGCTTTCAATGAACTGATTAGAGCTAGGATGAGCTAGACTCAGTCAAGTTGAGCTGGACCTGAGCTGAGTTGAGGTAGGTTTAGCTAAGTTGAGCTACCTTGAGCTATCATCTAGCTAAGATGAGCTGGATGGAGCTGGAGATAGCTAAACCTACCCCATGTGAGCTAATATTCAGCTAAGATGAGCTGGATCTAGCTGGAGTTTAGCTAAAATGAACTTCTTCACTTCCTTCCTTCTTAAGTGTTAGGGTTTTAAGGGTTTAAACATCTGCTTAACCTCAACACTCAAGTAAAGATGTTCAAAATACAAAAAGAATGCAATGCATGCCTAACTTAGATTATGCCTAAATGCAACCCAGAGACCCATTTGCGAAGTTAAAATCCTAAGAGCTAGGTTTGTCTTAGGGCATAAGAATGATGGCAAACTGGTGTTTATCACAGGATGACATCTTTCTGGGCTTCAGATTGAAGATCAGACCCTGCAGATGTGATCAGGGTAATGATCGGCGTCTAATGCCTCCAAAATCACTTCGATCTGACATCCGTAGCATCTTCTACAAGCCATAGAAGATCAAAGTCCAAGGGACAATGTGGTAAAAGTCCACACTTTAGATGACAAATTCAACTGCACAGATGGGTTCAAATTGATGATCGCAGCCCAACAACATGAAAATCGGTCCAATCCGACATCTGTCGCACCATCTACGAGCAAAAAGAAGATGGATGGCTCAGATGGTGCCAGATGGCATCATCTAGGATGCTCAAAAGCCACCACTGCCTTCCTCCTCATCCCAAAGGTGCTTCCATTGTACGATCTCGGCCATTAGATCGCTATCCAACGGCCAAGATCTTGCCATGTCGCTCCCGACCCGCGCTTCATACTCTCTGATGGTAAAGGCTTATGCGATCTCAACCATTGGATCCTCATCCAATGACTGAGAGCACGCGAGGCTTAATTCAAAAATAGACACAAAGAGAGCTTTAGCGTAGCGGTTGAGGCTCTCTGCATGCAACAGTGGCGCATGTTCGAGTCATGGAGAGCACAGCTCCTCAGTACCCACCTGCTTCAATTTAACCACTAGATCAAAGATCAACGGTGCACATCGTGCCACGCCAATGCTAGCACCTCTTCACATATCAAGTGCGCGGGTGGGAAGCAATTGAAACCACACCATGTGGATCAGATAGTTGAACGACATCTACGTGGCACAATGGATGGCTAGCATCGTGCGACGCACGATCAAATGTGGAATCCACGAGATTTGAAGTACTCCCGTGTGGTTATTCCAAGCCATTCGATGAGCATCCAATGGTTGTGGTTGTACGAGCGAGATCTAAACGATTGTGTAATCTGGTCGTTGGCGTGCACGCGATCTAGAGCCGTGCGATGGAGATCGGATGGTCTCCTTCCATGTACCTTTAGCAACGATCGGCTTTAGTAACGCTTGCATGCGTCAATAAAGGCCATATATTAAATCTAAAAACCTTGGAAATGACCTTTCTGCCCCTATCTCTTCACCTATAAATAGCCTACCCCTCCTACGCATTTTAACATCTCTTCCTTCTCTTCTCACCTCTCGTAAGAGCTAGGAACACAAGTTCTCAAGCTTACTCTAGTGCTCCCAACCTACGTGAAGCCCTACTAGAGTTAAAAAATAAATTTTTATACTTCTCACCCCCTTCATGGAGCTCTCGCCAATCGTCCTCACATCCCCCATCCCGTCGTGACACTGACCTTCTCATCCCATCTCCAGGCTCATCAACACGGTTTTGTCCTCTAGGTGACTGTCAAGGAGGATAACTTCTCTCCCCCTATCTCCTTACTTACTGCTTTGTAGTGTAGATTTTAATTTCCATCATTAGATTTGTAGCAAGTAGTTTGTAAAAACATTTTCATAGCTATAAAAGCTATTGTTCTCTCTCTATCTCTTTCTCTCACTTTATTTATACTATAAGTAGAATCTCTCTCTATGTCTATATTCCAAGTAGAATAGAATATTGTGAATCTTTCTCTTATAAAAAAAATATAAAAAAAACATAATTGCAAATTTGTAATCAACATAGCCTCCCTGTGTTCAACCTGTGACTCATTTTGAGTTTCAGTAAAATATTTGATTAGCAGATTTTTATGCAACTACAACGACAGGTTTTAACTCCATCTTTGTCGTGTTCAAATCTGCCTCATTAGTAGTGATATTTGATGTGGGGCTTTAGATGTTGGGCAATCTTGGGTTCATAGAGATTAGATTCAATCAAATCACAAGGGTCCTTGTAAGGAGTTGAAGGTTTTGAAAGTAAAGGCACCGTTAGATCTTCCAAGTTATCTCCCTAAAAATCCTCGAATTCCACTATATCCTTAATCTCTTCTATATTTTCTTCCTTGAAGTCCAAGACTTTTGGATTACAAAGATTAAAATTAGACATGGTTACACCAGATGCACAATCAAAATCCAATATAAATGATTCAATTTCAAGTTCTTCCAGATTTGATGTAAAGGTGAAGCTAACTAATGAAGGTTCATCAAGCTCTTGTGCTTCACCTACTTCAGAAAGTGGATTTCCTCGAATGCAAATCTTCCTAATTTAGGTTCATTAGAGATTCTTTCCTCAAAAAGGTATTCTCTTTGATTAGACCCTCAACCTGATTTAGTTGTTCGATCAACCCACAACTTTCATTAGTCTCTTCAATAGCCTTAAATAAGTTGAGTTTCATCTTTTGCTCTCCAAGGGCTATTTTCATATTCTCATTATTACAATCAATTAAGGTTGACCTCTGCAGTCGCTAAGAATGAACTCCCTAAAATAATCAGAGCCTGTCTCAAATGCTTGGGAATGTCGAGATCCAAAATGGTAAAGTCCACAGGATAATAAAAATCATTGATCTACACAATCACATCCCTCAAAATTCCTCACAGACTTCTTATAGATTGGTCAGCCAGCTAGATTTGAACTGAACTTGGTTAAAGATCCCCAAGTTCAATCTTCTCATAGATCTTGGTGGGTAAGAGGTTAATAGAAGCCCCCAAATCAATTAAGGCCCTATCAAAGACCAAATCATCAATTGTGCAAGAAATCAAGGGGGTTCCTTAGTCTCCTCTCTTAGGAGGTAAGTCCTTTAGAAGTATAGAGATTGCTTGTTTTAAAAGGACCACCTTCTTAAGAGATTTAGTCTTAGCCTTACGCTTTTGGGTGCATAATTCCTTCATAAACTTAGCGAAGGCCAGAATGTGCCTGATAGCATCGAGAAGTAGGATATCGATGTGAACGTGTGTGAAAATCTCAAGAAGCTCCTCATTGCAGGTTTGGTTCTTTTTCTTTTTCCCTCTCTCTAAGGCCTCAGGAAATGGGATATGACTAGGGATTTCAATCATAGGTTCTTAATCCTTTGCTTCTTCTTCCTTAGGCACATTAATCAAGGTTGGTTGATCAAGATCCTGGTGGTTAGTTGATTTAGGCGCATGATAGGTCTACTTTAGTGGACTATAATTATGCCTAAGAACATCTAATTTGGAGTTTTGAGTAGTTGTCGAGCATGCATTGCATTAGGAAATTAGTTAAGCTCATGAATTGCCATTCCTGCATTTTCATTTAATTGATGTACTCCATTTGCATATGTTCTTTACTTAATACTCATTCGTATACTGGTTTATTATTTATGTATGTATGTTTTTTACAGGATTAATTGAGGACCAAATTGAGAATGCCATTTTTGCATTTTGAGTTTCCACCCAAAATAGAAAATAAAGGGCAAATTAGGAGCGAGAACAACTACTTTACAATAGGAGATTCTAAAATCTCTATTTTTGGCTGATTATACCTTTTGATTTCCTCAATTTTTTCCCCAATCTCATTCTGCCACCCTCTCAATTTAAGTTTTGCCACGGTCCTCAATCATCGAAGCGACCCCCCTCTCTCCAATTTGCCTCTTCGACCGAAGATCGAAACTGTTATGCACCTTCTGATTCTTCTTGCTGATCACACATCAAACAACACTACCACCCCTCTCTACGGGGTGTATTTCCCCCTTCATGTGTGAGGTTTCTCCGTCTGTCCCTTTCCCTCTGAGGCACGTCTCTTGTATCATGTTCTTCCCTTCAATGAAAAGTTTATGTTCCAAAAAAAAAAAAACCTGTCACCCCTCTCAATTTTATCCCCTCTCAAATACCACTCACACAGATATGTACGTCACCCCTCCTCTCATTTTTTTTCCATTGTTGAATGCTCAGCACAAAAGCCACCCCCTCTCTCTTCTCTGTTTTTTTTTTTGGCCTCTCTGATTCCCTCTCGGCTACACACAACCACTCTTAGACACTACAAAAAAAATGTCCTACACCAATGGTGCATCTACATTGACAGTAAACAAATGTCGCTATAGGTTATTTTAGTGGTTCCTATACACTCAATGCTACACTGGTAGGTGCCATGTAGACAAAAAAGGGAAAGCACTGAGAGTAAACATCTCTTTTAATTACATCTAGTCCTGAAATCTAATCCATCCCTAAATCTTAAAACACAACTCCCCTTGACTTCCCTTCCGACCCCATCGTCGACATTCCTCCCGATCAATAACTTCAAAGCGATGCCATGTAGATGATTCCTCCAAATCTCAGATAGACCTCTCATTGTAGCTCACACATTCTCGTCGACTCAGGTAGGCTATAAATCGTAGGTTCCTCTCACTATTATATTAAATTTATGCTCAAATCGATCTCTCTCTTTGATGATCTCTCTCACTGCTATATTGATTAGATCTCTCCCACTTGATCTTTCTCACTTGATCTTTCCCTTTATCAATCTCTCTTATTTGATCTATCTATCTCTATCAATGTCTTTCAATTGTTCCTTCGATTGGATCTATATTTGATTAGATCATTAAAGACAATGAGGTATTTGAAATCTCTTTATTGTTCCGATCATTGAGTAGAAGTGTTTGCATATCAGTTCATTTTCTTTTATTTTCAATATGTGTAGATCCTTGTAGTTTGCCTTTATATGTGATTTTGATGATGAACTAATCATGTGCACTAGGTGCTCGACGAAATGCATTGTCGGCACATAGAAAAATTCAAGCAATTCTCATTGGCCGAACTACTTTAGAAAACCTACTCTTAGAGGTTATTTATAAGTGCTCATTTGACTCTGATCATGAACTTCTTCTAGCAAATAATTATGTTCCTTTCTGAAAAAATCAATAATTTTTCAAGGCATATCATGTTAAGCTAATGCTGAAGAACCAAATCATCTTATTTAATTAGCTTTTAGAAAAACAAGTTTGACTTATGCATGAAACAAAGCCAACTGGGATTGCAGGGATGCCTCAAAATGGTTCTAGTGCTTAATCCTACATGCTTATTCTGCTTTTGGTTGTACTATCTGCTTTTAGATTGTAATTCATTGTCCTTGCTCCCATGGTACTTATATTATTTGGAATCATAAATGCCTTATCCCTTAAAAGGAAAAAATAATGGTGCAAATGCATACAGTTATGTGGGCAATGTTGCACTATTTGACCTTTTCACTTTTACTTTTTTTATACTTGTGTATATGGTGTTTGTGATCAACATCAAGAATAACTTGCTATTTTCTTGAGAAGATCATTCGTAGGTTGCTTGCTATTTAGAACTATACTATATAATTTAGATTCCTGTTGGTCTTGATAGCATCCAATTCTATGGTTTAATTTTCTAGTTGACAGGATAGATATTTGTATAGAAACTTTTGGACCACTAGCTTCCATTAACTAGTGAGGGCCACTTTTCAGTTTTTTTTCTTCCCTTTTGCTGATCAAGGTTTTTTATAAACCGAAAGGTTAAGACTCAAAATGTCACATATGATAACTGTAATCCCCAACTTGTACATAGAATGGCTATAGCGTAAATGAAGTTGATGAATTGGATGTGTATGCTCACAAGGAAAGATGTAACTCTAAGGAGATAATTAAAAAAATTTATATTGGGGTAACTTTAAAAGATGAATAGAGAGACACTTGAGGTAGTCAACTGCACACCAAAACAAAGTTAATCGATGAGGTGGTCAATAGAGGAAACCATCTTAGTAGCTGCATTTTGCAAGTTATATTACTAGGAAAAAGCATCAGGGTGTTGTGGTTGCAGGGAAATTCTATGTGGTGCCTAAGGTGATTTTAGACCACGGATGTGGAAGCAAAGCTTTTGCTTGTTGATGGCAGGACAATTAAGGTCTTGGAACATAGAGAAGCTTTAAAGGGAACTAGTAGAGCTCTTGGTAGTTAACTGACTAAGAGGAGATGTAAGTTGTTCTTAACACCTTTCTTGTGGACTTTGTAGCACTCTATCAAATTGTGGTTTTTAAGCTTTCTCCCTAAGTGAATATTATATATACCTTGATTCATTGGAGTTTATGCAAGTTTTTTGTTTGATGTGATGCTAGGATCAATTAATTTAATTTAGTGCATTTTGTATTTACAAGGATGTGCAAGATGATTAACTATGTTAATTTGTAGTTTGTAATGAACATGGTTTTATTCTTTCCAAAAAGAATTAAATTAATTAACATGGTTTTATAAGAATCTGAAGTTGGTAGGATTTCTATTTTTTCTTCCGTATGGAGGGAGGGTTGGAGTAATCATCGCCTAGAAGTTTGCAAAATTTCAATCTATCAGCTTGTAGTTCAATTAATTAACGTTTGTTTGTTTCTTTCTTTTTTTTGGTTTTTCATTCCATATATGGGTCATTAGTGGAGATGATGTTGGCTATCCGTTGGTGAATTCTAAAGCTAGTTGGGTCATTTGATGTTTATATAGATATAAATTACAATGGTGTGGTGTGCTATGGGTAGAGGAGTGCTTTAGAGATTGATTATGAAAATCAATTAATTGCAGAAGGTTGAATGTAGAATGAGATGTATAGCTTAGTATAATTTTTGGGACAAAGTAGAATGTATAGGAAATATATTCTGAAACTAGAGAAGTAAAGTGATACTAATATTATGATAGAGGAGAAGATAGAGTATTCCCTGATCAAAGAATTAGAGGATCTAGAGTTGCTATAGTTGCTATTCGAAGGTTTTGAAGCAACTTCAGGAGATTTTCTTTAGCTATTGTAGGGAAAGTTTTGCTAGCAGGAGCAGGGTTTGCTTGAGAAATCCTAGGGTAAGATCTATAGATTGGAGGAATTAGTAGCTACTATAGAGATTTTTGGTCATGGAGATGAGTGCTCCATTTCTAAGAATAGCTATGGAACTTGCCTAGTGGAAGTAACCAAAGTCATAAGCTTCTTTTGGTTGGAGCGCCATTGCTTTAGAAGATCTATGATTAACTCATCCTTTATAACCTACAAAATCACAATGGAACCTATAAAAAAATAATCAACGGAAGATAGTACAAGAACATTAAAGTGGTCAGCTACAGAAACTTGAATGTGAAGGAGTGGATTGAAAGGAATACCCACCCATCAAAGTACTAGAAAAGGTCTATTACATTGTATGCAGCAAACCCTATTACAAACTGTTATTTAGCTCTTGCCCTGTAATGTCTAATGAAACCTAGGCAGATTTTGCACTGCAAATTGTTCAAGAATGTAGACACACCTCACAATCATTTGAATTTATTTCTTACAGCATCTCACTCATGACCTCCATAATTCTCCAAATAGATTCTATATCAAATAAACTACCAAAGAAAAGAATTTGCCAAAAAATAAAAAGGAATAATAAGTGCATACAAACTTGTAGGAATAAAGAAAAACATGATATTTACATCCATCAAGGATGCTTGCAACCTTATCTATACCTCAAGTTTCCCATTTCTGATGCCATTGCTTCACCAAGTCTCATGGAAGAGTTACTTGGCATTCCATATCGTACAGGAATTCTAGACACTGGACAAGTAACTAGAGGAGTGAAGATGGGAGCAGCATTGGACGAATGTTGAGGACATTGAATGCCAAATCTCTGCAAATTTCAATATAATAATAAGCTCCAATTATGTGAACTGTATGTTATTATTCCATAAATCTTTCATGATTTTCGATTGAGAAGGAAATGCAATGTAAATAAGAAAGAGAATGTAGTAACCACTGGCAAAACTATTCAGCGCACTCGAGCAATGCTGGTGAAAAGGCTTCCAGCAATTAAGAAGGGCCTTTTTGAATTCTATTTTTGAGTTGCTACTGAAGGTCTAGTTGACCTCTATGAGTGTACTATATTTCATATATTTCAGCATCATGGAATGACGATTTTTTCTTGATAGATGGTTGTTCCTCTGTTTCCAAAAAGTGCTCTACCATGTGCTATGTAGAATTGTGCAACTAGATGCATATTCTACAGTTGAAACCTGATTTTCTCTTTAATGGATGATTCTTTAGGTGAATGGATTGATATATAAAAGATGTCTAGCACCATTGGTTGGTTTAGGTAGTATTTTTCTGCGAACATGCTAAGGGTCATGATTTCTAGGTTTAGCAATGTTACCTTGTTAACTATAGAAATAGACGTGTAAAGATTTTTACCCAGTCATGTATTTCTATCCAGTCTCTAGAAAAGAATTTTAAGTGTCTATTGGTCATTTAATATAGATGATCTTCTTCATTTTAGACTAAAAGCAAACTACTGAGTTTGTATGTTTGCAATGGAAATTGACAAACAGACTGTTATAGTGTCTATTGGTCTTTTCTCTACTGGTATAAGTTTGCCACATTTTTAAAACTTGTAGTTTGTTAGTAATCTGATGTAAATTGAGATGAAGGATAAGGGAAGAGAAGAGGAAAAAAAGAGGTAGAGGTAAGAAACAAGAAGAAAATGGCAGCAACAAAGGAGAGGAATAATGGTAGAACTAAGAAGGGGGAACATTGTTAAAATAATGAAATATGTAGTTTGAGAAATGTAGCAAAAGTAAAAGAAATACAACCCCTTTCACCTCTTTTTTTTTTCAAAAGGTTATATTCCATCTTAGTTGTTGAAATCTCTTTCACATGGCTTTGCCTTCTAGGTGTGTGAGGAGATTGCTAGGAAATTATAATGAAAAGATAGCTTATGGGAAATTATAAGAAAGTTATGATGACAAAGGAGTAATGGGTTTGTGGGAAGTGTTGGTGCTAGAGCACAACGATTATTTATTTTGATGATAATAAAACACGTGTTATTTAACATTTGCACTTGAAGTCTAAGATTTCAGGTTAATTGCAAATGGAAACATGTTCAGACAGAGTTCGAGCTTGCATTGATGGCGGATTGGAGGAGCTTGACGGAGAATAGAGGAACTTCGCGAGAAGAGATAGCCTAAAGAAGCGTAAAGACAAGAATAGGATAGATTTCCTTTTATCTTGTTCTATGTAATTTTGCTTCTTTATTTTGCTCTTTATTTCTTTCTTAGATCTTATGTTAAAGAGCCTCAAAGAACCCTTAAAGTAGTCCTAGGAACACCTGCACAACCCTAGGATACTTAGGTTTTCTGTAGAGAACTTAGAAAACCAAAATAGGATTTTGATAGCCTAATCAGACGTCTAATCTGGAAATCAGATGTCTAATAGTGACTTTTATCAAGACGTCTGACTGTTAACTCAAACGTCCAATAACTTAGGCTGGACTTTATAACTTCTGTCTGATAAAATCAGATGCCCAGACCTTAGTTCAGACGTCTTAGAAGATGTTTGATGTTTGTGCCAGACATCCAATTAGTGGAACATTGGCTACCAAGTAAACATTGAGGATTATGACCGTTAGGCTTGTATCAGACGTCCGTAGAGGACCCCAAACGTCTGATATGTAACCGTTTTGCCTCGACTGACCCAAAATCACCTTTGAGAGATTTTCTAAATGTTAACCTATCTTAGGAATTCATTCCCGCTATACAATAGGTTTCCAGACGTCCAAACCTAGTGCTAGAAGTCCTGTACGTCGTCTGATGTTCATACACTAGAACCTTATTTAGGTCTAAACCAAGTCAAGAAGGAAACCGCCTAGAATCAGACGTCTGACTTATCTCCCAGATGTCTTAAACAGGTTTTCCAAACGTTTGATTCCCAGACCAGACGTCAGATGACCCTGTCAGAATCATGATTGATTCTGATTATGACCTATTTTGCCTTGGGTTCAACCCCAACGACTATGGAATCTTTCTAAGGGCTTCCAAAGCCTTCCTAGGCCCTCTATTAATAGAGGAGGACTCTTGCCTTGTAGAGACACACCTTGAATAGCATTTCCACATCTTTTGTGTCCAAGTGAGGAAGAAGATCATTCTTAAGTGTTGTTGCTCTCCTACTTCATCAAGCCCACACTTGAGAGCACCACATCCTTCAGGCACCCGCTCTCCCACCAAAGATTTCGAGAGCATCGTTGTGCCATTGCGTAGTTCATGCACCCACATCGTCATGCCGACACACTTTCACCTGAGGGAAGATTCTTCACCGATAGTAGCTAGTTTCATTTATATACTTTGTTGGCTCTATAGGGTTGCTTTGTAAATTTTTCTTTGTTCTTGGCTAGATATTTGCATTGCAATTTCCCATCTCCTTCGTGAGACAAAATCCTCCTTGTGAAAAGGAGAGGTTGAGGAACGTACCCTTATACTCGTAGCGTGGTTGTAATTAAGGTTGGACTACCCTCGTTAAAGTAGTACGTTAGTGGATTTGATCGACTTTGTCGATCGGAAAATCCTAACTTAAGAAGGTTAGGTGGTGATTTTCACCCGGTTTGGGTTTCCACCTAAAAATACTTGTGTAATTATGTGATTGCTATTTTTTGTGAGATTGTCTATTTTAATTCCGTATTTTATATTACGTCACGCATATCTCACCCCCTCCCGTAGGAAACTTCAGGAAGGTGGGTGTGGAAAGGATAAGTTCTTCGACTAGAGTTTTGCTTGTTACTACTAAATGGTTTTGCTTACTCAATTAGGTTATAGTCTGATGCTTTCCCTTGATGGGTAATTGGCTACTTTCCTAGGATTAGTGAGTGGGAAATGGGGGTAAGAAGTAGGAGGTGAAAAAAAATATGATGATGATAATAATGATAATAATACTAATGGAGAATGGTGAAGATGTATGGAGTACTCTATAGTTGGAAGTATCCATGGATTTTCTTCTTATCATATTTTTTTCTGCATTTGCTCAGGTCTATCTGATGCATTCCTTCATGAATAATTTCCTTCTTTCATTAAATTAGTAAGTGGCAAATGGATAACAAATGGAGGGGTGAAGATGATAGGATTGAGAAAAGAAGCTTTGCACATGTTCATTGCGAATTAAGAAAGCCATCTAATTGCTTGTTATATATCATATATCTTTTATTGTATAAATCAGGCCGTATGGTACATTATTATAAATCAGGTTGTATCCAATAAGAAAGTGACAAAAAGGGGTAGGAACAAAGAAGTATGTAATGGAAAGATTAACCATGAGTAAAAAATTATATATATAGGTATTTCATCGTAAAAAAGAAGCATACAATTGAATTTTCAGTTATCATACAATTCTGCTACAGAAATCAGTTGTTTATGATGCTTCCTCTTAATGATTAGAATTACCCCTAGTTTTGTTTCCATCATTAGTGTGCAATAGGCATAGAGGGACTTACAAATTACTCATGAAACATATTGAGCAATTGGGTTAGATTTAAATATTGGATCTAGGTCTTGTGTTTTGGGTGAATACACCTTGAACCTCTCAAGTTTCCAACCAACTACACCAATAAGTGATGAATAGTGTGTATTTTTTATGTACGCATTCCGTTTATGGGCATATAAGGAGTCGCATTTTTTTGGGTGTTGGCTCATTCATTGAGTCAATTATCATGGTTTGTCCTATCATTGTTGGATTGGTATGGAATTTGTCAAGAGTCTTGGATTTCATAGCTTTTGAATTTCAGTTTTGGTTCTGGTTCTCAAAGTTTTACTGGTTGGATTTCGGATACGACAGCTGAATTTGTAAATCTACCCAAAAGCAAATGTCAAGCAGTTAATTGTAACAACTGTAAAATGGGTTACAGCCACATGTAAATGTGGAAATTGGGTTCAATTTGTAAATCTCTTGTAAAAACTTTGTTATGGTTCATCTTCAATGCATAAAGATGTATTATTCACTAAATTTGCTAACAAGATTCAATTCTTTTAGGTGAATGCGATTTAGCAACTGGTATCTTTGTGCAATTTATCCCCTTGTAAATTCAAACTTGCTGAGGGGGGATCTACAGAGTTGCAACCATTGTGTGAAACAGAACTAGTAGGCTACAAGTGGACTACAAGCATTAGAAAATATCATATGCAGGTGGATGCACATTAACAGTTGGCATACCCTACAACATATAGACACCAAATCAATGGCCCTTAGCATTAACACCACCAGATATGATAGCAAAAATTTATCCCCAAAAGGCAACCTTCTTGGCATTCTCAGCTGAGCTCTAGAAGACATGGAACTCATGCTTGTTCTCCTCCACCTCATGCTCCTTCAACTTGTAGTCCTTCTCGATATCTTCCAATTCCAAGACAAAAGTTTAGAGCTCCTCGTCAGTCAGCAATTCGACCTTGAACCCAATAAGGCAGTTCAAGTGGCTACAATTGATTTAGTGTGATCAGGTTTCTTATGACCAATGATGTGGAAAATGAGAGATGGTTCTCAAGGAGAGAAGGGAAGTTTGCTGTTGTGGGTGGGTTCTATCAACAGCATTGTGATGCTTCACAGGTCTATGATGGAATGCGCATGGTCTAAATGACAAGTTGCAAAGACTTGCTTTGCTACATTAGTTTGTGAGTGACAAAGATGGACTTCTTTCAAGACATGAAACTCTGACTTTATTATTGTGCACTTTGGGCTGTAATTAGTGGCTCTTTATTTAATGGACTCATTTTGCTTGATGTTATAGAAAGGTCTGTCAGTATTCTCATTGGCTAGAATAAGGAAATTCTTAATTTATTGCATAGGCTTAAGCAGATCTATGTGAGATTATTAGTTTCAGTCACCTCAAAAGTATTGATAATCAAGTTCAAGCACCAGCCATAGAGAAAACTCATTAAAATTAGAATTTAGTATTTCAAAGTCTATATTTGTGCATATATTTTACCCTCTTATTTCAATTGCTTTTAGCTTGGCCCATAGAATTCGAATTGGTAACTAACCTATTGGCTAAAAAGGTCCAAATTGGACTTTGATTTTAGTTCCAGCATGATTTTTGGGTTTCTTGGAATTACTTCCATTCTTAGGATCCTAATTGGTGGGTTTGCAACATTCTATAGGTGCCTTTTTGAAAATGGTACTCACTAACCAGCATCTTCCTGTTTAGTTTTTTATGATAGCTATTTTTTATTTTTAAAAGCATTTCTATATGATCCTTTAACGAAACTTTCTAAAGTGTGGACTTTCTAATTTATTCACAAAATTTTCACTATTTCTAGTTTCACTTCTATAATGTATTATTGAAATGATGGAGGTGCTATTAGTTATCTAAACAAACCTAAACGGTCAGTTGGTTTAGATCTTTATGATCACCCTTTTTTTTTGTTATACATATACCCCGACCCCTCTCTAGAACATCTAATTCAAAATTGTTGTGATGTAGGATTTGTGATCATGGTGTATGTCTTTGAGACATATGATAGGTCTACCTTAGTAGATTAATTATTTACCTAATTATTGGTTGGATAATTAATTAGTTTAGCGAGGAACTTGGAGATTAATAAATAATTAGCTTAAGTTCTTAAATGAGAAACAAACTATTTTTCATATTTAGCATTACATTTGATTTGGCATTACATTTACAAATATGTTATTCCCTTATAGATGCCAAAGAAATATAATTGTATCAAGAAGAAAATAATAGGTAGCAGCTGGCCACACCTGATATTTTTCCACGAATCTCGTCAACACATGTTGCATTGAGGGTGTGTTCTTCGCCAACCGGCCTTCCAACAGTGACCATACTATTTGGGGCAAGTATTCAAAAGTTGCGAGATCTACAGCTGTTAGTATCATAGAGGAGAGGATAAAAAAAAGCCTCATCTTCTTCCTTCAACCCTCTATCTTCCTCCTCTTCCACCTCCACTGTGGAACATTATGAGCACCGTGGCCTAAAGCACCACCTTCATCCCTCACCTTCATCTCCACCACGAGCCCATCGCTATCAGTAGTGTAGTGACAGCGCACGATCCCCATCACCACCACCCACCCCGTCTTCTTTATCTCCTCCCCCCTCCCGTCATCTTCTTTCTTCTTGCTCTGTTCCCCCTTAAGAAGAACCCAACATCCTCAACTCCATATCCACTCACAGCCGCCACCGTCGTCCACCATGCTCAATGCCGACATCACGAACACCACCTCCATGCTCCATCGTGCCCTCACCCGACGTCCACAACCGTCAACCATCACCCCAACCTAGCCCCCTGCATGACCCATCATCGTCGGCGTCATGCCCTTCGACCGGCCACCTCCAACCTTCAAACTCGACTCCAATGCCGCCGTCGCAAAGCCCTCATCGCCACCGACCTTCATCAAGCTTCTCTCCTCTGGCCATGACCTCCTCTTTGCATGGCCGAGCTTAAGAGAAGATGCTCTGTTCTGCTATAGTAAAAGGTGTATTTGTTTTTACATTGAATAGTTAATCATTGGAATAGTTTATGAATTAATGAGTAAATTTGCAAGAGTAGCCTCCCTACTTGGTTGATTTCCCTCGTGCACTCTATTCCATTCTCATTGTTAAGTTCTCTCTCTCCCTCTATTATTCTTTCCATTTATTGAATGAGAGTATTCATGAAGGTTCAATTTTCAATATTTGCTATCTTACTTTATTAGGTGTCAATTGCATGCATACCCTTCAACTTTCTCTTCCTCTCTTGCTATATAAAATGAATGGATTGATTTGGACAAGTGACTAACATTTGATTAACAGTAAAAGAATAACCTTGTTAATTACCCTTCTTGAAACAAGATTTCATGTGAAAACATTTGTGAGATTATTGGGTCTGTGGTCTCCCTGTGGATACAACCTAATCCATTGTGGTTAGATTGAATTATTTTATATTTTGATTGAGAGGTTTTTCACCACATAAAAACACAACTACACATCATTTTATTGTTATGTTTCTAATTAAGCGAAAATCTTTTTTTCAAATGGCGTTGTTGCCAGGGAGGCAACGGACCTAATAAACTCGTGAATATTTTCCTATTTACTTTGATTTATTATTGAATCTATATATTGATCTATTATCTTGGTTTTGGTGTGAGGGTACAACATGTGGAAGAAGGGACTACATAGCCACATTTTGGTGGATCTTGTCGCCACCTCGAAGAGAATCGCAGGAGCACATTGACCTTAATTCCATGCGTGCGAAGGAGCATAAAGGGGCATTGAGGAGGACTTTGCCTCTTATTTCTTTGTTTTCTGATATTGGATATTAGAGTAGATTTTAGACTCTTTGGACTCTATTTCATTACTTTCTTGCCTTTGTAATTTGGGGCTAGTTTTCGGGGGATTGTCCCCATTTATTTAGATATTAGGTTTATTTTTGCTTATGGTAAATAGTTTCCTTTGATTGTGCATATATAAAAAAAAAAAAAAAATTCGAGCTATCTGCTAAAAGTTGCATATCCATAGGACAATCATATAGGAGTGTTTGAGCAACATCTAGATTTCTTTTCTACATTGCGTGCATCCCTACATTGTAGAGTGCTGGAGCAAGGTGCGTAATTCCTATCTTTTGCATCAGCTATCTATACATGCATTGCATTTGGGGCTTAATTAAGAAAAGACCACGTAATTATTTTTGAGGAGAAAAGACCACGTAATTTGAATTGAAGAGATTAATCAAGTGGTTACCTTAATTTTGAAAAGAGGTTAAAAGAACAAAAGAAAGATCAAAATTCACAAGGAGTGTGTTGCAAACTTGATTGCGATTTTCAAAAGACAAAATCACTTTTTGCAGTGTGATGCACACTTACAACACCAAGCACACATAGTAGGCACCATACTAGGTCTTGAACCCTTAAGGTTGTAGGCACTGATCTCTTTATTGGTGCAAGCTCTCCTATTCACTTTGTAATGGTGGTATTATCTTTTGTCCGAGTGATTTGATACTTTAAGGAGAGAGTCACCCTTTAAAGGAACCAAAGGGTAGTTGAGCGGCACTGCTAACGCAACACCTCAAAGGAAGGGTAAGTCCTACTTGCATCCCTTAGTTCCCATCCTTGGAGTATCTTTTCACTTGAGCATTTGAGAATATCATTACAATAAGGTGTAAGTCTTTAGGACACTCGAAGGTCAACTTAGGGTACGTAACTGATTGAATAACTTGTTTGGCTACAAATAAAGACTAAGTGACCTCGACCTCCTTAATAGAAATTGGCTAAGAATCTCAAGTGCCTCATTTCTCTTATACCACTTAAGTGGGAATGGAGAAACACTACCTTGACTCTATTTGGCCAGTCTGGTAAGTTGGTTGGAGGACCTAAATTGCGTTAAAAAGATAATTTTTCCTTGTATTTTTTTAGTGTATGCTTGGTAGGCATTCTCTTAGTAGAAGCCTTGTTTTTAACCCTAAACCTGAGAGAATTGTAAGGAAAGCCAACCAAGAAAAAAGAAAGATGGCAAAAGAGAGACATGAAGAAGAAATTAGGGTTGGTGAAAATCAGAGAACCTTGAGAGACTATTTCCTGCCTACAACTCACCAAGCCCTACTCGTCATAAGGTTTGGAGGGGAGAATCCATATGAAATCATGAGCAGTACCATATCTTTGTTACCCTCTTTCTATGGTACTACTAAGGAGGACCCCTACAGGCATCTTGAGGAATCCACTGAGATCTGTTCCACGGTGAAGTTCCAGTGCTTTACTGACGAAGCCCTGATGAGGACCTTATTTTCATTCTCGCTAAAGGATGAGGCAAAGCATTCGTATCATACCCTTGATGCAAGGGTAAATGATTGGGCCACCCTTAAAGGAAAATTTTTGAAGAAATACTTTTCTGTGTGTAAAACCAATCATTACGAGAGAGTGATTATGGGTTTTACTCAACAAGATGGGGAGCAATTTCATAAGACGTGGGAGCGCTTTCATGACCTGCTTAGGTTGTGGCCCCACCATCAAGTGCCAAGATGGCAATTGGTCAAGAGGTTCTATAACAGCTTATCTGAATAGCATAGGCAAACCATTGATGCAACCTGTGCTGGAACCTCCATGACTAAAACTGATGACGAAGCCTGGGCTTTATTAGAAACCTTGAGTGATAATTCTATTCATATGTCCTCTTCCTATCAAGAAAGAAAACCATCAATCTTACAAAGGAAGATAGAGGCCCATGAAGCTGGGGCTACTCAGGATTTAACTTATCAGATTTAGTTATTGAACAAAAATTTTGATAGGCTTTTAGCAAACCCTGGCATACACCAGCAAGCAGCCTCAAGTATCCAGGCTTCAAGTGAATGCTCCATTTGCCAAAGCACTACACACTCCACTGTGGAGTGCCACTTGGCAAATCAATTCCTTGAGTTGATTCAGGCTGACCTACATGCAGCCCAGGGTTTCCAACCACCCCTTCGTAATAACCCATATTCTAATACCTACAATCTGGGGTGGTGGAACCATCCGAACTTCACATGGAAGCAAGGTAATGCTTCCAATTTAGGAAATGCAAGACCCCAACCTCCCCAACCCTTGTATCAGCCATCCTATACAAACCCTCCTCAGAACAAGCCCTCTAAGATGGTTGAACTAAAAGCCATGATGAAAGCAATGCAAGAGCATCAGAGTATGATCATCTAATCTCAAAATAAGATGATTACTGACATGCAATCCTAAATTGGCCATCTTACTGAGGCGGTTAGGCAACAAGATCCGAGGAAGCTGCCTAGCTCTTCTGAGGAGAACCTTAAGGGTAAGGGGCCATATTCAGGAAGCACACTCAAGCTGTGATCATGCTGAGGAGTGGCAAAGAAATCTCCAAACCTGATAGCTCTCCTACAGTCACCCTCAGAATTCCCCTCCTACTCCTACCCCAACTTCCACCCTCATTGAGGAAGAGCCACACTGCCCTCCCTCGAAATCACCCACTTGAAGGATGTCATCATTCTGCAACCCCTTTCCTGACACAACAACCCCTCCACCCAGAACCGAGGTTCCTTATTGATTGCACAGTAATCATGGGTTCTAATCAACCTAAATAATGTCTAAACCTAACTTAAATTGTGGATATTGCACTCATATCTTGCATATCATGCATTGCATCAGTCTATTTAGAATAAGATGAGATATCCTATTAGTTAATGATTTTTATTGCTATTTTCAGATAATAAAGTGATCTAGGATGCATGAGATAGTAGAATAAAGCAATAAAGGAAGAAAATTAATCCAGACAAGAGGAGTGAGGAAGATAGCCTTACCCCGACCCTTAGAAATCCTAGGACAGCCTTCCCAAATCCAAAACCACCTCCATTAGGACACCTTAGCCTCAGAACCAAAACATGGATAGCACTATCCATGTTCTTATCTACCCTATCTCTCTCCCAAACACTTAGGAACCAAAACCCACCTTAGAAAACCTAAAACCCACTCTCCAACACCTTTTAAGACATCCAGACATCTGGCTGGACGTCTGATTTCTGTAGAATAATAATCTAGGAAGGCAAAACTCATACTGACACAGAATTGGATGTCTAATTTAATGTCTAGACATCCAATTTTTTAATATAAGATGTCTGACCACTATTCTGGACGTCTGATACTACTCTTTGGTTCCTGATTTCAGTGTTGGAAGCCCTAACTTACCTATTTTGACCTAGGAACCCCACCAGACACCCTAGGAAACCTAATTAGAGACCTCCTAAGCCTAGTCCACTATCCATAGCCCTACTTACCTATCCCTAACCCAATTGAACCATCCCATACCTAATTGGGTGAATCTACAGTTGATTGGGTGCACCTGAGCCCAATTAGATCCACCCAGGATCTAATTGACTCATACCTATTAGGGTTACCCTAGCCTAATCAAATGCACACATCCAATTAGACTTGACCTAGACCTAATTAGGTTCACTCCTATCCAATTAGACTTTCCTAAGCCTAGTTAGGTCCATACGCACCTAATCTAGATTGACCCAACCTATTTAGCACCTAATCCTACCAAAACCGACAACCTAGCCCTACGAAAAGTACACACACCTTCCTATTTTACCCCTACCAAACCCACGCACACTCTCTTGGAAACCCTAAAACTTGTGTCAAACCTAGATCCTAAAAAGGTGGTATTGGCTATTTTTTGAGCCACCAAAAGTGGCAACCAAATTGAGCCTTCCCATATGAGCCAAAGGGAGAGCCACGAAATGATGGACTCTCCAATTCACTCTTGAATCCTATCCTCCACTCCACACTTGCGTCCACCACTCCCTCCTCTAAGGGGTCCTCCTCCTCCAAGGCTCCTCCATGGACGGCTAAAGAAGATGCTCCTCCAAGGCATCTTCATGTGGGTAGCTAGAAGGAGATCTCAAAGGGTGCAATACTCTCTTCTCGTCTCTTCACTTGGGCATGCCCTCTCTTCTCCATAGAGTGGACACCACCCTCTCTTTCTTTTTCTTCTTGGATGGCCATGAATGCTCACCTATAGCTGTTGGTGCTAGAGCACCACGATCATTTGTTTTGATGATGACAAAACCGTAAATAATAATGCATAAAAATCCTCCCCCTTTTTGACATTATCAAAAAGGTTTAATTGATTTTATATTTCCTATAACTCCCCCTTAAAACATGCTCTTCTATGAGTTTCTTTTGATAAAGGTAATATCCTCCCCCTTTTTGTAACAATGCGATAGCTATTATTTTTCTCCCCCTTTCTAAAGGAAATTTAGCTACCTTACATCTCCCCCTTAAAAATTGACAATTAGCTCATCATTTTTTAACTCCCCTTATCTAAATGCTTATGATAATAAGATAGGGTTAAGAATTTTTACCTCACCTACCATGGCCAATAAAATGGCCCGAATGGTGGTGGTGGATGCCACATCGGATGGGGCTCCCATCCGTAGCTTGGAGGCCCGGGCATTGGCGCCCGTAGCTATTATCTTTCTTGCTCTTTATTTTCCTTAGAAAATTATGTTAAAGAGCCTCAAAGTACCCTAATAGTAGTCCTAGGAACACCGGCACAACCCTAGGATACTTAGGTTTTCTGTAGAATACTTAGAAAACCAATATAGGGTTAAAACAGACTTTACAGACGTCTAATTCACAAATCAGACATCTGATAAAGTATTTTAAGACGTCTGACTGTTGTTTCAGACGTCTGATAACTGTTAGGCTGGACATAGTTAGTTCTGTCTGATGAAATCAGACGTCCAGACCTTAGACCAGACGTCTTAGATGACGTCTGATGGATTTGTCAGACGTCCAATTAGTGGACCGTTGGCTGGCTTAGCAAACACTCAAGATTATGACCGTTAGAGCCTTATCAGACGTCCGTAGGACTTTCCAGACGTCTGATAAATGACCGTTTTGCCTCGGCTGACCCAAAATCTCTTCTCAGAGATTTTCTAGCCGTTGCAACGTTTGGAAATCAATTCCCACAGTAAAAGTAGGTTTCCAGACGTCCATACATAGTGCCAGACGTCCTGTATGTCGTCTGATGGACTTGCACAAAAACCCTGTTTAGATCTGATTCAAGTCAGGGAGAAACCCGCATAGAATCAGACGTCTGACCTTGGAATCAGACGTCTTAAAGTGGCCTTCCAGACGTCTGATGCCAGAGTTAGACGTCTGATAACCCTGTCAAATGCAATCATTGTCCTGATTTCGGCCTGATTCTCTTGGGCTTTGCACCCAACGGCTATAGAACCTTTCTTAAGCCTTCCAAAGCCTTCCTAAGGCCTCTATAAATAGAGGGGAGCCTTTGCAACACAAAAACACACAAGATATACACCTAGAGAGACCAAGATACACTAAGATCAAGTATTTCCACTCTCTTGTGTCCAAGAAGCACTTGCTCTCTAAGCTCAAGTCCTACATCTTGAGAGCATCATTCCCTTCGCGCACCCGCTCTCCCGCCGTTATCTACGAGAGCGACATTGCGCCGTTGCGTGGCTCACGCACCCGCGTCATCTTCGACGCACTCCTTGCAAAGGGGAGTTTCCTAAATCCTATAGAAGCTTAGGTTAATTACTTTGTTGGCTCTATAGGTTTGTTGTTTTATTTTACCTTTGTCTTTTGGTTGGGTATTTGCTTTGCGAATTCCCGTCTCCTTCGTGGGACAAAATCCTTCTCGTGGAGAGAAGGGGTTGAGGAACGCTACCCTCGTACTTGTAGCGTGGTTGTACTGAGGTTGAATCACCCTCGTTTTAAAGTGATTCGTTTAGTGGATTTGATCAACTAGGTTGATCGGAAAATCCTAACTCGAGAGGGTTAGGTGGTGGTTTTCACCCGGTTTGGGTTTCCACCTAAAAATTCCTGTGTACATTTTGTGATTGCTTATTTTTGTGAGATTGTTTATATTTTTAATTCCGCATTTTTTTGTCACGCTGATCTCACCCCTCCAAGTAGGGAACTTTCAACCACGAGACCCTCAACTGGCTGGAGGGTTTGCATTGATTATTGCCGTCTGAATATAGCTACCGAGAAATATCATTTCCCCTTACCTTTTATTGATCAGATTTTGAAAAAACTGGCAGGGAATAAGTACTATTTTTTAGACGGGCACTCTGGGTATAATCAGATAGCTATCTTTCCTGTTGATCAAGAGCGTACCACCTTCATGAGTCCGTATGGCACATTTACATTCTATCGAATGCCATTTGGGTTATGTACCTCTCCTGCCACGTTCCAACAATGTATGATGGCTATCTTTTCTAATGTGATCGACAAGTTTGTTGAGATTTTCATGAATGAGTTTTCGATCTATGGCTCGTCATTTGACTTATGCCTTACGCACCTTAATAAAGTCTTAACTCATTGCGAATAGGCTAAGTAGGTGCTCAGCTGGGAGAAGAGTCATTTTATAGTCTAGTAGGGCATTGTTCTTAGGCATGTAGTTTTTGATGTGCATACATCAGATTAACCTAAAATGACTATTAATGCATGTTCTTAATATCACATTAGCATTATACATTGTAAATAGTGCATAACATGCATAATCATGCATTTAGGTCAAGTTATACAAATTGTATAGTAATTATCTCATTTTTATATGACTAGAGATAGGGAAACTTGTTAATCGGGGCCTCGGATCGACGATCCAACCGTACGGATCTGATTAGGGCGACGATTGGAGTTCAATAACCCCAAGATCGGCCTGATTGGACATCCGTAGCACCAGATAGAGATTGAGGAATCCTAAAGATCAAGGACCAAGATGGTGTTAATCCACACCATAGACAACAAATCCAATCGCACGAATGGGTTCGGATCGACGATCGCAGCCTAACGATGTGAAAATCGGTCTAATCCAACACCTATGGCAAGATTTACAACACTCAGAAGATGGACGGCCAAGATGGCACCACGTGGTGCCATCCCAACCACCCAACCAGCCCTCAAGACCGCCGCAGCTTCTCCAAAGAGTCTCTAACATGCGATCTGAGCCGTTGGATCAAGATCCAACGACCGCAAGCACGTGTAAGCAAATTCATCCGCGCGACACAAGCCCACGCTCAGTGCAGCAATCGAGCACGTTGCGCGAGCACGCAACGCGCGTTCGATCCAGCATTTGCTGCGCACAGGCACGCAATTGGAGCCTTACGATAAGCATCTAGCGATGCGGATCAACCGATAGTGCCCACGTACGATCAAATGTGCAGCCCAAATGCCCGATCGTACGCGGGCGTGCGGCGCTGGCGAGGGTAGTTTAAGCTATCCGATCTCTTGATCGAATGATTGAGCATGCTCGGTCATGAGTATGCACTGAGAGCTTGAAGGCGAGAGGGTGCGCGAGCAGCGCATGCACGTCGGCCACGTTCAGGCCTTTAGTGATGGATAAATCCGTCAATAAAGGTCCTGAATTAATGTTTTTAATGTTGTAATGTCCAAAATGCCCCCACTCCTTGCAACTATAAAAGGAGACCCCTACCATACAAATTTCTCATCGCTTCCTTCTCCTCTCTCCCTCTCCAAAGCTTAAGAGAAGCTTGTCCCACACCCGGGATGCTCCTCAAGAGCTAAAACCAAGTTTTTGCCCCCGTTCTAGAAGCAGATCCTGTGACGACAATAACGTGCTACTTCGTTCCCGTTCCTCCTGCTTCATCCTCCTTCTTCCCACTCCATTCCTCATCTTCTAGGCATTTTCCCGTCTGGCTCATCTTCCAAGAGATCGTCGAGGAGGATAACTTCTCTCTCTCATTCTTTTTACTGCTTTCTAGAGTAGAATTTTCCTGCTTTCTAGTTGTAATAATTTCTCTCTTTCTAATGTAATCATTTCTCGCTTTCTTAGTTGTAAAAACATTATGCAATATCAAGTGATTATTCTTTCTCTCTCTCTCTCTCCTATTGTCTATATTGCTTCCATTGTGATTATTTCTCTCTTTAAACAAAAACACAAAAATATAATCACGAATTTTGATTGACGTAGCCTCCCTGTGTTCGACCTGAAATTTCTTTATAGATTTTTTGGTATAAATTGTATTTGTTGAAGGGATTTCTTCGCGACTCAAACTACAATGATGAGTTTTCAAATCCAATTGCGATCGCGTAGTCATCTACCTGTCAACATTTTGGCGCCGTTGCCGGGGAGGCAATGATTTTTCGATCTTCTTTTCGCATTTCGCGCACTTTTCTATTTTCTAACTTGCTTTTATCTCGTGTCTATTGTTTTGCAGATACCTCTATCAGGGAATCGTCAAGCGATAGCTCAGAGTAAAGTGCAGTTGAAGACGACTGTAAGTGCTCCCCATTCTTCCCCCTCCATAGATTTCATTTCATGACATTAATTCAAACTCCAATTAACTTAGGTATTTGCATAAATCCTACGATTAGTTTGGTTGTTTGGATTTCCACCGACATTCATTTCACCCTCGCATATATAAAAATAAACAAACAAAAAGATAATTTCTTGTGGAGTAATTCAACCTACACACAACATACACCCACATTCAAGGCACTTAACTTAATTTATTTTCTTCTACTCAACCGAATTCGTATCTGTGGAATCGATACATGTAAATCAACATATAAAAGAGTAGAAATCAGTCTAGGTTAATCATTTTGTGTGCCTAACTCAGTGGTGCAATTGTGGCCAATTGTTTGAGTTGTTTGGGCCACACCACTCAACATAAAATCAACTCACCAAGTAGCTTCCTCTTAGGATTTTCAATTTAGGTTCATACCAGGCACTCCACTTTATTTCTGATTTCAGAAGGAAAGCGATCTTCATCCGTGCTTGAAAACTTAGTTTGCCTCAAACTTGATTAAATTAAACCTAATTCTAAACCTTAAAAGCTACTTAAGCAAGATTTGAACTCTAAAATCTACTCATCACAAATAATCTTGCTTGAAAACCTTGGTTGTGCATGCACTTACACATACTCAATTGATCATTAAGGGCACAACCCATTTTAAGGACCCACCACATTCCATAAGCACTACAATCCCAGGCCTACATAAAATCAAGTAGACATTGGCCTTAAGGACTGATTCGCTCTTTGGGGTTTAGTCTGAGATTGTCTATGATTAACCTGCTTGTACTGATCAATCTAATATCTAGCTAGGGGAGTAGCGTCAAACGACCGCTACTGGGGGTACACTAGGAACTGGAGGTGCAAGCCAAAGGAAGAACCTTCTCCCCAGTCCCTCCTTCTAACTGGTTGGATTGAGCAAGCACAAGTAGAGTAAATCGTTTATAATCTTAAGGCGGGTTCCGAGAGTCTTAGGCCTTAGGCTACCCCACTTAAGGACATGCTTGTTTTGTTGTACTGCAAGGTTCTTATCCCCAGTCCTTCCGACCTTTTCCTAGCTTATGCTGGGAAGAAGGTCATTGAATCCCCGATTGGAAGGACCACTAGAGTATTATAGGAGGCGTAGATTGGATTTTGGCCAAATTGATCCCATGGCCGATCAACAGCCTCCTCTACCTCAGGATCCACAGGAGGAATTTCAAAGGCAGCTGGAACAAATGCATAGAATGCAAGAATGGTTCCAGAGAATGCAGGGTGCTCAGCCCTTGACGGATTTTTATGATCCTTCAAATTACAGGGAATGTCCTGGTGTCCAGATTCTTGCCGTAGATGTAGAAATCAAGCCCCAGGTGTTAAGCCTGATCAAACATTTCCATGGGCTTGGCTCTGAAGACCCATTTCAGCACTTGGAGGACTTGACCACTTTGGTCTAGACTACCAAGGCGCGAAACGTGAATGAGGAGCAAATGATCATGAGGCTCTTCCCCCACTCTCTTAGGGATAAAGCCGCTCATTGGTACAGGACTATAGGAAGATCAATTGCAACTTGGAATGGTTGAAATCGATCTTTCTGAAGAAATTCTTCCCTGTCAAATGTACCAATGCTTTGAGACAGGCAATTACTACCTTTGCCCAGCGGTCGAGAGAGTAGTTTCATGTTTCCTAGGAGCGATTCCAAGACCTATTACGGAGGTGTCCACATCACGAGGTGTCGAAATGGCAACTCGTGTAGATTTTCTACCACAGGTTGACTGAGCAACTCAAAAATCACGTGGACGCTTCTTGCAGAGGCAATTTCCTCAATAAAGATGCAGATAGCATGCAAGATTTGTTTGAGGAGATGAGCGAGAATTTGATCAATCATGCCTCCATGGATACTTTTAACCGGTCCCAGCAGCCCAAATCGGATGTTAATGAAGTCCACTACTCTCATTCATTCAATATGGAATTGATTTGTAATAAACTTGATATGGTGGACTTGGTTGCTAAGAGAATGGAGGAGTGGACGGCTGGAAACTCAATGAACAACTCTCGATCCACTCAATCCCAGAATTTGGGATTCCATTCATCGTAAGCTCCTTCTGGACCGGAGTTCATGAATCAACTTAATGCGGCTCAACCTGCGAGCCAGCATTATTCGGAACCCCACAGGTTCCAAACTGGGGCCTTTGATCTCAATTTCTCTGATCCTTCCCTTTCTTTCTCTCCATCCTCACCCTATGAGGATGTTTGTGCTATATAGTAGAATGTTAGATCCAACCCTTACTCCAATACTTATAATCTGAGTTGGAGAAACCACCCTAACTTCTCCTGGAAAAACCAGGGGCAGCAGACCCAATTCTGACCCAGCAACTATGCTCCACAACGACCAATGGGTCAGGGTCATGTTTGTACTCAGTTGCCCTCGAATCAGGTCAATCAACCAGCTTGGAACACCCATCAACCCGTAGGGCAGGCTGATTTGAATCGACAAATGGTAGAGATGTAAGGATCTATGCTCCAACTCATGCAGTAAATGAAAACCTCACTGGACAACTTGCAAACTGGGCTCATAGCTAATTCTCCTCAGCCCAGACCTCTACCATCTCAACCCGTACCAAACCCACGAAATATCCTGAATTCGGGCAATCAAGCCCATGGGTATGAGAATCAGAGGGACCCACACGCACATGATCAGGTGGTTGAGCAGGGTCCTTCCCCTTCTTCTTCTGCAAATTAACAATTCTTGGCTAATGAAGCCCCTCCAATCTTTTCTAACCCTCTCGAAGACCCAAACCCGTACGCATCTGCTAATTATGTTACCTTGAGGAGTGGTAAACAAACTCAGGATCCACAACCACACTGTTCTGATTTATCAAATCCTGAAGAACCTGAGGAGAGAAAGGAGAACTCTGGAGAAGAAATCAAGGCTCAGGAACCTGATTCTGAAGATTCGACTCATGTTACTTTTCCTGAGGCCTTAATTAGATCAAGGAAGAAGAAGTCTGTTGAAAGTAATGAGGAGCTTCTAAATATTTTCAAGAATGTTAAGATCAATATCCCGCTCCTCGACACTATCAAACATATACCAGCTTACGTGAAATTTTTAAAGGATTTATGTACATAGAAGCGGAAGTCGAGAGAATCTATTCCAAGGAAGGTGGTACTCTCCGAGCAGGCTAGTTTTATTTTCCTGCACCACCTCCCTCAGAAAAAGAGAGATCCAGGTGCTCTTTTGATTTCTTGTGTCATCGGAGATTACACTTTTGATAGAGCACTGCTGGATCTGGGTGCATCCACCAACCTAATTTCGACTTCTCTTTATGAGAAGTTCGGATTAGGTGAACTTCAACCGACTTCAGTAACGCTGCAGTTAGCAGACCGTTCGATCGCAAATCCGCAAGGCGTTATTGAAGATGTTATTGTTAAGGTTAAGGATTTCTATTTTCTTATAGATTTCCTTGTCCTTGACATGGATGTACCTAAAAATCTGAGGAACACGCCCATCATTCTGGGGCGTCCGTTCCTGGCTACCGCCAAGGCCAACATTAACTGTGAAAGCGGTAGCATGGAAATCACCTTTGGGGATCCAAGAATGAAATTGGATATTTTTAAGGTGATTAATAAATTCAAAGATTATGGATTTATTGAGGAACTTGAGGACGATATTGTGGATATTGAGACTTGTATGATGGTTTCTACATTTGAAAGTTCCTCCTCTGATGATGAATTGGACCCGCAACCCTCTATGGTAGGCCCACCATCTTCTGAAGAGGTTATTGATTTTGTTCACTCTCAACCTCTTTCTCTTGATGAGTCTTCATCAGCATCTTCCTTACCTTCAATCATCAACCCACCCCAGCTTGAACTGAAACCATTGCCTGAGAATTTGAAATATCAGTTTTTAGAACCACATAAGACACTCCCTATGATTATCAATGCTAAATTAACAAAGGAGCAAGAGATTAAACTGATTAAGGTCCTAAAGGAGCACAAGGAGGCAATTGGTTGGACCATTCATGACCTTAGGGGGATCGAGCCATCTTATTGCAATCACAGAATATTTTTAGAAGATGGATCCCACCCTTCTCACCAAATGTAGAGGAGATTAAATCCAAATATGCAAAAAGTGGTCAAGAAGGAGATTATTAAGTGGCTCGATACAAGAATCATTTATCAGATCTCTGATAGTCCTTGGGTAAGTCTCGTGTAGATTGTTCCCAAGAAAGCCAAGATTACCATTGTGACTAAGAAGAAAGGAGAATCTATCGCAACTCGTTCAGCTTCCTCTTGGAGGGTCTATATCGATTATAGGAAGCTGAACACAGCCACAAAAAAGGACCATTTTCATTTGCCCTTCATTGATCAAATCTTGAAAAGATTAGCCAGGTAAAGTACTTATGTTTCCTTGATGGTTACTCGGGATACAACCAAGTTCCTATCCATCCCGAGGATCAAGAAAAAATGACTTTCACATGTCCCTACGGAACCTTTGCTTTCTGTAGGATGCCATTCGGCTCATGCAATGCACCTGTGACGTTTCAAAGGTGTATGCTAGCCATATTCTCTGACATGGTGAGAGAGTTTATGGAAGTCTTCATGGATGACTTCTCTGTTTTTAGAGAATCTTTTGACTCTTGTCTAGCTAATCTTGAAATGATTCTTAAACGATGCATCAAAACAAGACTAGTCCTTAGATGGGAAAAGAGTCATTTCATGACACAAGAAGGCATCGTCTTGGGTCATGTAATCTCTGAATGGGGAATCGAAGTGGATAAAGCTAAGGTTGATGCTATCGCTAAACTTCCTCCTCCCACATCTATCAAACAAATTCGATCATTTCTTGGTCATGTGGGATTCGACAGGAGATTCATCAAGGACTTTTCGAAGGTTGCTCGTCCTCTGAGCAATCTTCTCGCCAAAGAAATGTCATTTGATTTTGATGAATCATGACGTAAGTCATTTGATTTTCTTAAAATGGCAGTCACTTGTGCTCCGGTGTTGCAAACACCGGTTTGGATAGCCCCTTTTGAGGTCATGATCGACGCTTCTGATTACGCTGTCAGGGCTATTTTGGGTTAGAAAGTTGATAGGAAGCCCTCTATCATCCACTACGCTAGTAAAACTCTAGACGAGAACCAGAGGAATTACTCTATTACTGAGAAGGAATTACTAGCCATAGTATTTGCTTTGGAGAACTTCAGGGCTTATCTCTTAGGGTCTCACGTCATCATATATACACCACTCGGCCTTGAGACATCTCTTGGCCAAAAAGGATGCCAAACCCTGGCTTATTCGTTGGATTCTTCTGCTTCAAGAATTTGATCTTGAAATCAAGGATAAATCCAGGGTACAGAATGTGGTGGCGGATCATCTGTCGAGACTTCTGAGTGATTCTTCTCATTTAGACATTCCGATTGCTGATACTTTTCCAAATGAAACCATCCTTACAGTTTCAGGTGTCCAAACCCCATGGTTTGCTGACATCGTTAATTATTTGGCCGTTGGTCAAATTCCCCAGGATTGAACCAAGCAACAATGTGATAGACTCAAATCTGAGACCAAATATTACTTCTAGGAGGACCCTGAACTATACCACATCGGGTCTGATCAAATTATTCGCCGATGCGTTACGGAGAATGAATTCAAGAATATACTCGAGTTCTGCCATGCATCTGCGTGTGGTGGACACTTCTCCGGGAAAAAGATGGCTGCAAAAATTTTACAATCTGGATTCTATTGGCCATCTTTATTCAAGGATTCTCAAGGTCGTGTTCTCGAGGCCAGACACTTGGGAGCATAACCAAGAGAGATATGATGCCTCTAAACTCGATTCTTCCTGTAGAAATCTTCAATGTTTTGGGCATCAATTTCATGGGACTCTTCCTCCCTTCATTTGGACATCAGTACATTCTCGTCGCTATTGATTACGTGCCCAAATGGATCGAGGTGATTCCCACCCAAACCAATGACCACAAGATGGTCATCGATTTTGTCAAGAAGAACATCTTCAACAGGTTCAAGATTCCGAGGGCCATCATTAGCGATGGTGGCACTCATTTCACTAATGCCCAATTTCATAATTTTCTGGCAAAATACGAGGTTAATCATAGAATCTCCACACCTTACCATCCCTAGACAAATGGATAGGCCGAGATCTCCAATCGAGAGATCAAGAATATTCTACAGAAAATAGTTAGGCCTGATCATAAAGACTAGACTCAAAAGCTTGAGGATGCTCTTTGGGCCTACCATACGGCGTATAAAATGCCCATCGGCATGTCTCTGTTTCGTTTGGTATATGGAAATGCGTGCCATTTACCCGTAGAAATTGAACATAGGGCATTCTGGGCAATCAAGTAGTGCAATTTAGATTTGAGTTTAGCCGGGAAGACCAGGAAACTCCAACTAGCTGAGTTGGACGAGCTTAGAAATGATGCATTTGAGAATGCCAAGATCTATGAGGCTCGGACCAAAGCTCTTCATGACCAATTGATTTCCCTCAAGAGCTTTGAGCCGAACCAGAAGGTCTAGCTATTCGATTCTCAACTTAAGCTCTTTCTTGGAAAACTTAGGTCGAAATGGAACGGCCCGTTCATTATCGATCAGATATTTCAAAACGGAGTATTCTGATCTCTAACCCGAAGATGGGTAATTCATTCAAAGTCAACGATCAACGTCTGATGCCTGTTATTGATCAAACTATTCCAGAACCCATCTCAAACACGGTTGCTCTAGCCATATTGTGACTTCTTTGGCTGGACTTCGCCTAGCTGACGGTATTAAACTCAGCAGTTGTACAGTCTGACTCAGAGGTGACCCGAGCTTCATATTCAGGTGATATCTTCTACACTCTACTCTTCCTTTCATGTCTTTTATTCTCAATGCGGACGTTGCATCAGCTAGGCATGGGGGGGTGGATTCATTTCTGAATCATTTAGTCAGCTCTATGGAATTTTTGTAAATTCTACCTATTTTCTTATATATATTAAAAAAAGAATTCTTAGGAAGGAATACTTGGACATTAGGACCTTTCAATCTTAGGAAATATTACAGTAGGATCTGAACACTAAGACCCTTCAGATCTTTGGGCTTAATCAGCCCGGGTATCCACTTAAATGTGGATTTGTTATCGAGTCCTCGCCATCTTGAATTCTATTTTAATTTGATTAAATAAATTTGGGTGATAAGTACATGAGATATCAACCTGCCCTCTAATTTGAGGGAACTTTAAGTCTAAGCATCTACACACTATTCGTCACTGACTTGTTCAACGGTTTTAATGAAAATTGGGTAGCTAATGAACCTTCTAGGGTGATATGGCTAGCTAGTTATCGTGGGTAATAGCCCATAGGTAGGTTGTCCAAAGCCCAGTCACTGGACCACTCTCTTCTTGCTGCCTTAAGGTAAATGTTAGACCAAGGAAGCCACCTACTTAAAAAGAAACAAAAAGTCAGAAAGAAAAGAAAAAGAAAAAGAAAAAGGAGAAAAGAAACAAAAAGAAATAAGCCACACTTCGCCGCACGAGTATGGCTGGCAAGTTCTCGATGGTAACAACTCATCGACTGGTTGTCCAGAACCCAGGTCAAGAAATGCACTAAAAATTCCCAAAACACTTAGGAAGAAGCGGAGAAGTAGAATAAGCCAGGGAGATATACAATGGATTCACCCTTGTGTTGACCCCATTAAAAAATCAAACTAGGGAGAAAGCTACCTATCGTAAAGATACACCTTAAGGCAGAACTCTCCTTTTAAGGTCACTTAGGGGCGTGGAAACCCAAAGTCCGTTCTGATTGCCGAGCAACGAGTCTATCACATTCACAAAAAGGTGCTTAGAACTTAGGGTTCTCATCAAATCTTGGGTGGGTTGAGTGGCCATAGAAAGCCACTCTGTAACCCTGAACTCAAAAATTCAAAAAAATTAGAAAAGAAGAAAAAGCGAAAAAGAGATCTTTCTTTGAATAAGGTGAGGGCTTGGGGCAGTCTACATTTTGGCAAATACCTAGGCACTGTTGTATCTTTGAAAGTTCAGGTCCTAAGTAAAAATTTCTTAATGTTGAAAATGATTTGTGCCCTAGTAATTCAACCTAATTCTTTTATAAATAGCATGTAGTTTTTGCTAGGGACTAGCAAAAGATATGCATGGGGGTGTGATGTGTATACATCTGATTAACCTAAAATGACTATTAATGCATGTTCTTAGTGTCACATTAGCATTATACATTATAAATAGTGCATAACATGCATAATCATGCATTTAGGTCAAGTTGTACAAATTGTATAGTAATTATCTCATTTTTATATGACTAGGGATAGGGAAACTTGTTAATCGGGGCCTCAGATCGAAGATCCAACCGTACGGATCTGATTAAGGCGACGATTGGAGTTCAACGACTCCAAGATCGCCCTGATCGGACATCTGTAGCATAAGATAGAGACCGAGGAACCCTAACAATCAAGGGCCAAGATGGTGTTAATCCACACCTCAGATGACAAATCCAACCACATGGATGGGTTCGGATCGACGATTGCAATCTAACGACATGAAAATCAATCCAATCCAACACCTGTGGCACCATTTACAACACTCAAAAGATGGACAGCCAAGATGGTGCCACATGGTGCCATCCCAGCCTCCCAACCGGCCCTCAGGACTGCCGTTGCCTCTCCAAAGAGTCTTCAACGCGTGATCTGGGCCGTTGGATCAAGATCCAACAGCCACAAGCACGCGCGCGCAAATTCATCTGCGCAACACAAGCCCACGCTCAGTGCAGCGGTCGAGCGCGTCGCGCGAGCACGCGACGCGCGTTCGATCCCGCATCTGCTGCATGTGGGTGCACAATTGGAGTCGTGCGATGGGCATCCAGCGGTGTGGATCAACCGATAGTGCCCACGCGCGATCAGACACGTAGCGTAAACGCCAGATCGCACGCGAGCGCGTGACGCTGGCGAGGTCAATTTAAGCCGTCTGATCTCTTGATTGGACGACTGAGGGCATGCGGTCGTGCATATGTGTTAAGGGCACAAAGGCAAGGGGGCGCGTGCACGTCAGCCATGTTCAGGCTTTTCGTGATGGATAAATCCATCACTAAAGGACCTAAATTAATGCTTTTAATGTTGTTATGTCCAAAATGCCCCCACTCCTTGCAACTATAAAAGGAGACCCCTACCATACAAATTTCTCATCGCTTCCTTCTCCTCTCTCCCTCTCCAAAGCTTAAGAGAAGCTTGTCCCACACCCGAGATGCTCCTCAAGAGCTAAAACCAAGTTTTTGCCCCCGTTCTAGAAGCAGATCCTGTGACGACAATAACGTGCTGCTTCGTTCCCATTCCTCCTGCTTCATCCTCCTTCTTCCCACTCCATTCCTCATCTTCTAGGCATTGTCCCGTCTGGCTCATCTTCCAAGAGATCGTCGAGGAGGATAACTTCTCTCTCCCATTCTTTTTACTGCTTTCTAGAGTAGAATTTTCCTGCTTTTTAGTTGTAATAATTTCTTGCTTTCTAGTGTAATCATTTATCGCTTTCTTAGTTGTAAAAACATTATGCAATATCAAGTGATTGTTCTTTCTCTCTCTCCCTCTCCTATTGTCTATATTGCTTCCATTGTGATTATTTCTCCCTTTAAACAAAAACAAAAAAATATAATTGTGAATTTTGATCGACGTAGCCTCCCTGTGTTCAACCTGGAATTTCTTTACAGATTTTTCGGTATAAATTTTATTTGTTGAACGGATTTCTTCGTGACTCGAACTACAATGACGGGTTTTCAAATCCAATTGCGAACATGTAGTCATCCGCCAGTCAACAGTTTCCAAGAAAGGATTAAAGGTGGATAAGGCCAAAATCTAGTACATCTCTAAACTTCCATCACCTACCAATGTTTGTCAAGTTAGATCTTTTCTTAGCCACGTTGGATTCTATAGGCGCTTCGTTAGAGATTTCAGTAAAATCTCTAAGCCACTCTATGACTTATTAGCAAAGGATGTTTCCTTTGATTTTGATGATAGATGTGGTGAGGCTTTCCAAGTCTTGAAGAAAGCCATTATTACTACGTCGATTCTCCAAGCACCAGATTGGACCCTCCCTTTTGAGCTTATGTGCGATGCATCAGACTTCACTGTGGGAGTGATCTTAGGTCAAAGGGTTGATGGTAAACCTCATGTTCTGCATTATGCCAGCAAGACCCTTACAGATCCTTAGCAAACTACACTATTACTAAAAAAGAACTTCTCGTAGTAGTGTTTGCTTTGGAAAAGTTTCAATCATATTTATTGGGATCCAAGGTTTTGGTGTATATTGACCATTTTGCTTTAAAGCACCTTCTTGCTAAGAAGGACACCAAACCTCATTTGATTCGTTGGATTCTTCTATTCCAAGAGTTTGACTTGGAAATTATAGATAAAAAAGGAGTTGAGAATGTGGTAGTAGACCATTTGTCTATGATCCCTATTAAGGCATCAACCCTAGCTGGCAGTATTCGAGAGACCTTTCTCGATGAGTCTCTAATGGCCGTAGAGGCCAAAACTCCTTGGTTCGCTGATATAGTGAACAATCTGATCACGGGCATTACCCCCAATACTTGGGACAAGCAAAGGCAAGACAAGTTTCTCGTCGAAGCTAAATTTTATCACTGGAAGGAACCCTAACTGTTTAAAATAGGCCCTGACCATTTATTCTGCCATTGCATCCCTAAGCAAGAATAGGGTATTCTGAGTTTCTGCCATGACCTCCACTATGGAGGGCATTTTAGTGGGAAAAAGACTGCCCACAAGGTTCTTCAGTTTGCCTTTTGGTGGCCCACATTATTCAGAGATGCACATACGTATGTGGGCACATGTCTACATTGCCAGCAAATAGGAACCATTGGAAAAAGGGATGAGATGCCTCAGCAACCTATCCTCCCCATCAAGATCTTCAATATCTGGGGCATCGACTTCATGGGTCCCTTTCCTATGTCCTTCAGATATGAGTACATCCTTATGGTCGTGGACTATGTATCGAAATGGATGGAAGCCATACCCACACGAACCAATGACCATTCTGTGGTTTTTGATTTTGTCAGAGCTAATATCATTTATCTATATGGTTGCCTGATGATAACGTCATCATCAGCCATAACTAGCTTTAATTAGTTAGAAACAAAAGACAAATGCTCCTACATAACCATAGGAGAGTCATAATTCACTGAACATCCATTCTGAGAAGAGTGCATTAAATAGAGGTAAATCTACAATTTTAACAATATATCATGAAAGCAGAACAATCACAGGATTTCCTACTGGTTAAATAAAGGTCAAATGCTCATAAATGTCTAATAAGAGGGTCCGTGCAGATAGAAATAGGTTTTTACACATTTCAAGAATTAACGGACATCCGAAATCCTAATTCTAGACCAGCTTAATTAACTGAGGTTCTGGTCAAGATAAAATTCACCTAATGATGAGAACCTCATCATGAGCCATAACTAGCTCATTTTGACCTAATACAAAGGATAAAAGCTCCTACATAACTTAGCAAAGGGCTTAATTGAGGAATAAGTGCTCTGAGAAGAAAATATGAAATAAAGGTTAAAAACTGCAATTTCACCATTGCAGCACATGAACGAAATTTCTCAGAGACCAAACATAGGTCAAATGATCTAAATAAGATAAAAAGTGGGTTGAATCAATCAGAAATGGGTTCATGAGCAATTTAAGAATTAAATAACATTTTGTAACCCTAAAACAAACCCACTTCAATTCACGAGGTTCGAGGCAAAGTAAAAATGGAATAAACCCTCTAAAATTCATATAAAAATAATCTCTAGGGTTTAGAACCCTCAATTTGGCCTTGGGAACCCATTTTGACCTACATTGAGAACCATGCCCAATTAACAACTTAATTTAGGTTTTTGCGTAAATTGACCGGTCGAACAAGGTTTAATCTAGAAATAAAATTCACCATCAGAATCCTTAGGTCCTAATTAGTCATGTATAAAAACTTGAGCCTAAGAAGAAACCTTCTTGACCAACTTTACACTTTGGTCCTCATATATTTACTTTTTGGCCCTCAACTTTTGAACCCTCACATTCTGACCCCTAACTCTCCTTCGTTCTTTGCGTTCAGGTCCCTCCTGCAAAACCTGAGCAGCACCATGCTCCGGCGACCTTGCGCGGAGCATGGCGCCACGCAGGGTAAGGGGGGCCTTCTGCCAAGTCAACCGGGGGTGCCCTGCGTCGTCAGCCGTCGCAAGAACACCCCCCTAGTCGCTGCAACCTACCATAACGGCCGTGCGAACGCACGGACGGTATGGGTCTCCATCTCCAACGTCCTCCGGCGAGGGAGACACGTCGTCTCCCTCCGCCCTCCTCTTTGATTCTGCCCCTATAAATACCCCCGTCGCTCCGCCGTTCTTCCGAGCTCGGATCTGACGGAGACACCCCCTCAATTCCTCCCTTCCCACTCCGACAAACGCTCCCTTGCTCCGGCAGCCTCTCCTCCTCCTCGTCGTCGCCCTGCCGCACTACCAGCAGCAGGGTTATCTTCCCTCGATCTTTCCGCGTCACGCCGCACCCAGCTGGCGCCCCTCCGGTCCCTTCCTCGCCGCCGCCCCTTCCTCTGGGCAGTTTCTTCTCCTGCGACAGTCGATACGACTGTCGCCTGCGCCAACCCCTCTTCGTCCAGTTTAGTAGGTAAAACTTCTCCTCTTCCTCCCCTCTTTCTTTTCCATACTGAAATCCTTTACTGTCGCCCTCGATTCCGACCAATCGCCCTCACCTTCTCCACCTCCGGCCAAACTCCGGCGAACCGCTCCCATCGCTCCAGCACCCCACACGGCTCGCCGACCTGTGCATAACCTCCGCCTCCTCACCCTGATCCTCTTCCGCCCCTCCACTTCCCACCAAACGCCCTCTGCAGATCCACCGAACACACCCACTTCTTCGCTCACAGTTTGACCTAGGACGACCTGTCTGCTCCACCACGCCCCCTGCAGACCCTCTGACCACCTTCGCCGTACCACTGCGAAGGTCCTCCGCCTGTCTGATTTGGCCGAGAGGCCGTTCTTCTGTGTTCAGGTGACTCGCCCGCCGTCGCCATTACTGAGCAGGCAGAGCTCCTTCACCTGCAGGTGCAGGCACACCTTCGCCCAGGTTCGACTCCCAGGTTGCGCGGGGCGTCTCCGCGAAGCGTCCCAGGCTCGCAGTTGGGGCGAAGGCCTCGCGTGAAGCCACGATTGCCCGCTGTTTCCTCTGCGCAGGCGCTCACATTGGGGTGGGACGTTTAGTCCCACCTCGGAAGGTCTCGAAGAAGCGCGCTGATATAAGTTGAAAAAGTGCTGTAGGCTTTCTGCCTCAGCACACGGGGTGAGGTCCCTCTCACCGCTTCACCCGACCCGTCCGCGAGCTCATCACGCGGATCCGACCAAACCCGACCCGACTTGACCACCACTCCTCGCCCATCACCGCACGCCGGTGGGCCTGGACCCGGGCACGACCCGCACCCGATTCCCCGGTTGCTCTCGGAGAGCTGTCCTAAGAGCGATTTCTGAGAAAGAGAGACGCGCGGGGAAGGGGGGGTAGAGTAGGTTTTTGCCCTTCTGATGATGAACTCTTGAGCGTGCAGGCACATGTGAAGAAGAAGAAGGACTGCGGAAGAACTGAAGCGGACACTGTAGCATCCGCGGGTTAAGTCGTCTGATTGGAAAATCAGACGACGTCCTAAAGACAGGTGAAGACAAAGAAGAAGAAGAAAAGAAGAGAGGCCAAGTGACGACTCTGCAGAGATCAGAAGAAAAGAAGAGAGAAGGAGTAGCCAAGTGAAGAAACAGAAAGTAGAAGAACACAAGAAGAAGAACAGGAAGAACAAAAGAGGAGAGAAGACAAAGAAAGAAGAGAAGAAAAAGAAGCCAAGTTTTCATCTCTCTCTCTCTTTATTTTTGTAATAGAACATGTATATCTCTAGAATACGACTTGCTCCCTGAGTTCGACCTCGGGAGAACTGTATTTTCCGAGTAACAAATATTAGCAAACGATGGCAATAACTATCTGTACTACAACGACTTAAGAAAAGCTAGTTGTCTCCGCCGTTTTGCCAGTTGGCGCCGTTGCCGGGGAGCAACGGCTATTCTAGAGGTAGACATTTCTGTTTCTTTTTAGTTCTAATAATCTCCTCTCTTTGTGCAGCTACAGGAAATCAAGAAGACAAGCAACCGCACGACAACCACTCCAAGGACAGGTAATTTCTTCCTCTCGCTATTAACCCCTAAACTCTAAAGAGGAAGAAAAGAAAAGAACAAGCAATATAGGGCTAACCTGTCTTCTATACTTAGTAAACCATCAAAAGTTGCATGTCTTCAACCCTTTATTTCTGCACACTATTAAGGGTACTTAAGGGCTAACACCTTCTTGACTGAGCCCTAATTACCCAACAAAGAGCTAACTGGACCAAATAAAGCCAACATAAGATTCAACATTAGGGATTTAGAGACACACTTTTTAAGCAAGAATTGAGAAACCCTAAAAGAAGTGTGCCCAAACCTTGTTTGAAAAAGAGCTATACAAGAGAAACCCTAAGCAATTGGCTCTCTAAACACTTGAACCCTAAAAGACAAGACCTAATAAGCTCTCAAAGGAAACAAGAGGTGAAGTTGACCCCTTGGGTCAACCAACCTTCAACTTAGGTCACTCTTTGCACTTAAAATACCTAAGAGTTCAAGTGTAACTTTAAGCACCCTAATCTTAAACTAAAATTGGTAGACTTAAGAGGTCAAGATCCCCATTCTGGTCTACCTGGAACCGCAGTGACAAGAGAGGTCGGGTGGGGGAAACCCTGTAACCCGTGGGGACGCTCTACCGTGTAGGGGTCTTCGCGGGACTCTCCCTCTCTGGCTGCCCAGGTAATTCTCAAGTGGACGGTCTTTCTGATCAAGGGGTGCATCTGCCCCGCACCTCTATTGTCACCCAACACATTTTTGGGTGTCTTGATTGGGTCCAGCACCTTCTGAACTCATCTCTTCCAGCAGTGCATGCACGGTAGGAGGTCCTTAAGACCACCCTTAAGACCTCCTTTAGAAATTCACTCTCGTCAAGGCCAAGCCTCAACGCCCGTGCAGCAACCCCCTCACATTATTCTCTCTTCTAATTCAGAACCAAGTTCTTCTTCCCCCACCATGGCTCAGCCAGTCAAGGAAGAAAATAATCTGGAGCATCAGCTCCAGCGACTCAAAGACCTCTTCCAAAACTTCGTGCACCCACCGCAGCGTCCCATGATGCGGGACTATTATAATCCTGCTGCGGTGGCCATTGAGCCTAGGGTCAGAATCTCGACTAGAGGATCTGACTCCGAATTGAAGCCCAACATGATTCATGCTATACCTAAATTCCATGGGCTAAATTCCGAAGATCCCTTCCAGCACATCAAACAACTAAAGCATCTGGCCCAAACTTTTGGGTCAGATGTACAAAATCGGGATATTCTTCTCATGAAGATGTTCTCCTTCTCTCTTATGGACAAGGCCGCCCATTGGTATCAGACGCAGACCCGGCCGATCAACACTTGGGAAGAACTTCAATCCGAGTTTTTGAAAAAGTTCTTTCCCGTGGGTCGGACCAACGCCTTGCGCCATCAGATTACACACTTCGCTCAGCAATCAGGGGAACCTCTCCATCAGGCATGGGATCGTTTTCAGGATCTCATGAGAAAGTGCCCCCATCACGGAGTTCCTAAATGGGAACAGGTCCAATCTTTTTACCAAGGACTCCGTGAGGATATCCGTCTTTTCGTCAATGCAACCTGCGGAGGAAATATCATGGGTCAACATGAGGACACCGTGTGGGAGATTCTCGAAAACATGTCCGAGAACTCCATCAACAATGACTCCATGGGATTATTCGACAGATCGAATACCCACGCATCGATGAATCTTAGGGGAGCACATGAGACGCAGGGCCTATCCGCATCAGTCGACCTGGAATTAATGGCCAGTCGATTGGACAAGGTCTCGATTATTGAGAAGAAGGTGGATGAACTGACTCAGCACCTGCAGCGAGCCACCTCTGCACATAACCCCTTTGCACAGCCTCCTTCCACAAGGGAAACTGTGCAACATATTCTCCATCAATCTTCTCCTAGGATGGATCCATATCCACCATCGGATTCTCTAACCAGAGGTCCATCCGATCCTCTCTATACCAACCCGGGAATTCCATTCCCTCTTTCTCTGACTCTCTGGAGGTTCCTCAGACCTGCGAGGACCTCAACGCCATCCAGAACAACCCGTTCTCCAACACCTATAACCCTGGATGGCGAAACCATCCCAACTTTCAGTGGGCGGGAAATTCCCAAACCCAAAGACCACTCTTTCAACCCCGCCCACAACCCCCTCGTCCTTACCAACTGCCTCAGCCTCGGCCCAACCCTACTTATCCATCAGGGCCAAATCAAAATCCAATGTCCCTAATCTTTCAGACTCTGGCTGACATTCAAAGAATGAATGCGGCTATTCAAAAGCAACACAAGGACGAGATTACAGAGGTCCGAAACCAATTGGCCCAGTTGGCACATTCTCGCCAGCCAGGCACACTTCCTTCCCAACCTCTTCCTAATCCAAATAACGTGTCAACCCAGAGGCACGTTATGAACCCAAACCCGGGCCATGCCCATATGATTTATCAGGCCCCCTCTGTTCCTTCACCAGATGGGATAGAGGCCTCCACCTCATTTGCGGGTTACCAGCAGCAACCCATCTTACCCAACCCCAACCAAAACCATGCAGACTTAATTCCGTAACAACCCGTAGTGGTAAGGAAACCCAAGACCCACCTCATCCAAACCACTCCAAGCCTGGTAGTGATCCCGAGCCTAGGACAGTAATCCAGGACATTCCCACCCCTATCCCAGATCCAAAACCTGGACCTATCCTAGAAGAACCAACCAAGATCCCGTTTCCCGAGGGCTTGACCAAGGGAAAGAAGACCACCAAGCCCGTGGCACCTGAGGAGGACCTGGTCAAGCTCTTTGAGCAGGTCCACATAAACATCCCCTTGATGGATGCAATTCGCCACGTACCAGCTTACGCACGATTTTTAAAGAACGTGTGTACACCCCAGCGTAAGCCGCGAACCAAGGGTGGGAGCCCAATTGTTCTGTCAGAGCAAGCCAGCTCTGTAATCCTCAGTAAACTCCCACCCAAGGTAAAAGATCCTGGTACTCCCCTGATCTCCTGCAAGATAGGTGCTACCCAATTTGATAGAGCTTTGCTAGACTTAGGTGCATCCATAAACCTGATACCCACATCCTTACTTGACCATCTAGAAGAATCTGAGCTAAAACCAACTGAGGTGACATTACAATTAGCAGATCGATCTATAAAGTCACCAAAAGGGATTCTCGAGGATGTTATCGTAAGAGTGCGGGATTTCTATTTCCCAGTGGACTTTATAGTCTTAGATATGGACGCGCCTAAAAACCCTAGGGATACACCAATCATTCTAGGGAGACCTTTCTTGGCTACTGCTAGAGCCAACATCAGCTGTGAGGAGGGCCAAATAGAGCTTAAATTTGGAGATCAAACCTTAAAAATTGATATATTTAAGGCCCAACAAGGAATTAATTGCGGTGTCATCGAACAGATTTGTGACGTCAGGACTTTGGTTGATGAATCACACTTCCAGAATGACTCGATTATGCCTCATCAATCACAGAAAGATCTTGACCCGCAAATAGAGGAGTCGAATCCAGACATACACAACCTAGTAACTCCTACCCTTGAACCTCACATCTATACTGAACCACCCGCCGCTGCTGATAACCCTATCCTCGAGTTAAAGCCTCTTCCTGCTCACTTGAAATACATCTTTTTGGGTTCCAATCAGACCCTCCCTGTGATTATCAATTGCAACCTCAATCCCGAACAGGAATCCCGTCTGATTGCTGTCCTCCAGCAACATCGCAGAGCCATCGGGTGGACTCTCGATGATTTGACTGGAATAAGCCCCTCTTATTGTACTCATCATATCTATTCAGAAGAGGGCGCACGACCTTCTCGTGAAATGCAGAGACGTTTAAACCCTAATCTGCAGGAGGTCGTAAAGAAGGAGATCATCAAGTGGTTAGATGCTGGGATCATCTACCCGATCTCCGATAGTCGTTGGGTGAGCCCAATTCAGGTTGTGCCTAAGAAGGCAGGACTCACCACCATAACGAATGAAACCGGAGAAATCATTCCTACCCGATTAGCCAATGCGTGGAGAGTCTGTATAGATTACCGCCGACTCAATTCCTCCACGAAGAAGGATCATTTCCCACTACCCTTCATTGATCAAATTCTCGAGAAACTAGCGGGAAATAGGTTCTTCTGCTTTCTTGACGGGTACTCTGGTTATAACCAGGTGGCAATCCATCCTGAGGACCAAGAAAAGACCACATTCACCTGCCCCTTCGGAACGTACGCTTTCCGAAGGATGCCTTTCGGTCTTTGCAATGCACTCACTACTTTTCAGCGATGCATGCTTGCCATATTCTCAGATATGGTAGGTGATTTCCTGGAAGTCTTCATGGATGACTTTTCAGTCTTTGGAGAATCTTTTGATGATTGCCTCCAACACTTGGTCTAGATACTCAGGCGATGCATTGAGGTGAACTTGGTTCTTTCTTGGGAAAAGAGCCATTTCATGGTGCCTGAGGGAATTGTCCTGGGACACTCAATTTCGGAAAAAGGCATCCAGGTGGATCGAGCTAAGGTTGATCAGATTTCTCGCATTCCTGTACCTAGCTCGATCAAGGACATCCGTTCCTTTTTAGGGCATGTCGGTTTTTCCGCCGTTTCATTCCAGATTTCTCGAAAATCGCGTGCCCCTTGACTTCTCTTCTCTCTAAGGATGTACCTTTTGAAATCTCCAAGGAATGCACGCAAGCCTTTGAAAACCTGCGTGACCGAGTCACCCAGGCACCTATCCTACAATCCCCTGACTGGTCTCAACCCTTTGAGATCATGTGCGATGCGTCTGACTTTGCTGTAGGAGCGGTCCTGGGGCAGAAAGCTGACGGGAAACCCGTGGTCATCTACTACGCTAGCAAGACACTTGACGAGGCTCAGCGTAACTATACGGTTACGGAGAAAGAGCTGCTAGCCGTAGTATTTGCCCTTGAAAAATTTCGATCATATCTTCTGGGTTCCCATGTCATCATTTACTCGGATCACACGGTTGTAAGGCATCTCCTTGCCAAGAAGGACGTGAAGCCCCGGCTAATCCGTTGGATCTTGCTGTTGCAAGAATTCGATCTTGAGATTCGCGACAAGGCGGGAAAGCAAAATGTGGTAGCTGATAACTTGTCCCGCCTTCCTTCTGAAATAATTGACCCGTCCGGACCCATCACCGAGCATTTTCCCGATGAGCACCTGCTGGCTATTGGTACTAGCCTTCCATGGTTTGCTAATATAGTAAATTACTTGGCATCCCATCAAATCCCGTCTGATTGGCCGAAGGCCAAGAAAGACAAATTGCGCTCTGATGCCAAGTATTACATTTGGGAAGACCCGTACCTCTTCCGCATAGGTGCTGATCAGATCATTCGAAGATGTGTCCCAGAGGAGGAATTCAACAATATCCTCTCTTTCTGCCATGACCAGGCATGCGATGGCCATTTCTCAGGGCATAAAACCGCATCAAAAGTCCTCCAGTGTGGCTTCTACTGGCCTACACTTTTCAAAGACGCGTACAATCACTGCAAGGCATGCAGTCGTTGCCAGACTTTGGGCAACATGAGCCATCGCGACATGATGCCTATGCAGCCGATTCTCGTATGCGAAATCTTTGATGTTTGGGGGATTGATTTTATGGGCTCCTTTCCTGTTTCGGATGGTTTCGAGTACATTCTGCTTGTGGTGGACTACGTGTCCAAATGGATCGAAGCCATACCGACCCGAACCTGCAATCACAAGATCGTTCTCAAATTCATTCATCAAAACATTTTCTCAAGGTTCGGGATTCCTCATGCTATAATCTCTGATGGGGGGACCCATTTCACAAATGCTCAGTTTAGGTCACTGATGACCAAATATGGGGTGTCTCACCGAATCTCTACTCCTTACCACCGCCAAACCAATGGTCTAGCTGAGCTGTCTAATCGGGAGATCAAGAAAATCCTGCACGTCACTGTTCGGCCTGACAGGAAGGACTGGTTATCCCGACTTCCGGAAGCATTGTGGGCCTATAGGACCGCCCACAAGACTCAATTGGGCATGTCTCCCTTTAGACTGGTGTACGGAAAGGCATGTCACCTTCCCGTAGAACTGGAGCATAAAGCCTATTGGGCAGTACGGAACTGTAATCTAGATCTTTCCAAGGCTGGAACCCACAGAAAACTTCAAATCAGCGAGATCGATGAATTACGCTTAGACGCGTATGAGAACTCGCGAATCTACAAGGAGCGGGTTAAAGCCTTCCATGACAAGCATATCTCGAGAAAGATCTTTCATCCTGGTCAAAAGGTCCTACTCTTTGATGCCCGACTTAAACTTTTCCCGGGAAAACTACGATCCAAGTGGGTCGGACCATATTTAGTCCGACAGGTTTTTGGAAATGGAGCAATTGAAATCAGTCCACTCAGCCACGATTCCGAACCTTTCATCGTAAACGGTCAGAGACTTAAACCGTTCATTGATGTGACTTCTACTGATTTGGTTGAGTCATCTCTCATCCTCCATTCTCCGTGAGCTTACTGCGCCCAGCCGATGGCGTAAAACTCAACGCTTAACGGGAGGCAGCCCGTCATTCCCTTTGAAAACCTAAAACCTTTTCTGACACCTTGCTACACTTAAAGTTCACACTTTAGGACAGTCGACTCCACCTCAGATGCTTGCATCTGAGATTAGAAATCGTCCGCAACAGTCACCCTGACCCATTCACTCATCAAAACATCTGTCCTAATGTATGAACTAAGTTAAATAAAAACCCCCTAGGTTACAATGAGGACATTGCAAATCTTAGGCATGGGGGGTATAAAAGTGCAAAACTTGTAAGAAAAGGTTTTAAAAAAAAAAATTCACATATGCCAAAAACACCGTAAAAAGTAAAAACTTTTCAAAATAAAAAAAGAAGAATAAAAGGAGAAAGGAAATTTTGTGGAGAAGGAAAAGAAACAAAAGGAAAAAAAGGAGCACAAAATATGAGAAACAAGTGATAGTCATTAGTAAGGAACTAAGTAATTAACCTAAGTTCTAGACCTCATTCAAGAAAATAACTAAAAAAGTGCACAAAGGGATTAGTAAGAACGCAAACCTTAGGCATTCTTGGATAGACTCTTAGTACCCATTAAGATCTGGACACTCCTCAAGAGGTTGAGGAAAATGAAAAGCTGAAGTATTAGGTCTAAGGCTTAGGGAGTATTTGGCCTCATTAACTAATTTTTGGTTTATGGGACTCAGTAACCTAAGCACCCTAACCTCACACACAGCCTGGTTCAGTAAGCGTAAAAATCAAAATCACGCAGAAGCGTCGCAAAATTCTGAAAAGTACACCTAGAGTAGGAGCGGCCGATCAACACAAGTTGATTTGGACGAGTTCCCAGCACGGAGAGGCGGGAAATCCCCTCAAAGATGCGTAACAAAATATCATCTCCTCGGTGCTTGTCTCTTAGGATATTTACATATCCTACTGGGGGCATGTAAGCACTCTGCTGGTTCAGATTCCATGGATGGCATTATCTCGAAGTGTCAATTGCCAGGGTCTGAATTCGGCCACGGAACACCATGGATGGGATTATCTCGAAATCTCAATAGCCAGGGTTCTGGGGGTTGCCATGGGCGGTGCTATCTCGAAGCATCGATCGCCAAGAACCCTTGAGGATTGATGATGGGAGAAATGAATATGATACAGACCGTGTTGAAAAGCCAATCCTAGGCTAGAACTAAAAAGAAAAAGAGAGAGAAAACTCTCCAAACAGAAAAATCTTCCTTCTCTCTCTCTTATAAAACGCACTGCGAACTGAACCAAGGCTAAAATCATTTCAAGCACGGGTGCTTTAACCACAAAGTCCAATAGACCTTAAGTTAGTTCTTGTAGGCCTTAAAAACCTTTGCTAAAGACTGAGGCTGAGGCTAGACAAATCTGGATCTTGATTGGTACTAGAGTACCTTTTAAGCCTATGGTCAGCATTCTAACCTAATCTATGTTTAAATGAAAAAGCACTTATCTGAAGTTATTAAAGAACTTCATGGTCTAGAACAAGGGTTGAAACCTTAAGTTTTTGCTAAGGGACTAGCAAAAGCTAGGCATGGGGGTATGATGAGAATCTCATCATGAGCCATAACTAGCTCATTTTGACCTAATACAAAGGATAAAAGCTCCTACATAACTTAGCAAATGGCTTAATTGAGGAATAAGTGCTCTGAGAAGAAAACATGAAATAAAGGTTAAAAACTGCAATTTCACCATTGCAGCACATGAACGGAATTTCTTAGAGACCAAACATAGGTCAAATGATCTAAATAAGATAAAAAGTGGGTTGAATCAATCAGAAATGGGTTCATGAGCAATTTAAGAATTAAATAACATTTTGTAACCCTAAAACAAACCCACTTCAATTCACGAGGTTCGAGGCAACGTAAAAATGGAATAAATCCTCTAAAATTCATATAAAAATAATCTCTAGGGTTTAGAACCCTCAATTTGGCCTTGGGAACCCATTTTGACCTACATTGAGAACCATGCCCAATTAACAACTTAATTTGGGTTTTTACGTAAATTGACTGGTCGAACAAGGTTTAATCTAGAAATAAAATTCATCATCAGAATCCTTAGGTCCTAATTAGTCATGTATAAAAACTTGAGCCTAAGAAGAAACCTTCTTGACCAACTTTACACTTTGGTCCTCACATATTTACTTTTTGGTCCTCAACTTTTGAACCTTCACATTTTGGCCCCTAACTCTCCTTCGTTCTTTGCGTTCAGGTCCCTCCTGCAAAACCTGAGCAGCACCATGCTCCGGTGACCTTGCGCGGAGCATGGCGCCGCGCAGGGTAACGGGGGCCTTCTGCCAAGTCAACCGGGGGTGCCCTGCGTCGTCAGCCGTCGCAAGAACACCCCCCTGGTCGCTGCAACCCACCATACCGACCGTGCGAACGCACAGACGTTATGGGTCTCCATCTCCGACGTCCTCCGGCGAGGGAGACACGTCGTCTCCCTCCGCCCTCCTCTCTGATTCTGCCCCTATAAATACCCTCGTCGCTCCGCCGTTCTTTCGAGCTCGGATCTGACGGAGACACCCCTCAATTCCTCCCTTCCCACTCCGACAGACGCTCCCTTGCTCCGGCGGCCTCTCCTCCTCCTCCTCGTCGCCCTGCCGCACTACCAGTAGTAGGGTTATCTTCCCTCGATCTTTCCGCGTCACGCCGCACCCAGCTGGCGCCCCTCCGGTCCCTTCCTCGCCACTGCCCCTTCCTCTGGGCAGTTTCTTCTCCGGCGACAGTCAATACGACTGTCGCCTGCGCCAACCCCTCTTAGTCCAGTTTAGTAGGTAAAACTTCTCCTCTTCCTCCCCTCTTTCTTTTCCATACTGAAATCCTTTACTGTCGCCCTCGATTCCGACCAATCGCCCTCACCTTCTCCACCTCCGGCCAAACTCCGGCGAACCGCTCCCATCGCTCCAGCACCCCACACGGCTCGCCGACCTGTGCATAACCTCCGCCTCCTCACCCTAATCCTCTTCCGCCCCTCCACTTCCCACCAAACGCCCTCTGCAGATCCACCGAACACACCCACTTCTTCGCTCACAGTTTGACCTAGGATGACCTGTCTGCTCCACCACGCCCCCTGCAGACCCTCTGACCACCTTCGCCGTACCATGGCGAAGGTCCCCCACCTGTCTGATTTGGCCGAGAGGCCGTTCTTCTGTGATCAGGTGACTCGCCCGCTGTCGCCATTACTGAGCAGGCAGAGCTCCTTCACCTGCAGGTGCAGGCACACCTTCGCCCAGGTTCGAATCCCAGGTTGCGCGGGGCATCTCCGCGAAGCGTCCCAGGCTCGCAGTTGGGGCGAAGGCCTCGCGTGAAGCCACGATTGCCCGTTGTTTCCTCTACGTAGGCGCTCACATTGGGGTGGGACGTTTAGTCCCACCTCGGAAGGTCTCGAAGAAGCGCGCTGATATAAGTTGAAAAAGTGCTGTAGGCTTTCTGCCTCAGCACACGGGGTGAGGTCCCTCTCACCGCTTCACCCGGCCCGTCCGCGAGCTCATCACGCGGATCCGGCCGGACCCGACCCGACTTGACCACCACTCCTCGCCCATCACCGCATGCCGATGGGCCTGGACCCGGGCGCGACCCGCACCCGATTCCCCGGTTGCTCTCGGAGAGCTGTCCTAAGAGCGATTTCTGAGAAAGAGAGACGCGCAGGGAAGGGGGGGTAGAGTAGGTTTTTGCCCTTCTGATGATGAACTCTTGAGCGTGTAGGCACAGGTGAAGAAGAAGAAGGACTGCGGAAGAACTGAAGCAGACACTGTAGCATCCGCGGGTTAAGTCGTCTGATTGGAAAATCAGACGACGTCCTGAAGACAGGTGAAGACAAAGAAGAAGAAGAAAAGAAGAGAGGCCAAGTGACGACTCTACAGAGATCAGAAGAAAAGAAGAGAGAAGGAGCAGCCAAGTGAAGAAACAGAAAGCAGAAGAACACAAGAAGCAAGAAAAGAAGAAGAACAGGAAGAACAAAAGAGGAGAGAAGACAAAGAAAGAAGAGAAGAAAAAGAAGCCAAGCTTTCATCTCTCTCTCTCTTTATTTTTGTAATAGAACATGTATATCTCTAGAATACGACTTGCTCCCTGAGTTCGACCTCGGGAGAACTGTATTTTCCGAGTAACAAATATTAACAAACGATGGCAATAACTATCTGTACTACAACGACTTAAGAAAAGCTAGTTGTCGCCGCCGTTTCGCCACCTAAACCTTCTAAAAATCATATAAAAATATTCCATAAGGTTTAGTATCCTTGATTTGACCATCTGAACCTAGTTTGACCTAAAATAGAGTCTCTAATACGAAGTTGCCCTAATTTGGGTTTCTACGTAAATTACCTAGTCAAACTTGGTCAAAACCAAGTTCCGACTTCACCATCAGATTCCTTGGGTTCAATTAGGTTTGTACCAAAATTTAGGCCCAATCAGAGATCATCTTGACCTAGTCTGCATTTTGGCCCAATCTAACTCTTTTTCTCTCAAATAGCCCCTCAGCTTTCAAAATCTATTGCAGATACCCCCTAACTTTATCATCACCTTCATAAAGAGGCCCCTGTCTCCATTAGGAGTAAGCTGCAGCTCACCGTTGAGATTTAAGCGAGATTTTCTCACTCGATTCTCAATCAATCAGTCCCAAAATTGAAAGAGAAATTCCTTAAGGAATTCTCTTCCAAATGAGACCAACCATGAATCCTATTTCCTTCCCAATCTCCCATACGAATGCATGGGAGATGTGAGTATCCCACATGAACAAAATCACCAAAGCTTGAGAGCTTATTTCCTTGCTTGGAGGGCCTCCTAAAGGCCTATAAAAGGCTCTACATCAAGTTCTTCACCTCCTTAGCTTGGTTTTGGCCGCATTTCTTCATCAAATACCCTCTCCCTCCAGCCTCCTCCACCAGCTCCGGTGAGCTCCTCCGATCACCTTCTTTACCGGCCGCCACAAACTATAGTCGGTCGGTTCTTCTTCCCCAACTTCTTCACGTCTCACAATACCAGCAGGCACCTCCTTCCACCTTCATCCTTGCCGCTTCTCCCCCACCAAAGGCTTTGTCTTCTCCGAGTCCGGCGTACCCCCGGAAAGGACATTCCCCCCTTTCGTCCAGTTAGATTAGGCTAGCTAGGTTTCCCTCTCCCTCTATTATCTTTTCCCTTTCTTTATCCCTCAATTATCTTTTCCTTCTCTTTATCCCTCAATTCAACCCCCAACGTCGCTGTCCCTCGTCATCTTCTCCACATCCGACCGCCCTCCGACGAGGTTTCCTTGATGCTCCATCGCACCACATGCCTCACCAACACCCTCACAAGCATTGCCTCATCCACCCGCACTAAACCCCTCAAGAAATTGAGGGGATTGTCCATCCAAACAACCCACCGAACACCTCCACCTTCGCTCTCCTCCAACTTTGCCAAACCTCATCCACTCACGAAACACCCCACGGATGTCATCATCACCTTCCATGCCCTATGGTGAACCTCCTAAGAGTTTTAATGAGGACTTATAGCCCATATTTCATGTTTCAGGTCCCCTGCTGGAGCTCCATCGTCGTGCCATTGTCTCCGACCGTGTTCTTCAAGCTCCAGCCGCGTTCTTCGTCAAATCATCTCCCAGGTCACGCGGAGCTGTTCCAGGTACACGCCCGGGCTACCAATTGAAGCAACTAGCCTCGTCTCCACTTGAGATTGGGAGAATCACCTATGCTGCAGCTACATGAGAAGAAGCTGGGCGCTTTAGTCCCACATCGTGGGATCTCAGACTCAACACTACACTTAAATTATTTTTGTGCATAGTACTTATCGCCCAACACACGAGGTCTCGGGTCCCTCACTACACCCCTTCACCCAATTACCCGCCGGCCTCCACTCCTCGCCTGCAACCCACGCACGCAGGCCTGGACACTGTTCGAGACCCGAATACCCAAGTATCTGGATCCGAGTATGTGCTTGGTCTGGGTTTGAGAGAGAAGAAGAAGAGAGGAAATTATGAGAGAGCGGGGGAGGGTTTTGCTCTCTCGTATGTGCAGCTAGCACTTAGTCACTGAGTATTAGTTCCTTGTGCTATGAAGGAAGAAGGGAAAGAAAGGCCTGAGAAGGAGAAGACTCGAGAAGAAGAAGAAGAGAAATAAGAAAAAGGGTTTGAGAGCCTTGATCATTTAAGTCATCTGATTAATACATCTGTCGTATGATTGAGCATTGTTTGAGAATTATTGTTGCATTATTTAAGTACTCTGGTTAAGATTAAATTGAATATGAGATGCATGCTCAATTAGAGGATTTAATTGGTGATTCAAATCACCACTTTTTACATTCTCTCCATTCTTTTTATCTCTAGGTACATTGGATTCATTGAATAACTAATGTGACAGGTTATTAATCATTGAATATCTATTTGAATGCTCAATTAATTGTGCTCATTTATTCTAAATGCGATTAATGTTGTAAATTCGACATTTTCTCCCTATGTTCAACCTCGCACTCCACTGTAGATTATGAGTTTATAAATTTTATCTATTTTCGAGCAATTTCGACTTGCTACGACGATTACATCCTTTAAAACCCCCAATTTTGCATGATTAACATTTGACACCGTTGTCAGGGAGCAACGCGTAATTCACCGCTATTCTTGTTTTACTTGATTCTATTTGAGCACAAACTTGCCCTATTTGTTTTCTTGTGATTTTGTGAGGTACATCACAAGGCGATCTTCCGCGCAAATCAGCCACTTTCAGGGCAAGTAACCGCTTTTCTTCCCTAATCAATCTCTTAATCTTAGGAAGATAAAAAATGAAACAAATCAATTAGGAACCACCTGTCTTATTTTCATAATAATCATCACTTAAAAGGCAAGTTCTTGATTTGCAACTGAAAAATTCATATCTGATTGAAGTCGATGATTTTGATTAGAGATCCCTACCCTATTTCTTGTACCTATTAGAGATTACGCTTAAGTTTTGATCGCCTTGGACCACGCACTTCTTGTTTGCAGTCCAAGGTGACCATTTTTAAGATCAAATTAGACTTTAAATAGAGCCAATTAGGGTTTCAACATTAGGGTTTGAAGTGCTAGTTCACACTTGCCTGAATTAAATAAAATTGACCCTCTCGCATTTGTGTGCTACCCAAACCCTTGCTTGAAAAGAACTAATCACTTAAACCCTAAAATTAGGCTCTAATTTCACTTGAACCTTAAGAATTGCAGACCTAATAACCTGAGAGTCAATTCAAGGTGATTTCTGGGTCTTGACTTTGATTTCATTCTTCATCTTTTAGGACAAATCATGTGAAGTTGGTCTACTTTGTGGGCCAATCAACCTCCAAATTAGGTCACAAATCAAATCAATTTCTAAATCAAGTGAAATCCAAGGCACAAATTAGTCTGAAATTGGTAGACTTAAGGTCTCAATTAGTACATTCCGGTCTACTTGGAACCACAGTAACAAGGAAGGTCGGGTGGGGGAAACCCTATAACCCGTGGGGACGCTCTACCGTGTAGGGGTCTTTGCGTGTCTCTCCCTTCCTGGCTGCCCAGGTAATTCTCGGGTGTGTAGATTTCTGAATCAAATGTATCATCTGCCTCGAAACAAACTTAGTCATCCAAAAATATTTGGGTGCCTTGATTGGGTATAATTCATATCCAGTCCCTCATCCCTTCTATGGAGCACATACACAGAAAGGTCATTAGGTTTCTAACCTAAGAGGCCTCATTAGATCTTCTAGAGGGATTTCTGATCTGATCTGATCAACTCCAATCTGAACCTGAATTCGATTCTACATCTTGATTCCACCACCTGATTTGAAAATGCAACCTGACATTTTAGGAAAAGCAATTAGGAAACCTGTGTCCCAAATGACTATCAAAGATAAGATGATTGAGGCTGCTTATAGACACCATGAAGAATATTATAGAGCCTTAGATAGGGACATTCAAGATAAATTTGCAAAAATAACAAACCACATTCTGAACTGTATCGAAATAATATGGACACGAATGAAACACGGTTCAACCTGGGATGATCTCTTAGCAGAATACATTGAATTAATGAAATTACATAGCAACAAGTGTCTGCAATGTTGGTCAAGTCCTTCACTTTTGGAAAAACTCCAAGTTCTCATGGAGAAATGAGGAAAATTGCAGAATACGTTGTATAAAACCATTGATCGAGAATACCCCTACATCCTTTCAGAAGATAATGAGACACCTCGGAACAACACTAATATCAACATGATTCCCCAGAACCCGGGTTAGAAAATTAGAATTATTGTGGACCCTCAACCCAAATGGAAGTCAAACTAAATTATGTACTAAATGATACACCCGATCTTGAGATGGGTTGGGAGGATCCGATTGTAAGTGTTCACGATTTCGAACCATCCCTAGAAAATCATGAAGCTGGCTCACCAAGCCTTGAATTTCTAGGCACCTATGATGATGAGATTGAATCAGAACATCTCGAGGATGTAAATTCCTCCTTATTATAATAAGGTGATCCTCGAGAACAATTCTGACACCCCTATAGGTACAATTTTGACACACCTATAGGATATCATATATGTCTCTTAGGGTATCCATCCTACTGGGGGCACATAAGCACAATGTGTGGTTCAGGTACCATGGGTGGCCCATCTTGAAGTGCCAAATTCCAAAGACCTTAATTCACTTAAGAATATCATGGGTGGCACTATCTCGAAGTGTCGATTACCTTGTTTTCTTTGGATCACCATGGGTAGTGCTATTTAGAAGCATCAACAGTCAGGCACCCTTCGAGGATCGATGATGAGGAAAATGAATCCAATACTGACCATATTGATAACTAATCTGATGTTGGACTTAGATGGATCAATCAAAAAAAAAATTACAAAAGAAAAATCACAAAAACATTCTCTTTCTCTCTTGTTGGAAATCATACCAACAAAATTTAAGTCATCTACAGACTGAATCAAGATCACTTGCACTTATGCATGGATGCTTAAACCTCTAAGACCAACAAATTTTAGGGTAGGCTAGTGGTGACGTTTCCCAACCGCGGCTAGTCTTTGTTTGTTTTAATGCTTATTACAGTAATGTCGTTGTGATATAAAATAAGACAGCTACGGTTATCGTTACCATTACAATTTTACTCGGAAATAGTTTCCCGAGGTCGAACTCAAGGAGCTACTAGAATTCTAGAAGTACAATGTTTCTTTATTACAAAAAATAAGAGAGAGAGAGAGGGAGAAATAGATTTCTGTCTTTTGACTTTTTCTTCTTCTCTTCTTTCTCTCTTCGCTTGTCTTCTTCTTCTCTTCTTTCTCTTTTCTTTATCTTTACGAGCCTTCTTCCTTGGCTCTGATTGCCTTCAGCTCCTCTTCTTCTTCTTCTTCTTCTTGTCTTCTAGTTCTTTTCTTCTTCAGTTCTTCTTTTTCTTGTCGTTATCTTCTTTCTTCCTTCTTCTCTTTTCTTTCTCTTCAGCTGCGGAGCCTTCTCTTTTCTTTTTCTTCTTCTCTGCTTTATCTCCTCTGAAGCTTCATCCGTCGTCTAATATCACAGTCAGACGACTTAAACGGTGGTCTGCTACAATGCTTCCCCTCTTTTCTTCCTTTGCTGCTTCTTCTTCTTCTCTTCTTCTTCCCGCTTATTCCTTCGTCTTCTGCCTTGCTCAGCTGCAGAGCCTTTTCAGAGTTTCTTCTTCCTCTCCTCTTCTTCTTCCTGCGGCCAAGTTGTGAACCTTCTTCCTTCGCACCCTATTCCTGCACAAGGCACGGTAAAACTTAGCCCTTCCCTTTACCAGCACGTCTCTCTTTCTTTCTGTAAATCGCTCATAGGAAGCTCTCCCAGAATCGGGTTAACGAGTCGGGCTGCGTAACCGAGACCAGGCGCATCGGCGTGAGTGGTGCGCGAGGAGTGCAGGGTAGTGTCGGGTCGGATCCGCCAGGTCCGCGTGGCGTGGGTCATGGATGAGGCGGGCGAGTGGGCGAGGGGACCTCACCCCGTGTTCTGAGGCGCTAAGAGAAAAACACAAAATCAATTTAAATGGGTGCGGCGCTTCAAAATCTTACGATGTGGGACTAAACTTTGTTTCTTCGCGCGTGCGCTCACAGGAAGGACGCAACCTTGCCTCAGCAGCTGCGTCCTCATTTTTCCTCGCAAACCAGCTTCCTGCCTTCACCTGGGTCTCTCCAATTTGCCTCGGCTGGAGTCCTGCTGCTTCGAGGCCTGGAGCTCGCTCCTTGCTTCGTTGCCAATGGCAGCCGGGGCTGAAAATCTGCCTAACACAAACAAGGCCTCTTGGCCTAATCAGACCATAGGGAAACCTTCACCGTGGCACGGCGAAGGTAGTGCGGGGTGCAGCAGGTCACGGGGCGGTGTCTAGCGGCAGCCCTAGGTCGGACTGCAACTGGAAAAATGGGTTTAATCGGGGGAGTGTTGTGGAGGTGTGGAGTGGCAGTGGAGGGGTGGGGGGTGTTGGGTGGAGTGAGGCGGAGCTTTTGGGACAGCTGGCGAGTTGTGTGGAGTGGCGGATCGACGGGGGCAACTCACCAGAGGGTTGCTGGAGGGATGGAAGATGATGGTGGTCAGGCGCAGTCGAGGGGTAATCAACTGAAATGAAGTGGGGAAAAGAAAGAGGGGACAAAGGGAAATAATAGTAACCTACCTACAGGGATGAACGGGGCCAGAGCAGGGTGGCAGTCGTATCGACTGTCGCCGGAGAAGAAACACCCAGAGGGAGAGAGCGGCGGTGAGCAAGAGGGCAGGGAGGCGCACGCTTGGTACGGCGCGACGCGGGGAGATCAAGCAAAGGTGGCTCTGCTGCTGGTATTGCAGCAGAGCGACGAGACGGAGGAGGAGGAGCCGTCGGAGCTGGTGGGTTCCTGTCGGAGTGGGGAGAGAGGAAGGGTTGGGGTTTTCTCCATCAAGACCAAGCTGCCCCAACCGGCTGGCGACGCTGGTCTTTATAAAGGCGGTTGCGGAGGGATGGACGCAGGGAGGCGACGTGCCTCCCTCGCCGGAGAATGGCCGGAGGTGCGACCCATACCTTCCATGCGTTCGCACGGAAGGTGTGGGCGTCGTCAGGCGGCATGGCAGTGTCCCTACGATAGCAGACGTCGCAGGGAACACCAGGTTTAATTTGCAGGACATCCCCCTCACCCTGTGCGGCGCCATGCTCCGCACAGTCGCCGAAGCATGGCACTGCGCAGAGACTTGCAGGAGGGACCTAAATGCAAAGAATGACGAGGAAACTAGGAGCCAAAATGCAAGGGTTTCTAAAGTTGAGGGTCAAAAAGTAATAGATGAGGACCAAAATGCAAAGTCGGTCAAGAAGGTCTCTTCTTAGGCTCAAGTTTTTATGCATGACTAAATTGGACCTAAGGATTTTAATGGTGAATTTTGTTTCTAGGTCAGACCTTGTTTGATCGGCCAATTTATGTAAACACCCAAATTAAATCATTAAGTGGGCATGGTTCTCAATGTAGGTCAAAATGGGTTTCTAAGGCCAAATTGAAGGTTCTAAGCCCTAGAGATTATTTTTCTATGAATTTTATAGGGTTTATTCGATTTTTACCCTGTCTCAAACCTCGTGAATTGCAGTGGATTTGTTTTAGGCTTACAGAATGTCATTTAATTCTTTGGAGTTGCTGTAGCCCTTGTTGGATTAGATCATCCCACTTTCCTTCTTATTAGGTTAGTTTGACCTATGTTTGGACCCTGAGTTACCCTGTTTGCAGATTGTGTTGGTGAAATTACATTTTTACCCCTTATGACTTATTTTCTTCTTAAACTCAGAATTCTCTGAGTCAAGCCTTTCTTTGAGTTATGTAGGAGCTTTTTCTCGCATATCTAGGTAAGATTGTGCTAGTTAGGGTTCATGATGAGGTTCTTATCATACCCCCATGCCTAACTTTTGCTAGTCCCTTAGCATAAACTTATGGTTTTAACCTTTGTTCTAGACCATGATGTTTTTAATAATTTCAGATAAGTGCTTTTTTCATTTGAACTTAGATTAGGTTAGAATGCTGACCATAGGCCTAAAAGGTACTCTAGTACCAACCAAGATCCAGATCTGTCTAGCCTCAACCTCAGTCCTTAGCAAAGGTTTTTAAGGCCCACAAGAACTAACCTAAGGTCTATTGGACTTTGTGGTTAAAGGACCCATGCTTGAAATGATTTTAGTCCTGACTCAGTTCGCAGTGCATTTTGTAAGAGAGAGAGAGATAGAAGATTTTTCTGTTTGGAGAGTTTTGTCTCTCTTTTCTTTTAAATTCTAGCTTAGGATTGGCTTTTCAACACGATTTGTATTAGATTCCTTGTTCCCATCATTAATCCTCAAGGGTTCCTAGCAATCGATGCTTCGAGATATCACCGCCCATGGCAACCCCCGGAACCCTGGCTATTGAGATTTCGAGATAATCCCATCCATGGTGTTCCATGGCCAAATCCAGACCCTGGCAATTGACACTTCGTGATAATGCCATCCATGGAATCTGAACTAGCAGAGTACTTACATGCCCCCAGTAGGATATGAAAATATCCTAAGAGACAAGCACCGAGGAGATGATATTTTGTTACGCATCTTTGAGGGGAATTTCCCACCTCTCCACACTGGGAACTCGTTCAAATCAACTTGTGTTGATCAGCCACTCCTACTCTAGGTGTACTTTTCAGAATTTTGCGATGCTTCTGCGTGATTTTGATTTTTACACTTACTAAACCAGGCTGTATGTGAGGTTAGGGTGCTTAGGTTACTAAGTCCCGTAAACCAAAAGTTAGTTAATGAGGCCAAATATTCCCTAAGCCTTGGACCTAATACTTAAGCTTTTCATTTTCCTCAACCTCTTGAGGAGTGTCCAGATCTTAATGGGTACTAAGAGTCTATCTAAGAATGCCTAAGGTTTGCGTTCTTACTAATCTCACCATGCACTTTTCATTTCTTTTCTTGAATGAGGTCTAGAACTTAGGTCAATTCCTTAGTTTCTTATTAATGACTATCACTCTTTTCTTTCCTTTTTGCACTCCTTTTTCATTTTGTTTCTTTTCCTTCTCCCACAAAATTTCCTTTCTCCTCTTATTCTCTTTTTTTTTATGGTGTTTTTGGCATATGTAAATTTTTTTGTTTAAATCCTTTTCTTACAAGTTTTGCACTTTTATACCCCCCCATGCCTAAGGTTTGCAATGTCATTGTGACTTAGGGGGTTTTTATTTACTTAGTTCATTCCTTAAGACAGATGTTTTGATGAGTGAATGGGTCGGGATGATTGTTGCAGATGATTTCTAATCCCAGATGCAAGCATCTAAGGTGGAGTCGGCTGTCTAGAAGGGTGAACCTTAAGTGCACAAAGGTGTCAAAAAGGTTTTAGGTTTTCAAGGAAAATGACGGGCTGCCTCCCATTAAGCGCTGAGTTTTACGCGATCGGCTGGGCGCAATAAGCTCAAGGGGAATGGAGGATATAAGATGATTCAGCCAAATCAATAGAAGTTTCATCAATGAATGGCTTGAGTCTCTGACCGTTCACGATGAAAGGTTCGGAATTGTGGCTGAGCGGACTGATTTCGATGGCTCCATTTCCAAAAACCTGTCGGACTAAGTATGGTCCGACCTACTTGGATCGCAACTTTCCAGGAAAAAGTTTGAGTCGGGCATCAAAGAGTAGGACCTTCTGACCAGGATGAAAGATCTTTCTCGAGATATGCTTGTCATGGAAGGCTTTAACCCGCTCCTTGTAGATTCGCGAGTTCTCATACGCGTCTAGGCGTAATTCATCGATCTCGCTGATTTGAAGTTTTCTGTGGGTTCCAGCCTTCGAAAGATCTAGATTACAGTTCTGTACTGCCCAATAGGCTTTATGCTCCATTTCGACGGGAAGGTGACACACCTTCCCATACACCAGTCTAAAGGGAGACATGCCTAATTGGGTTTTGTGGGTGGTCCTATAGGCCCACAAGGCTTCTGGAAGTCAGGACGACCAGTCCTTCCTGTCAGGCCGAATAGTGACCTGCAGGATTTTCTTGATCTCCCGATTTGATAGCTCAGCTAGACCATTAGTTTGGGGGTGGTAAGGAGTAGAGATTCGGTGAGACACCTTGTATTTAGTCATCAGTGACCTAAACTAAGCGTTAGTGAAATGGGTCCCCCCATCAGAGATTATAGCACGAGGAATCCCGAACCTTGAGAAAATGTTTTGAGAATGATTTTGTGATCCCAGGTTCGGGTCGGTATGGCTTCGATCCATTCGGACACGTAGTCCACAGCCAGCAGAATGTATTCGAAACCATCTGAAACAGGAAAGGGGCCGATAAAATCAATCCCCCAAACATCAAAGATTTCGCATATGAGAATCGGCTACAAAGGCATCATGTTGCGATGGCTCATGTTGCCCAAAGTCTGGCAACGACTACATGCCTTGCAGTGACTGTATGCGTCTTTGAACAGTGTGAGCCAGTAAAAGCCTCACTAGAGGACTTTTGATGCAGTTTTATGGCCAGAGAAATGGCCATCGCATGCCTGGTCATGGCAGAAAGAGAGAATATTGTTGATTTCCTCTTCCGGGACACATCTCCGGATGATTTGATCAGCACCTATGCGAAAAAGGTACGGGTCTTCCCAGATGTAATACTTGGTATCAGAGCGCAATTTGTCTTTCTTGGCCTTTGGCCAATCAGACGGGATCTGATGAGATGCCAAGTAGTTTACTATATCAGCAAACCATGGAAGTCTAGTACCAATAGTCAGCAGGTGTTCATCAGGAAAATGTTCCGTGATGGGTCCGGAAGGGTTGATAATCTCAGAAGGAAGACGGGACAAATGGTCAGCTACCACATTCTGCCTTCCCGCCTTGTCGCGAATCTCGAGATCAAATTCTTGCAACAGCAAGATCCATCGGATTAGTCGGGGCTTCGCGTCCTTCTTGGCAAGGAGATGCCTTACACCTGTGTGATCCGAGTAGATGATGACGTGGGAACCCAGGAGATATGATCGAAAATTTTCAAGGGAAAATACTACGGCTAGCAGCTCTTTCTCCATAACCGTGTAGTTACGCTGAGCCTCGTCAAGTGTCTTGCTAGCGTAGTAGATGACCACAGGTTTCCCGTCAGCTTTCTGCCCTAGGACTGCTCCTATAGCGAAATCAGATGCATCGCACATGATCTCAAAGGGTTGAGACCAGTCAGGGGATTGTAGGATAGGTGCCTGGGTGACTCGGTCACGAAGGTTTTCAAAGGCTAGTGTGCATTCCTTGGAGATTTCAAAGGGTACATCCTTAGAGAGAAGAGAAGTCAACGGGCGCGTGATTTTCGAGAAATCAAGAATGAAACGACGGTAAAAATTGGCATGCCCCAGAAAAGAACGGATGTCCCTGATCGAGCTAGGCATAGGAAGGCGAGAGATTAGATCAACCTTAGCTCGATCCACTTGGATGCCCTTCTCCGAGATTAAATGTCCCAGGACAATTCCCTCAGGCACCATGAAATGGCTCTTCCTAGGAAAGAACCAAATTCACATCGATGCACCGCCTGAGTATTTGGACCAAGTGTTGGAGGCAATCGTCAAATGATGCTCCAAAAACTGAAAAGTCATCCATGAAGACTTCCAGATAGTCACCTACCATATCTGAGAATATGGCAAGCATGCACCGCTGAAAAGTAGTGGGTGCATTGCAAAGACCGAAAGGCATCCTTCGGAATGCGTATGTTTCGAAGTGGCAGGTGAACGTGGTCTTCTCTTGGTCCTCAGGATGGATTGCCACCTGGTTGTAACTGGAGTACCCGTCAAGAAAGCAGAAGAATCTATTTCCCGCTAATGTCTCGAGAATCTAATCAATGAAAGGCAGTGGGAAATGATCCTTCTTCGTGGAGGAATTGAGTCGACGGTAATCTATACAGACTCTCCATGAGTTGGCTAATCGAGTAGGAATGACTTCTCCGATTTCAGTCGTTATAGTGGTGAGTCCTACCTTCTTAGGCACGACCTGAATTGGGCTCACCCAACGACTATCGGAGATCGGGTAGATGATCCCGGCATCTAACCACTTGATGATCTCTTTTCTCATGACCTCCTGCATATTAGGGTTCAAGCGTCTCTACATTTCACAAGAAGGTCGTGCGCCCTCTTCTGAATAGATACGATGAGTACAATACGAGGGACTTATTCTAGTCAGATCATCAAGAGTCCACCTGATGGCTATGCGATGTTGCTGGAGGACAGCAATCAGACAGGATTCCTGTTCGGGATTGAGCTTGGAATTGATAATCATAGGAAGGGTCTGATTAGAACCCAGAAAGATGTATTTCAAGTGAGCAGGAAGGGACTTTAGTTCGAGGATGGGTTATCAGCAGAGGCGGGTGGTTCAGAATAGATGTGAGGTTCAAGGGTAGGAGCTATTGGGTTGTCTAAATCTGGATTCGACTCCTCTATTTGCGAGTCAAGATCTTTCTACGGTTGATGAGGTATAATCAGGTCATTCTGAAAGTGTGTTTCATCAACCAGAGCCCTAATGTCACAAATCTGTTCGATGACATCGCAATTGATTTCTTGTTGGGCCTTAAATATATCAATTTTCAGGGTTTGATTCCCAAATTTGAGCTCTATTTGGCCCTCCTCACAGCTAATGTTGGCTCTAGCAGTAGCCAAGAAAGGTCTCCCTAGAATGATTGGTGTATCCCTAGGGTTTTCAGGTGCGTCCATGTCTAAGACTATAAAGTCTACAAGAAAGTAGAAATCCCGCACTCTTACAATAGCATCCTCGAGAATCCCTTTTGGTGACTTTATAGATCGATCTGCTAATTGTAATGTCACCTCAGTTGGTTTTAGCTCAGATTCTTCTAGATGGTTAAGGATGTGGGTATCAGATTTATGGAAGCACCTAAGTCTAGCAATGCTCTATCAAATTGGGTATCACCTATCTTGCAGGAAACCAGGGGAGTACCAGGATCTTTAGCCTTGGGTGGGAGTCTGCTTAGGATTACAGAGCTGGCTTGCTCTGACAGAACAATTGGACTCCCACTCTTGGTTCGCGGCTTACGCTGGGGTGTACACACATTCTTTAAGAATCGTGCGTAAGTCGGTACGTGGCGGATTGTATCCATCAAGGGGATGTTTATGTGGACCTACTCAAAGAGCTTGACCAGGTCCTCCTCAGGTGCCACGGGCTTAGTAGTCTTCTTTCCCTTGGTCAAGGCCTCGGGAAATGGAACCTTGGTTGGTTCTTCTATGATAGATCCAGGTCTTTGATCTGGGACAGGGATAGGAACGTCCTGGATTACCGTCCTAGGCTTGGGATCACTACCAGGCTTGGAGTGGTTTGGATAAGGTGGATCTTGGGTTTCCTTACCACTACGGGTTGTCACGGAATTAAGTCCTGCCTAGTTTTGGTTGGGATTGGGTAAGATGGGTTGCTGCTGATAGCCCGCAAAAGAAGTGGAAGCCTCCATCCCGTCAGGTGAAGGAACAGAGGGGGCCTGATAAATCAAATGGGCTTGGCCCGGTTTGGGTTCATAACGTGCCGCTGTGTTGGCACGTTATTCGAGTTAGGAAGAGGTTGGGAAGGAAGAGTGCCTGGCTGGCGAGAATTTGCCAACTGGGCCAGTTGATTACGGACCTCTGTAAGTTCGTCCTTGTGTTGTTTTTGGATAGCCGTATTCGTTCTTTGAATGTCAGCCAGAGTCTGAAGGGTAAGGAACATTTGATCCTAATTTGGCCCTGATGGATAAGTAGGGTTGGGCCGAGGCTGAAGCGGCTGGTAAGGACGAGGGGGTTGTGGGTGGGACTGAAAGGGTGGTCTTTGGGTTTGGGAATTTCCCGCCCATTGAAAGTTGGGATGGTTTCGCCATCCAGGATTATAGGTGTTGGAGAATGGATCGTTCTGGATGGCGTTGAGGTCCTCGTAGGTCTGAGGAACCTCCAGAGAGTCAGAGAAAGGGGGAATGGAATTCCTCGGGCTGGCATAGAAAGGATCAGATGGCCCTCCGATCCGAGAATTAGATGATGGATATGGATCCATCCCAGGAGAAGATCAATGGAGAATGTTTTGCACAGTCTCTCGTGTGGAAGGAGGCTGTGCAAAGGAGCTATGCGCAGAGGTGGCTCACTGCAAGTGCTGAGTCAGCTCATCCACCTTCTTTTCAATGATTGAGACCTTGTCCAATCGACTAGCCATTAATTCCAGGTTGACTGATGCAGACAGGCCCTGCGTCTCATGTGCTCCCCTAAGATTCGTCGATGAGCAGGTATTCGTCCTGTCGAATAATCCCATGGAGTCATTGTTGATGGAGTTCTTGCACATGTTTTCAAGAATCTCCCACACGGTGTCCTCATGTTGACCCATGATATTCCCTTCGCAGGTTGCATTGACGAAAAGACGGATGTCTTCATGGAGTCCCTGGTAAAAAGATTGGACTTGTTCCCATTTAGGAACTCCGTGATGGGGGCACTTTCTCATTAGATCCTGAAAGTGATCCCATGCCTCATGGAGAGGTTCCCCTGTTTGCTGAGTGAAGTGAGTAATCTGATGGCACAAGGCATTGGTCCGACCAACGGGAAAGAACTTTTTCAAAAATTCGGACTGAAGTTCTTCCCAAGTGTTGATCGGCCGGGTCTGAGTTTGATACCAATGAGCGGCCTTGTCCATAAGAGAGAAGGAGAACATCTTCATGAGAAGAATATCTCGATTTTGTGCATCTGACCCAAAAGTTTGGGCTAGATGCTTCAGCTGTTTGATGTGCTGGAAGGGATCTTCGGAATTAAGCCCATGGAATTTAGGTATAGCATGAATCATATTGGGCTTTAATTCGGAATCAGGTCCTCCAGTCGGGATTCTGACTCGAGGCTCAATGGCCACCGCAACAGGATTATAATGGTCCCGCATCATAGGACGCTGCGGTGGGTGCACAAAGTTTTGGAAGAGGTCATTGAGTCGCTGGAGCTGGTGCTCCAGATTGTTTTCTTCCTCAACTGGCTGAGCCATGATGGCGGAAGAAGAGCTTGGTTCTGAATCAGATGAGAGAATAATGTGGTGGGGTTGCTGCACAAACACGGGCGTCGAGGCTTGGCCTTGACGAGAGTGAATTTCTAAAGGAGGTCTTAAGGGTGGTCTTAAGGACCTCCTACCGTACATGCATTGTTGGAATAAATGAGTTTAGAAGGTGTTGGACCCAATCGAGACACCCAAAAATTGTTGGGTGACTATAGAGGTGCGGGGCAAATGGACCCCTTGATCAAAAAGATCATCCACCTGAGAATTACCTAGGCAGCTAGAGAGGGTGAGTCCTGCGAAGACCCCTACACGGTAGAGCGTCCCCACAGGTTACAGGATTTCCCCCACCCGACCTCTCTTGTCATTGTGGTTCCATGTAGATCAGAATGGGGATCTTGACCTCTTAAGTCTACCTCTTTTACTTTGAGATCAAGGTGCTTAAGGTTCCACTTGAACTCTTAGGTATTTTGAGTGAAAAAGTGACCTAATTTGAAGGTTGGTTGACCCAAGGGGTCAACTTCACCTCTTGTTCTTCTGAGAGCTTTCGGGTCCTTTCTTTTAAGGTTCAAATGGATTTAAGAGCCTAATTTGCTTAGGGTTCCTCTTGTATAGATCTTTTTCAAATAAGGTTTAGGTACACCTCTTTTTGGGAAGATCTTTTCTTTGTTAATAGAAGGTGTCTCTAGAAACCCTAGATTTTCAATCCTTGGATTGGCTCTAGTTGGTCCTTTTTAGTTGCCTCAAAATTTTAGTATCTAGGGCTCAATCAAGAAGGTTTTAGCCCTAGTTACCTTGATTGGATGGACAGTTAAAATGTGTTGAAATAAAAAATTAGGCAACTTTGATGAATTACTAAGTATAAGACAGGTAGCCCTAAGTTGATTCTTTTTTTTGTTTCTTGTCAGATTTCAAGGGAGTTTAAGAGAGGGCTGATGAAGATTACCTGTTTGTTGGAGTGTTTGTTGTGCAGCTGCTCTTCCAATTCTTTCCCTTTACCTGCACACAAGAGAGAGAAAAAGATTAGCAATTGTTTAAAAGAATTTTAAAGCTTCTAGAATAGCCGTTGCTCCCCAGCAACGGCGCCAAGAAAATGGTGATGTTTCCCAACCGCGGCTAGTCTTTGTTTGTTTTAATGCTTATTACAGTAATGTCGTTGTGGTATAAAATAAGACAACTACAGTTGTCGTTACCATTATAATTTTACTCGGAAATAGTTTCCCGAGGTCGAACTCAGGGAGCTACTGGAATTCTAGAAGTACAATGTTTCTTTATTACAAAAAATAAGAGAGAGAGAGGGAGAAATAGATTTCTCTCTTGGCTTTTTCTTCTTCTCTTCTTTCTCTCTTTGCTTGTCTTCTTCTTCTCTTCTTTCTCTTTCTTTATCTTTACGGGTCTTCTTCCTTGGCTCTAATTGCCTTCAGTTCCTCTTCTTCTTCTACTTGTCTTCTAGTTCTTTTCTTCTTCAGTTCTTCTTCTTTTTCTTGTCGTTATCTTCTTTCTTCCTTCTTCTCTTTTCTTTCTCTTCAGCTGCGGAGCCTTTTCTTTTCTTTTTCTTCTTCTCTGCTTTATCTCCTCTGAAGCTTCATCCGTCGTCTGATATCACAGTCAGACGACTTAAACGGCAGTCTACTACAGTGCTTCCCCTCTTTTCTTCCTTTGCTGCTTCTTCTTCTCTTCTTCTTCCCGCTTCTTCCTTCGTCTTCTGCCTTGCTCAGCTGCAGAGCCTTTTCAAAGTTTCTTCTTCCGCTCCTCTTCTTCCTGCTGCCAAGTGGTAAACCTTCTTCCTTCGCGCCCTATTCCTGCACAAGGCACAGCAAAACCTAGCCCTTCCCTCTACCCGCACGTCTCTCTCTCTCTATAAACCGCTCATAGGAAGCTCTCCCAGAATCGGGTTAACGGGTCGGGCTGCGTAACCGGGACCAGGCACACCGGCGTGAGTGGTGCGCAAGGAGTGCAGGGTAGTGTCGGGTCGGATCTGCCAGGTCTGCGTGGCGTGGGTCGTGGACGAGTGGGCGAGGGGACCTCACCCCATGTTCTGAGGCGCTAAGAGAAAAACAGAAAATCAATTTAAATGGGTGTGGCGCTTCGAAATTTTACGATGTCGGACTAAACTTCGTTTCTTCGCGCGCGCGCCCGCAGGAAGGACGCAACCTTGCCTCAGCAGCTGCGTCCTCATTTTTCCTCGCAAACCAGCTGCCTGGCTTCACCTTGGTCTCTCCAATTCGCCTCGACTGGAGTCCTGCTGCTTCGAGGCCTGGAGCTCGCTTGGAAGCTCCTTGCTTCATCGCTAATGGTGGCCGAGGTTGAAAATCTTCCTAACACAAACAGGGCCTCTCAACCTAATCAGACCATAGGGAAACCTTCATCGTGGCACAGCGAAGGTAGTGCGGGGTGCAGCAGGTCACGGGGCGGTGTCTGCCGACAGCCCTAGGTCTTACAGCAACTGGAAAAATGGGATTGATCGGGGGAGTGTTGTGGAGGTGTGGAGTGGCAGTGGAGGGGTGGGGGGTATTGGGTGGAGTGAGGCGGAGCTTTTGGGACAGCTGGTGAGTTGTGTGGAGTGGCGGATCGACGAGGGCAACTCGCCGGAGGGTTGCCGGAGGGATGGAAGATGATGGTGGTCAGGTGCAGTCTTGGGGTAATCAACTGAAATGAAGTGGGGAAAAGAAAGAGGGGACGAAGGGAAATAACAGTAACCTACCTACAGGGATGAAGGGGGTCGGAGCAGGGCGGCAGTCGTATCGACTGTCGCCGGAGAAGAAACACCCAGAGGGAAAGAGCGGCAGCGAGGAAGAGGGCAGGGAGGCGCACGCTTGGTACGGCGCGACGTGAGGAGATCAGGCAAGGTGGCTTTGCAGCTGGTATTGCAGCAGAGCGACGAGACGGAGGAGGAGGAGCCACCGGAGCTGGTGGGTTCCTGTTGGAGTGGGGAGAGAGGAAGGGTTGGGGTTTTCTCCGTCAAGACCAAGTTGCCCCAACCGGCTGGCGACGCTGGTCTTTATAAAGGCGGTGGCGGAGGGGTGGACGCAGGGAGGCGACGTGCCTCCCTCGCCGGAGAATGGCCAGAGGTGCGACCCATACCTTCCGTGCATTCGCACGGAAGGTGTGGGCGTCGTCAGGCGGCATGGCGGTGTCCCTGCAACAGCAGACGTCGCATGGAACACCAAGTTCAATTTGCAGGACATCCCCCTCACCCTACGCGGTGCCACGCTCCGCGCAAAGTCGCCGGAGCATGGCGCTGCACAGAGACTTGCAGGAGGGACCTAAATGCAAAGAATGATGAGGAAACTAGGGGCCAAATTGCAACGATTTCGAAAGTTGAGGGTCAAAAAGTAATAGATGAGGACCAAAATGCAAAGTCGATCAAAAAGGTCTCTTCTTAGGCTCAAGTTTTTATGCATGACTAAATTAGACCTAAAGATTTTAATGGTGAATTTTATTTCTAGCTCAGACCTTGTTTGACCGGCAAATTTACGTAAAAACCTAAATTAAATCATTAATTGGGCATGGTTCTCAATGTAGGTCAAAATGGGTTTCTAAGGCCAAATTGAAGGTTATAAACCCTAGAGATTATTTTTCTATGAATTTTAGAGGGTTTAGTCGATTTTTACCCTGCCTCGAACCTCGTGAATTGCAGTGGTTTGTTTTAGGGTTACAGAATGTCATTTAATTCCTTGGAGTTGCTGTAGCCCTTGTTGGATCAGATCATCCCACTTTCCTTCTTATTAGGTTAGTTTGACATAGTTTGGACCCTGAGTTACCCTGTTTACAGATTGTGTTGGTGAAATTGCATTTTTACCCCTTATGACTTATTTTCTTCTTAAACTCAAAATTCTCTGAGTCAAGCCTTTCTTTGAGTTATGGAGGAGCTTTTTCTCGCATATCTAAGTTAGATTGTACTAGTTAGGGTTCATGATGAGGTTCTTATCAGTTAGGAAGTCTGAGAAACCTTTGTCGGCGACCCAAAACCCACGTTGACCAGGTTTGCATCATGATTGGTACTTAGATACCTTAAGGCCTAGGGATGGTATCTTGAACTAATTTATGGAGGCAAGGTATGACAAGGTACCCTGACGGTTAAATTCGACCTAGAGTCTTTGGTACTCTACACGGAGTTTGCTCGGGACTAGCAAAATTTAGACATCAGGGTATTTGATAGGTCTACGCTAGTAGACTAATTATTTACCTAATTACTAGTTGGATAATTAATTAGGTTAGAGAGGAACTTCGGGATCAATAAAAAATTAGATTAAGTTCTTAAATGGGAAATAATCTATTTTCCATATTTAACATTACATTTGGTTTGACATTACATTTGTAAATATGTTGTACCCTTACAGATGCCAAAGAAATATAATTGGATCAAGAAGAAAATAATATGTAGCTGTTCGCCACGCCTAATATTTTTCCACAAATCTCGTCAACACACTCATTGTGTCACAGGTGTGATCTTCACCAGCCGACCTTCCAACAACAGCCGTACTATTTGGGGCAAGTATTCAAAAGTTGCGGGATATACTACGAATTGGGATGTAGGGGAGAGGATAAAAAAAAGCCTCATCTTCTTCCTTCATACCTCTATCTTCCTCCTTCTCTTCCACCTCCACAGTGGAAGAACATCGTGGCCTAAAGCACCACCTTCACCTTCATCTTCATCGTGAGCCCACTGCAACCAGTCGTGCAGAGACAACACACGGCCCCCATCACCACTACTCCAACCCCATCACCACCACCCACATCCTCTTTTTAATTCCCCCCCCCACCCCCCCATCATCTTCTTTCTTCTTCTGTTCCCCCTTAAGAAGAGCCCAACACCCTCACCTCCATATCCACTCACAACCTCCACCGCCATTCGCCATACTCGAAGCTGACATCACGAACGCCACCTCCATGCTCCGTCGTGCCCTTGCCTGATGTCCACGACCATCGGCTATTGCCCCCACCTGAGCCCTTGCCTAACTCATTGTCGCCTGCATTGTGCCCTTCGACCGACCACCTCCGACCTTCGAACTCAATGCCAATGCCACCATCGTGAAGCCCTCATCACCATCAGCCTTCATTGAGCTTCTTTCCTTCGGTCGTGACCTCCTCTTTGCATGGCCGGGCTTGAGAACAGATGCTCTCTTCGACTACAGTAAATGGTGTATTTGTTTGTACATTGAATACCATTGTGAAGTTAATCATTAGAATAGTTTATGAATTAATGAGTAAATTTGCATGAGTAGCCCCCCTACTTGATTTCCCTTGTGCACTCTATTCCATTCTCATTGCTAAGTTCTCTCTCTCTCCCTCTTTTATTCTTTCCATTTATTGAATGAGAGTATTCACAAAGGTTCAATTTTCAATATTTACTATCTTACTTTATTAAGTGTCAATTGCATGCATACCCTTCAACTTTCTCATCCTCTCTTGTTTTATAAAATGAATGGATTGATTTGAACAAGAGACTAACATTTGATTAACAGGAAAAGAATAACCTTATCTAGGGTAGAAGTTCTTACTCTATGCCTTTTTACTTAAATCCAAACATCCTATAAGACATCCCATGCCATTGACAGACATCTAATAATAGGACCGTTGGGTTGTCACAACAAAATCTTCGACGATCGTCGTAGGATTATTTTAATATTAAGTTCAGACATCTGTAGAGCCTTGCAGATGTCTGATAAAGAGACATTAGGCCAAATCTGACCCAAATCAAGTTTTGTCAGACTTATATGACCGTTGGCTTCTCGGGAAATCAATTCCTAGAGAGCACATTTAGTATCAGACATCCAGATCATCGACCAAACATCTAACCTGTCATCTGACACATATACACATGAACACTGACTAGATCCTTGTTTAAATCTGATCAATTCCAGGAATCACACCCTACAGAATTAGATGACCAGACATTGCATCAGACGTCTGATAAGATGCTTGACCCAAAAATCAGCCGTCTGATCCTATCAGAATCATTATGAACCCGATCTAATTCGGATTTCGACCCAAATCTCTACCCTAATGGCTATGAGGGATTTCCCAAGTGTTCTTGAACATTCTTAAGGTCCTATATATATGTAAGGGTCTTCATTTGCCACAACACACCCATGTTACAATACTTCCACCTTTCTTGAGTGAAAAAGAGATCTAAGAAGAGGCTTTGCCATTTGCTCTCAGTTTCTACATTTCACATCCGAGAGCACCATTTTGTTGCATGATCACGCCTACATACTTCCGATTAAGGGAAGATCTCTTGCATATAGTAGCATAGTTAGATCCTTTACTATTTGGGCTCTATAGGCTTTGTTTTTCCTTTTATTTTGCAATTGGGTATCCACGTGGCGAATTCCCATCTTCATTGTGAGACAAAATACTCCATGTGAAGAGGAGGGGTTTTGAGGTACTCTACCCTCAGGTTAAAGTAGCATGGTTGTACTTGAGGTTGTGTCACCCTCGTTCAAGTAACACAAAGTGGATTTGGTCGACTCGGTCACCAGGAAATCCTAAGTCGAGAGGCTTAAGTATTGGTTTTTACCTTTGGGTTTTTCACCTAAAAATTGGTTGTCACTTGTGGTGAATAAGTTTGTGAGATTGGATTTTATTTTCGTATTTATTTTATATACCGCACTATTCACCCCCCTCTAGTGCAATTTCAAAATTGAGCACATAAATTTGTAGATGATATGCTGTGTTTGTTGTTTACAAAGACAAAGTGCCAAAATCTCCCTTAAAGGGCTTCATGAAGAATGTACTAAGCTCCTTTTCAAAAAAAAAGAAAAGGAATGTGATCAGGAGTTTTTTTTCGATTGCAGAAATATGATGTCAAGAAAATATGCGTCGTAGTAAATAATGTGGTTGAAAAAAAAATCGATCAAAGTTACTAAAATACTGAAATAACACCACACTTCAGGTCGTATCCATAGGGAGAATTAGATGCAATAAATTCACAAAATATTTTTCCTTTGTATTTGTTTAATCAAGTGCACAATCCTTTTTCAAATCTAATGTGAAACAAGGCGAAAAGAAGGAACACGTGATAATTTAAGAATGCAGGGGTATGTATGTAATTTTTCTTCCATGAAGTAACTTGCAATGACATGTAACATAACTATATTTCAAGAAATTTGGCTTTCTCCTTTAGGTCGTGTGAGTGCCTTTTATGTATGTGAAAAAACTCAACATATAAGAGTTAAGAGCATGAAAGAAATAATATAAACCTTAAGTGCATGCATGCAATTTCACTCAAATGGATTAATTAATCAAATATAGCACTGGTGTTTTTGGCAATGGCATGTTTGGTAATTTTTATTAGAAAGCAAAACAGAGGAATTCTTCCTCTTGATGTCGCACGAAGAGGAGTCGATGGCGGAGGCTGAGGAGGTCGAGGAAGGTCGACTACGACGAGAGCTTTCCAATGGTGGTGGTGGTGCTCCGAACGGCGGCTGGAGTTGACACCAGTGACGAGGAGGAGCAACAACGCTAGAGCCTCGCTGACGGTCGTGTGGTCTGTCGTTGGCGGATCTGAGGGAGTGGTTGTGCTCGTGAGGGCTAGCGAGTTCTACGGTGTTGAAGCAAAGGATGATGGCTAAAGGAGGTGGTTGTGCGTGAGGGGAACCGACATTGACGTTGGGTTCCCTTCAGTCTGTTGGAGAGGAAGACAAAGAAGAGGAAGACGAGGCAACCTGCACGTAAGGGGGATGGCCCACTACTGCTGGCCATTGATGAGAAGCTCATCATGGTCTTTAATTACCCCTAATTAACTAGTCTTTCTAGTTAATTAGCTAGAAATATGTAAATATATGGGTTAATTATTAAATAAGGGATAAATAGTAAAGGACCTTAAAATAAGTTTAAAATGCTATATTATCATCCAATTTGTATTATTAATAATTTAATTAATAATTGGACTCGAAATATTATCAGTAATTTATCTAATTAATGTGTTAACTAACTTAGTATAATTTATACCTAAGTATGTAATAACTTAAGTAATATTACTTAATTAAATAAATTAAGCTAAAAAGGTCAAAAATGTAAATTCAAGGTCTAAATATAATAATTGTCTTATTTATAATCATATATAAAAAGTTGAAAAAGATTTAAATTAAAATAAACCTTGAAAACCTTAGTTTACATTTTAGTCCATATATTTTATTCCATTCGAGTCCTTATTCTTCATTTAGGTCCTCAACTTTCGTTACGAATAAGTCCCTGAAAATTTTTCTTCTTCTTTCCTTCTTCAGCCTTCTCGACGGCTGATGATAGGAGGTGCTTCCACCGTCTGATCACTGCATATCTGACGTCATTCCTTCCTCTCCAAGCTCCTGGAGCTTGTGCTCACAATCTCCTTTTCATCCACTGGTTTGGATGAAGCTACAATCCTATTTTAGGGTTGGAGATAACCTCACTGGCGTCGGAGAAGATGTCGGTGGTTACTCCACTCCTAGCCACTTTTTCGTCCAGATTCAACCTCCATCTCAGCCGCCGCCACCTATAAATACCCCTCCACACCCTCGATTTTCACCAAGTTAGCTCCCTTCCGTCTTCTTCACTGAGTTAACTGATAGGCAATTCTCTCCAAACTCTAGTGACTTTCCTCCGCTTCATCCGTCTTCCTCCATCCATCTTTGATCGCTCTAGATCTCCGCCGAAGTCAGCCAAGTCTTCTGACGCAGTGCTGACTAGGAGCTCCTCTGCTTCACTTCACGAAAGCCCGTCAGATTTCTTCCGTCAACCCTCTGATTTCCTCCTTCGTTATGAACCATCAACGGAGATCTTCTACCTCCGTCCAGGTAACAGTAGATTAGGTAAGTAGATTAGTTAGGATAGTTAGTTGGGATAGTTAGTTAAGTAGATTAGATAGTTGTAATGCTAGATTTCCACTTGTCTTCCTCAACTCTAGCAAGCTCCTTGAGCTGTCAGGAGCAAATCTTTTGTCTGCTTAAGTCACCAATCACCTTCTTAAATCATTTATGAACATTTCTATCACTTTTAATCACTGAATTGATCATCTATTCACCTAAACCACCTTCACCACTGCTTCCGCTGTCCATGGAGGAAGTGGTTGAGTTTATTCCACCTCCACTGGGGCCCTTGATGAGAAGCTCATCATGGTCTCTAATTACCCCTAATTAACTAGTCTTCCTAGTTAATTAGCTAGAAATATGTAAATATATGGGTTAATTATTTAATAAGGGATAAATAGTAAAGGAATTTAAAATAAGTTTAAAATGGTATATTATCATCCAATTAATATTATTAATAATTTAATTAAAAATTGGACTCAAAATATTATCAGTAATTTATCTAATTAATGTGATTAACTAACTTAAGTACAATTTATACCTAAGCATGTAATAACTTAAGTAACGTTACTTAATTAAATAAATTAATGTAAAAAGGTCAAAAATGTAAATTCAAGGTCTAAATATAATAATTTTCTTATTTATAATCATATATAAGAAGTTGAAAAAGATTTAAATTAAAATAAACCTTGAAAACCTGAGTTTACATTTTAGTCCTTATATTTTATTTCAATCGGGCCTTTATTCTCCATTTAGGTCCTCAATTTTCACTACGAAGAAGTCCCTGAAACGTCTTCTTCTCTCCTTCTTCAGCCTTCTAGACAGCTGACGACAGGAGGTGCGTCCACCGTCTGATCACCGCACATTCGATGTCATTCCTTCTTCTTCAAGCTCCTGGAGCTTGTGCTCACCATCTCCTCATCTACCGGTCTGGATGAAGCTGAAATCCCATTTAGGGTTGGAGATAACCTCACTGATGTCGGAGAAGATGCCAATGGTTACTCCACTCCTAGCCTTTTCTCCATCCAGATTCAGCCTCCTTCTCAACCGCCGCCACCTATAAATACCCCTCCACACCCTCAATTTTCACCAAGTTAGCTCCCTTCCCTCTTCTTCACTGAGCTAACCGATAGGCTATCCTCTCAAAACTCTGGCGACCTTCCTCCACTTCATCCGTCTTCCTCCATCCATCTTCGATCGCTCTGGACCTCCACCGATGTCAGCCCAGTCTTCTGACACAAGTGCTGACTAGGAGCTCCTCTACTTCAGCTCACAAATGCTCGTCGGGCTTCTTTCGCCAACCCTCTGATTTCCTCCTCCCTTATGCGCCATTGATGAAGATGTCCTATCCCCTTTGTCCAGGTAACAGTAGGTTAGGTAAGTAGATTAGTTAGGATAGTTAGGTAGATTAGAGAATGTAATGCTAGATTTCGTATTCGTCTTCCTCAGCTCCGGCGAGTTCCTTGAGCTTTTCACGAGCAAATTTCTTGTCTTTTTAAGTCACGATCACCTTCTTACACCTTTCATGAACATCTCTATCATCCTTAATTACTAAGTTGATCATCTAATCATCTAAATCACCTCCACCTCCACCAACTGCTCCGGCTGTCCATGGCAGCAGTAGTTGAGCTTATTCCGCCTCCACTGGGGTCCTCCACCACTTATCCATCAACTAAGGGCCCTAATCCTCACTCTAATTTAAGTAATTACCCTCTATAACTTAAACGGCCAATTTAATTTAAGCTTCTGAGCTCACTGTCAATGGCAGCTCAGGAGAAGTTCAAATCATTAATTATCTACATATATACCATCGCAAATATCTTTTGACTTATTTTCTCCACTCAATTGAGTGGGAAAACAGGTCCTGAGCCTAATCAAACTCAGAACTTATCTAATATGAATTCACTTTTAATCTTCATTTTAATGAGCAATTGACGAAATTAGTGTGTTCCTGAGGTTCCTTGTGACCTTAGGAAGCTTTTTGAATCATTAATGGCACAATTTCACATTATTTGTACATTTTCACCTTTTTCTGGACTCATCGGAGCACCGACAAGCTCCGACGAGTCAAACAAGCTCTTCAGCCTGTAGATCTTAATGTGAAGCTCCAGATCATCGATTTGAAGTACACTGATCATGCTGAGGTAGTTTATTTGAGGTTTTAGTGTCGGAGTTTCTGTTAGGTCTTCATCTTCTCTGGCAGAGTTCGAGATGTCTGACTGTTACGTTTAAGCCCTATTTGAAAGGTCTAAAAGCTTCAGTTCCTTGCTCTGAGACCATTACTATGAGTCAATCACTGTGACAAGCTTTGATTTATTCTGACGAACAAACTCCTTCAAAAGCTCAGGCGACAAGCCTGGAACGCTAGGAATCTTTAGTGAAACATCATTCTAAGGGTTTGAATCTGTTCCTAAAAAAGAGAAGATGTTTAAGGTTTTAATTTCATCTGAAATGGTTAAATTCAAAAAGTCAAAATTCGAGGCTTCACTGTCAACCTTGAGTCTGATCCTTGGATTTTGGATTCAAACTGACAAATTGACGAGTTTAATCTGTTGGTGGGATGTTTGTAGATGATTCAAATGAGATTTGGATGAGCTCTGATGGATTTTATGGTAGAAATTGAATTCTACTCAGTTTGGGTTGTTTGTGAACCCAAACTAATGAAAGTGGATTTTTGATGAAATTTTAATGGAAAATCTGCCCAGACAGATTCGTAACAACCTTTAGAGGTTGTTTGAATTGATTCATTAGGACTTTAGCCATCTGTAGGACCTTTCAGAACTTGAATCACAATTCTAAAGCTCCTTGGAGAAGCTTTCAGCTTCTGCACCTTCCTTGAAGCTCCTTAGAGCTTAGTTCCTTCACCAACAGCTGCGAAATCATCTCCTGAACCTCTTCAACACTTCATCTGGAAAACAAAAGACCTTGTGCAGGACTTAAGATTCAAAATTCCACTCTGCAGGTTAAAATGGCTGTAGTCAACCTAGGTCCTTCGCCCTTCAAATCGAAGAGCTTAACCTCCCCTGAGAATCAAATTGATACTTCAATCGTGTAGAACATCTTAAGAGCTTTCCAGCTAGCTTTTATTTGCTTGGAACGAAGCTTTGAGCTGGCTGAAATTGACATTTGAAGTTCAGACTGGGAGTGGGAAACTTAGTCCCACCTCGGTAGAACTGGAGCGATCATTTGGGTATAAAACGAATTTTTGTGTTAAGGGCATATCAGTCGACAGCACACGGTGTAAGGAAATGAACTGAGCATTGGGTGTGTGTGCAACTGTGGGCGTGTGAGTGTGGGCCCGTGAGGGTGTGTGCATGGGCCTGGGAGGCCGTGAGCCAGATGGGCTCGAGATTATGTGAACCGGAAATAAACCGAAACTAAATAAAATCAGGCTTGGACCTAGTAGGGTCTAGTCCCACCCTGAGAGGGGTGCTGTGTATCACCGACCGGTCCAAGCCACCAATCAAAAACCAAATTTTTGGTTTAAATGGTTAAACTGGTTTGGTTCAGAAGGATGCTGAGGGTTCAGAAGGAAAGGATGCAAAGGAAAGAAAGAGAAGGAAAGAAAGAGAGAGCTCGTAGAGATAAAGGAAGGTTGAATAGGCATAAGGGCTAAAGAGAAAAGGCAGAGTAAGGAAAAGAAGAAAGAAAGAAAAGAGGACATGTAAAAGAAAGAGCTCGAGAAAGATTAAGGAAAAAGATTAAGAAGAAGATTAAGAAATAAGTAAGAGGAAAAGAGAAAGAGAGAGAGAAAGGTAAAAGAAAAAGAAGAGAAAGAAGAGATTGAAGATAGGAAGAGAAATTAATGGTTTAATTTTCTTGCATATTATTCATTCCTTTTGAGTATAATGTTGTAATAAGGCATATTTTCATTGGAAATACTTTCTATTGCCTTAATCTCTTGTAAATAAAAAGAAATAAAAAGAAATAAACATATTTACTTGTTTGTTAAAGGAGATCATTTGTGTAAATGTGTTTTCTTATGGAATTTTGCATTTTCTTTTAAATAGAAATCATTAAGCAAAATTCATGTTCTTAAAGTAAACTTAATTATACTTTCCATAAGTACTTTAGATTCAATGGTGAATTTAAATTAAGTTATGCCTCCCAGTGAATGACCTGAAGTCAACCAGTTAAAAGAAATAAAATCTAAAATGTTAGGTTAACTTGACCCTATACTACTTAATCAACACAAATTTAAGTTAACCTAAGTTACTTTCTTTTGCACATAATTAAGCACAATTAACTTAATTAACTGTGTTGAGAAAGATTACCAACATTTTAATGGTGTCGTTGTCGGAGAGGTAACTGTAATTATATTCGCCATTATTACTATTTTTAGTGTTTTGTATTAATTAGTTTTATTTTTGTTTTATTTTCTGTCTTCTTTTCAGGTTTACCTCTGTGGGTATTCTCAGGAAAGAAGGCAGGTTTTCTTTTTCTGTTTTTCAGTATACATACCATTGTAAGTATTCTTTTCTTAGTCTCTAGTTTAGTTGTATTGTTGCATTTAGTTAGTAAAAAAATTAAAAAATACAAAAAAATATACTTTCTGACTAGCAGTAGCATGTTATAGGCATACACTCTTAGGAGTGCATTTACCTGCTAGTAGCTTTACGATCTGACTCGAGAAAAGTTTCTAATGTTTTTTCGCATCAGCGGGAAAACACGTGAAAAAATCGTGTAGATCCCTATCCCGGAATTAATATCAAGACCACATATTCTTTGTTGAAAATAATTAAAAAGCAATCACTTTACTTCTTTCTATCATATTTTTGAAAAGATTAAGTAAAAAGAGGATAATAAAAATTGTGACTTAAATCTATTTGCAGAATGCATGCGGGTTTTATCTCTATCGTCTGTTGCATGCTATCATGCACACAGTGCGATCACTAGAGTCACACGAGTCTAAATTTTCTATCTCTCCTCTTTACACCTCTTAGGGCTTTGGTCGAAGATCAACAAGTCTATCTCACTACTAAAGCCTCGGGAAGCCAGTAGTGAGCGGCCTCGATCCTAGACCTTAGGCCTTTGAGCTTTAAGGATACGCACTTGCGTAGACATAGGTGTAGGACGCGTATATTGATACTGATATTATACTTGTTTGCATCCAAAGTATTTTTGCATATTCTAGGACTCTCTTCTTTCCTTTGAAAGAAGAGAAAAACCCACTTTTTCGCACTGTTTTGCAAGTTTTGTTGCCACTATTTTTTGGTGGTGTGAGTGTGCCTTTGCACATTCTTTTTGTTTTATACACAGGAGGCGATCCTTGAATCTGCCTCTTGTAACTCCTTTGATAGGTGCTCCTAAGCCAGTTGTAGCTAAGCATCTAGTTAAATTCTCGTCTGATTCATCTGTTTCTATGAATCAATTGCAAAATCAGAATCCCGAGATCCCTTCTTCTGGTTAGGAGGAGATGCCACCTTTTGACATTCATGAGGCGCTCCTGAACCAGAATCTTAGAATGCTTGAACAAAATCGCCAAATCAATCTTTTAACTGCTGCTTTGAATAATTTGCAGAATCTTCAAACCCGTCCACCTCAACCTGAGGTGGGTTTTGACCTTCCTAATTTACCGATCCCTCATCCTAGGCCTCTACTCCGAGACTACTATAATCCATCTAATGCACAAGTAGAACCTAATGTTAGGATTCCCATTGGGGAAAATGACCCAGAATTAAAGCCAAACATTATAGGTCTAATCCCACATTTTCACGGATTTGCATTCGAGGATCCATTCCAACATATTGAAGATCTTAAAAATCTATCTCAAATTCTTGGACCTCTAAATCAAAATAGGGAACTCCTACTCATGCAAATGTTCTCATTTAGCCTTAAAGATAAAGCCGCATATTGGTATAGAACTATTGCAAGACCAATCTCAACTTGGGCTGAACTCGAATCTGCATTCTTGAAGAAATTCTTTCCTATTGGTCGCACCAATACTTTAAGGCGAGCAATCACCACTTTCAATCAAAATCAAGGAGAACCAATTCATGAAGCATGGGAATGCTTTCATGAATTACAAAGGAAATGCCCACATCATGACATCCTTCATTGGCAACTAATGCATATCTTCTATTATGGATTGCGAGAGGGCATTCTCAATCTAGTTGATGCCTCTTGTGAAGGGAACTTTCTCAATCACGACGCAGAATCCGCTTCAGAATTATTTGAAGGGATGGCGGAGAACTCGATCAACAATACATCCATGTCGCAATTTACCCAGGGTACGAATATAGCACATCAAAATCCGCAAAAGGGCATTCACAAGATCGGTAATCCGTCCAGTTCAAAGGATTTGGAAATTATTGCAGAAAACCTGGACAAAGTCGACATCGTAGTAAACCATCTTGATGAGGTCTAAAATACTATGAAAACTCTTACACCTCTACTTGCTATGCAAAATCTCGTGCATTCACCTATTTCACAAATTCCCATGGGGAGGAAATTGGTGAATAATCTGGATTCTAAAGATCCATCTTCCTTGGGTTTTCTATCTACTCCTGTACCAACCCAAGGAGGGACCTTTGTCCCACAATCTTTCCCACCTTTTTCCCCATCTCCTGTTTTTGTGGAAAACACGCCCTATCCTTTAGATTTGAATGCCATTCAGGGATATACACCAAGATCAAACCCATATTCTAATTCCTATAATCTTGGATGGTGTAATCACCCTAATTTCTCTTGGTCTGACCATTCATAAAGACCATCATATCCGGCTCAGACTAGGCAAAACCCACCTACGTTGCCGTTTCAGCAACCTAATGCGAGGCCATTTTACGTGGGTTTGCAAAACCCCGTAGGGCCAAATAGAGATTCACAGCTTGACCAGATTTTGAGAGCTGTGACTGAGAGCCAGCAACAGAATGCTGAGGCTCTTACTGAAGTCCAATGCAATGTTCGGCAGAGTTGGCTGATCTTAGGGGCCAAATCATGTAGTTAGCTGAATCTCGTTAGCTAGGGGACCTTCCATCCCAGCCAATTCCAAACCCTAGGAATATCCAGCAGAGACAACACCTGGGAGTGCCAAATCCGAATCAGGGACATGTCCATTTCCTTAATCAATTACCCCTAAATCCAAATCTGAATCAAAATCCAAATCCACCCTCTGCTAATCGTGATTTTGAGTATCTTAATCAACAGCAATTATTTTCAAATCAACCTTTGATTTCTAATTCACCTTTCCAAAATCAACAAGCATCTTCTTCATCAATTTCCTCTTCACATGAGGGTATTAACTCTGTTACAACCTACCGTGGAACGTCCACTAGGGATCCAGTTTATCCAAGGAACCTATCCCAAGACCCTAGTACATCTAGAATGACCCTTGTTTCTACACTTGAAAGAGGTGCAGAACCCGATCCCGCAATTCCCGCTAATTCGTGAGATCCAGGAAATACCTCAGTAGAATAGGAAATCCACATCCCATTTCCTGAAGCTTTGAAGAAGACTAGGAAACAAAAACAACCTGTTACATTAGATGAAGATTTAATTAAAATTTTTGAACAGGTACACATTAATATCCCACTCCTAGATGCTATCAAACACATTCTGACTTACGCGAGATTTCTTAAGGAGTTGTGTACTCCTAAGCGTAAGCCGAAGAAAGGAAGCATTGTGGTACTTTCAAAGCATGTGAGCTCTATAATTTCAAGTATGCTTCCTTTGAAAAGGAAAGACCCAGGATCTCCATTTATTTCCTATATAATTGGGGGTCAGTGTTTTGATAGAGTCCTCCTAGATTTAGGAGCATTTATTAACCTCATTCCGTTATCTTTAGTAAAACATTTCAACATAGAAAACCTTAAGTCTACCAATGTGACTTCACAATTAGCCGATAGATCTATTAAGTCACCTAAAGGAATCTTGGAGGATGTAGTTGTAAGAGTTCGCGATTTTTATTTCCCAATAGATTTTATTATCCTTGATATGGAAGTACCCAAACACATTAGACATACCTCAATTATCTTAGGGAGACCCTTTTTGGCCACTGCAAAGGCCAACATTGATTGTGAATCTAGAAAGATTGAACTAAATTTGGGGAGAAGACAATTAAGTTAGATATATTTAGAGCTTCTAGAGGATTGGATTGCAATTGCATTGAGGAAATCAAATCTATTGCAGCTTTTGAGGATAACATTAGTTCCTTAGAACTAAAGAGCACACCTTTTGATATCCTACACCCTCAAAACAACATAACCCTATTATTAGAATCTTTCCTCAATCCTGAATCTGAATCATATGACTCATCTAACTCACTTCTCGCAATTGAAAATCTTGCCCCAAATCCTGTTGTTGATTCTACTCCTATACTAGAATTGAAACCATTGCCTGATAATATTAAATATGTCTATCTCGAATCTAATCAAACATATCCTGTAATTATCAACTCTTATCTTTCTGAATCATAAGAATCCAAATTGATCAAGGTTCTGCAAGATCATAAGAAGGCAATTGGGTGGACTCTACATGATCTCACCAGGATTAGCCCCAATTTTTGTATTCATCGCATCTATATTGAAGATGGGGCGCGACCTTCAAGAGAAGCTCAAAGATGTCTAAATCCAAATTTAAAGGAGGTCGTTAAGAAAGAAATAATCAAGTGGCTAGATGCTGATATTATATATCCCATATCTGATAGCTCTTGGGTGAGTCCAATTCAAGTGGTACCTAAGAAGACAGGACTCACCATAATTAAGACTGAATCTGGAGAAACCATTCCCACACGAATTGCGAATTTGTGGTAGGTTTGTATTGATTATCGTAAGCTTAATACAGTTACAAAGAAGGACCATTTTCCTTTGCCATTCATTGATCAAATCCTTGAGAGATTAGATGGTAATAGGTTCTTCAACTTTTTAGATGGTTACTCCGGATATAATCAAGTAGCAATATATCCCGAAGATCAAGACAAAATGACTTTCACCTGCCCCTTCGGAACTTTTGCTTTCCGAAGATGTCATTTGGGCTTTGCAACGCACCCGCGACTTTTCAGCATTGCATGTTAGCCATTTTTACTGAAATGGTGGGTGAATATATGGAGGTTTTTATGGATGATTTTTCAGTCTTCGGGGAAACATTTGATATTTGTCTGGATAATTTGTCGAAGATTCTTAAGAGATGTATAGAAGTGAACCTTGTCCTCAGTTAGGAGAAGAGTCATTTTATGTTTCCAGAGGGCATTGTACTTGGCCACCTTGTGTCTGAGTGAGGTATCCAAGTAGATCAAGCTAAGATCAATCAAATTGCAAATCTTCCAATTCCTGACTCGATCAAAGGCATTAGATCATTTCTCAGGCATGTGGGATTTTATAGGAGATTTATACTTGATTTTTCAAAAATTGCTCGACCACTCACAAACCTCCTCACAAAGGATACTACTTTTGAGATGAGTGAGGAGTGTATTTCGACATTTGAAACATTAAGAGACAGAGTTACACATGCTCTGATCTTGCAACCACCTAATTGGGATTTACCATTTGAGATCACGTGTGATGCAACAGATTATGCAATAGGAGCTGTTTTGGGACAGAAAATTGAGAAGAATCCAGTAGCAATTTACTATGCTAGTAAAACTTTGAATGAGACACAAAGGAATTACACAGTTATAGAAAAGGAATTACTAGCAATAGTATTTGTATTAGAAAAGTTTAGATCTTATATACTCGGATCTCGAATCATTGTGTACTCTGATCACTCAACTATCCAACACCTTCTATCCAAAAAGGACACGAAACCTAGGTTGATCAGATGGATCTTGCTTTTGCAAGAATTTGAAGTAGAAATTCGTGACAAGGCAGGGCAACAGAATGTTGTTGCCGAGCTCCTTTCCCGCCTTCCTTCTGATATTATTGAATCATCTCCTCCAATTACTGAACACTTTCCTGATGAACATCTTTCGACTATATCCTCAGATCTTCCTTGGTACTCAAATTGTTAATTATTTGGTTACACATCAATTCCCGCCAGACTGGGATGGGAATCGCAAATCACGACTCAAAGCAGAAGCCAAATACTATTTCTGGGAAGATCTGTATCTTTTCCGACTCTGTAATGATCAAATCATCAGGCATTGTGTCACTTCTTCTGAGATTGATTCTATCCTCTCTTTTTGTCATGACCAAGCTTGTGGTGGTCATTTTTCTAGTTGAAAGACCACTGCAAAAATTCTGCAATGCGGGTTTTATTGGCCCACTTTATTTGCAGATTCACATACATATGTAAGGCATGTAGTCACTGCCAAACTCTTGGTGGCATGTCACGAAAAGACATGATGCCTTTGAACCCGATTATTGTCTATGAAATCTTTGATATTTGGGGCATAGACTCTATGGATCTATTTCCATCCTCTTTTGGCTTCGAATACATTTTACTTGCTGTTGATTACATTTCTCGTTAGATTGAAGCCATACCCACACGCACAAATGATCATCAAGTTGTCATTCCTTTTATATAGAGTCATATTATCGCTCGTTTTGGGTACCTCGTGCCATTATTTCCAACGGTGGTTCCCATTTTATTAATGCCCAGTTTAGAAATCTACTTAGAAAATATGGGGTTACACATCATATTTCTACACCTTATCATCCCCAGACTAATGGGTAAACTGAGGTCTCTAATCGGGAGATCAAAAAGATCCTTCAAATGACAATCCGACCCGATAGGAAGGAATGGTCTTCTCATTTAGATGAGGCTTTGTGGGCTTATAGGACTACCCACAAAACACCAATAAGCATTTCACCATACAGACTTATTTACGGGAAACCCTGTCATCTTCCCATAGAAATTGAACACAAGGCCTATTGGGCAATTAAAGCCTGTATTATAGACCTCACGAAGGCTGGTGATCATCGTAGGTTGCTGTTATGACCCGGTTCCCGAATCCCTACAAGACACGAGAATCGGACCGACTCGACTGATCTCAAGACCTAGTCGTCCAACGAGAAAGTAACCAAAAAGCAGTAAAATCAACCACATTCACCATGCAAATAACTAACAGTAACAAAAGTACAGCAGTAAAGAAAAGAACTACTACAGTACATACCACCACAACAGTAGAGAATTAAAAACAGGTACAGAAATATGAAGTTTACAACAAAAGAGTACAAGGCGTAATAGAAATACTCACTACTCCAGAAAATGGGCACAACAAAAGTACAACTACTGGGCTCTACTAGGCCCAGCACCCTCCGCAGCCGTAGGCTCTGGCTGCTCAACACCTGGTCCTGAAAAAGGTGACAAGGATGACACGTCAGTGAAACGCTGAGTAGAGTGGCAACCAGCTAGCTAAGAAAACAGTAAAGGTAAATAAGTAGCTGTTGTTTTAATTTCTTTCTTTATTTTACCCTTTCTTGGTTTATTTCTCAGGTCTTTCTCTTGATCTCGAATGTTCCTCGTGGGAACGATCTTGATTGAAGTCTTTTCCGAAAAGTAGAAGTAGCACGTGGTGCTCTCCTGGCCAGGAGAGTCCCCCGTGGTGGTCCTACTCTCAGTCAACCACCCCAAGGTCACTGACAGACGTAATGGTGACTACGGCACGCGCGATAAACGCACGGGTAGCTACCCTGTACTGACATGTGGTCAGTCGTTTCCGTTAACGGGTGCGCCCAAAGCATAGCACGGAACTAGTATAGGGCAGATCCCTCTCAATAACGGGGGTCTAGCCCCTCCACAGTAACCAAACAGGGGTCTTGCCCCTCCACAATATGCGCACCCTCGCCTGACTACCCTGGTTTGCCCAGTGGGCCTAACAAGTCGGTGTAGGATGGCTAGCTGAACCCCGGGCCCTGTGGGGTGGCTAGCTCTCTCCCTACACTAGTAGCTCTCCCCGATACTGTGTACGCGAGGGTCAAAAGTCGGTACAAAGTGGCCAGACCTAACTCCGGGCCCTTGGGGCAGCTAGCTTCGCTCTACACTAAACAGGGGGACATTCGCTCTCCTTGGTACTCCGTACTCAAGGGCCAGCTCACTTCCCCATCCACTTTCCCAGTTCCATTCTATTTATTTTCTAGGAGCTCTACTCCTAATTCCCCGTAGGGTTCATGCCCATATTTGTCAGGCCAAGCCGTGCTGGGTTTCATCATTTCAGTTTTATTCGCATATAGCCCGCGTTTCCAACATTTAATGTCCATTTATATACATGCAGCTCGAATTTAGTTTCCAAACAATAGGAATTACATGTAGCAATTACTAGCAACAGTATTCTACATTTCACAGGCAATTGCTATCCAATTATAGGCAATTATCATTATTCTACCTACTTATCTAAGACTGCAATTCAGGTATTCAGGACATTCGTTGTTTCTGTTCTTAGGATTCATGCACACCTTAGGATCTATCATTCAATCTAGTTTTCAAGTCCTAGGATTCATGCCATACCCTAGGATCTATCATTCAATCTAGTTTTCAGGTCCTAGGATTCATGCCATACCCTAGGATCTATCACTTATTTCAGAGAGGCATTAATGTTTGTAATTAACTAAGGGGAGCCACTCTACCTGCAAAGCCAGGAGTGATGGGGGCATGATCGACAGGTCCACGTGGCTCCGCAACCCCTAAAGCCGCAACAGAACGAGGTCCTAACACAAGGATCAATCACAAGGAACCACTCAGAACAAGATAAAGGTATTTCAAACAAGTAGAGGAACCAATTGTAAGAACGGAATCTTAAACGTGGAAATCGAACCTCGAACGGACCTTAAACGGGTTAAAAATGACAACTCTGACTCAAATCAGACGTCTGGAACACCTTCTCGACATCTTAAAAAGTGGTCCAGGTCATACCTCACTCTGCGCTGCTCCTCAAACATCTAGGGATCCTACTAAATCATCTGGACCCAGTTCCAGACGTCCGACCACCTCTCCGGACGTCTGGAGACGCTCTCCGCCGTCTAGTGCCGTGCACAGACGTCTGAATTGCATGGGAGGGCGTGTCCCTGTGCCTTCCCGAAATGAATCCTGCACGCTCGACGAAAACCTTCTCAGCACGACACGTCTCAGAACCTCGGCAGAACGGCCTGCATGGCTGTATCCGCAAAAGGAGGTAAAGGAGGAAATTCGTACCTCTCAGTCGTCTGAAGCTCCCTCCAGACGTTGCCCGCGTCGTCTGGACATAGGTCCAGACATCTGATTCTGGGAAAAATTCCCAGAATCAGACCCTCCTCATCTTCTTCCTGCTGCGCGCGGCCACGCTGCGCTCGTCCGCCTGCTGCCTAAGTTGCTCCAGCACTGGGGGAACCTCCCCAGCACCACGCTCCTCCGCGTGCCCACCGACCAGCCTCAATCTGCTTCGGTGAGCTCTCTCTCTTTCTCGTGCACTCTCTCTCCTCTTTCCTCTCGCTGCACCTCTCCTCTCCGCACTGCACCCGGCAACAGCTGCTGCCCTCACTCTCGCTCTCGCGCTCACGCTCATGCTGGAGGAAGGAGAAGATGGTGGGGTGGCGAATGAGGGAGAGGGGAGAGGGGTATTTGAAGGTGTGGGGGGGTAAGAAAAGGCATCTGTAGGACGGCAGGTTTTAGTGTGTGCATGGAACGCGTGCAGACTCGCGATCTTACGCACGCAAAAATTTATTTCCATACGTCTGGGAAGGCGTCCAGACGTCTGATCAGACGTCTAGACCAACTCCAAGATGTCTTAAAGTGTTTTTGATGCCTCGGGTCTTAACAACATAACAAACTCAATGGAAGTTTCGTCCCCGAAACTTGTGCTAACTAGGGTGCGAGAAAAGAACAATATACACATAAAAAGCTCAAAGAGGATCGGAGCTGGTCTGAAAAGACGTACCCTCAAAGAGCTCCGGGTACTGCTCCCGTATCGCCGCCTCAAGCTCCCAGGTAGCCTCCTCATACCGCTAGCTCCTCCACAAGACCTTCACCAGGGGTACTTGCTTCCATCTCAGACTCCAGACGGCTTTGTCAAGAATCTGCACTGGCCGCTCGGGGTAGGTCAGGTCGTCACCCACCTCAACACTCCTGTGGCTCAGGACGTGGCTGGGATCGGCGACGTACTTCCTGAGGTTGGACACGTGGGACACGTCGTGCACACCAAAAAGCTGAGGAGGAAAGGCAAGCCTGTATGCAACAGTTCCAACCCGCTCCAGGACCTCAAAGGGTCCCACGAACCTCGGCGCGAGCTTCCCCCTCACCCCAAACCGCTGCAGGCCCTTCATGGGTGAAACACGAAGGAAGACGTGGTCCCCAACCTCAAACTGCACCTCTCTGCGTTTCCGATCTGCATAGCTCTTCTCTTTGCTCGTGACAGTGCGAAGTCGCCTGTGAATCTGCTCGATCACCTCCTAACTCTGTCAGATAAACCTAGGGCCAACCTTCCACTTGGTCCCCACCTCAACCCAACTCAAGGGTACCGTACACCTTCGTCCGTACAGAGCCTTGTAGGGTGCCATGCCGATGCTCGGGTGATAACTGTTATTATATGCAAACTCCGCCAGTGGTAAGTGCTCCTCCCAAGAGCCCCTTCAGTCCAATACACAAGCACGCAAAAGGTCCTCAAGTGTGTATCGTGCACTCAGACTGTCCGTCCGTCTAGGGGTGGTATGCTGTACGGAACCTCAACCGCATCCCCAGGGCCTGCTGAAACTCAGCCCAAAACTAGGATGTAAAACGGGTATCCCGGTTGGATACGATCTCCCACAGAACTCCGTGTAGACGTATCATGTCTCGGATATACCTCTCTGCCAACTGTGCTGGTCCAAAGGTGACTCAGATCGACAAGAAATGTGCCGTATTTGTCAATCTGTCAACGATCACCCAGACTGCGTCGTGTCCTCACTGGGTAATGGGCAAGCCCACCACCAAGTCCATGGTGATGCTCTCCCACTTCCACTCTGGCACTAGAAGTGGCTGCAACGGCCCTGCAGGCCTCTGATGCTTGGCCTTCACCTGCTGGCACGCTAAACACTGCTGTACAAATTCACCTACGTCCTGCTTCATTCCCCTCCACCAAAAATTGCGTCTCAAATCATGGTACATCTTTGTGTTTTCGGGATGTATGGTGAACCTGAACCGTATGCCTCTATTAGGAGCTCTCTCAACAGCTCCTCGTCCCTGGGAACGCGCAAACGTCCCCTCATGCGCAGTACCTAATCTGTAAAAGAGAAGTTCCTAGGGTCTCCTGACAGTACGCTATCACGCAACGACTGCAAGTACGGGTCGGCCATCTGTCCTGTGATGATGCGGTCTATCAGCTCTGGCCTAATCTGTCGTATCACAGTCACTGACCCACAGTGCCCCCATAGCTCTAGGGGTCGCCAACTGCCCATCTCCTTCATGAGGCTCCAACTCCATGCCTGTAAACTGGCCAAGTGGGCGGGCGCCTTCCGGCTCAAAGCGTTAGCCACCACGTTGGCCTTTCCCGGGTGGTAGGAAATGCTGCAATCATAGTCCTTCAGGAGCTCCAACCAACGTCTTTGTCTCATGTTGAGCTCCTTTTGATCGAATAAGTATCTGAGGCTCTTATGATCTGTGAAAATCTCAAAGGTCTCACTGTACAAGTAGTGCCTCCAAGTCTTCAGCGCGAAGACGACAGCTGCCAGCTCCAGGTCGTGGGTAGGGTAGCTATGCTCATGGGGCTTTAGTTGCCACGAAGTGTAAGCGACAATGTGACCCCTCTGCATGAGCACACCCCCTAATCCCTGCAAAGAGGCATCCGTGTACACAACGAACCCGCCACTACTGTCTGGGATGGTGAGCACGGGAGCCGAAGTCAACCTCTCCTTCAGCTCCTGAAAACACTCCTCACAAGCGTCTGTCCAAGTAAAGGGCATGTCCTTCCGGGTCAACTGTGTCATAGGACATGCAATCAACGAGAAGCCCTTGATAAACCGCCTGTAGTAGCCTACCAGTCCCAAGAAACTGCGGATCTCAGTAACAGTATGCTATCTCTCCCACCTAAGCACTGCCTCAACCTTGGCTGGGTCCACAGCCAAGCCATCCTCGGAGATCACATGACCCAAGAAGGCCACCTCCCTCAACCAAAACTCACACTTTTTGTATTTGGTGTACAGCCTACGTCATCTCAGTGTGTCTAAAATCATCCGCAAGTGCTATCCGTGCTGCGCCTGATCTCGAGAATAGATGAGCACATCATCAATGAATACCACCACGAACTGGTCCAAGTACGGTCTAAACACCCAGTTCATCAAGTCCATGAAGGCAGCGGGGGCATTGGTCAACCCAAACGGCATGACCAAAAACTCGTAGTGTCCGTACCGGGTGTGGAACGCTATCTTGGAGACGTCTGCCTCCTTGATCCTCAACTGGTGGTATCCATACCTCAAGTCTATCTTGGAGAATACCGTGGCACCACGCAACTGGTCAAACAAGTCATCAATCCTCGACAGCGGATACCTGTTCTTGATGGTAACCCTATTCAGCTGTCTGTAGTCCACACAAAGGCGTAGGGTACCATCCTTCTTCTTTACGAACAATACCGGGGCTCCCCACGGAGACGCACTGGGCCTTACAAAGCCCTTCTCCAAAAGGTCCTGCAAATGAGACTTGAGCTCTCGCAGCTCAAGTGGTGCCATCCTGTACGGTGCTGTAGAGATGGGCTGGTCCCCGGTACCAGTGAGATCTCAAACTCGATCTCACGCTCAGACGGTAGTCCTGGCAACTCATCTGGGAACACATCGAGGTACTCTCTGACCACCGAGATACTCCGGAAGTCTGCCACATGGCTGGGCTCCACCACCACACAAGCTAGGAAGCCCTCACACCCCTGGCTCAAAAGTCTCGCTACCCGAAGTGCAGAAATGCACCTGAAGCCTCCGTCCACTGGCTACCCGTGGAACTCGAAAGAAGGCAACTCCGGTATGGAGAAGACGATCTTCCTCTCAAAGCAGTCCACCAAGGGTGGTAAGCGGACAGCCAGTCCATCCCCAAAATTACGCCAAAGTCCTCCATCTGTATCATAATCAGGTTAGCGGGAAGGCTGTGTCCCCCAACGCTAACCTCACAATCTGTGTAAACCTCCTCAGCCACAAACAGCTGACCACCCGGACCTCTGATCACGAACAGATCCTCTAACAACATAAAGTCCTGCCCCAAGCTAACAGCAAAACTGGCCGCGACAAACGAGTGTGTAGCGCCAAAATCAAAAAGTGTGTAAAAAAGTCTGCCGGAAACTAAAACCATACCTGCCACCACTGATCCTGAAGCTCTGGCATCCCTGTGTGTCAGGGCGTTGATGCACCCCTCAGCCATAGGTGCGGACGAAGCAGCCACACTCTGAGTCGGACGAGTAGCCGTCGGCCAGTACCCTCCCCGCGACTACTGTCCTCCTCCTCGCGCCTGGAAATCGTGGCCTCCGGCTCGCCCTCCAGTGCTCGACGTGAGAAGCATTTTCTGACCTCCAGCCCTAGACGGGCAGTCCCTCCTGATGTGGCCCAACTGGCCACACTGGTAGCAAAGGGGGACTCAACTCCCACCCTCAGTGGGTCCCTGCTGACGGTTGGGCAGGGGTCCAGTACTAGCAGCTGGCCCCTGTCGGGGGCCCCCAAAGGCCACTGATGGCCCCGCAAAGCGTGACGGCTCTCCTGGGGGTGCCACGTGCCTCCTCTCTCGTCAGCCCTGTAAGAAGTCTGGCTGGTAGGGCCGCTTCCGCCCACTGTCAGCGTCACGTGCAGACGAGTTGGTTTCTTCATATGTCATAGCTGTCTCCACCACCCTCGAGAATGTAGGCAGCTTCAGGGGTTTGACATACCCCCAAATAGCAGGTCGGGGCCCCTCGATGAACCTCCAAAGGCACTCCTCCTCAGTAGCCACGGTTGTTGCTGCGAAACGAGATAGCTCCAGGAAATGCGTGCGGTATGCCCTCACGGTCATCATCCCCTGGCGAAGAGTGTGGAACTCCCGCCTCCTCTGGTCTTGCCACATTTTGGGGAAGTACTACTCGTAGAAGAGGGTGACGAACTGGTCCCAAGTCGGCTCGTCCCTCTCCTAACCTCTGACCACCCTCCACCACCTATGTGCCACGCTCTCCAGCTGGTACGTGGCAAAGACCACGCGGCACTGCACAGGGGGGCGAAGGGTGTCAAATACCTTCTCTATCTACTCGAGGCAGTCCTCCGCCTCGGTCAGGTCCTCATCCCCCTTGAACGAGGGGGGCTTCAGCTTCCGGAACTGTCCGAAAAGCTCATAGTAGCGCTGAAGTGGAGAAGCTGGTACGCCTCCAGGTAAAGAAGCCTCGTGCTCGGAAGTGCCGGAGGAAGGTGGGGGTGGTGGAGGCCTACCCTCTCCCCCGCGTCTGACATCGTGTCCGTCTCGTGGTCCCACAGAGGACTCCCCCTCCGCAGCCTCAGGGAGAGGCGCTCGTGGCGGCGAGTGAAGCTCCTCTCACACGATGTCCCGTATCAACTGGGCGAGGTCCTTTGCCTGAATGCCCGGGAGCAGTGGCTAGTCCACTGAGGCATCAGGCTCAATGCGCCCGCCCCTCTGACCTCGTCCTCGGCCACATCCACAGCCCGCCTCGCTACCTCCTCGTCGAGGCATCTCCTGCAAGGAAACGTGAACACAGAATAGAAAAGATGTCAATACAAATCGATATTCAACGAAGGAACCTTAAAACAGATGTCAAAAGGTACATTGTGGTGGCTACTCTAGTTACAAGCATGTGAATTGGTTATCTTCCAACCAGTTGGTTCACTTCTCAGGACGACCTTGCTCTGATACCATCTTGTTATGACCCGGTTCCCGAATCCCTACAAGACACGAGAATCGGACCGACTAGACTGATCCCAAGACCGAGTCGTCCAACGAGAAAGTAACCAAAAAGCAGTAAAATCAACCACATTCACCATGCAAATAACTAACAGTAACAAAAGTACAGCAGTAAAGAAAAGAACTACTACAGTACATACCACCACAACAGTAGAGAATTAAAAACAGGTATAGAAATATGAAGTTTACAATAAAAGAGTACAAGGTGTAACAGAAATACTCACTACTATAGGAAATGGGCACAACAAAAGTACAACTACTGGGCTCTACTAGGCCCAGCACCCTCCGCAACTGTAGGCTCTGTCTGCTCAACACCTGGTCCTGAAAAATGTGACAAGTATGACACGTCAGTGAAATGCTGAGTAGAGTGGCAACCAGCTAGCTAAGAAAACAGTAAAGGTAAACAAGTAGCTGTTGTTTTAATTTCTTTCTTTATTTTACCCTTTCTTGGTTTATTTCTCAGGTCTTTCTCTTGATCTAGAATGTTCCTCGTGGGAGCGATCTTGATTGCAGTCTTTTCCGAAAAGTAGAAGTAGCACGTGGTGCTCTCCTGGCCAGGAGAGTCCCCCGTGGTGGTCCTACTCTCAGTCAACCACCCCAAGGTCACTGACAGACGTAAGGGTGACTACGGTACGCGCGATAAACGCACGGGTAGCTACCCTGCACTGACATGTGGTCAGTCGTTTCCGTTAACGGGTGTGCCCAAAGCATAGCACGGAACTAGTATAGGGCAGATCCCTCTCAATAACAGGGGTCTAGCCCCTCCACAGTAACCAAACAGGGGTCTTGCCCCTCCACAATATGCGCACCCTCGCCTGACTACCCTGGTTTGCCCAGTGGGCCTAACAAGTCGGTGTAGGACGACTAGCTGAACCCTGGGCCCCGTGGGGTGGCTAGCTCTCTCCCTACACTAGTAGCTCTCCCCTGCACTATGTACACAAGGGCCAAAAGTCGGTACAAAGTGGCCAGACCTAACCCCGGGTCCTTAGGGCAGCTAGCTCTGCTCTGCACTAAACAGGCGGACAGTCGCTCTCCTTGGTACTCCGTACTCAAGGGCCAGCTCACTTCCCCATCCACTTTCCCAGTTCCATTCTATTTATTTTCCAGGAGCTCTACTCCTAATTCCCCGTAGGGTTCATGCTCATATTTCTTAGGCCAAGCCATGCTAGGTTTCATCATTTTAGTTTTATTCGCATATAGCCTGCATTTCAAACATTTAATATCTATTTATATACAAGCAGCTCAAATTTAGTTTCCAAACAACAGGAATTACATGTAGCAATTACTAGCAACAGTATTCTACATTTCACAGGCAGCTGTTATCCAATTACAACCAATTATCATTATTCTATCTACTTATCCAAGACTACAATTCAGGCATTCAAGACATTCGTTTCAGTGTTTCTCTTCTTAGGATTCATGCCACACCTACGATCTATCATTCAATCTAGTTTTCAGGTCCTAGGATTCATGCCATACCCTGGTATCTATCATTCAATCTAGTTTCCAGGACCTAGGATTCATTCCATACCCTAGGATCTATCATTCAATCTAGTCTCCTGGTCCTAGGATTCATGCCAAAACCTAGGATCTATCATTTATTTCAAAGATGCATTAATGTTTGTAATTAACTAAGGGGAGCCACTCTATTCGCAAAATTGGGAGTGATGGGGGCGTCATCAGCAGGTCCACGTGCCTCTGCAACCGCTAAAGCTGCAACAGAACGAGGTCCTAACACAAGGATCAATCACAACAAACCACTCAAAATAGGATAAAAGTATTTCAAACAAGTAGAGGAACTAATTCTGAGAAGAACGGAATCTTAAACGTAGAAATCGAACCTCGAACAGACCCTAAATGGATCAAAAATGACAACTCTGACTCAAATCAGATGTCTGGAACACCTTCTAGACGTCTTAAAAAGTGGTCAAGGTCATACCTCACTCTGCACTGCTCCTTAGACGTCCAGGGATCCTACTGAATCATCTGGACCCAGTTCCACACGTCTGACCACCTCTCCGGACGTCTGGAGATGCTCTCTACCGTTTGGTGCCGTGCCCAGACGTCTGAATTGCATGAGAGGGCATGTCCCCGTGCCTTCCCGAAATGAATCCTGCACGCACGACGAAAACCTTCTTAGCACGACACGTCTCAGAACCTCAGCGGAATGGCCTGCATGGCCATATCCGCAAAAGAGGTAAAGGAGGAAATTCGTACCTCTCAGTCGTCTGGAGCTCCCTCCAGATGTCACCCGAGTCATCTGGACATAGGTCCATACGTCTGATTCTGGGAAAATTTCCCAGAATCAGAACCTCCTCTTCTTCATGCTACGCGCGGCCGCGCTGCACTCATCCGCCTGCTGCCTGAGCTGCAGCAGCACCAGGGGAACCTCCTCAGCACCACTCTCCTCCACGTGCCCGCCGATCGACCTCAATCTGCTCCGGCGAGCTCTCTCTCTCTTTTTCACGTGCTCTCTCTCCTCTTTCCTCTCGCTGCACCTCTCCTCTCCACACTGCACTAGATAGCAGCTGCTGCCCTCGCTCTCGCTCTCGCGCTCACGCTGGAGGAAGGAGAAGACGGTGGGGTGGCAAACGAGGGAGAAGGGAGAGGGGTATTTGGAGGTGTGGGGGGGAACAAAAGGCATCTGCAGGTCGGCAGGTTTCAGTTCGCGCACGGCACGTGCGTAGACTCACGATCGTACGCACGCAAAAATTTATTTCCAGAGATCTGGGAAGGCGTCTAGACGTCTGACCAAACGTCTGGACGAACTCCCAGACGTCTTAAAGTGTTTTTGATGCCTCGGGTCTTAACAGTTGCAGCTTAGCGAACTTGAGAAATTGGGTCATGATTCCTATGAAAGTTCAAAGCTGTATGAGGAAAAACTTAAAGCCTTCCATGATAGATATATTTCCCGTAAATCTTTTACACTTGGTTAGAAGGTGTTATTTTTTGAATCCCATTTGAAGCTCTTCCCTCGGAAACTTAGGTCTAAATGGCAAGGACCATTTATTGTTGTTAGAATCTTCGACAACGGAGCTATCGAAATCACCGAACCCAACAAGGATTAACCCTTCAAAGTTAATGGTCAACGTTTAAAACCTTTCTTGGAATCACATACTTTGGGTCTTGTTGGAGACTGTTACATGCTCCATTAGGGTTTGCTAACTTCCATCCATATTTTGTATATAGTTGTTTCCTGCTTTCTACACTTTTCTCTTCCCATACACTTTTCTGATTTTTCACTTCATCTTACACTGATTACCCTCATATAGTCCAACTGTCCACTCTAACCTTTGGTCAGAATTGAAATCGTTCGCATAGAGATCTTTGATCTCCTCTATCTGATTCCTTCCATCATCCTACACTAAATGAAGTGTAATATCTTTTCACCCTTCTTACAATGAGGACATTGTAAAATCTTGGCTTGAGGGGATGTGAAGTGAAATTTTCACTTCGTGTGTAGAGAAAATAAAAAAAACACATAAAAACTAAATACCCACGAAATTTAAAAAAAATGGAAATACCAAAAATTTTAAAAATTTTAAAATCAAAAATATCATAAAAATTTAAAAAATTTTGAAAAAATTTATAAAAATTAGAAAATTTTATAAAACATAAAAACAAAAATATATAAATACAAAAAATTTTGAAAATTGAAAAATTATAAAAATAATAAAAGGAGTATTTACATCTAGAATAAAGAAAAGAAGAAGAAAGAAAAAATATATTTATATTAATAATTAAGAGCTTGATTTTTCTTTTAGGTCAGAAACCAAAATATATATATATATATTAAGAATCTATATAGTATATATAAGAGCATTAAATTCTTATTTAAATTTTTACTTATAACATTTTGTAAAAAGACACTTTTATTTGTAAAATCTTTAAAACAAGATTTTATTTGAATTAGAATCTTTAAACCTTAAAGCTTTGCTTTTCTATTCTTACCCTGAAATTAAGAAACTAAGGTGTATTAAGTTTAAAACTTAAGTTTTGGAATTAAATTGTAACTTTTTAATCAATTAGATTAAGTAATTCTTTTGCTTTTTGAATATTTGATTTTATTATCAAGTTAAGTAGAAAGGCCAGATATTCAGAATTAATTAAGTAAAGAGTTAGTAGAATTTTAGTCTTCAAGTCTATCAAGCTATAGTTAGCTTAATCAACTAAAGGACATTTGGCTAGACTTGGTGAATTTTTGTCTTGACAGATCCTATAGGAGGAAACTAAAAGTTTAAAGAACCTGAGAGTGGATGGCTTTGTTGTCCAAGCTTTGGTTTGAGAGCTAAGTAACCTAAACATCCAAAAATCACACACATAAAATTGTCATGATGGCATCTGAGACCGCGAAAACACAGAGGTTAAGAGATCGATTCTAAATCCTCTTCAGTCCAAGGATTTCCGTGAGGTGATTCTTAAAAGGGTGAAGGATGTGCCACTCACCTAGAAAAAGAATTTGGAGTATAAAGTTAGTAAGAAAAATTAGAAGGGGGAGAAAAATAAAATAAAAAAATAAAATAAAACACCCTGCAGTTAAGTACCTCGCTACAAATGGGTATTTTGCAGTTTTCCCATTAAAAATAAAGCATCTCGGTATAAATAGATTCCATCCTTCCTTCCATCAAATAAAAGACCTCATTACATATGGGTGTTCTAACCTATAGAAAAAGTTGAAAAAAAATTTGGAGATAAAAATTATGAATAAGAGACCTAGTGGTCCACCAGGGAGATATACACAAAAAGTGTTGACCTTGGGATAGAAAATTGGTGAGGAGAAAGTAACCAAACCTGAGTAAGGCCAAGCCAAAGGCTTGAATTGGAATAATCTGGATTAGAAATTGATGTCTTAAGATCTGGATTTTTACAAATTTGGATGCCTTTAGGACAATTCTCTTCACAAGCACGGATGTTTTAAAATCATAGCTACTAAACCTTTGTATTGGGCAATGAAGCCTAAGAAATCAAGTTTTGAGGATTTGCAGTTGAGACCTAAAAGAGAAGGATTGACAAAATCCTAGGTCTAGAAGTTTGTCCTTAGTGTTGTAGGTTGGTAGATTAAAGTTTTACTCTCTAAGTTTGATTAATGATGAATATCTGGTTAATTTGCTTAAACTTAGATTGATAGAAATCAAATATCATAAACAAAGAATTAACTTAAGTCTATTGAGTTTTTGAGTAAAAATTTAATTTCCAACTCTTAGGTTTTGTTTTCTTAAAACACTTTGAATTCTAAGTTTTTAAGGGTTAAGAATGGTTAAAAAGAATAAGTGATTTTTGAGATTCTCATTTTTGATGAAATTCTTGTTAACAACTCTATTTTTAATAAAGCGTATTTTGAAGATGTTTTGAGTCTTAAGTCTAAGTAATGAAAATTTCACAGAATACTCCATATATTAGTTATTTATATTTATAAATAAAAAATTTTAAAAATTTTAAAAAAATATCATTCTGACCTAAGCTTTCCTCTACTTGGTTCCTATTTATATTAATTTAAACCCAAGTGCTTAAATCATCATATTTTTAGATAATTTTGCTAGGGACTAGCAAAACTTCGGCTTAGGGATATGATGAGAAGCTCATCATGGTCTCTAATTACCCCTAATTAACTAGTCTTCCCAGTTAATTAGCTAGAAATATGTAAATATATGGGTTAATTATTTGATAAGAGATAAATAGTAAATGACCTTAAAATAAGTTTAAAATGCTATATTATCATCCAATTAATATTATTAATAATTTAATAAATAATTGGACTCGAAATATTATCAGTAATTTATCTAATTAATGTGATTAACTAACTTAAGTACAATTTATACCTAAGTATGTAATAACTTAAGTAACATTACTTGATTAAATAAATTAATCTAAAAAGGTCAAAAACGTAAATTCAAGGTCTAAATATAATAATTGTCTGATTTATAATCATATATAAAAAGTTGAAAAAGATTTAAATTAAAATAAACCTTGAAAACCTGAGTTTACATTTTAGTCCTTATATTTCATTTCAATCGAGTCCTTATTCTGCATTTAGGTCCTCAATTTTCACTACGAACAAGTCCTTGAAACTTCTTTCCTTCTTTAGCCTTCTGGACGGCTGACGACAGGAGGTGCGTCCACCGTCTAATCACCGCACATTCGACGTCATTCCTTATTCTTCAAGCTCCTGGAGCTCGTGCTCACTATCTCCTTTTCATCTACCAGTTTGGAAGCTGAAATCCCATTTTAGGGTTGGAGATAACCTCACCGGCATCGGACAAGATGCCAGTGGTTACTCCACTCCTAACCTTTTCTCCGTCCAGATTCAATCTCCTTCTCAGCCGCCGCCACCTATAAATACCCCTCCACACCCTTGATTTTCACCAAGTTAGCTCCCTTCCCTCTTCTTCACTGAGATAACTGATAGGCTATTCTCTCTAAACTCCAGTGACCTTCCTACACTTCATTCGTCTTCCTCCATCCATCTTCGATCGCTCTGGACCTCCGTCGACGTCAGCCCAGTCTTCTGACACAAGTGCTGACTAAGAGCTCCTCTGCTTCACCTCACAAACGCCCACTGGGCTTCTTTCGCCAACCCTCTGATTTCCTCCTCCCTTATGCGCCATTGACGGAGATCTCCTATCCCCTTCATCCAGGTAACAGTAGGTTAGGTAAGTAGATTAGTTAGGATAGTTAGTTAGTTAGGTAGATTAGATAGTGTAATGCTAGATTTTGCATTCGTCTTCCTCAGCTCTGGCAAGTTCCTTGAGCTTTTCACGAGCAAATTTCTTGTCTTTTTAAGTCACTGATCACCTTCTTACACCTTTCATGAACATCTCTATCATCGTTAATTACTAACTTGATCATCTAATCATATAAATCACCACCTCCACCAACTACTCCTGCTATCCATGGCAGCAGTAGTTGAGCTTATTCCACCTCCACTGTGGTCCTCCACCACTTATCCATCAACTAAGGGCCCTAATCCTCACTCTAATTTAAGTAATTACCCTCTATAACTTAAATGCCCAATTTAATTTAAGCTTCTAAGCTCGCTGTCAATGGCAGCTCAGGAGAAGTTCAAATCATTAATTATCTACATATATACCATCGTAAATATCTTTTGACTTGTTTTCTCCACTCAATTGAGTGGGAAAATGACATGCGGGAGACGCATATGTTTAAAAGAGTCGTTATAGCTTGCGCTCACAGCATCGATTTTAAATGAAGAAATGGACGTGAGTCCGAGTGTCAATCTCAGGGAGGCGTGAAAACCAGATTTTTCTTGTCACTTAATGTCACGGAAATCACAAGTTTTTGCTTGCGAAAAGACATGGGTGAAAAGCCAGTGAGAGAAGGAGAAAGAGAGAGAAAGAAAGAGAGAGAATAGGGTTAGAAATTTTTCATTCCCAACATGCAACTTGAACATAAAAGAAGGCAAGTAACTAGATAAGAAACAACTTCATTCGACATGCAACTTTAGTTTTATAATTACAACAATAGATAAATGCTTAAACACAAATAAAGTAAAGCTTAAGATAAAGAGGGAAAGAGAGAAAAAATAATGAGGCAGCCACAATAGTGGAGAGGGCCTCCGTCGGTGGCTCATCGGCTTTGGCGATTACAAAGAGGGCTAATGGTGGCTAGGAGTGGGATAGAACACTTGCAAGTGGATTCAATGCCTTCCATGGGTGGTTGGATGGAGTTTATATAGGCAAAAGGGCTTTCTAATTCGAGTATGGGCTTTAACGACGTCTGGGACGTCACTAAACCCATACTAAATCCGTTGGTGTAGCCCCCTTCACCCGCCGGTCGCCAGCGCGTGCGTGCTTCTTCGTGCACAATCCGTGTGCGTGGCTTGAGGGCCGTCCAATCGTGGATCGGATGGTCGAAGTCGCTCGTGGTGTGCACACATGGATCGCGCCCACACCCCTCACTTCATCGCGGGCATGAGCGTTGGACCCGCGAGATTACGCTGCGTCGCTCGCTGCCTGCCGCTTGATCACACATCAATGGTTGAAATCACGCACACGTGTTCTTCCTCAAATTTATGCTGCGGTCGGCACCTCGAACCCATGTATCGCTGTGTGGGGTTGAGGTGCGTACCGCTGCACTGCGCCTGCTGCTTTGTCGCAGAGACGAGCTACGGTTGCTGCGCGGATGGCCGTTGGATGAAGATCCAACGGTTGGGGCCTACTGCTGCTGCAACTGAGAGGCGCGCGGATGAGTTGTTCCCAGCCGTCGATCGGACGGCTTAAAATGACGCCGCGCGATGAAGGCAGTTGCGGGTGCAGCATGGCTGACACGTGGCGGCCCATAGCCATTGGTCATCAGATCAACGGTCAGAACTTCTTAGGCCAATAATGGGAGCTCCGGATGTTGGATTTAGCTGATTTCGAGTCTGTTGGACTCCATTCGTCGTTCTGAATCCATCCGTGTAGTCCGATCACTCATCTAAGGCCTGTTTTGACAAGTACTTATACAAATAGCCATTAATACTGTTCTATAAGCAATCTTGATGTGTGACACATGCAATGCTCCCATTCCTATTTATGATGTGTCATCAGTGCATTTTGCTCTTAAGATAAACCCTAATTGACAGAATTATCACCCTAAGATGCAGTGTTATTAGAAAACAGGTCCAGAGCCTAATCAAACTCAAAACTTATCTAATATGAATTCATTATTTAATCTTCATTTTAAAGAACAATTGACGAATTAATGTGTTCCTGAGGTTCCTTGTGACCTCAGGAAGCTTTTTGAGTCATTAATGGCACAATTGCACATTATTTGTACATTTCACCTTTTTCTAGACTCATTGGAGCGCCGGTGAGTTCCGATGAGTCAAACAAGCTCTTCATCCTGTAGATCTTAATGTGAAGCTCCAGATCATCGATTTGAAGTACACTGATCATGCGGAGGTAGTTTATTTGAGGTTTTAGTGTCTGGAGTTTCTGTTAGGTCTTCATCTTCTCCAACTCCAGCAGAGTTGGAGATGTCTGACAGTTACGTTTAAGCCTTATTTAAAAGGTCTAAAAGCTTCAGTGCCTTGCTCTGAGACCATTACTATGAGTCAATCACTGTGACAAGCTTTGATTTATTCTAACGAACAAACTCCTTCAGAAGCTTAGGCGACAGGCCTGGAACCCTAGGAATCTTTAGTGAAACATCATTCTAAGGGTTTGAATCTGTTCCTGAAGTTAAAGAGAAGATGTTTAAGGCTTTAATTTCATCTGAAATGGTTAAATTCAAAAAGTCAAAATTTGAGGCTTCATTGTCAACCTTGAGTCTGATCCTTGGATTTTGGATTCAAACTGACAAATTGACGATTTTAATCTGTTGGTGGGATGTTTGTAGATGATTCAGATGAGATTTGGATGAGTTCTGATGGATTTTATGGTAGAAATTGAATTCTGCTCAGTTTGGGTTGTTTGTGAACCCAAACTGACGACAGTGGATTTTTGATGAAATTTTAATGGAAAATCTGCCCAGACAGATTCATAACAACCTTTAGAGGTTGTTTGAATTGATTCATTAGGACTTTAGCCATCTGTAGGACCTTTCAGAACTTGAATCACAATTCTGAAGCTCCTTGGAGAAGCTTTTAGCATCTGCACCTTCCTTGAAGCTCCTTAGAGCTTAGTTCCTTCACCAACAACCGCGGAATCATCTCCTGAACCTCTTCAACACTTCATTTGGAAAACAAAAGACCTTGTGCAGGAGTTAAGATTCAAAATTCCACTATGCAGGTTAAAATGGCCATAGTCAACCTAGGTCCTTCGCCCTTCAAATCGAAGAGCTTAACCTCCCCTGAGAATCAAATTGATACTTCAATCATGTAGAACATCTTAAGATCTTTCTAGCTAGCTTTTATTTGCTTGGAACGAAGCTCTGAGCTGGTTAAAATCAACATTTGAAGTTCAGACTGGGAGGGGGAAACTTAGTCCCACCTCATTAAAACTGGAGCGATCGTTTGGGTATAAAACGAATTTTTGCGTTAAGGGCATATCAGTCGACAGCACACGGTGTAAGGAAATGAATTGAGCATTGGGTGTGTGTGCACCTTTGGGCGTGTGAGTGTGGGCCCGTGAGGGTGTGTGCATGGGCCTGGGAGGCCGTGAGCCAGATGGGCTCGAGATTATGTGAACCGGAAATAAACTGAAACTAAATAAAATCAGGCTTGGACCTAGTAGGGTCTAGTCCCACCCTGAGAGGGGTGCTGTGTATCCTCGACCGATCCAAGCCACCAATCAAAAACCAAATTTTTGGTTTAAATGGTTAAACCAGTTTGGTTTAGAAGGATGCTAAGGGTTCAGAAGGAAAGGATGCAAAGGAAAGAAAGAGAAGGAAAGAAAGAGAGAGCTCGTAGAGATAAAGGAAGGTTGAACAGGCACAAGGGCTAAAGAGAAAAGGTAGAGTAAGGAAGAGAAGAACGAAAGAAAAGAAGACATGTAAAAGAAAGAGCTCGAGAAAGATTAAGGAAAAAGATTAAGAAGATTAAGAAATAAGTAAGAGGACAAGAGAAAGAGAGAGAAAGGTAAAAGAAAAAGAAGAGAAAGAAGAGGCTGAAGACAAGAAGAGAAATTAATGGTTTAATTTTCCTGCATATTATTCATTCCTTTTGAGTATAATGTTGTAATAAGGCATATTTTCATTAGAAATACTTTCTATTGCCTTAATCTCTTGTAAATAAAAAGAAATAAAAATAAATAAACATATTTACTTGTTTGTTAAAGGAGATCATTTGTGTAAATGTGTTTTCTTATGGAATTTTGCATATTCTTTTAAATAGAAATCATTAAGCAAAATTCATGTTCTTAAAGTAAACTTAATTATACCTTCCATAAGTATTTTAGATTCAATGGTGAATTTAAATTAAGTTATGCCTCCCAGCGAACGACCTGGACTCAACGAGTTAAAAGAAATAAAATCTAAAATGTTAGGTTAACTTGACCCTATACTACTTAACCGACACAAATTCAAGTTGACCTAAATTACTTTCTTTTACACAATTAACCACAATTGACTTAATTAACTATGTTGAGAAAGATGACCAACAACCCTCCACCACTTACCCATCACTTAAGGGCCCCGATCCTCACTTTAAATTTAGTAATTACCATCTATAACTTAAATGCCCAATTTAATTTAATCTCCTGAGCTCGCTGTCAATGGTGGCTCAGGAGGATTTCAAATCATTAATTATCCACCTATAAACCATCGCAACATCCTTTTGACTTGTTTTCTCCACTCAATTGAGTGGGAAAATAGGTCCTCAGCCTAATCACATTCAAAATCTGTCTACTATGAATTCACTACATAATTTTCACTTTAAAGGATAATTGACAAAAATAATGTGCTCCTGAGGTTCCTCGTGACCTCAGGAACCTATTTAAATCATCAATGGCACAATTTCACATCATTTGTACATTTTAGCCTTTTTCTGGACTCACCGGAGCTCCGACAAGTCAAACTAGCTCTTCAGACCATAAAAATTAATGTAAAGCTCCAGATCTTTGATTTGAAGATCACTGATCATGCTGAAGTAGTTTATTTGAGGTTTTAATGTCTGAAGCTTCTGTTAGATTTTTACCTTCTCCAACTCTAGCAGAGTTGGAGATGGTTGTTAGTTAGGGTTTAAGTCTTATTTAAAAAGTCTAAAAGCATCAGTAACTTGCCTTGAGACCATTCCTATAACTCAGTCACTGTGATTAGCTTTGGTTTGTTATGTCAAACAAACTCCTCTAGAATCTCAGGCGACAAACCTAGAACCCTAGGAATCTTAATTGAAACATCATTTTGAGGGTCTGAATCCATTCCTGAGGATAAAGAGAAGTAATCTAAGGCATTAATTTCCTTTGAAATGGTTTAATTTAGAAAGTCAAATTTTGAGGCTTTACGGTCAACCTTGAGTTTGACTCATGTGCTTGGGATTCAATTAGAGAAATTGAAGAGTCCAATCTGTTCCTGTGATGTTTATAAATGACTCAAATGGAATTTGGATGAGCTCTGATCAATTCTATGGTAGAAATTGATTTCTGTCAGTTTGGGTTGTTTCTGAACCCAAACTAATGACAGTGAGTTTGTGATGAGATTCAAATGGATAATCTGCCCAGATAGTTTCTTAATAGCCTATAAAGGTTGTTTGATTTGATTAAATAGGTCTTTAGCCATCTGTTGGACCTATCAGAACTGGAATTGAAGTTTCGAATCCTTTGGCAAAGCTTTTTAGCTTCTGCACTCTCCTGAAGCTTATCAGAGGTTCTCACCTTCACCAACAGCTGCAGAATCACCTTTTGAACCTATTTAACACCTCATCTGGAGGTCAAATGTCCTTCTGTAGGACTTTAGAGCCAAAATACTCTTCTGCAAGCTAATTTGGCCGTAGTGAACCAGGTTCCTTCACCCTTCAAATCGAAGAGCTAAACCTTCCCTGAGTCTCAAATTGATACTCCAATCATGTAGATCAACCTTAGAGCCTTCCAGCAAGCCTTCATTTGCTCGGATTGGAGCTCTGAGCTGGCTGGAATGATCAAGTGAAGTCTGGATTGGGAGGGGGAAACATAGTCCCACATCGGTGGAACTGAAGCGGTCACCTTGGTACAAAAGTGATTTGTATTTTAGGCTCTTCAGTTGACAGCGTAGGGCGCAAGAAAGAACATGAGCATATGGGTGTCTGTGTGGGCACATGCAGTGCGTGTGCCCGGGTGTGTGTGCGCCTGTGGGCATGCGAGTGTGGGCCCGTGAGGGCATGTGTATGTGGGCGTGGGAGGTCGTGAGCCGGATGGGCTCGAGACTATGCGAACCGGAAATAAATCGAACCAAATAAAAATCAGGCTTGGACCTAGTAGGGTCTGGTCCCACCCTGAGAAGGGTGCTATGTATCCCCGACCGGTCCAAGCCGCCAATCAAAAACTTAATTTTTAGGTTCAAAGGATTAGACCCGTTCGGTTTAGAAGGATTGCAAAGGTTCAGAAGAGAAGAAGGAGAAGAAAGGATGTAAAGGAAGAGGAGAAGGGGAGAGCTTGTAAGGAGAAAAGAAAGGTAGATAGGCACAAAAGCTAAAGAGAAATAACAGGTAGAGTAAGAAGAAAGAAAAGAAAGAGAAGAATAGATGCATAAGAGAAGAGTTCGAGAAAGATTAAGAAGAAGAAATAAGTAAAAAGAGAAAAGAGAGAGAGAGAGAGAGAAAGGTAAAAGAAGAAGAGAAAGAAATAGGCTGAAGACAAAGAAGAAAAATTAGTGGTTTAATTTCTTGCATTTTATTAATTCCTTTTGAGCTTAATGTTGTAATAAGGCATGTTTTCATTAGAATTACTTTTTCTTGCCTTAATATCTTGTAAATAAAAAGAAATAAACATGTTTACTTGTCTGTAAAAGAAGATCATTTGTGTAAATGTGTTTCCTTATGGAATTTCGCATTCTTTTTAATTAGAAATCCTTAAGCAAAATTCATGTTCTTAAAGTAAATTTAATTATACTTTCCATAAGTAGCTTAGATTTAATGGTGAATTTTAATTGAGCTATGCCTCCTAGCGAACGACCTAGACTCAACCAATTAAAAGAAATAAAATCTAAAATGTTAGGTTAACTTGACCCTATACTACTTAATCAACATCAATTCAAGTTGACCTAAGTTACCTTATTTTGCACATAATTAAGCACAATTAACTTAGTTAACTATGTTGAGAAAGATAACCATCATTTTAATGGTGTCGTTGCCGGGGAGGTAATATTTTACTTCATTTTATTCACCAAAACATTCCCTTGCATAGCTTTGTTTAATAATCATTTTAATGGCACATTGCCGGGGAGGTAACTGTAATTATATTCGCCATTATTACTGTTTTTAGTTATTTTGTACTAATTAGTTTTGTTTTTGTTTTGTTTTCTGTCTTCTTTTCAGGTTTACCTCTGTGGGTATTCTCAGGAAAGAAGGTGAGTTTTCTTTTTCTGCTTTATTTCTCACTATACATACCATTGTAAGTATTCTTTTCTTAGTCTCTAGTTTAGTTGTATTGTTGCATTTAGTTAGTAAAAAAATTAAAAAATACAAAAATACATACTTTCTAACTAACAGCAGCATGTTATAGGCATACACTCTTAGGAGTGCATTTACCTGTTAGTAGCTTTACGATCTGACTCGGGAAAAGTTTCTAATGTTTTTCTCGCATCAGTGGGAAAACACGAAAAAAAATCGCGTAGATCCCTGTCCTGGAGTTAATATCAAGACCACATATTCTTTGTTCAAAATACTTAAAAAGCGATCACTTTACTTCTATCATATTTTTGAAAAGATTAAGCAAAAAGAGGATAATAAAAATTGTGACTTAAATCTGTTTGCAGAATGCATGCAGGTTTTATCACTAGTCTGCTGCATGCTATCGCGAACACAGCGCGATCACTAGAGTCACACGAGTCTAAATTTTCTATCTCTCCTCGTTGCACCTCTTAGAGCTTTGGTCGAAGTTCAACAAGTCTGTCTCACTACTAGAGCCCCGAAGAGCCAGTAGTGAGTAGTCTCGATCCTAGACCTTAGGCCTTTGAGCTTTAAGGATACGTACTTGCATAGACACAAGTTTAGGATGCGTATTTTGATACTGATATTATACTTGTTTGCATCCAAAGTATTTTGCATATTCTAGCACTCTCTTCTTTCCTTAGAAAGAAGAGAAAAACCCACTTTTTCACACTGCTTTGCGGGTTTTGTTGCAGCTGTTTTTTAGTGTTGTGAGTGTGCCTTTGCACATTCTTTTCATTTTATGCACAGGAGGCGATCCTTGAAACCACCTCTTGTAACTCCGTTGAAAGGTGCTCCTAAGCCGGTTGTAACTACGCAACCAATTAAATTCCCGTCTGATTCATCTGTTTCTATGGATCAATTGCAAAATCAGAATCCCGAGATCCCTTCTTCTTCTAGTCAGGGGGAGATGCTGCCTTTTGATATTCATGAGGTGCTCCTGAACCAAAACCTTAGAATGCTTGAACAAAATCGCCAAATCAATCTTTTGACAGCTGCTTTAAATAATTTGCAAAATCTTAAAGCCTGTCCTCCACCTCAACCTGAGGCAAGTTTTGACCTTCCTAATTTACCGATCCCTCATCCTAGGCCTCTACTCCAAGACTACTATAATCCATCTATTGCACAAGTAGAGCCTAATGTTAGGATTCTCATTAGGGAAAATGATCCAAAATTAAAGCCAAACATTATAGTTCTAATCCCACATTTTCATGGACTTGCATCCGAGGATCCATTTCAACACATTGAAGATCATAAAAATCTATCTCAAACTCTTGGACCTTGAAATCAAAATAGGGAAATCCTATTCATGAAAATGTTCTCTTTTAGCCTTAAAGATAATGCAGCATATTGGTATAGAACTATTGCAAGACCAATCTCAACTTGAGCTGAACTCGAATCTGCATTCTTGAAGAAACTCTTTCCTATTGGTCGCACCAATGCTTTAAGGCGAGCAATCACAACTTTCAATCAAAATCAAGGAGAACTAATTCATGAAGCATGGGAACGCTTTCATGAATTACAAAGGAAATGCCCACATCATGACATCCCTCATTGGCAACTAATGCATATCTTCTACTATGGATTGCAAGAGGGCATTCGCAATCTAGTCGATGCCTCTTGTGGAGGGAACTTTCTCAATCGTGACTCAAAATCCGCTTCAGAATTATTTGAAGGGATGGCGGAGAACTCGATCAATAATGCATCCATGTCGCAATTTACACGGGGCACGAATACAACACATCAAAATCCGCATAAGGGCATTCACGAGATCGGTAATCCGTCCAGTTCAAAGGATTTATAGATTATTGCAGAAAAACTGGACAAAGTAGACATCGTAGCGAAGCATCTTTGATGAGGTCCGAAATACTATGAAAACTCTTGCACCTCTACTTGCTACGCAAAATCCCACGCATTCACCTGTTTCACAAATTCCCACGGGGAGCGAATTTGTGAATAATCTGGATTCTAGAGATCCATCTTCCTTGGGTTTTCTATCTACTCCTACACCAACCCAAGGAGGGACCTTTGTCCCACAATCTTTCCCACCCTTTTCCCCACCCTTTCCTATTGCAGAAAACACGCCATATCTTTTCGGTTTACACGCCATCCAGGAAAACATTCCAAGATCAAATCCTTATTCTAATACTTATAATCCTGGATGGAGAGGCCACCCAAATTTCTCTTGGGCTGATCAAAATCAAGGACCAAATTATCCAAATCAGACCCACCTAAACCCTCCTCCATTGCCTTCTCAGCAACCAAATGTGAGGCCTAATTCCACGACTATGCAGAATTACTCTGGGCCGATTAGAGATACGTAGCTCGATCAGATTTTGAGAGCTGTTAGAGAGAGTCAGCAACAAAATAATGAGGCTCTCACTGAGATTCAAAGGCAATGTAAGGTAGAATTGGCTAATTTACGAAATCAGATCATGCTTTTGGTTGAGTCTCGTCAGCCAGATACTCTTCCATCTCAGGCAATTCCGAATCCTAGGAATCTGCAAAACCCTAGGCAACATCAGGGCTAAGTACATTTCATTAATCAGGCCTTTGATTCTAACCAAAACCCGTCCTCTGTACTTCCTGAAAATAATCCACCAAACCTGCATCAACAGCCTTTATTGTAGCAAAATGATCCACCTATTATTGAGAACCAAAATTGACTCTGTTGATCTTCTAAATTTGGTTGAATCACTTCTTAGATTGCCTTAATCTTTAATATTTTACATCTCAACCTAAATCAGATCTAATCTTCATGAGATTCATTCTGATCTTTCTAAGATTTTTTTTATAGGAAACTGATTTTGGTTCTGCGAGATCTATTTTAGGCAATCTCATGATGAGTTTTTACCAAGTGGTTTTATCTATATTTCTATTTTTATTGAACCAATTCTTCCATAACTCCTTTGTTTTTATCATGTATATTCTTTTTAGGAGTTCCTTACTAGGGTTTACACCTAGCTAAAGACGTAAAACTTAGCATTTTGTACATAGTTGTTTCCTGCTTTCTACACTTTTCTCTTCCCATACACATTTTTGATTTTTCACTTCATCTTACACTGATTACCTTCACTTAGTCCGACTGTCCACTGTGACCTTTGGTCAGAAATGAAATCATCCACACAGAAATCTTTGATCTCCTCTATCCGATTCCTTCCATCACCTTACACTAAATGAAGTGTAATATCTTTTCACCCTTCTTACAATGAGGACATTGTAAAATCTTGGCTTAGGGGGGTGTGAAGTGAAATTTTCACTTCAAGTGTATTTGTAGAGAAAAATATAAAAAAAACATAAAAAGTAAAATACTCACGAAATTTTTAAAAAATGGAAATACCAAAAATTCTAAAAATTTTATAACCAAAAATATCATAAAAATTTGAAATATTTTGAAAAATTCATAAAAATTGGAAATTTTAATGAAACATAAAAACAAAATATATAGATAAAAAAATTTAAAAATTGAAAACTTATAAAAATAATAAAAGGGGTGTTTACATCTAGAATAAAGAAAAGAAGAAAGAAAAAATATGTATATTTATATCAAAAATTAAGAGCTTAATTTTTCTTTTAGGTCAGATATATAAAGAATATATAGTATATATATAAGGGCATTAAATCCTTATTTAGATTTTTACTTATAACATTTTGTAAAAACACACTTTTATTTGCAAAATCTTAAAACAGGATCTTATTTGAATTAGAATCTTTAAACCCTAAAGCTTTGTTTTTTTATTCTTATCCTAAAATTCAAAAACTAAGGTGTATTAAGTTTAAAACTTAAGTTTTGGAATTAAATTATAACTTTTTAATCAATTAGATTAAGTAATTCTTTTGCTTTTTGAATATTTGATTTTATGATCAAGTTAAGTAGAAAGGCCAGATATTCAGAATTAATTAAGTAAAGTGTTAGTAGAATTTTAGTCTTCAAGTCTATCAAGCTATAGTTAGCTTAATCAACTAAAGGACATTTGGCTAGACTTGGTGAGTTTTTGTCTTGACAGATCCTATAGGAGGAAACTAAAAGTTTAAAGAACCTGAGAGTGAATGGCTTTGTTGTTCAAGCTCTGGCTTGAGAGCTAAGTAACTTAAATATTCAAAAAGATCACACACACAGAATTGTCTTGATGGCATCTAAGAACGCGAAAACGCAGAGGTTAAGAGATCGATTCTAAATCCTCTTTAGTCGAAGGATTTTCGTAGGGCAGTTCTTGAAAGGGTGAAGGATGTGCCACTCACCTAGAAAAATGATTTGAAGAATAAAGTTAGTAAGAAAAATGAGAAGGGGGAGAAAAATAAAAAATAATAATAACATAACAAAATAAAAAAACCCTACAGTTAAGTACCTCGCTACAAATGGGTACTTATGCAGTTTTTCCATTAAAAATAAAGCATCTCGATATAAATAGAAGCTACCCTTCCTTCCATCAAATAAAAGAACACCTCGCTACATATGGGTGTTCTAACCTATAGCAAAAGTTGAAAAAAAAATTTGGAGATAAAAATTAGGAATAAGAGACCCAGTGGTCCACCAGGGAGATATACACAAAAAGTGTTAACCTCGGGATAGAAAACTAGTGAGGAGAAAGCAACCAAACCTGAGTAAGGCCAAGCCAAAGGCTTGAATTGGAATAATCTGGATTAGAAATTGATGTCTTAAGATCTGGATTTTTGCAAATTTGGATGCCTTTAGGACAACTCTCTTCACAAGCACGGATGTTTTAAAATCATAGCTACTGAAACTTTGTATTGGGCAATGAAGCCTAAGAAATCAAGTTTTGAGGATTTGCAGTTGAGACCTAAAGGAGAAGGATTGACAAAATCCTAGGTTTAGAAGTCTGTCCTTAGTGCTATAGGCTGGTAGATTAAAGTTTTACTACTCTAAGTTTTGTTAATGATGAATATCTGGCTAATTTGCTTAAACTTACATTGATAAAAATCAAATTTCATAAACAAAGGATTAACTTAAGTCTATTGAGTTTTTGAGTTAAAATTTAATTTCCAACTCTTAAGTTTTGTTTTCTTAAAACACTTTGAATTCTAAGTTTTTAAGGGTTAAGAATGATTACAAAGAATAAGTGATTTTTGAGATTCTAATTTTTGATAAAATTCTTGTTAACAACTCTGTTTTTAATAAACTGTGTTTTGAGTTTTAAGTCTAAGGAAATTTTCACAAAATTCTTTGTATATCACTTATTTATATTAAATCTAAAAAAATTAATTATGACCTAAGCTTTCCTCTACTTGGTTCTTATTTATATTAATTTAAACCCAAGTGCTTTAAATCATCATATTTCTAGTAAATTTTGCTAGGAACTAGCAAAACTTTGGCTTGTGGGTATGATGAGAAGCTCATCATGGTCTCTTATTGCCCCTAATTAACTAGTCTTTCTAGTTAATTAGCTAGAAATATGTAAATATATGGGTTAATTATTAAATAAGGGATAAATAGTAAAGGACCTTAAAATAAGTTGAAAATGCTATATTATCATCCAATTAGTATTATTAATAATTTAATTAATAATTGGACTCGAAATATTATCAGTAATTTATCTAATTAATGTGTTAACTAACTTAAGTATAATTTATACCTAAGTATGTAATAACTTAAGTAACATTACTTAATTAAATAAATTAAGCTAAAAAGGTCAAAAATGTAAATTCAAGGTCTAAATATAATAATTGTCTTATTTATAATCATATATAAAAAGTTGAAAAAGATTTAAATTAAAATAAACCTTGAAAACCATAGTTCACATTTTAGTCCTTATATTTTATTCCAATTGAGTCCTTATTCTTCATTTAGGTCCTCAGCTTTCATTACGAATAAGTCCCTGAAACTTCTTCTTTCCTTCTTCAACCTTCTCGATGGCTGACGTTAGGAGGTGCTTCCACCGTCTGATCACCGCATATCTGACACCATTCCTTCCTCTACAAGCTCCTGGAGCTTGTGCTCACCATCTCCTTTTCATCCACTAGTCTGGATGAAGCTTGTTAAGACCCACAACATCAAACGTTTTTAAGACGTCTGGGAGTTGGTCCAGACGTCTGGACGCCTTCCTAGACGTCTAGAATTTAATTTTTGCGACATACGATTGCGAGTCTGCACGTGTGCGCGCACAGACTACGCACGCCGACCTGCAGGCGTCACTCCTTCCTCTTTCTCTCTCCCCCGATGCCTTCAAATATCCTCTTCCCCCCTTCCCTCTCCCTCACCACCACTCCACCGTCTCCTCCTTCTTCTCCAATGTTGGCGTGAGAGTGAGAGAGCGAAGGCAGCAGCTGCTGCCAGGCGCGCGTGGGGAGGAGGAGGTGCAGCGAGAGGTAGAAGAGGCAGAGCGCATGAGGAAGAGAGAGCGAGCTCGCCGGAGCAGCCCAGGGCCTGCCGGCGGGCACGCAGCGGAAGCAGGGTGCTGGGGAAGTTACCCCGATGCTGCTGCAGCTCAGGTAGCAGGCGGGCGAGCGCGACACGGCGCGGCCGTGCGCAGCAGATGGAAGGCGAGGAGGTCCTGATTCTGGGAAATTTTCAAAGAATCAGACATCTAGACCTATGTCTAGACGACGCGGGAGACGTCTGTAGGAAGATCCAGACGTTTGAAAGGTACTATATTCCTCATCTTCCTTCTTTTTGCAGATGCGGCCATGCAGGCTGTTCCGCCGAAAACCCTGAGACGTGTCGTGTTGAGATTGTTTACGTATGTGTGCAGGTTTCGTTCGGGAAGGCTCAAGGACACGCCCTCCAACACAAATCAGACGTCTGGGCACAGCACCAGACATCCAAAGTGACAGTCGGACGTCTGAAACTAAGTCCAGACGGTTCAGCGAGATCCTGGACATTTGAAGAGTAGCACAGAAGCAAGGTATGATTTGAACCATCGTTTAAGACGTCTGGAAGGTGTCCCAGACATCTGATTTGTTGTAGAGTTGTTGTTTTTTACCCGTTTAGGGTCCGTTCGAAGTTCGATTTCCGCATTTGAAATTTCGTTCTTCTCAGAAATTGTTCCTCTACTTGTTTAAAATACTTGTATCCTATTATGAATGGTTCCTTGTGTTTGATCCTTGTGTTAGGACCTCGTCCCGTTGTGGCTCTGGGGGTTGCGGAGGCACGTGGACCTGCCAATCATGCCCCCATTACTCCTGGTTTTGCGGGTAGAGTGGCTTCCCTTATTTATTTACTAACATTAATGCATCTTTGAGATAAATAATAGATCCTAGGGTATGGCATGAATCCTAGGACTGGAAAACTAGATTGAATGATAGATCCTAAGGTATGGCATGAATCCTAGGACTGGAAAACTAGATTGAATGATAGATCCTAGGGTGTGGCATGAAACCTAGGAATAGAAACACTAAAAAGAATGTCGTGAATACATGAATTGCAATCTTGGAAAAGTAGAAAGGATAATGATAATTGCCTGTAATTGGATTACAGCTTCTTGTATATGAATGTATATTAAATATTGGAAACACGTGCTAAATGAGAATAAAATGGAAATGATGAAACCTAAAATGGCTTGGCTAGAGAATATAAGCATGAATCCTACGGGAAATTAGGAGTAGAGCTCCTAAAAGATAAACAGAATGGAACTGGGAAAGTGAATGGGGAAGTGAGCTGGCCCTTGAGTACAGAGTACCAAGGAGAGCAACTGTCCCCCTACTTAGTGCAGAGCGGAGCTAGCTGCCCCAGGGACCTGGGGTTAGGTCTGGCCACTTTGTACCGAATTTTGGCCCTTGCGTACACCATACCGGGGAGAGCTACTAGTGTAGGGAGAGCGCTAGCCACCCCACGGGCCCCGGGGTTCTGCTAGCCATCCTACACCGACTTGTTAGGCCCACTGGGCAAACCAGGGTAGTCAAGCGAGGATGCGCAAACTGTGGAGGGGCAAGACCCCTGTTTGGTTACTGTGGAAGGGCTGGACCCCTGTTACTGAGAGGGCTCTGCCCTATACTGGTTCCGTGCTGTGCTTTGGGACGCACTCATTAACGGAAATGACTGACCACGTGCCAGTGCGGGGTAGCTACCCATGCATTTATCGCGCGTGTCGTAGTCACCGTTACGCCTGTCAGCGACCTTAGGGTAGTTGACTGAGGGTAGGACCACCACGGGGGACTCTCCTGGCCAGGAGAGCACCACGTGCTACTTCTACTTTTCGGAAAGGACTACAATCAAGATCGTTCCCATGAGGAACATTTGAGATCAAGAGAAAGATCTGAGAAATAATTCGAGAACGAGTAAATAGAGGAATAAAGAAAGAAACATAAAAACAACAGCTACTTGTCCACATTTACTATTTTTCTTAGCTAGCTGGTTGCCACTCTACTCAGCATTTCGCTGACGTATCACCTTTGTCACCTTTTCAGGACCAGGTGTTGAGCAACTAGAGCCTGCGGCTGCAGAGGGTGCCGGGCTTAGTAGAGCCCAGTAGTTCTACTTGTGTTGTACCTACTGTACCATTTTTCTGTTGTAGTGAGTATATCCTGTTACACTTGTACTCTTTTATTATAAGCATCATGTTTAAGTACCTGTTTAAATTCTCTACTGTTGTGGTGGTACGTACTGTAGTAGTTCTTTTCTTTACTGCTGTACTTTTGTTACTGTTAGTTACTTGCATAGTGAATGTGGCCTATTTTGCTGCTTTTTGGTTACTTTCTCGTTTGACGACTAGGTCTTGGGATCAGTCAAGTCGGTCCGATTCTCGTGTCCTGTAGGGATTCGGGAACCGGGTCGTAAAAAGATGGTATCAGAGCCAGGTCGTCCCGAGAAGTGAACCAACTGGCTATGAAATAACCAATTCATGTGCCTGAGACTAGAGTAGCCACCACAACATATCTTTTGACATCTGTTTTTCGACTTCTCCGTTAGATATCGATTCGTATTGACATTTTTTCTGTTCCGTGTTCGCGTCTCCTTGCAGGAGATGCCTCGACGAGGAGGTAGGGGCCGCGGACGCGGCCGAGGACGTGGTCAGAGGGGCGGGCGCGTTGAGCTCGACGCCTCAGTGGACCAGCCACTACTTCTAGGCATTCAGGCCCAGGACCTCTCCCAGCTGATACGAGACATCGTGCAAGAGGAGCTCCACCTGCCGCCACGAGCGCCTTTCCCTGGGGCTGCAGAGGGGGAGTCCTCTATGGGACCACACGACGAACATGGTGCTGGACGCGGGGGACAGGATGGGCCTCCACCGCCCCCACCTTCCTCCGGCACTTCCGAGCACGAGGCTTCTTTACCTGGAGGCACACCAGCATCTCCACTTCAACGCCACTTTGAGCTTTTCGAACAATTCCAGAAGCTGAAGCCCCCCTTCTTCAAGGGGGATGAGGACCCGACTAAGGCGGAGGACTGGCTCAAGCAGATCGAGAAGGTTTTTAACACCCTTTGCCCCCTGTGGAGTGCCGCATGGCCCTTGCCACGTACCAGTTGGAGAGCGCGGCACACAGGTGGTGGAGGGCTGTCTAGGGTCAGGAGAGGGACGATCTGACTTGGGACCGGTTCGTCACCCTCTTCTGTGAGCAGTACTTTCCCCAGACGTGGCAGGACCAGAGGAGGCGGGAGTTCCACACTCTCTGCCAGGGGATGATGACCGTGAGCATGTACCGTACGTGTTTTCTGGAGCTGTGTCGTTTCGCAGCGACAGCCGTGGCTACTGAGGAGGAGTGCCTTTGGAGGTTCACCGAGGGGCTCCAGCCGACTATTCGGGGGTATGTCAAATCCGTAAAGCCGCCGACGTTCTCGAGGGTGGTGGAGGCAGCTATGACTTATGAAGAGACCAACCCGTCCACATGAGACACTGACAGCGGGCGGAAGCGGCCCTACCAGCCAGACTTCTCACAGGGTCGACGAGAGAGGAGACACGTGGCACCCGCAGAAGAGCCATCACGTTTTGCGGGGCCATCAGTGACCTTTGGGGGCCCTCGACAAGGGCCAGCTGCTAGCACCGGACCCCCGCCCAGCCGACAGTAGGGACCCACTGAGGGCGGGAGTCGAGTCCCCCTTTGCTACCAGTGTGGCCAGCCGGGCCACATCAGGAGGGACTGCCCGTCTAGGGCAGGAGGTCAGCAGACGCTTCCCACGCCGAGCACTAGAGGGCGAGCAGGAGGCCGCAATTTCCAGGCGCAAGGAGGAGGACAGCAGTCACGAGGAGGGTACCGGCCAGCGGCTACCCGTCCGACTCAGAGTGTGGCTGCTTTGTCTGCACCTAGGGCTGAGGGGCGTGTCAACGCCATGACACACAGAGATGCCAGAGCTTCGGGATCAGTGGTGGCAGGTATGGTTTCAGTTTTCAGTAGACTTGTTTACATGCTTTTTGATTCCGGCACCACGTACTCGTTCGTCGCAGCCAGTTTTACGATTAGCTTGGGGTAGGACTGTATGTTGTTAGAGGATCCATTCATGATCAGAGGTCCGAGTGGTTAGCTATTTGTAGTTGAGGAGGTGTACACAGGTTGTGAGGTCAGTGTTGGGGGACACAGCCTTCCAGCTGACCTGATTATGATACAGATGGAGGACTTTGGCGTAATTCTAGGGATGGACTGGCTGTCCGCTTACCACGCCTTGGTGGACTGCTTTGAGAGGAAGATCGTCTTCTCCATACCGGAGTTGCCTTCTTTCGAGTTCCACAGACAGCCAGTGGGCGGAGGCTTCAGGTGCATTTCTGCATTTCGGGCGACGAGACTTTTGAGCCAGGGGTGTGAGGGCTTCCTAGCTTGTGTGGTGGCAGAGCCCAACCCTGTGGTAGACTTTCAGAGTATCCCGGTGGTCAAAGAGTACCCCGACGTGTTCCCAGATGAGTTGCCAGGACTATTGCCCGAGCATGAGATCGAGTTTGAGATCTCACTGGTACTGAGGACCAGCCCCATCTCTACAGCACCGTACAGGATGGCACCACTTGAGCTATGAGAGTTCAAGTCTCAGTTGCAGGATCTTCTGGAGAAGGGCTTTGTGAGGCCCAGTGCGTCTCCCTGGGGAGCCCCGATTTTGTTCATAAAGAAGAAGGATGGTACCCTACCCCTTTGTGTGGACTATAGACAGCTGAATAGGGTCACCATCAAGAACAGGTATCCGCTACCGAGGATTGATGACTTGTTTGACCAGCTGCAAGGTTCCACGATATTATCCAAGATCAACTTGAGGTCTGGATACCACCAGTTGAGGATCAAGGAGGCAGATGTCTCCAAGACAGCTTTTCGCACCCGGTACGGACACTACGAGTTTCTAGTCATGCAGTTTGGGCTGACCAATGCCCCCACTGCCTTCATGGATTTGATGAACCGGGTGTTTAGACCGTACTTGGACCAGTTCGTGGTGGTATTCATTGATGATGTGCTCATCTATTCTAGAGATCAGACGCAGCATGGACATCACTTGCCGATGGTTTTGGACACACTAAGACGACGTAGGCTGTACGCCAAATACAGCAAGTGCGAGTTCTGGTTGAGGGAGGTGACCTTCTTAGGTCATGTAATCTCCGGGGATGGCTTGGCTGTGGACCCAGCCAAGGTCGAGGCAGTGCTAAGGTGGGAGAGACCGCGTACGGTTACTGAAATCGACAGTTTCTTGGGACTGGCAGGCTACTATAAGCGGTTTATCAAGGGCTTCTCGCAGATTGCACGTCCTATGACACAGCTGACCCAGAAGGACGTGCCCTTTACTTGGACAGACGCCTGTGAGGCGTGTTTTCAGGAGCTGAAGGAGAGGCTGACTTCGACTCTCGTGCTCACCATCCTAGACAGTAGTGGCGGGTTTATTGTGTACACGTATGCCTCTTTGCAAGGGTTAGGGGGTGTGCTCATGCAGAGGGGTCACGTTGTCGCTTACGCTTCACGGCAACTGAAGCCCCATGAGCATAGCTACCCTACCCACGACCTGGAGCTTGCAGCTGTCATCTTTGCGCTGAAGACTTGGAGGCACTACTTGCATGGTGAGACCTTTGAGATTTTCACATATCACAAGAGCCTCAGATACTTGTTTGATCAGAAGGAGCTCAACATGAGACAGAGACGTTGGTTGGAGCTCCTGAAAGACTATGACTGCAGCATTTCCTACCACCCGGGAAAGGCCAACATGGTGGCTGACGCCTTGAGCCGGAAAGCGCCCGCCCACTTGGCCAGATTACAGGCGCAGAGTTGGAGCCTCTTGGAGGAGATGGGCAGTTGGCGACCCCTAGAGTTACTGGGGCACTGTGGGGCAGTGACTGTGACATGACAGACGAGTCCAGAGTGGATAGACTGCATCATCACAGGGCAGATGGCCGACCCGTACTTACAGTCATTGCGTGAGAAAGTGTTGTCGAGAGACCCTGGAGACTTCTCTTTTACAGACCAGGTACTGCGCTGAGGGGACGTTTGAGCATTCCCAGAGACGAGGAGCTGTTGAGAGAGCTCCTGACTGAGGCACACGGTTCCAGGTTCACCATACATCCCGGAAACACAAAGATGTACCATGATTTGAGACGTGACTTTTGGTGGAGGGGGATGAAGCGGGATGTGGGTGAATTCGTATAGCAGTGTTTAGTGTGCCAGCAGGTGAAGGCCGAGCATCAGAGGCTTGCAGGGCCGTTACAGCCACTTCCAGCACCAAAGTGGAAGTAGGAGAGCATCACCATGGACTTGGTGGTGGGCTTACCTGTTACCCAGCGAGGACATGACGCAGTCTGGGTAATCGTTGACAGATTGACGAAGACGGCATGTTTCTTGCTGATCCGAGTCACCTTGGGACCAGCACAGTTGGCAAAGAGGTATATCCGCGACGTGGTACGTCTACACAGACTTCCGTGGGAGATCATATCCGACCGGGATACCCGTTTTACGTCCCAGTTTTGGGCTGAGTTTCAGCAGGCTTTGGGGACACGGTTGAGGTTCAGTAGAGCCTACCACCCCCAGACGGACGGACAGTCTGAGCGCACAATACAGACACTTCAGGACCTTTTGCGTGCTTGTGTACTGGACTGGAGGGGCTCTTGGGAGGAGCACTTGCCCCTGGCAGAGTTTGCATATAATAACAGTTATCACTCGAGCATCGGCATGGCCCCCTACGAGGCTCTGTACAGACGGAGGTGTACGGCACCCTTGAGTTGGGTTGAGGTGGGGACCAAGTGGGAGGTTGGCCCCAGGCTGATCCGGTAGAGTCAGGAGGTGATTGAGCAGATTCATAGGTGACTCCGCACTGTCAGGAGCAGACAGAAGCTATGCAGATCAAAAATGCAGAGAGGTACAGTTTGAGGTTGAGGACCACGTCTTCCTTCACGTTTCGCCCATGAAGGGCCTGCAACGGTATGGGGTGAGAGGGAAGCTCGCACCGAGATTCGTGGGACCCTTTGAGGTCCTGGAGCAGGTTGGACCCGTTGCTTACAGGCTTGCCCTTCCTCCCCAGCTTTCTGGTGTGCACGACATGTTCCACGTGTCCAACCTCAGGAAGTATGTCGTCAATCCTAGCCACGTCCTGAGCCACGAGAGCGTCGTAGTGGGTGACGACCTGACCTACCCCGAGCGGCCAGTGCAGATTCTCGACAGAGCTGTCCGGAGTCTGAGACGAAAGCAAGTACCCCTGGTGAAGGTTTTGTGGAGGAGCCAGCGGTATGAGGAGGCTACCTGGGAGCCTGAGGTGGCGATGCGGGAGCGATACCTGGAGCTCTTTGAGGGTACGTCTTTTCAGACCGGCTTCGATCCTCTTTGAGTTTGTAATGCATATATCATTCTTTTTCGCACTCAAGTTAGCGCAAGTTTCGAGGACGAAACTTCATTTGAGTTTGTTATGTTGTTAAGACCCACGACATCAAACGTTTTTAAGACGTCTGGGAGTTGGTCCAGATGTCTGGTTAGATGTCTGGACGCTTTCCCAGATGTCTGGAATTTAATTTTTGCGGCCTACGATAGCGAGTCTGCACGCGTGCATGCGCAGATTGCGCCCGCCAACCTGCAGGCATCCCTCCTTCCTTTTTCTCTCTCCCCCGACGCCTTCAAATATCCTCTTCCCCCCTTCCCTCTCCCTCACCACCACTCCAACGTCTCCTTCTTCTCCAGTGTTGGCGTGAGAGTGAGAGAGCGAGGGCAGCAGCTGCTGCCAGGTGCACCCGGGGAGGAGGAGGTGCAGTAAGAGGGAGAAGAGGCGGAGCGCGTGAGGAAGAGAGAGCGAGCTCGCCGGAGTAGCCCAGGGCCGGTCGGCGGGCACGCAGCAGAAGCGGGGTGCTGGGGAAGTTACCATGGTGCTGCTGCAGCTCAGGCAGCAGGCGGGCAAGCGCGGCATGGTGCGGTCGTGCGCAGCAGACGGAAGGTGAGGAGGTCCTGATTCTGGGAAATTTTCCCAGAATCAAACGTCTGGACCTATGTCCAGACGACGCGAGAGACATCTGGAGGAAGATCCAAACGTCTGAAAGGTACTATATTCCTCATCTTCCTTCTTTTTGTGGATGCCGCCATGGAGGCTGTTCCACCGAAAACCCTGAGTCGTGCCGTGTTGAGATCGTTTACGTATGCGTGCAGGTTTCATTTGGTAAGGCGCAAGGACACGCCCTCCCAAAGAAATCAGACGTCTAGGCACAGCACCAGACAGTGGAGAGTCTCCAGACGTCCGGAATGACAGTCGGACGTCTGGAACTAAGTCCAGACAGTTCAGCGGGATCCTGGACGTCTGAAGAGCAGCGCAGAAGCAAGGTATGATCTGAACCATCGTTTAAGACGTCTGGAAGGTGTTCCAGACGTCTGATTTGGGGCAGAGTTGTCGTTTTTGACCCATTTAGGGTCCGTTCGAAGTCTGATTTCCGCGTTTGAAATTCCATTCTTCTCAGAAATTGTTCCTCTACTTGTTTAAAATACTTGTATCCTATTATGAATGGTCCCTTGTGTTTGATCCTTATGTTAGGACCTCATCCCGTTGTGGCTCTGGGGGTTGCGGAGGCACGTGGACCTGCCAATCATGCCCCCATTACTCCTGGTTTTGCGGGTAGAGTGGCTTCCCTTGTTTATTTACCAACATTAATGCATCTTTGAGATAAATAACAGATCCTAGGGTATGGAATGAATCCTAGGACTGGAAAACTAGATTGAATGATAGATCCTAGGGTGTGGCATGAAACCTAGGAACAGAAACACTGAAACAAATGTCGTGAATACATGAATTGCAGTCTTGGAAAAGTAGAAAGGATAATGATAATTGCCTGTAATTGGATAACAGCTTCTTGTATATGAATGTATATTAAATATTGGAAACACGGGCTATATGAGAATAAAACAGAAATGATGAAACCTAAAATGGCTTGGCTAGAGAATATGAGCATGAACCCTACGGGGAATTAGGAGTAGAGCTCCTAAAAGATAAACAGAATGGAACTGGGAAAGTGAATGGGGAAGTGAGCTGGCCCTTGAGTACAGAGTACCAAGGAGAGCAACTGTCCCACTGTTTAGTGCAGAGCGAAGCTAGCCGCCCCAGGGACCCGGGGTTAGGTCTGGCCACTTTGTACCAACTTTTGGCCCTCGCGTACACCGAACCAGGGAGAGCTACTAGTGTAGGGAGAGCGCTAGCCACCCCACGGGCCCCGGGGTTCTACTAGCCATCCTACACCGACTTGTTAGGCCCACTGGGTAAACCAGGGTAGTCAGGCGAGGGTGCGCGGACTATGGAGGGGTAAGACCCCTGTTTGGTTACTATGGAGGGGCTGAACCCCTGTTACTGAGAGGGCTCTGCCCTATACTGGTTCCGTACTGTTCTTTGGGGCGCACCCGTTAACGGAAACGACTGACCGCGTGCCAGTGTGGGGTAGCTACCCGTGCATTTTTCGTGCGTGCCGTAGTCACCGTTATGCCTGTCAGCGACCTTGGGGTGGTTGGCTGAGGGTAGGACCACCACGGGGGACTCTCCCGGCCAGGAGAGCACCACGTGCTACTTCTACTTTTCGAAAAAGACTACAATCAAGATCGTTCCCACGAGGAACATTCGAGATTAAGAGAAAGATCTGAGAAATAATTCTAGAATGAGAAATAGAGGAATAAAGAAAGAAACATAAAAACAACAGCTACTTGTCCACCTTTACTGTTTTTCTTAGCTAGCTGGTTGCCACTCTACTCAGCGTTTCGCTGACGTGCCACCTTTGTCACCTTTTCAGGACCAGGTGTTGAGCAACTAGAGCCTACGGCTGCAAAGGGTGCCAGGCCTAGTAGAGCCCAGTAGTTCTACTTGTGTTGTACCTATTGTACCATTTTTCTGTTGTAGTGAATATATCCTATTACACTTGTACTCTTTTATTGTAAGCATCATGTTTAAGTACCTGTTTAAATTCTCTACTGTTGTGGTGGTATGTACTGTAGTAATTCTTTTCTTTACTACTATACTTTTGTTACTGTTAGTTACTTGCATAGTGAATGTGGTTTATTTTGCTGCTTTTTGGTTACTTTCTCATTGGACGACTGAGTCTTGGGATCAATTGAGTCAGTCCGATTCTCGTGTCTTGTAGGGATTCGGGAACCGAGTCGTAACAAAGCTACAATCCCATTTTAGGGTTGAAGATAACCTCACCGACGTCGGAGAAGACACCGGTGGTTACTCCACTCCTAGCCTCTTCTCCACCCAGATTCAACCTCCGTCTCAGCCACCGCCACTTATAAATGCCCCTCCACACCCTCGATTTTCACCAAGTTAGCTCCCTTCCCTCTTCTTCACTAAGCTAACCAATAGGCTATTCTCTCCAAAACTCCAGTGACTTTCCTTCGCTTCATCCGTCTTCATCCATCTTTGATCGCTCAGGATCTCCGCCAAAGTCAGCCAAGTCTCTTGACGCAGTGCTGACTAGGAGCTCCTCTGCTTCACTTCATAAAAGCCCGTCGGATTTCTTCCGTCAACCCTCTGATTTCCTCCTCCGTTATGAACCATCGACGGAGATCTTCTACCTCCTTCATCCAGGTAACAGTAGATTAGGTAAGTAGATTAGTTAGGATAGTTAGTTAGGATAGTTAGTTAGGTAGATTAGATAGGTGTAATGCTAGATTTCTACTCGTCTTCCTCAACTCCGGCGAGCTCCTAGAGCTTGTCAGGAGCAAATCTTTTGTCTTTTAAAGTCACCGATCACCTTCTTAAATCATTCGTGAACATTTCTATCACTTTTAATCACTGAATTGAACATCTATTCACCTAAACCACCTCCACCTTCACCACTACTTCTGCTGTCCATAGTGGAAGTGGTGGAGTTTATTCCACCTCCACTGGGGCCCTCCACCACTTATCCATCACTTAAGTGCCCCTATCCTCACTTTAATTTAAGTAATTGCCATCTATAACTTAAACGCCCAATTTAATTTAATCTCCTGAGCTCGCTGTCAATGGTGGCTCAGGAGGATTTCAAATCATTAATTATCCACCTATAAACCATCGCAACTTCCTTTTGACTTGCTTTCTCCACTCAATTGAGTGGGAACATAGGTCTTGAGCCTAATCACATTCAAAATTTGTCTACTATGAATTCACTGCATAATTTTCACTTTAATGGATAATTGACGAAATTAATGTGCTCCTGAGGTTCCTCGTGACCTCAGGAACCTATTTAGATCATCAATGGCACAATTTCACATCATCTGTACATTTTAGACTTTTTCTGAACTCATCGGAGCTCCGGTGAGCTCAAGCGAGTCAAACAAGCTCTTCAGACCATAAAACTTAGTGTGAAGCTCCAAATCTCTGATTTGAAGGTCACTAATCATGCTGAAGCAGTTTATTTGGGGTTTTAATGTCTAGAGCTTCTATTAGATCTTTATCTTCTCCAACTCCGGCAGAGTTGGAGATGGTTGTTAGTTAGGGTTTAAGTCTCATTTGAAAAGTCTAAAAGCGTCAGTAACTTGCCTTGAGACCATTCCTTTAAGTCAATCACTGTGATTAACTTTAGTTTGTTCTGTCGAACAAACTCCTCTAGAATCCCAGGAGATAGGCATGGAACCCTAGGAATCTTAATTGAAATATCATTTTGAGGGTCTGAATCCATTCCTGAGGATAAAGAGAAGTTATCTAAGGCATTAATTTCCTTTGAAATGGTTTAATTTAGAAATTCAAATTTTGAGGCTTCATGGTCAACCTTGAGTCTAACTCATGTGCTTGGGATTAAATTAGAGAAATTGAAGAGTCCAATCTGTTCCTATGATGTTTATAAATGACTCAAATGCAATTTGGATGAGCTTTGATCAATTCTATGGTAGAAATTGATTTCTGTCAGTTTGGGTTGTTTCTGAACCCAAACTGACAACAGTGAGTTTGTGATGAGATTTAAATGGATAATCTGCCCAGATAGTTTCTTAACAACCTATAAAGGTTGTTTGATTTGATTAAATAGGTCTTTAGCCATCTGTTGGACCTATTAGAACTGGAATTGAAGTTCTGAATCTTTCTGGCAAAGCTTTTTAGCTTCTGCACTCTCTTGAAGCTTATCAAAGGTTCTCACCTTCACCAACAGCTGCGAAATCACCTTTTGAACCTATTTAACACCTCATCTGGAGCTCAAATGTTCTTCTGTAGGACTTTAGAGCCAAAATACTCTTCTGCAGGCTAATTTAGCCATAGTGAACCAGCTTCCTTTGCCCTTTAAATCAAAGAGCTAAACCTTCCCTGAGTATCAAATTGATGCTCCAATCATGTAGATTAACCTTAAAGCTTTCCAGCAAGCATTCATTTGCTCTGATTGGAGCTCTGAGCTGGCTGGAATGATCAAGTGAAGTTTGGATTGGGAGGAGGAAACATAGTCCCACATCGGTGGAACTAAAGCGGTCACCTTGGTATAAAAGTGATTTGTGTTTTAGGCTCTTCAGTCGACAGCGTAGGGCGCAAGAAAGAACATGAGCATATGGGTGTGTGTGTGGGCACGTGAGGTGCGTGTGCCCGGGTGTGTGTGTGCTTGTGGGCATGCGAGGTGGGCTCGTGAGGGTGTGTGCATGTGGGCCTGGAAGGCCGTGAGCTGGATGGGCTCAAGACTATGCGAACCGAAAATAAATCGAACCAAATAAAAACCAAGTTTGGGCCTAGTAGGGTCTGGTCCCACCCTGAGAAGGGTGTTGTGTATCCCCGATCGGTCCAAGCCGCCAATCAAAAACCTAATTTTTGGGTTCAAAGGGTTAGACCAGTTCGGTTCAGAAGGATTGCAAAGGTTCAGAAGAGAAGAAGGAGAAGAAAGGATGTAAAGGAAGAGAAGGACAAGAAGGGGAGAGCTTGTAAGGAGAAAAGAAAGGTAGATAGGCACAAAAGCTAAAGAGAAATAACAGGTAGAGTAAGAAGAAAGAAAAGAAAGAGAAGAATAGATGCATAAGAGAAGAGTTCGAGAAAGATTAAGAAGAAGAAATAATTAAAAAGAGAAAAGAGAGAGAGAAAGGTAAAAGAAGAAGAGAAAGAAAGAGGCTGAAGACAAAGAAGAAAAATTAGTGGTTTAATTTCTTGCATTTTATTAATTCCTTTTGAGCTTAATGTTGTAATAAGGCATATTTTCATTAGAATTACTTTTTCTTGCCTTAATCTCTTGTAAATAAAAAGAAATAAACATGTTTGCTTGTTTGTAAAAGAAGATCATTTGTGTAAATGTGTTTCTTTATGGAATTTTGCATTCTTTTTAATTAGAAATCCTTAAGCAAAATTCATGTTCTTAAAGTAAATTTAATTATACTTTCCATAAGTAGCTTAGATTTAATGATGAATTTTAATTAAGTTATGCCTCCTAGAGAACGACCTCGACTCAACCAGTTAAAAGAAATAAAATCTAAAATGTTAGGTTAACTTAACCCTATACTACTTAATCGACATGAATTCAAGTTGACCTAAGTTACTTTCTTTTGCACATAATTAAGCACAATTAACTTAATTAACTGTGTTGAGAAAGATAACCATCAGCCATGCACATGAGGGCGCTGCTACATGCGAGGGAGGTGTATTGCTGGTGGTGGCGCGTGTGAGGAGGCTGCAACCGCACACAAGGGTAGTTGCGCACTTGCTGCGCGCGAAGGTGCTGTGGTAAGTGGTGCTGCGCTTGTTGCGTGCAAAGGCATGGCTCGAGCGTGGCCACTGGAGGTTGCTGCCCGCGTGAGAGGCTGTGGCTACGTGATGTAGCTGTTGTTGTTGCCTTGGCGGTGTGCGTAAGGCAGGTACGGTTGTCCTTATTGGGTGCGCTGGAGGAAGAAGGTCAAAGATGCAGAGGTGGAGGCACGGTGATGGAGGGGAGGTACACGATTGAGAAGTTGGAGACGCAGTTGTGGGTCAGTGCTATCACCACCAACCGCTGTGATGATTTGGCATAGTCAAGACACGGTAGTGGTCATCGGAGGCGAGACGTAGTGGTGGGAGGTTGTAGTCATCGACGATGGAGGCTCACGATGGTGGATGGGCTCACGGTGAGGGTAGAGAGGTGGAGGCCGTGTCCCTCTTAAGAGAAGATGATGATCCTCCCCATTTCCCGTCCCTTCCTGTTAAATAAGGAGAGAGAGAGAGTCAAATTTTAAGTTACCAAATATAGCGAATAAGAATTTTATGGAGAGAGAGATTCGTGAGAGAGATAAGGAAATTTGTTGGAACAAATTTGAGAGGTATATAACGAAACCTCTAAAATTTATTCTCTTACCATATTTTGCCTAGATAAAATCCCACATATCTCCACTCACTTTGATGTGATGTCCTTGCCTTTTAAAGTGAATAATCAATCCTCCCATATAAAGACTAATGCAATTAATACATGAAACAATAAGTTTAGCATTCACATGATTTTGTCAATAACATCCATGCTTTGAATTAGTCTCTTATCAAAATAATAGCGTACTTAAGCACTAAATTAGTCAACTAAAGTGGACCCATCAAATACCACCATGCCTAAGTTTTGCTAGTCCCAAGCAAAATCATATGAAACAGACCAGGTCTCCAGGCCAGATTTTACCGTCAGGATGCCTTATCGTACCGTACTCTAGAAATTAGATTGAAATACCAACTATAGGCTTAAAGGTACTCAAGTACTAGCCAAGATACGGACCTAAGCAGCCTCAGTCTTGGGTCTGCCGCAAAGGTTTCTAAGGCTTGCAAAAAACTGCCCAGAGGTTCGTTGACCCCAGCGGTTAAAACACTTGTGCATATGTGCAGAAAGGTTAGGTTCAATTTTGCCAGTGCATTTTTAGTAAGAGAGAGAGGGAGAAATATTATTTTAAGAGTTTTCTCTCTTTCTTTCTAAATTCCCCTAGACTCAACATTGGATTGGCCCTAAACACGATCTGTATCAGACTCCTTATCCCCACCATCAATCCTCTCAAGGTCCCTGACAATCGATGCTTCAGGATAGCACCGCTCATGGCAACCCCCAGAACCCTGGCTTTCGACACTTTGAGATAGTGCCGCCCATGGCGTTCAGACCCTGGCAATCGACATTTCGGGATAATGCCACCCATAGCATCTGAACCAGCATAAGCTGCTTCTGTACCCCCGGTAGGATATTTAGATATCCTAAGAGACAAGCATCGAGGAGATGATATGTTATAATGCATCTTTGAGGGGCTTATTTTTCATTCCTCCTCTCCGCGCCAGGAACTCAACCAATCAACTTGTGTCTTTAAGCCACTCCTAAGTCAACTTTTCAGGAAAACATTTTCAGAACAGACACTTTTTGGTATTATTCTTTGTTATGCACACTGAACCAGACCAGTGTGTGATTTTTTTTTTTTGGGTGCTTAGGTTACTAAGTCCCGCAAATCAAAGGCCAGGCAACGAGGCCGAATACTCCCTAGGCCTTCGACTTAATACATCAGCCTCACAACTCCCTCAACCTCTTGAGTAATAGTCCAAATCTTAACAAATACGTGAGTGTTTAAGCCCTAGAACTGACCCAGGAGGCCTAAAGTCGATATCCGTCACTTATTTCCTTTTCTGTAGCACTTCAAAACTTTATTTATTCATTACTCTGGCCTAGAACTTAGGTAACTCTTCCCTAATAAACTGTTGGGATCAGCACAATTCTACACATTTTCTTCTAGTGTCTCTCCTCAATATATTTTAAATTTAGCTCATAAGGATTTCATTTTCTTCTTTTTCTCTCTTTTTCTATTTCCTTTTTTCCTTTTTTTTTTTGCAAAATGGATGCCCTAACTGCATGCAAAATATGTAGAAATGCTGTGAATCACCGCAGGTTATACCCCTCCATGCTTAAATCTGACAATGTCCTCATTGAAAAGCAAAAGCAAGGACAGACATTACCTGAGGCGGAGTTGGGATAGCACGTAAATCAGGTTCTGGAAGGGAATAGAAGGAGACCCAAAGAAGATATGTAACAAACCTCGCCTGGCAAGTAAGCAACCCAAGATGTTGGCCAGCTAGTGATAGATAGTGATGCCAAATACTCGCCAGAAGCATGTGAAAAGAGGGTACTCCTGAGCTATTTGTGGAGGTGTTACATAATACACATGAGTAATAACCTCCAAGAGTGTGCGACGAGGAGGCAAAGGCTCCTCAAGAAAATATGTTTGGGGTACAGAGAGTGCGACAAAACATACCCTAAGACTAATGGGCTAACATGGAAAAGCTTCTATACAAACTCGCCACTCTACCACAGGGTGCATTGGTCTAGATATTCCCCCGTTAAACAAAAGTGTGAACAGAGATTTCTGGAAGCTAGTTCTATAGGAGTTGAAGTCACTCAGGTGCGAGGTAGGGAAGAGGGTTAAAGAGGGTGTGAGCAGTTCGACATTCATCCTCGATATCCATTCTAGTTCTTGAATGTGATCAGAAGCAACCTTAGTTATTGATTGCCTTTCATGCTACATACATTGGTGTGCGTGCCCTGGAATAAGCCCAAATGTTTGTCATCCAAATTGAACCTCTCAAAGGTGTCGCTCATTTCACTATCATGTAGAAGTGGGTTGGAAGCAATATGACTGTGAGTGTGCTCAATAATGACATCCCCAAGTTCTTGTTCAATGTTAAGGTTCTGCTCATGGGGTGTATAGATTCTTTCCTCAAGAGTAGTAATTGCTTCCAGTTCTTCCATTGTTTGAGAGGATGATCTTGAGAGTCAAAGGTATGTAGGAATCTGGATTTAGTTAATTCAGTCAGATCCTCAGGGAATAAGTCATCGAACAAAACATATTCGCCCCTAGAGTCACTCCATACTCTGAGTCCGGGCCCCTCAAAGTCATCATCATCCTCTTCTACATGTTGTCCCTTTTGACTCTGAGACTCAGAACAATCTTTCATATCAGGATCAAGTGCTTCCTCAAAAATCAACTCTTTGTGTACCTGAGACCAATATTGATCTAATTCTTCCAATTCTGTCTCAATTTTCTCATGGTCACTTAGGTTGGGGACTTGTGAATCCTCAAAATATTCAATGACAAGTTTGGTCCCATTGATAGAGGAGTGTGGTTATTATCACTTCCTTCTAGTATGATTTCCTCTAGCATCCAAGACTCCTGGAATTTGTTAACTTCTAAATCACAATCCTCAGGGAGCTCTAACTGAGGTGCAAGGTCCTCAGAAGGGTAAAGTATATGTTTAGGATCCCTAGGATGGGGTACAGATTCCACCTCAAGATTTAGATTGGGAGCAGGGTTGACTATTTGACTATGACCCATTTCATCAAATGTAACAAAGATACTATCATTCAGGTCAAGTTCATCTAATAAGACCAATTTCTCTTTCCAATTAAGATCAGGTGAATAGTCACCAAGATTGCCTTCTAGTGGGCATATCTCACGAGGGATGTCTAAGTGATAGCTACTCCTCAAAATAGGATCCCTATTATCATTGTTTTCTATGAAATTATCTTGGTAATTGGTGATATAAGGGTAGGGATCAGAATTGACTGTAGGAGGATCTCTAAGCTGATTAATCTCTTCAGTTAATCTTTGACTATTCCTCAAAATCTCTCCCATAGAATCCATCATCTCTTTCTGTTGTTTTTGCATTGCTATCATAAAAGACGAGAGGCTACCATCAGATTGAGTAGGATAGTCAATCTTAGGTTCATGTTGCCTAGTAGTATCAGTCCAACCTCAATAGAACAAATCATGAAGGGTGGGCGAGTTGGGCATGGTCATGGAAGAGCTAGGGTTGGGATACCCTTCTCCTAGGTTCTGCTCATCACCACTAGGTTGGGGTTTAATCAGACCAATGTTCCTATAGTAGGAGTAGAAATGATCCCAATGCTCATCAGAAGATGGATAACTGCAGGTATTGGGTTTTGGTATTCTGGGGTGAAAAGAAGTGAAGTAGTTATTGTAATCCATTTGAAAACACAACTTGAAAAACACACCCCAATCACACACAAGGCAATACGACTTATCTTTTCTTTCTTAGAGTAGATTTAAGCCAACCTCCAATCGACTCCTTCAAGTTTGTCAAATGGAGTCAAGTTTGCACCCGAATGTTCCCACTTTAGTGGTATAAGAGGGAGTGTAACTTGAGATCCCTGACAAGCTCTTTAGAGAAGACAGAGGTTGTTTACATTCTCTCTTGGTGGCAAAAGAAGTTTCACAATCAATTACATGCTTTAAGTCGACCTTCGAGTGCTCTAGGACCTATACTTTGCTTAGATGATACTCCCAGGTGATCAAGTGAGAAGTTACTCCAAGGACGAACAAAGGGAAAACCCTTCCTTTGAGGAGATGCGTAAGCGGTGCCTCTTAACTACCCTTTTGTTCCTTTAAGGGGTGTCCCCCTTTGCGAAGTATCAAAACACTTGGTCAAAAGATAGTACCACCACTACAAAGCAAGATAGGAGGGTCTGCACCAATAAAGAGATCGATGCCTGTAGCCTTAAGGGATCAAGCCTTAGTGCGGTGCCTAATGTGCGTGCTCAGTGCTAGAAGTGTGCATCACACTGCAAATCATTTTTGATTTTTGAAAATGCAGACAAGTCCCTTTAAATCAGATCAAGTGTGATTTGGTTTTAAGGTCGAATTTGATTATCAGTCCCAATTGCAATTACGTGACCACTGAATTAGGTCAATTCAATCAGTTTGGTGGTCTTGAATTTTAACCCAAATGCAAATGCATGAACATGAGCTGGATGCAAAAGTTAGAAAGGTGTACCTATCTCCGACAATCTTTGTGCAAATATGCTCGCAATGCAACAATGAGATCTAATGTGCTGCTCAATTACCCCTAAATGCACGCACCTAAGGGCATGCAACTCCTAATAGGAAGCTCGATATTTTATTGTGTTTGTTTTAGAGGCAAACATGTAGAAAAATGAATCACGTGAGTAGCAAAAATATAGCCCCTAGCCTCTAAAGAATGTGGGGACAGACCCCTAAAAATCAGCCCCAATTACTACAAGGGTGAGAAAACAGAAATAAAACTTCTGTCAAAGGAGAATCCCCTATGAAAGCGGGATCCAAGTCTCCTACATCTACCCCACATGTGGACGTCGCTCAAGGTCGACATCATCTCTCAGTTGCGCCTGTAGCCTTGTCAGATTCCTCGCATAGAAAAGATAACAACTAGTCAAATCACTATGCAACGAGAATAATCAGAAATAAAAATCAAGTGAAATTATTGCGTCAGTTGCCTCCTCGGCAACTGTGCCATTTGATCGGGAGTTTTTTTCGCTTGCAGAAATATGATGTCAGGAAAATATGCGTCGTAAAATAATGTGGTTGAAAAAAAAACTTGAACAAAGTTACTAAAATACTGAAATAACACCACACTTCAGGTCATATCCACAAGGAGGATTAGATACAATAAATTCACAAAATATTTTTCCTTTGTATTTGTTTAATCAAGTGCACAATCCGTGCTCAAATCTGATGCGAAGCAAGATGAAAAGAAGGAACACGTGATAATTTAAGAATGCAGGGGTATGTATGCAATTTTCCTTCCATGAAATAACTTGCAATAACATGTAACATAACTATATTTCAAGAAATTTGGCTTTCTCCTTTAGGTCGTGTGAGTGCCTTGATGAGATTTTATGTATGTGTCAAACTCAACATATAAAAGTTAAGTGCATGAAAGAAATAATATAAACCTTAAGTGCATGCATGCAATTTCACTTAAATAGATTAATTAATCAAATATTGCAATAGTGTTTTTGGCAATGGCATGTTTGGTAATTTTTATTAGAAAGCAAAATAGAGGAATTCTTCCTCTTGATGTCGCGCGAAGAGGAGTCGATGGCGGAGGCTGAGGAGCTCGAGGAAGGTCAACCACAACGAGAGCTTTCTGATGGTGGTAGTGGCACTCCGAACGGCGGCCAAAGTTGACGCCGACGACGAGGAGGAGTGGCGAAGGTAGAGCCTCGCGGATGGTCGTGTGGTCTGTCGTTGGCGGATCTGAGGGCGTGGCCATGCTCGTGAGGGCCGGTGAGTTCCACGGTGTCGATGGAGCGAAGGATGATGGTTGAAGGAGGTGGCTACGCGTGAGGGGAACCGGCGTTGATGTTGGGTTCCCTTCGGTCTGTTAGAGAGGATGACGAAGAAGAGGAAGATGGGGTAGCTTGCGCATAAGGGGGAGGGCCCGTTGCTACTGGCCGTGCACATGAGGGCACTGCTGCGTGCGAGGGAGGTGTACTGCTGGTGGTGGCGTGCATGAGGAGGCTGCAGCCGCACGTAAGGGTGGTTGCGCACTTGCTACGTGCGAAGGCGCTACGGCAGGTGGTGCTGCGCTTGCTGGGCACAAAGGTGCAGCTCAAGCGTGGCCGCTAGTGGTTGCTGCCTACGCGGGAGGCTATGGCTGCGTGAGGTTGTTGCCATTGTTGCCTTGGCAGTGTGCATAAGGCAGGTGTGGTCGTCCCTGTTAGGTGCGTTGGAGGAGGGCCGAAGATGCAGAGGTGGAGACGTAATGATGGAGAGGAGGTACACGATTGAGAAGTCAGAGATGCAATTGCGGGTGTCAGTGCTATCACCACCGACCGCTATGATGATTTGGCGTAGTCGATACACGGCAGTGGTCGTCAGAGGCGAGACGCGGTGGTGAGAGGTCGCAGTCGTCGACGATGGAGACTCACGGTGGTGGATGGGCATACGGTAAGGGTAGAGAGGTGGAGGCCGTGTCCCTCTTGAGAGAAGAAGATGATGATCCTCCTCGTTGCCCGTCCCTTCCTATTAAATAAGGAGAGAGAGAGAGGGAGTCAGATTTTAAGTTACCAAATATAGTGAATAGGAATTTTAGGGAGAGAGAGCTTCGTGAGAGAGATAAGGAAATTTGTTGGAACAAATTTGAGAGGTATACAAGGAAACCTCTAAAATTTATTCTCTTATTATATTTTTCTTAGATAAAATCCTACATATCTGCACTCACTTTGATGTGATGCCCTTGCCTTTTAAAGTGAATAATCAATCCTCCTATATAAATACTAATGCAATTAATACATGAAACAATAAATTTAATGTTGAACTTACGAATTGCTATGCAAACGTGTTAGGTTTTGGAAAACCTATCGTTGTAGTTTGAAAGCGAATAACTCGTGTTCAACAAATAAAATTTATACCAAAATTTAAATTCTGGGTCGAACACAGGGAGGCTACGTCGATCTATATTCGCAATTATATTTTTTTTTAGAATTTTTGAAAAGCGACGTTATATAATTACAATGAAACTATCAGACTAAAAGGAAGAGAGAGAGAGAGAACACGCATTCAATATTTCAAAATGTTTATACAATCAAACCAAATAAAAATTACACTAGAAAGCAGGAAATTAGCTACACTAGAAAGCAGGAAAATTCTATACTAGAAAAGCTGTAAAGAAGAATGGGAGAGAGAAGTTATCATTCTTAACGATCGCTTGGAGGACAAGCTGGACAGGACGACGCCTGGATGAAGGAGGACGAAGCAGGACGAAGGAGGATAAAGCAGAAGAATAGGAATAGAGCAGCACGGCGTCATCGTCGCAGGATCCACTTTCGAAGGGGGACAAAAATTTGGACTTTATCTCGTGAGGAGCATCCCGGGTGTGGGACAAGCTTCTCTTGAGCTTTGGAGAGGTAGAGAAGAGAAGGAAGGGATGAGAATTTCGTGTGGAGGGGGTCTCCTTTTATAGTTGCAAGGAGTGGGGGCAAATTGGTCATTACATCTTTAAAACATTAAATGAGGGTTCTTTAGTGACAGATAAAACCGTCGCTAAAGCCCCAACATGGGCGTAGTGGCTGCTGCCCACGCGCGCCCGCTCAGCTGCTCTCTCTCTCAATGCATCCGCATGTTCAACAAATCTCAGTCGTCCGATCGCGAGATTGGACGGCTGTGATTGTGCCTTCGCCCGCTGCTGCGCGCCTGCCCCAACGCGTGTGATGGTGTGTCCTCGCCTCACATGAAATAGCGCATGGGCGCTATTGGAAGATCTTAGCCGCCCGATCAAGATCCAATGCACGGCCGCGCCCACTCGCCCGTGCCCTTTGCCTCCTCGTTGCGGCTCAAACCCACGTCCGCTGCTCGCGATAGCGCCCTCGCCCACTACGCTGCGAAGCGTGGATTGTCGCACGGGCGATTTGTGTGCAGCCGTTCATAGCCATTGGATCAAGATCCAACGGCGGAGAGGGGGCGGATGCGGAGGCTTCAGTGGTTGCATGCGGGCGTTTCGGCGGCCAAGATGGCACCACATGGTGCCATTTGGCCGTCCATCTTCTGGATGTTGTAGATGGTGCCACGGATGTCGGATTGACTCGATTTTTACGTCGTTAGGCTGCGATCGTCGATCCGAATTCATCTGTGCACTCGGATTTGTCATTTGAAGTGCGGATTTACACTATCCTGACCCTTGATCTTCTAGGGTTCCCAGGTCACTATCTGATGCTACGGATGCCTGATTAGGGTGATCTTGGAGTCGTTGAACTCCAATCGTCGCCCTGATTACATCCATACAATTGGATCTTCGATTTGAGGCCCCGATAAAAAGTTCGCCCTATCCAAGCACATAAAAGGAGACAATTAACCTCCATTTTATTCAAACTACTCTAAATGCAAGATGATGCATGTTATGCAATATTTATAGCATGCAATGCAATCCTATGCTTAATAACATGCATAAATAGACATCTTAAGTAGTGTAAATGTGTTTACATCATACCCCCATGCCTATATTTTGCTAGTCCCTAGCAAAAACTATATACTATTTATAAAAGAATTAGGTTGGATTATTTGGGCTTGAGTTATTTTCAATCATTAAGAAATTATCTACTTAGGATCTGAACTTTCAAAGACACTACAGTGCCCGAGTATCTGCCAAAATGCAGACCGCCTCAAACCCTCTCCTTATTCAAAGAAAATTTTCTTTTTCTCTTTTTACTCTTTTCTAATTTTTTTGGATTTTCAAATTTTAGGGTTTAAGAGTGGTTTTCTACGGCCATTCAACTCACCCAAGATTTGATGAGAACCCTAAGTTTTAAGCATCTTATTGTGATTGTGATAGACTCGTTGATCGGCAATTAAAATGGACTTCAGATTTCTACACCTCTAAGTGACCTAAAAAAAAAAGAAAAATTCTGCCTAAAGGTGTATCTTTACAATCGGTAGCTTTCTCCCTACTTTTATTTTCTTACGGGGTCAACACAAGGGTGAATCCATTGTATATCTCCCCGGTTTATTCTACTTCTCCGCTTCTTCCTAAGTGTTTTGGGAATTTTTTTCGTGCATTTACTGAGCTAGGTTCTGGACAACCGGTCAATGAGCTGTTACCACCGAGAACTTTCCAGCCATACTCATGCGGGAAAGTGTGGCTCATTTATTTTTTTTCTTTTCTCCTTTTGATTTTTTTTTTTTTAAGTAGGTGGCTTCCATGGTCTAAGATTTACCTAAAGGCAGTAAAAAAGAGAAAGGTCCAGTGACTGGGCTCTAGACAACCTACCTATGGGCAGTTACCCACGATAACTTGCCAGCCATATCACCTTAGAAGGTTCATTAGCTACGCAATTTTCATTAGAATTGCCGAACAACGAGTCAGTGCAAAGAAAGTGTGTAGATGCTTAAAACTCAGAAATTCCCTCAAATCAGAGGGTGGGTTGATAAGTCGTGTACTTATCACCCAAACTTATTTATTCCAATTACGATAGAATTAAGATGGCGAGGACTCGAAAGACAAATCCACATTTTAGTGGATACACGAGCTAATTAATTCCAAAGAACTAAAGGGTCTTTGTGTTCAGATCCTAATATAAAATTTCTTAAGATTGAAAAGTCCTAATGTCCAACTAATCCTTCCTAATTTTGATTTTTTTTTAATATAAATAAGAAGAGAAAAACAAATTACATGAATTTCACAAAGCTGACCAAATGATTCAAAAATGAATCCACCCCCCCGAGCCTAGCTGATGCAATGTCCTCATTGAAAAAGAGACATGAAAGAAAGGGTAGAATATGAAAGATGTCACCTGAATATGAAGCTCGTATCAGCCTTGTGTCATATGTACAACTGCTGAGTTTAATGCCATCAGCTAGGTGAAGTTCAACCAAAGAAGTCACAGAATGGCTAGAGCAACTGAGTCTGAGACTCGTTCTGGAAGAATATGGTCAACAACAGGCTTCAGACATTGATCATTGACTTTAAATGTGTTAGTCGTCTTTGGGTCAGAAATCTAAACAGCACCATTTGGAAAAATCTGATCAATTATGAATGGGCCATTCCATTTAGATCTAAGTTTGCCAGGAAAGAGCTTAAGTTTAGAATCGAATAACCAAACCTTCTAGTTTGGCTCAAAGCTCTTGCAGGAAATCAATTGATCATGTAGAGCTTTGGTCCGAGCCTTGTAGATCTTGGCATTCTCATAAGCATCATTCTAAGCTCCTCCAACTCAGATAGTTGGAGTTTCCTGGTCTTCCCAGCTAGATTCAGATCTAAATTGCATTGTTTGATTACTGTAACGACCCGGTTCCCGAGTCCCTACGAGACACGAGAACTGGACCGACTCGACTAATCCCAAGACCTAGTCGTCCAACGAGGAAGTAACCAAAAGACAGTAAAATAACCACATTCAGCATGAATATAACTAACAGTAAGAAAGTACAGCAGTAAGGAAAGAAACTACTACAGTAGGTACCACCACAATAGTAAAACAACATTTATCATATAACAAGAACTGCAGGTAAAGAAGGTACAGCGGAAACAAAGACTACTCACTAGAACAGAAACAAAAGAGGTACAAAAGGCTGTGGTAACTCTACTGGACCCTACTCGGCCCAGCGTCCTCTGCAGCCGCCGACCCTGGCTGCTCAACACCTGGTCCTGAAAAAGGTAACGAGTGTAACACATCAGCAAAACGCTGAGTAGAGTGGCAAACTAACTAAAGGCAACAGTAGAGTGTACAGTAGCTGTTATGTTCTATTACTTCCTTTATTCACATCTTTCAATTTTTCTCACTATTTCATTTATTTCTCAGATCCTTTACTTGATCTCGAATGTCCTCGTGGGAACGATCTTGATTACAGTCTTTTCCAAAAGTAGAAGTAGCACGTGGTGCTCTCCTGGCCGGGAGAGTCCCCTGTGGTGATCCTACCCTCAGTCAACCACCCCAAGGTCACTGACAGACGTAACGGTGACTACGGCATGCGCGATAAACGCACAGGTAGCTAGCCCGCACTAGCACGCAGTCAGTCGTTTCCGTTAACGGGTGCGCCCAAAGCACAGCACGAAACCAGGGCAGAGCCCTCTCAGTAACAGGGGTCCAACCCCTCCACAGTAACCAAACCGGGGCCTTGCCCCTCCACAGTCCGCGCACCCTCGCCTGACTACCCTGGTTTGCCCTAGTGGGCCTAACAAGTCGGTGAAGGAGGCTAGCAGAACCCCGGGGCCCGTGGGGTAGCTAGTACTCTCCTAACACTACTAGCTCTCCTCGGTACTACGTACACGAGGGCCAACAAGTCGGTACAGAGTGGCCAGTCCTAACCCCCGGGTCCCTGGGGTGGCTAGCTCAGCTCTGCACTAAACAGGGGGACAGTCGCTCTCCTTGGTACTCCGTACTCAAGGGCCAGCTCACTTCCCCAATTCTATTCCATTCGCTTTCCAGGAGTTCTACTCCTCCTTCCCCGTAGGGTTCCAGAACATCTTATGTCTTACTTTCCAGTTTCACGTTCTTACCAACCATGATCCCAATCATGTTTCTTTATTCATAATAGGCAGCTGTGAATTCAATTTACAGGCAGCTTCATATATTCCTTTCCATTTTTCCAAGACTGCATTATTATATATTCCACTAGTTTTTCCATCCTAGGATTCATGCCATATCCTAGGGTCTATCATACAATCTAGTTTTCCGGTCCTAGGATTCATGCAACACCTAGGAACTATCATTCCATATATTTCTCATTCCTAGGATTCATGCAATGTCCTAGGTTCTAGTTATGGTTCCATACTTTAACAAATTTTATTTCTACTTAAAGCCAGTCTACCAGGTACAACGGGAGTAATGGGAGCGTGATCGGGAATCCCGCGTGCCTCCGCGACTCTCAAGACTGCAACCGAACGAGGACCTATCACAAGGATCAAACACAAGGAGTGTCTCAAAATAGTGTATAGCTACTGTAGATGGGTAGAGGAATTAATTCTGAAAAGAACGCAACTCGAATCGCGGAAAACGGAGCCCGAACGGGTCCTAAACAGGTCGAAAAAGACGATACTGCGCAAAATCAGACGTCTAGAACTCCTTCCAGACGTCTTAAAAAGTGGATCAGAGAATTACCTGTTCAGCGTGGTTTCCCAGACGTCCAGAAGTCTGCGGGGACGTCTGCCTAGCTCCCAGACGTCTGATGGTCACTCCGGACGTCTGGAGGTCACTTCAGCCGTCTGGTACAACTTCCAGACGTCTGATTCGCAATGGATGGCGAATCAGTGAACCTGCGCACAGCCAACTCCCTCCCTTAGTACGGTCAGTCGACAGGAAGGAAGGAGAAGGCGGTAAACTCACCTTTCAGACGTCTGTATGATCTTCCAGACGTCTACCTCACCGTCTGGCTGTCAACCCAGACGTCTGATTCTGGAAATTTTTCCAGAATCAGGGCGCTGCTCGGCCTCCGCTCGCGACGCCGCCCGCGTCGCACCTCGCGCTCCTGTTGCTCAGACCGTAGCAGGTCCCTCTCCGCGTCGCTCCACGCCCCTGCGCCCTCCGCCGGCCGGCCAAGCCGCTCCGGCGAGCTTGCCCTCACGGCAGAGCTCCGCCCTCGCACGCCGCACCTCCACGCTCACTGCAGCCGTCGCTGCCGCCCTCGCGTCCGCTCGCTCTCGCGCACAGGAAGGAGAAGAAGGAGGAGACGGTGGAGACGGGAGGGGAGGCGTGGCGCTTTTAAGGCCTTGCGAGGAGGAGAGAGGAGGTGGTAGGCCGCCTGCAATTGCAGAGAGAGAGAGGGAAAAAGAGAGAGAGAGAGAGGAATCGCGGGTCTGCACGCACAGGCGCGCAGAAGACTCTCACGTGCGAAAACAACTGTTTTCCAGACGTCTGGAAACGATCCCAGACGTCTAGATCTCCTCCCAGACGTCTTAAAAGACGTCTGGGGCACGCGTTCGTTACAATATAACAAACTCAAAGGAAGTTTCGTCCCCGAAACTTGCGCCAACTAGGGTGTGGGAGAAAGATGTCCAGATAACCATAACAAACTCAAAGAGGACCGAAGCCGATCCGAAAAGACGTACCCGCGAAAAGCTCCGGGTACCGCTCCCGCATTGCCGCCTCAGGCTCCCAGGTAGCCTCCTCGTACCGCTGGCTCCTCCACAAAACCTTTACCAGGGGTACTTGCTTTCGTCTCAACCTGTGGACGGCTCGGTCTAGGATCTGCACTGGCCGCTCGGGGTAGGTCAGGTCGTCGCTCACCTCGACGCTCTCGTGACTCAGTACGTGGCTGGGATCGGCTACGTACTTCCTGAGGTTGGACACGTGGAACACATCGTGCACACCAGAAAGCTGCGGGGGAAGGGCAAGTTTGTAAGCAACGGGTCCAACTCGCTCCAGGACCTCAAAGGGCTCCACGAACCTCGGTGCGAGCTTCCCTCTCACCCCAAACCGCTGTAAGCCCTTCATGGGCGAAACACGAAGGAAGACGTGGTCCCCAACCTCGAACTGCACCTCTCTGCGTTTGCGATCCGCGTAGCTCTTCTGTCTGGTCTTGACAGTGCGGAGTCGTCTGTGGATCTACTCAACTACCTCCTGACTCTGCCGGATCAACCTGGGGCCAACCTCCCACTTGGTCCCCACCTCAACCCAACTCAAGGGTGCCGTGCATTTCCGTCCGTACAGAGCCTCGTAGGGAGCCATGCCGATGCTCGAGTGATAACTGTTGTTGTATGCAAACTCCGCCAGGGGCAGGTGCTCCTCCCAAGAGCCCCTCCAGTCTAGTACACAGGCACGCAAAAGGTCCTCAAGTGTCTGTATCGTGCGTTCTGACTGTCCGTCCGTCTGGGGGTGGTAAGCCGTGCTAAACCTCAACCTCGTCCCCAAAGCCTGCTGAAACTCAGCCCAAAACTGGGACGTAAAGCGGGTATCCTGGTCGGATACGATCTCCCGTGGAACTCCGTGTAGTCGCACCACATCACGGATATACCTCTCTGCCAACTGTGCTGGTCCCAAAGTGACTCGGATCGGCAAGAATCGTGCCGTCTTCGTCAATCTATCCACTATTACCCAGACTGCGTCGTGTCCTCGCTGGGTAACAGGTAAGCCCACCACCAAGTCCATGGTGATGCTCTCCCACTTCCACTCTGGCACTGGAAGCGGCTGAAGCGGCCCTGCAGGCCTCTGATGCTCAGCTTTCACCTGCTGGCACACTAAGCACTGCTGCACGAAATCACCCACATCCCGCTTCATCCCTCTCCACCAAAACTCGCGTCTCAAGTCATGGTACATTTTCGTGTTTCCGGGATGTATGGTGAATCTGGAACCGTGTGCCTCAGTCAGGAGCTCTCTCAACAGCTCCTCGTCTCTGGGAACGCACAACCGTCCCCTCAAGCGTAGCACCTGGTCTGTGAAAGAGAAGTCCCCTGGGTCCCCTGATAGTACTCTGTTGCGCAAAGACTGCAAGTACGGATCGGCCATCTGTCCCGTGATGATGCGGTCTATCAACTCTGGCCTGGTCTGCCATGTCACCGTCACTGCCCCACAGTACCCTCGTAACTCTAGAGGTCGCCAACTGCCCACCTCCTCCAAAAGGATCCAACTCTGTAACTGTAGACTGGCCAAGCGTGCGGGTGCCTTACGGCTCAAGGCGTCAGCCACCACATTGGCCTTTCCCGGGTGGTAGGAGATGCTGCAGTCGTAGTCCTTCAGGAGCTCCAACCAACGTCTCTGTCTCATGTTGAGCTCCTTCTGGTCAAAAAGATACCTGAGGCTCTTGTGATCTGTAAAAATCTCGAAGGTCTCACCGTACAAGTAGTGCCTCCATGTCTTCAGCGCGAAGACAACAGCTGCCAACTCTAGATCATGGGTAGGGTAGGTATGCTCATGGGGCTTTAGTTGCCGCGAAGCGTAAGCGACCACGTGACCCCTCTGCATGAGCACACCTCCTAACCCCTGCAAGGAAGCATCCGTGTACACAACGAACCCGCCACTACTGTCAGGGATGGTGAGCACGGGAGCCAAGGTCAACCTCTCCTTCAACTCCAGAAAACACGCCTCACAGGCGTCTGTCCAAGCGAAAGGCACATCCTTTCGGGTCAACTGTGTCATAGGACGCGCAATCTGTGAAAATCCTCTGATGAACCGTCTGTAGTAACCTGCCAGTCCCAGGAAACTGCGAATCTCAGTGACTGAACGCGGTCTCTCCCACCTGAGCACTACCTCGACCTTGGCGGGGTCCACCACCAGGCCGTCTCCAGAGATCACATGACCCAAAAAGGTCACCTCCCTCAACCAGAACTCGCACTTGCTGTATTTGGCGTACAGCCTGCGTCGTCTCAGAGTGTCCAGAAAAATTCGCAAGTGCTGTCCGTGCTGCGTCCGATCTCTAGAATAGATGAGTACATCATCTATGAAAACCACCACAAACTGGTCCAAGTACGGTCTAAACACCCGGTTCATCAGGTCCATGAAAGCAGCGGGGGCATTGGTCAGCCCAAACGGCATGACCAAAAACTCGTAGTGTCCGTACCGGGTGCGGAAAGCTGTCTTGGAGACGTCGGTCTCCCTGATCCTCAACTGGTGGTATCCAGACCTCAAGTCGATCTTGGAAAACACCGTGGCACCCCGCAACTGGTCAAACAAATCGTCAATCCTCGGCAGCGGATATCTGTTCTTGATGGTGACCCTATTCAGCTGTCGGTAGTCCACACAAAGGCGTAGGGTCCCATCCTTCTTCACAAACAGTACCGGGGCTCCCCAGGGAGACGCACTGGGCCTCACGAAACCTTTCTCCAAAAGGTCCTGCAACTGGGACTTGAACTCTCGTAGCTCAAGCGGTGCCATTCTGTATGGCGCGGTGGAGATGGGGCTGGTCCCTGGTACTAGTGAGATCTCAAACTCGATCTCACGCTCGGGCGGTAGTCCTGGTAACTCGTCTGGAAACACGTCGGGGTACTCTCTGACCACCGGGATGCTCTGGAAGTCTGCCACGGGGCTGTGCTCTGCCACCACACAAGCTAGGAAGCCCTCACACCCCTGGCTCAAAAGTCTCGCCGCCCGAAGTGCCGAAATGCACCTGAAACCTCCGTCCACTGGCTGCCCGTGAAAGTCGAAAGAAGGCAACTCCGGAATGGAGAAGACAATCTTCCTCTCAAAACAGTCTACCAAGGCGTGGTAAGCGGACAACCAATCCATCCCCAGAATCACTCCAAAGTCCATCTGTATCATAATCAGGTCAGCTGGCAGGCTATGTCCCCCGATGCTGACCTCGCAACCCGTGTACACCTCCTCAGCTACAAACAGCCGACCACTCGGACCTCTGATTACGAACGGATTCTCTAACAGTGTATAATCCTGGTCCAAACTAACTGCGAAACTGGCTGCGACAAACGAGTGCGTAGCGCCGGAATCGAAAAGCGTGTAAACGAGTCTGCCAGAAACTGAAACCATACTTGCTACCACGGATCCTGATGCTCTGGCGTCCCTGTGTGTTAGGGCGTTGATACGCCCCTCAGCCCTAGGTGCGGACGAAGCAGCCACACTCTGCGTCGGACGGGTAGGTGCTGGCCGGTACCCTCCTCGCGACTGCTGTCCTCCTCCTCGCGCCTGGGAACTGCGGCCTCCTGCGCGCCCTCCAATGCTCTGCGCGGGAAGTATCTGCTGACCTCCTGCCCTAGACGGGCAGTCCCTCCTGACGTGGCCCGGCTGGCCACACTGGCAGCAGAGGGGAACCCGACTCCCGCCCTCAGTGAGTCCCTGCTGTTGGCTAGGCGGGGGTCCGGTGCTGGCGACTGGCCCCTGTCGAGGGCCCCCAAAGGCCACTGATGGCCCTGCACAGCGTGACGACTCTCCCGCGGACGCCACGTGTCTCCGTTGAGTTCTCCTAACACGCCGAGTGTGGCGGCGAAAATCTCGTTCCACCACTAACTCCCCTGTCGTACGCTCGGAAGGGGGAGGGGGTGGCGACGTGGGTGGAAGCTGAAATTCTTCTCGAACCACCTCTCGAATCAGTTGAACGAGGTCCGGAGACGGTATGCTCAGGAGAAGAGGAGGGGTAGTAAGTACTCCAAGTTCGACACATCTGTCCCTCGGGCCCCGACCTCGGCCGCGGCCCACCCTCCTAGCTCCACGACGAGGCATCTCCTACAATGGAGACGCGAAACAAAGTGAAAAATGTCAAAACAGACGGCACCTAACGAAGCTTCTAAGAGCTCATGTCAAGAGATATGTTGTGGTGGCTACTCTAGCTATAAACATGTGAATTGGTTATCTTCCAGTCAGTTGATTCACTTCTCGGGACGACTTTGCTCTGATACCATCTTGTAACGACCCGGTTCCCGAGTCCCTACGAGACACGAGAACCGGATCGACTCGACTAATCCCAAGACCTAGTCGTCCAACGAGGAAGTAACCAAAAGACAGTAACATAAACCACATTCAGCATGAATATAACTAACAGTAAGAAAGTACAGCAGTAAGGAAAGAAACTACTACAGTAGGTACCACCACAACAGTAAAACAACATTTATCATATAGCAAGAACTGCAGGTAAAGAAGGTACAGCGGAAACAAAGACTACTCACTAGAACAGAAACAAAAGAGGTACAAAAGGCTGTGGTAACTCTACTGGACCCTACTCGGCCCAACGTCCTCTGCAGCCGCCGACCCTGGCTGCTCAACACCTGGTCCTGAAAAAGGTAACGAGTGTAACACGTCAGCAAAACGCTGAGTAGAGTGGCAAACTAACTAAAGGCAACAGTAGAGTGTACAGTAGCTGTTATGTTCTATTACTTCCTTTATTCACATCTTTCAATTTTTCTCACTATTTCATTTATTTCTCAGATCCTTTACTTGATCTCGAATGTCCTCGTGGGAACGATCTTGATTGCAGTCTTTTCCAAAAGTAGAAGTAGCACATGGTGCTCTCCTGGCCGGGAGAGTCCCCCGTGGTGATCCTACCCTCAGTCAACCACCCCAAGGTCACTGACAGACGTAACGGTGACTACGGCACGTGCGATAAACGCACAGGTAGCTAGCCCGCACTGGCACGCGGTCAGTCCTTTCCGTTAACGGGTGCGCCCAAAGCACAGCACGGAACCAGGGCTGAGCCCTCTCAGTAACAGGGGTCCAACCCCTCCACAGTAACCAAACCGGGGCCTTGCCCCTCCACAGTCCGCGCACCCTCGCCTGACTACCCTGGTTTGCCCTAGTGGGCCTAACAAGTCGGTGAAGGAGGCTAGCAGAACCCCGGGGCCCGTGGGGTAGCTAGTACTCTCCTAACACTACTAGCTCTCCTCGGTACTACGTACACGAGGGCCAACAAGTCGGTACAGAGTGGCCAGTCCTAACCCCCGGGTCCCTGGGGTGGCTAGCTCAGCTCTGCACTAAACAGGGGGACAGTCGCTCTCCTTGGTACTCCGTACTCAAGGGCCAGCTCACTTCCCCAATTCTATTCCATTCGCTTTCCAGGAGTTCTACTCCTACTTCCCCGTAGGGTTCTAGAACATCTTATGTCTTACTTTCCAGTTTCACGTTCTTACCAACCATGATCCCAATCATGTTTCTTTATTCATAACAGGCAGCTGTGAATTCAATTTACAGGTAGCTTCATATATTCCCTTCCATTTTTCCAAGACTGCATTATTATATATTCCACTAGTTTTTCCATCCTAGGATTCATGCCATATCCTAGGGTCTATCATACAATCTAGTTTTCCGGCCCTAGGATTCATGCAACACCTAGGAACTATCATTCCATATATTTCTCATTCCTAGGATTCATGCAATGTCCTAGGTTCTAGTTATGGTTCCATACTTTAACAAATTTTATTAATACTTAAAGCCACTCTACCAGGTACAACGGGAGTAATGGGGGCGTGATCGGGAATCCCGCGTGCCTCCGCGACTCTCAAGACTGCAACCGAACGAGGTCCTATCACAAGGATCAAACATAAGGAGTGTCTCAAAATAGTGTATAGCTACTGTAGACGGGTAGAGGAATTAATTCTGAAAAGAACGCAACTCGAATCGCGGAAAACGGAGCCTGAACGGGCCCTAAACGGGTCGAAAAAGACGATACTGTGCAAAATCAGACGTCTGGAACTCCTTCCAGACGTCTTAAAAAGTGGATCAGAGAATTACCTGTTCAGCGTGGTTTCCCAGACGTCCAGAAGTCTGCGGGGACGTCTGCCTAGCTCCCAGACGTCCGATGGTCACTCCGGACGTCTGGAGGTCACTCCAGCCGTCTGGTACAACTTCCATACGTCTGATTCGCAATGGATGGCGAATCAGCGAACCTGCGCACAGCCAACTCCCTCCCTCAGTACGGTCAGTCGACAGGAAGGAAGGAGAAGGCGGTAAACTCACCTTTCAGATGTCTGTATGATCTTCCAGACGTCTACCTCGCCGTATGGCTGTCAACCCAGACGTCTGATTCTGGAAATTTTTCCAGAATCAGGGCGCTGCTCGGCCTCCGCTCGCGACGCCGCCCGTGTCGCACCTCGCGCTCCTGCTGCTCAGACCGCAGTAGGTCCCTCTCCGCGTCGCTCCGCGCCCCCTGCGCCCTCCGCCGGCCGGCCAAGCCGCTCCGGCGAGCTCGCCCTCACGGCAGAGCTCCGCCCTCGCACGCCGCACCTCCGCGCTCACTGCGGCCGTCGCTGCCGCCCTCGCGTCCGCTCGCTCTCGTGCACAGGAAGGAGAAGAAGGAGGAGACGGTGGAGACGGGAGGGGAGGCGTGGCCTTTTTAAGGCCGCGCGAGGAGGAGAGAGGAGGTGGCAGGCCGCCTGCAGCCACAGAGAGAGAGAGGGAAAAAGAGAGAGAGAGAGGAATCGCGGGTCTGCGCGCACAGGCGCGCAGACGACTCTCACGTGCGAAAACAACTATTTTCCAGACATCTGGAAACGATCCCAGACGTCTGTTCAGACGTCTGGACCTCCTCCTAGACGTCTTAAAAGACGTCTGGGGCGCGCGTTCGTTACAATTGCCCAGAATGCCTTGTGTTCAATCTCTATGGGTAGATGGCACGCCTTTCCATACACCAAACGGAATGGAGACATGCCGATGGGCATTTTATACGCCGTACAGTAGGCCCAAAGAGCGTCCTCAAGATTTTGAGTCCAATCCTTGCAATCAGGCCTAACCATTTTTTGCAGAATGTTCTTGGTCTCTCGATTGGAGATCTCGACTTGTCCATTCGTCTGGGGATGGTAAGGTGTGGAAATTCGGTGATTAACCCCGTATTTGGCCAATAAATTCTGGAATTGGGCATTAGTAAAATGAGTGCCACCATCACTGATGATAGCCCTCGGAATCCCAAACCTACTGAAGATATTTTTCTTGACAAAATTAATGACCACCTTGTGGTCATTAGTTCAGGTGGGAATCGCCTCAATCCATTTGGACACATAATCAACAGCAACAAGAATGTATTGATGTCCAAATGAAGGGATAAAGGGTCCCATGAAATCGATACCCCAAACATCAAAAATTTCGACAGGAAGAAGAGGGTTTAGGGTATCATGTCTCTCTTAGTTATGCTCCCGAGTGCCTGACATCGAGAACATGACCTTGAGAAATCCTGGGCATCCTTGAATAAAGACTGCCAATAGAAGCCAGATTGCAAGATTTTTGCAGCCATCTTTTTCCCAGAGAAATGTCCACCACACCCAGATGAATGGAAGAACTCAAGTATACTATTGAATTCATTCTCCGGTATACATTGGCGAATAATCTGATCAGAGCCGATGAGATACAGTTCAGGGTCCTCCCAGAAGTAGTATTTGGCCTCAGATTTGAGTCTATCCCGTTGTTGCTTGGTCCAATCCTGGGGGATTCGACCAACAGCCAAATAGTTAACAATGTCAGCAAACCATGGGGTGTGGACACCTAAAACTGTAAGAATAGTTTCGTCCGGAAAAGTGTCGGCAATCGGAATGTCTGATGAGTGGCTACTCATCATAGCTAAAAGGCCGAAATTAAGCTAGATACTAAGCAAAATAATATCAAATTAACACATAAAAAGGGTTAAGTGTGGGAATTAAAGAAAAGACCTAAAACTTTTAATGTGTGTTAAAATCTCCTAATTAGGTCACAAAAATGAGATATTCTGAAAACTAAAGAACAAATGATGATCCATGCATCAATTGAACACATAAACAAGTTTGAAAAGATAAATCAGAAGTAAAATCAATGTCTTAAATGTTCAATTAAGCACATGTAAAAATTTGAAAGCAATTGGACATCATTTAGGCTTAGAAATAAATAGATTACAATTAGGTCCTTCATGCATTACATTTCTACCCTTCAAAACTCCTTCTTGGACCTTTTTGCAAGCCGCAGGGACCCTTCTGTATGACTGCAGGGCCCTTCCGGTTATAGTTCTTCTCACTTTTGGACCTGCACGCTATTCTTCTACCCCTTCGTTTAAGGGTCTTCCTGCAAGTTTTCCCTCATTTCAGAGAGAAGCCTGTGTTCTTCACGCGCACTGTAGCGCGCGAAGAACACAGCCATTCTCGACCGTCCATCGCACTTTTGATCTCGATCTGCGGCTGGAATCAAATGGAACCTTCGCGCGATTCGGTGCGTGCGTTCACCTCTCTTCCCAGATCTCATCTGACGGTCAGATCTCTCTCTTGACTCGCCGCGCGCTCTACCCATCTCATCCTCACCGCCGGCCTGATTCTGATTAACCTCACCCTTGCGGTGATCTCAGTCACTGAGCTGCTATTTAAGCACCTCAGTGGTGTCGCGCGCAAGGGATCGCTCCCTCCTACATCTCTTAGCGATCAATTCTTCCACTCCAGTCTCTCCCCCTCATCTAGACCCTGATTTCACAGCCACCGGCTGTGGAATCATCGCCTGCTCTCGACCCTCCTCGTCGCTAAGGACCTCGTAGCACCTGAGGACGACCTTGGAGTCTCACTAGCAGACTCTTCCCTCCGCTGGAGTCACCCTCCTCCTTTCTTCCTCCTTAGCCGCCGGCTAAGGACCCATAGGTCCCATTCTTCCTTTTAGTTTAGTTTTTAATTCTGCACAAGTAGTTGTAGATTTAGTTTGCAGTAGTTTAGAATAGATTTAGTTTTAATTGTTAGTGTTTAATGTTAGCTGTAGTTAGATTAGTCTTAGGAGTAGAATTAGTATTAGATCCCCTCCCTCACCTCCTCTGATCAGTCCAGACCAGAGGGGAAGAATCATCTGTTCACTGTTCAATTTATCTCCCTCTTCATGTTTTGTTTTTCCATCATCCAGATTCTGATTCTTGTTTTTTTTTTCCTTTTGAACGACGAATTTTTCATCCATCACCCACACATCCTGACCAAATTTTAGATCTGATGGCACACTGCCTCAGATCTGAAAGTGGCGTCACAGGCACCATTTAGGGCTTCTCACTCACTCCATTTGTTTCACAAAAGCCCCTCTGTTTTAAATGGATTGCCTCAGTTTGTCAGAGCACTTTTGATCTGGATTTTAAAGGATTTTTACTCTCTGAAATGTTTTGACAGATCTGACAAATTGAAATGATTTTTGGTTTTCATTGTAGGCAAGGATTCTGAGAAGTTCTCTGGTGACAGAGAACCAATCAGAAGAGCCTTTCATGATTCTGTTTATACTTTGTTTTGAATGCATTCGCCAGCTTCCATTAAATTTCCTTAATGCATTCTTAGTCTCTTTTTGCTATTTCAGAACTGCCATGCACTATTTGTGTTGATGATCATTTCTGTATGGTGATTCTCTAACCTAAGGAGTTTTCCATACTCCTTAAGGTTGCAAGAAACTGGGATTGTGTTTCTTTGGTTTTAATTGATTGAGCTAAGTCTTCCTTCATGCTGTCTATGGCATTAGGAAGACTAACTCAATGCCATTTGCTGTTTTGATCTGAAAGGATGCTTCTGATAAGGTTTTTTCCAATGAGTGTTTGAGCTGAATTTACATGAGATTTTCGTGAGATTTAAACCCCTTTCAGATTTGGATTTCAACTCTGTAAATTGTAGTTTGTTTTGAATTTTATCTTACTCCCAGTTACACAGCAATATGCTGCATCTAGCAGCTACATTCCCCTCTTCTCTAAACTCCCTTCTTCTCTAAATTTCCCTCTTCTCTGTAGAATACTTCCCCCCTTCTTCAAGTGGACCAACTGCAGTAGCAGTTAGCCATTTGACAGTGGCTTAAGCCACTGCCACTGTAAATAACACTAAAACAGCACATTCTTCTCTTCTCCATCTCCTCTGACAGTAGCTGAAGCTGCTGCCCAAACTCAAATAAAAACTCAATCAACTCTAATTCCCTAACTTTATACAAAAGCCTAATGGCATAGACTTATTTTAAAACTATAAATACACCCATTCATAGTATTATAACTATAGCATATCAGTTAGATACATAATTATACTGTAAATATGTATAAAACCTGTACAGAAATTCGTATACATATGTAATCTATGTAAAAATATGTATATATACTAATCTAGTATGTATGTATCTATTGATCTATGTATATATATATGTACAGATTTATATTTACTGATTTAGTAGCTAAGTTAATAGGTTAGAGCAATAATCAAGTAAATAAATCTATAAACTTGGGAATATATATATATATGTATATATTAAGTAATTTAAGTTAGTCAAAGTACAATTACACCTAGTATAACTTACTGTAACTTAGTTTTAATTGTAAACACCCAGAATTGCTATTTTAGCCTAAATAAAACATAAATAAATTCGTAAAAATACAATAAAAATATGTATTAAATACTTAAGTATGTAAGTTAAAACTGTTTAAGGTCAATTAGACCATTTACTAATTATTTTATAAGTAATTAACTATTTAATCACCTAAATCAACCTGTATAATCAGCCTAGTTTAGCGAATTTATTTGTATAGTAAATATATTTAAAATTCAAAATTAATTAATCAATTATGTAGTACTATGTAAATATTTTATTTACCATATTTTATTTTACTTTTTTTAATAATTTATGGCCCCCAAATCGAGGGCCAAAAACGCGCACAGACGCAGCTGCGTCTGGTTTCCAGCGCACGATGTGGCACTGGAATAGCGCCACATCGTGGGCTGCAAACGAAACGCAGCATATAAATATAATTTATGTTATAAGCTTACCAGTCGTCATGGCACCGGGCGCCCGAAACGTTACCTGTTCCGTCTGATCCGATAACCCGATTCTGATATGTGCTGAATACTGAATGCGTGATTCCTATGTGGGGCTGGGAGCCCGAGTGTGTGCGAACTTGTTGAAGGCGTTGGGCTGAGGCCCTGCGCTGATACGAAAACGTAATTAAGCACCTAATCTGAGATTAGGGCGCGCTTAGTAGAGGTCTGGTCCCACCGTAAGGGTGCTGTGTATCCCTCGAAAAGCGCACCCGCTAATTAAACACATTTTACACTAAGGACTCTCCACCGCAGCCTCTAAAAGACTACACAGAACAAAATGAAAGGACAGACGACTTAAAAAAAAAAAAAAGATAACACGAGATAACAACAGAAAAGACTCTGTACATATGTAAAATTAAACCCACATAATTACTAACAGAATAAAACGACACTATAAATGTCGCTAAAGACCTCAGTTTGCTTCTTTAGGTTGTATATAGTGTTTTCTGAGATTTAGCGACGTTTATATCTGTCACTAAAACTTATATATATGTCACTATAAATAAATGACTAGTAAGTTAAGTTTTTACACTATGGTATCCTAATGTAGTATGAACTAACATATTAGTGTTAATAGTATAACTTGTAAATACATAGTTTAGAGTATAATAATAGATTGTTTGATGCTTGTTCATAGTTAGCATTTTTGCAAGCACTTCTTAGCAACTAGGTAAATAAAACATTCATTCATTCTTTAAATGTAGAGTTTATTTTTGAATAAGAAGACAATTTTGGAGATAATCAAAGAGTGACCGAATTAAATTCAATAAATTGCCTCCCAGAGAACAACCTGGAACAAAACTAGTAAAAATTAGATAAATAAGCAAATGATAATAATGGTTGTAATGACTGGAACTCACCCATACTCACCACTATACGACATCCTTAATGTTATATTATACACCCTATACTACAACGACATGATCAACAATTATTACCAACAAACATTTACAATCATTACACCATCATATTTTTGGCGCCGTTGCCGGGGAGGCAACGCTCTTTGCACCAAAATTTTCTTTTTATTCTTTTGTATATAGAAATTCTTTATTTCATTCATTCATTCATTATAATTGCTTTTATTTTCCATTGAATTAATTGTGTATACATTCCTTTATTCTTTTACTAATCATTTATTTTTTTCCACAGCACTTGAGGAGGAGTGTCGTCTTCCTGGTGGAGTCGCTGCGCTCCAGATCCGTCTTCCTGGTGGAGTTTTGCCTCGAAGTAGCTGTAGGATTTTAGTATTAGTTTTAGTATAGATAGTTTTAGGTTTATTGATTAGGAGCAATTGTTAGTCATAAGTTGTGAGAGCTTGTTCTCACACAATTTTTGTAATAATTCTGGACTGTCTGGACTTTATTTCTTTATCTTCTTAATTTCTTTCCTTACTTTTGAATTGCATATAAAATTTTTCAGAAAAATCAAAAAATCAAAAAAAAAAAAAAATCAAAAAGACCTCATACTTATCTAGCAGCAGCATAACCCTAGGCATCCATTTTTAGGATTGCATTTCATTCCTGCTAGATTTTAATTCAAGTCAAATCTGCATTAGAAGATTGCTGGAGTCAGGTACGTATTTCTTACCTAACTCTAACTCCTGCCATATTTGCATTTGACTTAAAATTAAAGAAGACCACTACTTGTTCTGAATTTAGTAAAAAGTGAAACGAGCAGCATAGAAAACACATTTTAATCACTTCAATTAAATCAAAAAGGAGATAGCAAAATTGGGTGAAACCATGTTTGAGATTTTAATCGCCTTGTGTTGAATGTTATCGTGCACACAGCACGATCACTTAAGGCCACAATACACGGGTTTCTACCTCATCTTTCTGCAACCACAGGATCTGGATTCGCACGCTCAGTCTTATCCAGATTCCCAGTGGATTTTAGAGGTCTGCACTTCGCTAGGTTTATCTTAGGATACGTACAATTGTTTGAAACAATTGTTTGCGTATAACATACTTTGCGTAGCAGCCTCTAGGAAAAATTTTCTCCGATTCATTTCGATTGATTGGTCTTCTTGAATTGAGATTTTATTGGGATTCTTCTGTTTTATTGTGAACGTTAAAAATCTTTCCCATTGAGTTGGATCGAATTAGAGTAAACGGGATTTCAAAAAAAAAAAAAACCAACTCAATGGAAGGTAGGAGATCCCAAAACCCAGAACTTGTACTCCCCTTGGGTACTGCTACCCAAGCTACTGCATCATCTTCTTTGCCTTCCACTTCTAATCCCTTACCTCCTGAGTCTCAAAATACTTTCCACAATCCCCCTCGCCAAGAGGATGATCTTGATTCTTCACACTTTGAGGATTTTGAAGAACTTCCTCCAGACTTAGTTGCACATCCTCTACCACAGCAACCACCTATCCCTAGGTTCCAACCTCCACCTTATCCTAATCATCCTAATCCACCCCCGGAGAGAGGACCTATGCCTCATCTTCAGCACCTCTTCGATACACAACTACAAATGAATACCTTAACCCAACAGGTGCAACAGCTTGCTCAAGCTGTAAATCTATTAGCTAACCCCCAACCACAACCACTTCAACCTAGAAATCCTCAGGCACCACCCCAACCCCGTAGACCTCAACTACGAGATTATTATAATCCCGCAGTTGCCCAACCAATGCCTGTGGTACGTTATCCCAATGGGGGTCGTGCTGCTGAACTGAAGCCGAACATTATAGCACTCATTCCTCACTTCCATGGACTTGCTTCTGAGGATCCTTTTCAGCATTTAGAGGAGCTGAAGAATCTTGCCCAAACTTTGGGTCCGCAAGGACATGATCAGCACACGCTTTTGATGAAAATGTTCTCCTTTTCATTAAAAGATAAGGCAGCCTTTTGGTTTAGAACACTTGCACGGACTACACCTATAGATTCCTGGGCTTCTTTAGAACATGAGTTCTTAAAGAAGTACTTTCCTGTAGGCCGCACTAATGCCTTAAGGCGTGCCATCACCACCTTCACCCAGAATTCAGGAGAACCTATGCACGAGACTTGGGAGAGATTCCATGAGCTTTTGAGAAAATGTCCCCACCATGGTGTCCCACGCTGGCAACAGGTCCAGATCTTCTACCATGGGCTCCATGATGACACGGAATTTTGTAGATGCCGCTTGTGGAGGCAATTTCCTGTGTCGGGACGAGGACTCAGCCTTTGAACTCTTTGAAGGCATGGCCGAAAACTCTATTAATAATGCTTCAATGAGCGTGTTCAATAGAAAGTCCTCACATTCCCACTCACACACGGGGGTACATGAAGCCCAATCCAGTAGCAAAGACTTAGAGATAGTGGCTAGTCAACTGGATAAAGTGGGCTTAATCGAGAAGAAAGTAGATGAAGTATGGAAATTTCTCTCAAAACACCCATCTTCTTCTTCTCAGTCACCAGCACAAAACACTTCTTCTCAGTTTCCCACAGGGAGGGAAACTGTGAATAACCTTTCTGTGACACAAACTGCATTACCGAATTTTCCATTTCCATATCCTTCACCGGTTGGAGGAACCTTTGTTCCTCCCTTCACTGACTTCCCTGCACCTTTTGGAGCTTCGGAGGAGCTTCATGCCATTCACAATGATCCTTTCACACAAACCTATAACCCTGGATGGCGTAATCATCCAAATTTCTCGTGGTCGGGAAATTCACAAAGACCTCCTTTTCAACAACCTTCTGCACCACCATTGCACAACCCGATCCGAGCACCACCTCCACAATCACACGGATATCCACCGCGTACCTACCAGCAACCCCAACCCAGGCCCACCCAATACTCTCAATCTGGGCCTACACGAGATGACCAGTTGGGGTCTATCATGAAAGCTCTTGCTGATATGCAACAACAGAATATTGCTATGCAGCAGAGACAGGACGCGGCCTTAGCTGAGATGAGAGCCCAGCTATCACACTTGATGGAGTCCCGTCAACCACATTCACTCCCATCCCAAGCACAACCCAACCCTAGGAACATACCTGCTCAAAGGTATGCCCAACCGGGACCAGCACTGCAAAACCAAACACATGACATTTCACAAGCAGTGCACAACACTGAATTCTTCACTGACTCAAATTCTTCTCTTGCACAAACACAACCACCTCTGCTACCTAACAATGATTTACCATCTACCTCTAGAGCTTAACTAAATGCCATAGTCACTAGGAGTGGTAAATGCACACTAGATGCACCTCTTCCAACACCTACCACTTCTAGTTCTGCTCCTCCACTTCCTACTTCTCCTCTACCTATGACTGAACCTCTCACAACTCCAGTACCTTTTCCTGAAGCTTTAAAGAAGAAGGAGAAAGGAAAGAAAAAGACCTGTGTGGCACCTGAGGAGGATTTGCTTAAGCTCTTTGAGCAAGTCCACATAAACATCCCCTTGTTGGATGCAATCAACCACATCCCTCTTTACGCTAAGTTTTTAAAAGACCTATGTACACCTAAGCGTAAAGCAAGAATTCAAAAAGGGAATAGTCCAATCATTCTCTCGGAACAAGCTAGTTCCATCATCTCTAGTACCCTCCAAACTAAGATGAAAGACCCAGGCACCCCTCTCTTATCCTGCATGATAGGTAACACCACATTCAATAGAGCACTACTTGACCTAGGTGCTTCCATCAATCTTATCCCAACCTCTCTACTGACACATTTTGAGGTTGGCAATCTGAAGCCAACCAAGGTGTCCCTGCAATTAGCTGACAGATCAGTTAAGACACCTCAGGGAGTGTTGGAAGATGTCATAGTGCGGGTCAAGGATTTTTACTTCCCTGTAGACTTTATAGTCCTTGACATGGAAGTACCTGAAGATATCCAAAATACACCTATCATTTTAGGAAGACCTTTCTTGGCTACGGCCAAGGCAAACATCAATTGTGAGGAGGGCCTTATAGAATTAAAGTTTGGAGATCAGAAAATAAAAATTGATATTTTTCAGGCCCAAAGAGGACCAACCTGTAGTTTAATTGAAGAAATCTTCTCCCTGGATTCATTGGATCAATTGGTTGAGGACACCTTGATCAATTCATTAAATTTAGAACCTCAACACTCTTTGGACTCTGACTTGACTTCCACTGAGATACCAAATTTAGAGACTGAGGACCTTCCTCCCATTCCATTAGTATCTCTAGGATCTCCTGAAACTTTCACACCTGCTCCTTCTGATCCTGTGCCTGTTGAACTCAAACCTCTTCCTGACTCTCTCAAATATGTTTTCTTAGGACCTGATCAGACCTATCCGGTGATTGTTAACTCTTCCCTTTCTTCTGATCAAGAGTCACGACTCTTATCTGTCCTAAGAGCACATAGGCAGGCTATAGGATGGAGCCTTTCTGACCTTACTGGCATCAGTCCTTCTTATTGCACACATAGGATTTTCACTAAAGAAGGATCTAGACCTACTAGACAGCCCCAGCGTAGATTAAACCCTACATTACAAGAGGTGATAAAAAGTGAAATGATTAAATGGCTGGACAATGGAATTATCTACCCAATTTCTGACAGTAGATGGGTAAGTCCTGTTCAGGTTGTGCCAAAGAAGGCCGGACTTACCATCATCACCACTGATTCTGGAGAAGTCATCCCTACACGCATTGCTAGTTCGTGGCGAGTATGTATAGATTACCGAAAACTCAATCAAGCCACGAAGAAAGATCATTTCCCTTTGCCCTTCATTGATCAAATACTGGAAAGAGTGGCAGGGAATAGATTTTTCTGCTTTTTGGATGGCTATTCAGGATATAATCAGGTGGCAATTCACCCCGATGATCAGGAGAAAACGACATTCACCTGCACCTACGGAACCTTTGCATTCCGTAGGATGCCTTTTGGATTGTGCAACGCACCTGCTACATTCCAGCGGTGTATGTTTGCAATCTTTTCTGACTTAGTAGGTGATTGTTTAGAAGTCTTCATGGATGACTTCTCGGTCTTCGGGAGCACATTTGATGCATGTCTAGACCACCTGACCAAGGTCCTGCAAAGATGCATTAATGTGAATCTGGTACTTTCCTGGGAGAAATCTCATTTCATGGTAACTGAAGGACTTGTATTAGGTCACCTTATTTCTGAGAGAGGAATTGAGGTTGACCGCGCGAAGGTAAAATTGATTTCGGATTTACCACTACCTTCGTCGGTTAAGCAAATTCGATCTTTCCTCAGGCATGTTGGTTTTTATCGCCGCTTTATAGCGGATTTCTCGAAAATAGCCCGACCTCTCACTACTCTCCTCTCTAAAGACGTAGACTTCCAGATCTCTGACGATTGTGTTCATGCCTATACGACACTTCGTGATCTGATTACCAAGGCACCCATACTGCAACCCCCGAATTGGTCTCACCCTTTTGAGATCATGTGTGATGCCTCTAATTATGCAGTAGGAGCTGTCCTTGGTCAAAAATTGGATGGGAAACCCACAGTCATCTATTACGCTAGCAAGACCTTAGATGAAGCTCAGAGGAATTACACCGTCACGGAAAAGGAATTGCTAGCTGTAGTATATGCACTGGAAAAATTCAGACCTTATCTTTTAGGTTCCCACATTATAGTCTACACTGACCACATGGCAGTTCGATATCTTCTCGCCAAGAAGGACGCGAAATCTCGTCTGATTAGATGGATCCTACTTTTACAGGAATTTGATTTAGAGATTCGTGATAAGGCTGGAAAGCAGAATGTGGTAGCTGACCACTTATCCCACCTTCCTTCTGAAGCGATTTCTCCTTCTTTACCCATCTCTGACCACTTCCCTGACGAGCAATTGCTGGTCATTCATTCTGATCTTCCCTGGTATGCTGACATTGTCAACTACCTGGCTTCTGGACTCATCCCCACTAATTGGGTCCGACATCAAAAAGACAGACTTAGATCCGAGGCCAAGCACTATTACTGGGAAGAACCTTGGCTTTTCAAGCATTGTAAAGACCAGATCTTTAGGAAGTGCGTCCCTGATAAGGAGATTAGAAGCATCTTATCATTCTGCCACGACCAGGCGTGCGGCGGTCACTTCTCTGGCAAAAAGACCGCTGCAAAGATTTTGCAGAGTGGTTTCTATTGGCCCACAATCTTCAAGGATGCACACGAATATAGCAGGGCATGTTCACGCTGTCAGTCTCTCGGTAGTATTGGCCGCCGAGACATGATGCCCTTGAATCCGATCATGGTGTGCGAAATCTTTGACATTTGGGGCATTGACTTCATGGGACCTTTTCCTAAATCTTATGGCTTCGAGTACATATTGTTGGTAGTTGAGTATGTTTCAAAATGGATTGAAGCCATCCCCTCAAGGACTAATGATCATAGAGTTGTGACACAATTTGTTCAAGATTTCATCTTCTCTAGATTCGGGGTACCTAAAGCCATCATTAGTGATGGAGGGTCTCATTTTAGAAATACACATTTTCAGTCCCTACTGCAAAAGTATGGGGTGTCACATAGGATTGCTACATCTTATCACCCTCAAACCAATGGACTTGCTGAATTATCTAATCGGGAGATCAAAAAGATTTTACAGACTACCATCCGACCTGATAGAAAGGATTGGTCTTCCTGCCTTTCTGATGCGTTGTGGGCATATAGGATAGCCCACAAAATCCCTTTAGGCATGTCTCCTTTTAGACTTGTGTATGGGAAACACTGTCATCTTCCTGTAGAATTAGAGCACAAAGCCTATTGGGCCATCAGAAAGGGTAACCTAGACTTAGAGAAGGCCGGTGATCTTAGGAAATTACAAATGTCTGAGCTCGATGAATTAAGGAATGAATCTTATGAAAGCTCAAAGATGTATAAGGATAAACTTAAGGCCTTCCATGACCGTCACATTCTTAGGAAATCTTTTCACCCTGGTAAAAAAGTCCTCTTCGACTCTAGACTGAAACTCTTTCCTGGGAAGTTAAGATCAAAATGGATTGGACCTTTCAAAATCTTGAGATTATTTGATAATGGAGCCGTTGAGATCACTGAACTTGACAAATCTGAACCCTTTATTGTTAATGGACAAAGACTGAAACCTTTCATTGAGCCGCATGATCTCAGACTTGTCAATTCCACCATTTCGCTCCTACATTTTGAGCTACCAAACTAAGTTTTCGCCTAGCTGACGGCGTTAAACTTAGCAAACACCTACCCTTTTATATAGCTGTTTTACACCTTTCTTACTCTTGCCCTTATTTGCATATAGTGTCTACCATTGCATTCTGAGCATACATTCATTGACACACATGTCATGCATTTCACTTCCTAGCCCGACTGTTCACTCTGATCCTAGATCAGACTTAAAATCGTCCGCACAGAGATTGTATCTCCTCATTCCGACTTCCTTTCATCACCCAGTCTAGGATAGTGAAAAGCAGAGCATGCATTTGCATCCACCCTTTCATTCAATGAGGACATTGAAACATTTAAGCATGGGGGGGTGTAAATGGTAAACCATTTAAACCAAAATGCAATTGTAGACACAACTATAGTACATATAGTATTATCAAAAAAAATTATATACTTCAAAAAAAAAAAATGAAAAATTTTGAAAAAAATTTTGAAAAAATTACAAAGCTAAAAATACAAAAAAAATAACAAATCAGAAAAATTCCAAAAATACAATAAGGGACATGTACTTCATTATCAAAGGAGGACATTCATTTCAAGAGGGGAGGGAGAGAAAGAAAAAGAAAAAGAAAGAAAAGATAAGTGATCTTATAGCTGAAATAAAAAAATAATAATAATAATAATAGAATAAGTGTCTATGGACATTCAACCGTTACTGGTTTGACCTGCCGGGCCATAGAAGCTTGGTACAAGCTTAGGCTTAATACACTTCGAGCCTTGACAAGATAGACCACAGTCTCTCCTAACTTTAGGATAATTCTTGTACCTAAGTCACCAGTACAGGATTCGTTGGTTTGCTTTGACTTAGGAGTCTAAGTAACCTTGGCTTACACTACACAGTGTTAGGAAAGACCACTTGAACCTAAGCCTCAACCCTTGTGTTCATTAGGGAAGGTGGAGTCCTTACCTGTGCGTGCAGGTAGACTCTTTGTCCTAATCTTTAGTTTTGTGTCTAGGAGAAGCTCTTTCCACAAAAGAAATCCACCCACCAAATACAGTGCGCTCTACCAAATAAGTTTCGGAGACATACTGTTCAAAAAAAAAAAAAAAGAAAGAAAGAAAAAAAAGGGGTCAAGTATGTTCTCTAAAAAGTCTGAAAAACTACTCTTCCACCAAAAATGTTTTCAGGGTTCAAAACAATACCCTGTTTATCCAAAAAAAAAAAAAAAATCTTCTCTGAGCCACAAATACAATAAGGGTTGTGATTGAATACCATCAATTTTTGAGAGTCATCCGAAAACATGAGCTGAAGTTAGGACCAACCTGGACTTAAAAAGAAGTGAAACCCCGGGAATGAGCCTTAGAATTCACCTGGTTAGTCCTGACTTATCACAAAGCACAGCCATAACTTCATAGCATTCTGAGTCTCTGTAAAATCCCCCTGAGTCCTGGAATTCGACTTAAGGTTTAAATATCAAGAATCCTTGTTGGTTGAGAGATGGTCTATGTCATTTAAGCCTCGAGTTCTGGTAGGTTATCCTCAGTAACCAGGTTCTCACAATGTCCAAAAACACAGTTGGTTTATTGAAAAAAGTTTTCAGCTTAAAGATCATCATAAAACACTTAAAAATTTTTGAAAAAGAAAAAAAAGATATCTTTACACACTTACCTTGCTGATACTTAAATTGCCTTACACTTCAACAGATTGTTTGCTAAGGGACTAGCAAAACGTAAGCATGGGGGTATGATGAGTGGCTACTCATCATAGCTAAAAGGCCGAAATTAAGCTAGATACTAAGCAAAACAATATCAAATTAACACATAAAAAGGGTTAAGTGTGGGAATTAAAGAAAAGACCTAAAACTTTTAATGTGTGTTAAAATCTCCTAATTAGGTCACAAAAATGAGATATTCTGAAAACTAAAGAACAAATGATGATCCATGCATCAATTGAACACATAAACAAGTTTGAAAAGACAAATCAGAAGTAAAATCAATGTCTTAAATGTTCAATTAAGCACATGTAAAAATTTGAAAGCAATTGGACATCATTTAGGCTTAGAAATAAATAGATTACAATTAGGTCCTTCATGCATTACATTTCTACCCTTCAAAACTCCTTCTTGGACCTTTTTGCAAGCCGCAGGGACCCTTCTGTATGACTGCAGGGCCCTTCCGGTTATAGTTCTTCTCACTTTTGGACCTGCACGCTATTCTTCTACCCCTTCGTTTAAGGGTCTTCCTGCAAGTTTTCCCTCATTTCAGAGAGAAGCCTGTGTTCTTCACGCGCACTGTAGCGCGCGAAGAACACAGCCATTCTCGACTGTCCATCGCACTTTTGATCTCGATCTGCAGCTGGAATCAAATGGAACCTTCGCGCGATTCGGTGCGTGCGTTCACCTCTCTTCCCTGATCTCATCTGACGGTCAGATCTCTCTCTTGACTCGCCGCGCGCTCTACCCATCTCATCCTCACCGCCGGCCTGATTCTGATTAACCTCACCCTTGCGGTGATCTCAGTCACTGAGCTGCTATTTAAGCACCTCAGTGGTGTCGCGCGCAAGGGATCGCTCCCTCCTACATCTCTTAGCGATCAATTCTTCCACTCCAGTCTCTCCCCCTCATCTAGACCCTGATTTCACAGCCACCGGCTGTGGAATCATCGCCTGCTCTCGACCCTCCTCGTCGCTAAGGACCTCGTAGCACCTGAGGACGACCTTGGAGTCTCACTAGCAGACTCTTCCCTCCGCTGGAGTCACCCTCCTCCTTTCTTCCTCCTTAGCCGCCGGCTAAGGACCCATAGGTCCCATTCTTCCTTTTAGTTTAGTTTTTAATTCTGCACAAGTAGTTGTAGATTTAGTTTGCAGTAGTTTAGAATAGATTTAGTTTTAATTGTTAGTGTTTAATGTTAGCTGTAGTTAGATTAGTCTTAGGAGTAGAATTAGTATTAGATCCCCTCCCTCACCTCCTCTGATCAGTCCAGACCAGAGGGGAAGAATCATCTGTTCACTGTTCAATTTATCTCCCTCTTCATGTTTTGTTTTTCCATCATCCAGATTCTGATTCTTGTTTTTTTTTTCCTTTTGAACGACGAATTTTTCATCCATCACCCACACATCCTGACCAAATTTTAGATCTGATGGCACACTGCCTCAGATCTGAAAGTGGCGTCACAGGCACCATTTAGGGCTTCTCACTCACTCCATTTGTTTCACAAAAGCCCCTCTGTTTTAAATGGATTGCCTCAGTTTGTCAGAGCACTTTTGATCTGGATTTTAAAGGATTTTTACTCTCTGAAATGTTTTGACAGATCTGACAAATTGAAATGATTTTTGGTTTTCATTGTAGGCAAGGATTCTGAGAAGTTCTCTGGTGACAGAGAACCAATCAGAAGAGCCTTTCATGATTCTGTTTATACTTTGTTTTGAATGCATTTGCCAGCTTCCATTAAATTTCCTTAATGCATTCTTAGTCTCTTTTTGCTATTTCAGAACTGCCATGCACTATTTGTGTTGATGATCATTTCTGTATGGTGATTCTCTAACCTAAGGAGTTTTCCATACTCCTTAAGGTTGCAAGAAACTGGGATTGTGTTTCTTTGGTTTTAATTGATTGAGCTAAGTCTTCCTTCATGCTGTCTATGGCATTAGGAAGACTAACTCAATGCCATTTGCTGTTTTGATCTGAAAGGATGCTTCTGATAAGGTTTTTTCCAATGAGTGTTTGAGCTGAATTTACATGAGATTTTCGTGAGATTTAAACCCCTTTCAGATTTGGATTTCAACTCTGTAAATTGTAGTTTGTTTTGAATTTTATCTTACTCCCAGTTACACAGCAATATGCTGCATCTAGCAGCTACATTCCCCTCTTCTCTAAACTCCCTTCTTCTCTAAATTTCCCTCTTCTCTGTAGAATACTTCCCCCCTTCTTCAAGTGGACCAACTGCAGCAGCAGTTAGCCATTTGACAGTGGCTTAAGCCACTGCCACTGTAAATAACACTAAAACAGCACATTCTTCTCTTCTCCATCTCCTCTGACAGTAGCTGAAGCTGCTGCCCAAACTCAAATAAAAACTCAATCAACTCTAATTCCCTAACTTTATACAAAAGCCTAATGGCATAGACTTATTTTAAAACTATAAATACACCCATTCATAGTATTATAACTATAGCATATCAGTTAGATACATAATTATACTGTAAATATGTATAAAACCTGTACAGAAATTCGTATACATATGTAATCTATGTAAAAATATGTATATATACTAATCTAGTATGTATGTATCTACTGATCTATGTATATATATATGTACAGATTTATATTTACTGATTTAGTAGCTAAGTTAATAGGTTAGAGCAATAATCAAGTAAATAAATCTATAAACTTGGGAATATATATATATATATGTATATATTAAGTAATTTAAGTTAGTCAAAGTACAATTACACCTAGTATAACTTACTGTAACTTAGTTTTAATTGTAAACACCCAGAATTGCTATTTTAGCCTAAATAAAACATAAATAAATTCATAAAAATACAATAAAAATATGTATTAAATACTTAAGTATGTAAGTTAAAACTGTTTAAGGTCAATTAGACCATTTACTAATTATTTTATAAGTAATTAACTATTTAATCACCTAAATCAACCTGTATAATCAGCCTAGTTTAGCGAATTTATTTGTATAGTAAATATATTTAAAATTCAAAATTAATTAATCAATTATGTAGTATTATGTAAATATTTTATTTACCATATTTTATTTTATTTTTTTTAATAATTTATGGCCCCCAAATCGAGGGCCAAAAACGCGCACAGACGCAGCTGCGTCTGGTTTCCAGCGCACGATGTGGCGCTGGAATAGCGCCACATCGTGGGCTGCAAACGAAACGCAGCATATAAATATAATTTATGTTATAAGCTTACCAGTCGTCATGGCGCCGGGCGCCCGAAACGTTACCTGTTCCGTCTGATCCGATAACCTGATTCTGATATGTGCTGAATACTGAATGCGTGATTCCTATGTGGGGCTGGGAGCCCGAGTGTGTGCGAACTTGTTGAAGGCGTTGGGCTGAGGCCCTGCGCTGATACGAAAACGTAATTAAGCACCTAATCTGAGATTAGGGCGCGCTTAGTAGAGGTCTGGTCCCACCGTAAGGGTGCTGTGTATCCCTCGAAAAGCGCGCCCGCTAATTAAACACATTTTACACTAAGGACTCTCCACCGCAGCCTCTGAAAGACTACACAGAACAAAATGAAAGGACAGACGACTTAAAAAAAAAAAAAAGATAACACGAGATAACAACAGAAAAGACTATGTACATATGTAAAATTAAACCCACATAATTACTAACAGAATAAAACGACACTATAAATGTCGCTAAAGACCTCAGTTTGCTTCTTTAGGTTGTATATAGTGTTTTCTGAGATTTAGCGACGTTTATATCTGTCACTAAAACTTATATATATGTCACTATAAATAAATGACTAGTAAGTTAAGTTTTTACACTATGGTATCCTAATGTAGTATGAACTAACATATTAGTGTTAATAGTATAACTTGTAAATACATAGTTTAGAGTATAATAATAGATTGTTTGATGCTTGTTCATAGTTAGCATTTTTGCAAGCACTTCTTAGCAACTAGGTAAATAAAACATTCATTCATTCTTTAAATGTAGAGTTTATTTTTGAATAAGAAGACAATTTTGGAGATAATCAAAGAGTGACCGAATTAAATTCAATAAATTGCCTCCCAGAGAACGACCTGGAACAAAACCAGTAAAAATTAGATAAATAAGCAAATGATAATAATGGTTGTAATGACTGGAACTCACCCATACTCACCACTATACGACATCCTTAATGTTATATTATACACCCTATACTACAACGACATGATCAACAATTATTACCAACAAACATTTACAATCATTACACCATCAATGTCCGGACAAGAAGAATCACCTAGGAGTCTCAACAAATGATCCGCTACCACATTTTGTACCCCGATTTTATCCTTGATTTCAAGATCAAATTCTTGAAGAAGAAGAATCCAACGAATAAGCCGGGGTTTAGCATCCTTTTTAGCCAAGAGATGTCTCAAGGCCGAGTGGTCGATATAGATGATAACATGCGACCCTAAGAGATAAGCCCTGAATTTTTCCAAAGCAAATACTACAGCTAGTAATTCCTTTTCAGTAACAGTGTAATTCCTCTGGGCTTCATCCAGAGTTTTACTAGCATAGTAGATGACAGAGGGCTTTTGATCAATTTTCTGACCCAGGACAGCCTCGACCGCATAATCAGAAGCGTCGGTCATTATCTCAAAAGGGGCTGTCCAAATTAGTGGTTGCAAAATTTGAGCACAGGTGACTACCGCTTTCAGGAAATCAAATGCCTTTTGGCATGATTCGTCAAAAACAAACATCGTTTCTTTGGCAAGAAGATTGCTCAAAGGATGAGCAACCTTCGAGAAATCCTTGATGAATCTTCGATAAAATCCCACATGGCCAAGAAATGATCGGATTTGTTTAACAGATGTGGGAGGAGGAAGTTTAGTGATAGCATCAACCTTAGCTTTGTCCACTTCAATTCCCCGTTCAGATATTACATGACCCAAAACGATGCCCTCTTGGGTCATGAAATGGTTCTTTTCCCAGCTAAGGACCAGTCGTGTCTTGATACATCGCTTAAGAATAATTTCCAAATTAGCCAAACAAGAGTCAAATGATTCTCCGAAAATAGAGAAATCATCCATGAAGACTTCCATAAACTCTCCCACCATGTCAGAAAATATGGCTAGCATACACCTTTGAAAAGTCGCAGGTGCATTGCATAACCTGAAAGGCATCCTACGAGAAGCAAAGGTTCCGTAGGGACAAGTGAAAGTAATTTTTTTCTGATCCTCGGGATAGATAGGAACTTGGTTGTATCCCGAGTAGCCATCAAGAAAATAAAAGTACTTCTGCCCAGCTAATTTTTCTAAGATTTGATCGATGAAGGGTAAGGGAAAATGATCCTTTTTAGTGGCTATGTTCAACTTCCTGTAATCAATACAAACCCTCCAAGAGGAAGCTGAACGAGTTGTGACAGATTCTTCTCTCTCGTTAGTCACAACGGTAATCCTGACTTTCTTTGGAACAATCTGAATGGGACTTACCCAGGGACTATCAGAGATTGGATAAATAATTCCTACATCGAGTCACTTGATGACTTCCTTTTTGACCACTTCTCGCATATTTGGATTCAATCTCCTCTGCATTTGGTGAGAAGGGCGGGATCCATCTTCAAAAAATATTCTATGGTTACAGTAAGATGGCTCGATCCCCCTGAGGTCATGAATGGTCCAACCAATTGCCTCCTTATGTTCCTTTAGGACCTTGATCAATTTAATCTCTTGCTCCTTTGTCAATTTAGCACTGATAATCATAGGGAACGTATTTTGAGGTCCTAAAAATTGATATTTCAAATTCTCGGGCAATGGTTTCAATTCAAGCTAGGGTGGGTTGATGATTGATGGTAGGGTAGATGCTGAAGATTCAACAAGAGGAAGTGGTTGTGAGTGAACAAAATCAATAACCTCTTCCGAAGATGTCAGGTCAGCCATAAAGGGTTACGGGTCAAATTCATCATCCAAAGAGGAACTTTCGATTGAAGAAACTGTCAAACAAGTTTCAATATTATCATTATCCTCATCAAGTTCCTCAAAAAATCCACAATCCTTAAATTTGTTGATCACCTTAAAAATATCCAATTTCATTCGTTGGTCCCCAAAGGTGATTTCCATGCTACCGCTTTCACAATTAATGTTGGCCTTTGCGGTAGCCAGGAACGAACGCCCCAAAATGATGGGCGTGTTCCTCAGATTATCAGGTACATCCATGTCAAGGACAAGGAAATCTACAGGAAAATAGAAATCCTTGACCTTAACTATAACATCTTCAATAACGCCTCGTGGGTTTGTGACCGAACGGTCCACTAACTGTAGCGTTACTGAAGTTGGCCGAAGTTCACCTAACCCAAACTTCTCGTAGAGAGAAATCGAAATTAGGTTGATGGATGCACCTAGATCCAAAAGTGCGCTATCAAATGTGTAATCTCCGATAACGCAAGAAATCAAAGGAGCACCAGGATCTCTCTTTTTCTGAGGGAGGTAGTGCAGGATAACAGAACTAGCCTACTTGGAGAGTACCACCTTCCTCGGAACAGATTCTCTCGACTTACGCTTTTGTGTACATAATTCCTTTAAAAATCTTGCGTAAGCCAGTATGTGCTTAATAGCATCAAGGAGAGGGATATTGATCTCAACATTCTTAAATAGATTCAGAAGCTCCTCATTACTATCAACAGACTTCTTCTTCTTTAGTTTGGTTAAGGCTTCAGGAAAAGGAACATGAGTCAGATCTTTGGAATTAGATTCCTGAACCTTGATTTCTCCTCTAGAATTCTCCTCTCTCTCCTCAGGTTCTTCAGGATTCAAAAGATCAGAATAGTGTGGTTGTGGATCCTGAGTCTTCTTACCACTCCTCAAAGTTATAGAATTTGCAGAAGCATAAGAATTTGGGTCTTGGGGAGGGTTAGGAAAGATTGGAGGGGCTTGATTGACCATGAATTATTGATTTACAGAAGAAGAAGAAGACGAGGAACCCTGCTCAACCACCTGAGCATGTACGTGCGGGTCCCTCTGATTTCCGTACCCTTAGGCTTGATTGCCCAAATTCATAATATTTCGTGGGTTGGGTATGGGTTGGGATGGTAGAGATCCGGATTGACAAGAGTTAGCAATGAGCCCGGATTGCAAGTTGTCCAGCGAGTATTTCATTTGCTGCATGAGCTAGAGCATGGATCCTTGCATCTCTACCATTTGACGGTTCAAATCAGCCTGCCCTGCGGGTTGACGGGCATTCCAAGCTGGCTGATTGACCTGAGTCGGAGGCAACTGAGTATATACTTGACCCTGACCCATTGGTCGTTGCGAAGCATAGTTGCCGAGTCGAAATTGGGTCTGCTGCCTCAGATTTTTCCAAGAGAAGTTAGGGTCGTTTCTCCAACCTCGATTATAGGCATTCGAGTAGGGGTTGGATCTAACATTCTCTTTTACAGCGCAGACATCCTCATAAGGTGAGGATGGAGAGAAAGAATGGGAAGGATCAGAAAAACTATGATCAAAGGCCCCAGTTGGGAACTCGTGGGGTTCCGAAAAATGCTGACTCATAAGTTGAGCCGCATCGAGTTGATTCACGAACTCCCATCCAGAAGGAGCTCGTGAGGAATGGAATCCCAAATTTTGGGATTGAGTGGATCGAGAGTTGTTCATAAAATTGCCAGCCATCCACTCTTCCATTCTTTTAGCAACCAAGTCCACCTTATCAAGTTTGTTACAAATCAATTCCATATCAAATGAATGAGAGTCATGGACTTCATTGACATTTGATCTGGGCTGCTGGGACCGGTTAAAAGTATCCATGGAGGCATGATTAATTGAATTCTCACTCATTTCCTCAAATAAATCATGTGCACTATCTGCATCTTTTTTGAGAAAATTGCCTCCGCAAGAAGCATCCACATGATTTCTAAGTTGCTCAATCAACCCATGATAGAAGATCTGCACGAGTTGTCATTTCGGCACCTCGTGGTGTGGACACCTCCACAATAAGTCCTGGAATCGCTCCCAGGTCACATGAAACTGCTCCCTCGGCCGCTGCATAAAGGTAGTGATTGCCCATCTCAAAGCATTGGTACATCCGACTGGAAGGAATTTCTTCAGAAAGGTCGATTTCAACTCATTCCAAGTTGTAAATGGTCTTCCTATTGTCCTATACCAATGCATGGCCTTATCCCTAAGAGAGTGGGGGAAGAGCCTCATGATCATTTGCTCCTCGTTTACATTTCGAGCCTTAGTGGTCTGGACCAAAGTGGTCAAGTCCTCCAAGTGCTGAAATGGATCTTCGGAGCCAAGCCCATGATAATGTTTAATCAGGCTTAACACTTGGGGCTTGATTTCTATGTCACCGGCTGGAATCTGGATGCCGGGATGTTCCCCGTAATTTGAAGGATCATAAAAATCCTTCAAGGGCTGAGTACCCTGCATTCTCTGGAACCATTCCTACATTCTCTGCATTTGTTCCAGCTGCCTTCGAAATTCTTCCTGTGGATTTCCAAGCAAAGGAGGCTATTGTTCGGCCATGGGATCAAATTGACCAAAAACCAATTTGCCCCTCCTAGAATGTTCTAATGGTCCTTCCAATCGAAGATTCAATGACCTTCTTCCCAGCATAAACTAGAAGAAGGTCGGAAGGACTGGGGATAGGGACCCTGCAGCACAACAAAACAAGGCTATCCCTAAGTGGGGTAGCCTAAGGATCCACTGACTCCCAAAACCTACCTTAAGACTGTAAATGATTTACTCTACTTGCGTCTGTTTAATCCAACCAGTTAGGAGGGACTGGGGAGAAGGTTCTTCCTTCGGCTTTCGCCTCCGGTTCCTAGTGTACCCCCCAGCTGCGGTCGTTTGACGCTACTCCCCTAGCTAGACATCAGATTAATCAGTATAAGTAGGTTAATCAAAAACAATCTCAGACTAGGCCCTGAAGAGCGAATCAAACCTTAAGCCAATGTCTACTCAATTTTATTAAGGCCTGGGATTGTGGTGCTTATGGAATGTGATGGGCCCTTAAAATGGGTTGTGCCCTTAATGATTGATTGAGATTTGTGTAAGTGCATGCACAACCAGGGTTTTCAAGCAAGATTATTTATAATGAGTGAATTTTAATGGTCAAATCTTGCTTAAGTAACTTTTAGGATTTCAAATTAGGTGAATTGCAATCAAGTTTCTAGGCAAACCAAGTTGTAAAACACAGGTGAAGATTATTTTCCTTTAAAATCAGAAAGAAAGTGGAGTGCCTGGAATAGACCTAGATTGAAAACCCTAAGGAGGAGCTACTTGATGAGTTGGTTTTAAATAGAGTGGTGCGACCCAAACAACTCAAACAATTGGCCACAATTGCACCACTAAGTTAGGCACTCAAAGATGGTTAACATAGAATGATTTCTACTCTGTTATGTGTTGCTTTGTGTGTACCGATTCCACAGATCAGAACCCGGTTGAGTAGAAACAAATCAAGTTGATTAACTGCCTTGAATGTGGGTGTGTGTTGTGTGTTTATTGAAAATTACCCCACAAGATTATCTTTTTGTTGTTTTTTTATAAATGAGGGTGGAACGAATGTGAGTGAAAATCCAAACAACCAAACTATTCCTAGGATTTATGCAAACACCTAGGTTAATTGAAATTTGGATTTAATGTGGCGAATGAAATCTATGGAGGGGGAAAGAATGGGGAGCACTTACAGTTGTCTTCAACTGCACTTTACTCCAGTCTACCGCTTGTTGATTCCTTGATGAAGGTGTCTGCAAAACAATAGACACAAGAGAAAGCAAGTTAGAAAATAATAAAGTGCAAGAAATGTGAAAAGAAGATCGAAAATCATTGCCTCCCTGGCAACGGTGCCAAAATGTTGAACTTACGAATTGCTACACTAACGTGTTAGGTTTTGGAAAACCTGTCGTTGTAGTTCAAAAGCGAAGAACTCGTGTTCAACAAATAAAATTTATACCAAAATTTAAATTCCGGGTCGAACACAGGGAGGCTACGTCGATCTATATTCGCAATTATATTTTTTTTTAGAATTTTTGAAAAGTGAGGCAATATAATTACAATGAAACTATCAGACTAAAAGGAAGAGAGAGAGAGAACATGAATTCAATATTTCAAAATGTTTATACAATCAAACCAAATAAAAATTACACTAGAAAGCGGGAAATCAGCTACACTAGAAAGAAGGAAAATTCTATACAAGAAAAGCTGTAAAGAAGAATGGGAGAGAGAAGTTATCCTCCTCGACGATCGCTTGGAGGACGAGTCGGACGGGATGACACCTGGACGAAGGAGGACGAAGCAGGACGAAGCAGAAGAACAAGAACGGAGCAGCACGCCGTCGTCGTCGCAGGATCTACTTCCGAAGGGGGACGAAAATTTGGACTTTATCTCGCGAGGAGCATCTCGGGTGTGGGACAAGCTTCTCTTGAGCTTTGGAGAGGTAGAGAAGAGAAGGAAGGGATGAGAATTTCGTGTGGAGGGGGTCTCCTTTTATAGTTGCAAGGAGTGGGGGCAAATTGGTCATTACATCTTTAAAACATTAAATGAGGGGTCTTTAGTGACGGATAAAACCGTCGCTAAAGCCCCAACGTGGGCGTAGTGGCTGCTGCCCACGCGCGCCCGCTCAACTGCTCTCTCTCTCAACGCATCCACACGTTCAACAAATCTCAACCGTCCGATCGCGAGATCGGATAGTTGTGATTGCTCGTTCGCCCATTGCTGTGCACCCGCCCCAAATCGTGTGATGGCACGTCCTCGCCTCGCATGAAATAGTGCATGGGCACTATTAGAAGATCTGAGCCACCCGATCAAGATCCAACGCACGCCCGCGCCCACTCGCCCGAACCCTATGCCTCCTCGCTGCGGCTCGAACCCGCGTCCACTGCTCACGATAGCGCCCTCGCCCACTACGTTGCGGAGCGTGGATTGTCGCGCGGGCGATTTGTGGTGCAGCCATTCACAGCCGTTGGATCAAGATCCAACGGCAGAGAGGGGGCGGATGCAGAGGCTTCAGTGGTTGCATGCGGGCGTTTGGGTGGCCGAGATGGCGCCACATGGCGCCATCTTGGCCGTCCATCTTCTGGATGTTGTAAATGGTGCCACGGATGTCGGATTGGCTCGATTTTTGCGTCGTTAGGCTGCGATCGTCGATCCGAATTCATCCGTGTGCTCAGATTTGTCATTTGAAGTGCAAATTTACACCATCCTGGCCCTTGATCTTCTAGGGTTCCCCGGTCACTATCTGATGCTACAGATGCCTGATTAGGGCGATCTTGGAGTCGTTGAACTCCAATTGTCGCCCTGATCACATCCGTATGGTTGGATCTTCGATCTGAGGCCCCGATAAAAAGTTTTCCCTGTCCAAACACATAAAAGGAGACAATTAACCTTCATTTTATTCAAACTACTCTAAATGCAAGATGATGCATGTTATGCAATATTTATAGCATGCAATGCAATCCTATGCTGAAGAACATGCATAAATATACATCTTAAGTAGCGTAAATGAGTTTGCATCATTTCGCATTCACATGATTTTGTCAATAACATCCATGCTTTGAATTAGTCTCTTATCAAAATAATAATATACTTAAGCACTAAATTAGTCCACTAAAGTGGACCCATCATAATGTACTACTCTAAACCATCTGCCTGTACTTATGCCTTTTTACCATGATACTTTCCTTTCTGAACTGTACTGTATGCATAATGCATTGTTGCTTGCTTTCATGGTGATTCTAATTTGGATCTTCTTATCTATGACTTTCATCAAAGTTGCACTTCACTCAACTTTAGGGAGTTGCTGTCCAATTTAGCATATGACTAGCATTGCCTTAAGTATATTATGATCAATGAATCGTCTTATCCACGGATTGAATTATGCCTTCTAGGGTGTGTCTTTAAACTATTTCTTCTTATGTATATTTTAGAATTCTACATCTATCCATAAAAAAAACATTTATATTCTTACCTTTATTTATCATTTATGGTAATAAACTTCCTTTATCTATTCGTAGGCATACATGTATGTCTTTTTCAAGAACAAACACATTATTCTTTATGATACATTGATCCAGCAGGTCATAAACTTCCTTTAGGATTTGTTCTTTATTTTAACTTTTTGCCTATGAGTACTATGCCTAGAATATGGCCAAGGCATTCTTCAACTTTAGAAAGGTGATTTGTGCTGGCATGAAACTCATGAAAAGAATGTAGTAACCTGTTATATGTAAATGAAAATTGTAGGCCCTTATGAGGGTCCACTTCTATAAGAGCCACATTAAGAAACAAACTATTAAGGTGCTTTAGGCCCCTAAATCTAGCAACTACAAGAAGGTCGTGACTATGGCTCACCAATGCTAAATAAGGCAATCAAGGTGTTTCTACTATTTCCATATTAGTTTCCTTGGATAACCTACATGAATATCCTTTATTTTCATGGATATGCTACCTTGATGGTGTGTGGTCTTGGAATCTCACTGTATTGCATATAGTTGGAATTGTGTTCATTGCCTTTCTCTTAATCTTCAATTTCAATTTTTTAAAAAAAACGATCTTCAATTTCATTTTTGTGGTAAATGTTTAGCCGTTTGCTTCATGAAAAAGGAATAGCACCAGTGGTCTAGTAGTAGAATAGTACCCTTCCATGTACTGACCTGGGTTCGATTCCCAGCTTGTGCATCTTTCTTTGGTTCCAAGTTAAAGCATCTATTTTTTAATCTTTATGTTTCATGAATTTCTTTATTGTAAACATGTAAATGGGAGGTTGTTTGAGGATGTGTAATGAAGTACAATAGAATTATAAATAATTACATTATATTAATTTCTTGCATGTGATAATCATGCAACTTGTATTTTGAATTTTGAGGAAATGTTATGTCCATCCTAGGATGTTTAGTTAAATATTTTTAGGGCAAAATGATATGGAGGTGTATAAAGTGCAAAAAAGATATATAGAGAATAACATTCATAATTCATGTTATTTGTTCATGTTAAATCAAAAGTAAGGAATAGAGTGTTAAACTTATTCAAAGAGATGATTTTTTTATTGATATAATAATTATATCATGAAGCAATTCAAGGAAGGGTGACGGTGAAAAGGCTAAGCCAATGTAAGTGCTAAGTGCAATGTATTAGAATGCATAATTTATATTTATGTTAGTTGTACTTAAGGTGTTGATTATCATAATAGGGTGTGAATTGCATTTGACCACATGAAAGAGAACTAAGCATAAGCTTTGTAATCCTCGGAGCCTTGAGATTAAAAAATATACTTAGATTTTTTTCTTTTTTTTATGGGTAATTAAGGTGTTTGAAGCATGGTCATACTTTCAAGATGGGCCATCTTTTAGTTATATTGAATTCTTATACAAATGTTGAATTCTTTTCATTTTAAAATTTATATTTAAAAATTATTGTAGGAGATTTTTTTGTTAATTTGTATTAATTATGTTAAATGACTTTTGAGTAGCTATATTGGAAATTTCATTTATTTATAATATATAATTAATGTTTATAATGAATATTAGGTCATTGAAGAGTAGGGATATTAATGAATATTACATGAAATACCTACTCTGACAATTATAGTGACATATAAAATTGCCAATTTTGCTCACAATTTTTCTCATCGGTGGACATATAGCATTACATCGACATAAACAATTGTCGGAGACAGCATCTACACTGACAGTCAAAACTATAGCTATTGGTATAAACACAAAATTGTGCAGCTTTCCAATGTTAATTATCACTGTAGCACCTAGTGCAAGACTAACGGTTTTTACCGTCGAAGTACTATACAACGACGCCTCTTAACACAACACCAAAACTGACAGTTGGAATAGATCCTTGGAGAAACAGTGAAGCTATTTTTGACCTCTACTGACCGTTATTGGCCGTCAGTGTAAGTACAAATTGTTGTAGTGAGAGAAGCCCCCATCTCATTTTTCTCTTCCTTACGGAAGAAAGAGCGCAGATCTCCCTCTCATTTTTCTCACTCCCTCTCCTCATGCCCTCGCACTCTCTCTGGACACTAGCGACTTACTGCTCTCGACCACGACAATCGTCATCACTGCACCACCGCCTCATCACGACCATAACTCTTAGCATCATCACTGCACTGGCTGTGTTCTTGATTTTCATTGCACTCATCTACATCGATCGCAACTACCACCTATGCACGTACACCCTTCTAACCACAACACTCATCATGCTCTCTCCCAATGTCTACATATCGACCACATCTACAACCGCGTGCTCTCACTACGATGACAAATCTACTTCTACTTCCTAAGTTTGCTTTGACTACTACAGTTCATATTTTTTTTATTATTGAAAACACTAAGTATTATCAACATATTCAGGTGAATTTATTTGCATGTTATTGCCTCCATGTGGAGAACATATTTTTGTGGTATAAATTACTGTGATTCTTATTTGGATGAATGAGACACATATCTGAGTTAATTAAATATTTGATGGGTAGATATCTGATTATATTCTTTGATCTGGGATTTTTCCACCATGCTTGATACTATGACATATTATTATTATTTTTACTATTCTATTATTATTAGTTGGTTAAGCAAAATTTCTCGTATCAAATGCAGCTATTGTCGGGGAGGCAACGAACGCTATAGGTTCATTTGGTTATGTTCATATTTCTAATTCATTCTGAAGTGCACATTGATTTGACTCATCTTTTTTTTTGTGCGAGGAGATTGACCTATTGATTGGGATGATGGCTGCAAGTGAGCCACCGCATGGACCTTGAGCCACGCCCACGAGAAGACATGAGTAGAAGGGAAGAGATGCATGAACCTACTGATTAGGATTCTCCTTTGTCAATTGTTTGATTACTACTAGAGTAGATCTTGATTTTAGATCTTAGCTTACTAGTTTTACTTAATTGCTTTCTCACCCTTGTAGCATCAAGGCTGATTTTTAGGCTGTGTCCCTACTTTATTTTAGGCTCTTGTTTAGGGGTAATTTTTTTGGGAACTTGTTCCCACTTTCTTTAGTCATTAGGTTTTGTTTGTGGGGTGGACTATTGTGTGGTAAGATTTAAGGTTATCTAGTAGTGTGTTGCTTGCTTGCGTTGATATTAAAAAAAAAACTTTCAAGCTACCTACTAGAAGCTGCATATTTTAGGACGAACATATATGATTGATTAAGCAACATATAGTTTTATTTGATTACACTGAATTTAATTCTGCATAAAGATTGCTAGAGTTAGGTATATTCTTCTATCTTTGCATCCAACTCCTGTTCATACATTGCATTTGGGCTAAATTCCAAGATCACTAAACTAATTGAATCTACTTAATTTAGTGATCACTTAATTCAAATTGGGAATAATCAGAGGTGGAACATTAAAAGTCAAGGACTTATTTGCGTGCAAAAGAACTTGTGTGTGATTCTTTACAAAACAAAAATGATTCTCAGTGTGATGCACACAAACACCACGTGAGCACTTCACTAAGGCCATTAGAGACTTCTTCTACCTCTCCTTTCTACACCACAAGGAGATTCAAGCTCAAGTCATTAAGTCACCCTACTTGGGCCTCGGGGAGCCAGTGGCTTGACCTCAACTATGTTTTGAATCTTCTTGTGAGTAGGTTTAGGCACAATGTAGGTCGGCCTAGGACATGTAATTGATTGCATAACTTGTTTGGCTACCAAGAATAATAAAACTAACCTCCTTTCTTCCCCAAAGAGCTTATCAGGGATCTCAAGTCACATTCATCCTCTTACACCACTATAGTGGGAACAGATGGGCACAAACTTGATCCCATTTGACAACTCTAAGGGGTGCCTTAGAGGTTGGCTTAAAGACTTAATCTACTCTAAGGAGATATTTCCTTGCCTTGTGAGTGCTCTGATTGTTTGGTGTATGCTTGGTAGATGCTCTCTTAAGGGTAGTTTAGTGGTTGATCTAGAGCCTAAGAGAATCCTCAGAAGAGCCCACCAAAGAGTAAGCAGAGAAGAGATGGACGATTAAGGAGCAAATCAATAGAGAGCTTGATGAATTCGGATGACTACGCTATCGGAATTGGATTTGAAAACCCATCATTGTAGTTCGAGTCGCGAAGAAATCCGTTCAACAAATAAAATTTATACTGAAAAATTTGTAAAGAAATTCTCGATCGAACACAGGGAGGCTACGTCGATCAAAATTCGCAATTATATTTTTTTTGTATTTTTGTTTAAAGGGTGAAATAATCACAATGGAAACAATATAGACAATAAGAGAGAGAGAGAACAATCACTTGATATTGAATAATATTTTTACAACTAAGAAAGTGAGAAATGATTGCACCAGAAAGCGGGAAATTGTTACAACTAGAAAACAAGAAAATTCTACTCTTGAAAGCGGAAAAAGAAGGGAGAGAGAAGTTATCCTCCTCGACGATTGCTTGGAGGATGAGCCGGACGGAACAACGCCTGGAAAACAAGGACCGGAGCGGGAAGAAGGAGGGTGAAGCAGGAAGAATGGGAAGGAAGAAACACGTCATCATCGTAGCGGGATCCGCTTCTAGAACAAGGGTGAAAACTTGGTTTTAGCTCTTGAGGAGCATCCCAGGTGTGAGACAAGCTTCTCTTAAGCTTTGGAGAGGGAGAGAGGAGAAGGAAGGGATGAGAAATTTGTATGGTAGGGGTCTCCTTTTATAGTTGCAAGGAGTGGGGACATTTTGGTCATTAGAACATTAAAAACATTAATTCTGGACCTATAGTGATGGATAAATCCGTCACTAAAGGCCTGAATGTGGCCGATGTGCGTGCGTCGCATGCACGCCCCCTCGCCTTCGCTGCCTCAACGCTTATGCAAAATCGCGCGTGCTCATCCATCCGATCAAGAGATCGAACGGCTTAAATCGCCCTTGCCAGCATCGCACGCCCACATGCGATCGGGCATTTGTGCTACGCATCTGATCGCACGTGAGTGCCATTGACTGATCCGTGCAGCTGGATGCCCATCGCACGGCTATGATAGCGGACCCTCACACGAGGAGGGGCGCTGCACTTTTGACTCGAACCTGCGCCTCCCGCCTATGTAGCACCTTAACCGTTGCACTACGCTTGCGGTTGAGGCGCGTTGATGAATTTGTGTGCGGATGTGTGAGACCATTGGATGAGCATCCAACGGCGTAGATGTGTCGAGAGGTTGAAGAAGAGAAGAGCTGTGGTCGATTGGGCGACTGAGATGGCACCACGTGGCACCATCTTGGTCGTCCATCTTCTGAGTGTTGCAGATGGTGCTACGGATGTTGGATTGGATCAATTTTTGTGCCGTTAGGCTACGATCGTCAATCTGAACCCATCCATGTAGTCGGATTTGTCATCTGAGGTGTGGATGAACACCATCTTGGCCCTTGATTTTTAGGGTTCCTCGATCTCTATTAGGTGCTACGGATGTTCGATCAGGGCGATCTTAGAGTCGTTGAACTCCAATCATTGCCCTGATCATATCCGTACAGTTGGATCTTCAATCCGAGGCCCCGATAAAAAGTCACCCTGTCCCTAACCATAAAAGGAGACAATTACTATACAATTTATACAACTTGACCTAAATGCATGATTATGCATGTTATGCAATATTTACAATGTATAACGCTAATGTGACACTAAGAACATGCATTAATAGATATTTTAGGTTAATCAGATGTATTCACATCACACCCCCATGTCTATCTTTTGCCAGTCCCTAGCAAAAACTACATGATATTTATAAAAGAATTAGGTTGGATTACTCGGGCACAAATCATTTTCAACATTAAGAAATTTTTACTTAAGACCTGAACTTTCAAAGACACAACAGCACCCAGGTATCTACCAAAATACGGACTGCCTCAAGCCCTCTCCTTATTCAAAGAAAGATCTCTTTTTCTCTTTTTCTTCTTTTCTAATTTTTTTGGATTTTTGAGTTTAAGGTTACAGAGTGGCTTTCTACTGCCACTCAACCCACCCAAGATTTGATAAGAATCCTAAGTTCTAAGCATCTTTTTGTGAATGTGATAGACTCGTTCATCGGCAATCAAAATGGACTTCGTGTTTCTACGCCCCTAGGTGACCTTAAAAAGAGAGTTCTACTTAAGGGTGTATCTTTACGACCGGTAGCTTTCTCCCTACTTTTATTTTTAATGGGGTCAACACAAGGGTAAGTCCAGTGTATATCTCCCCGGCTTACTCTACTTCTCCGCTTCTTCCTAAGTGTTTTGGGAATTTTTAGTGCATTTCTTAAGCTGGGTTCTGGACAACCAGTCAATGAGCTATTATCACCAACAACTTGCTATCCATACTCGTGTGGCAAAATGTGGCTTATTTCTTTTGTTTCTTTTTCTTTCTTTTCTCCTCTTCCTTTTTCTTTTTCTTTTCTTTTTAACTTTCTTTTTCTTTTTAAGTAGGTGGCTTCCCTGGTCTAAGATTTACCTAAAGGCAGCAAGAAGAGAGTGGTCCAGTGACTGGGCTCTAGACAACTTACCTATGGGTTGTTACCCATGATAACTTGCCAGCCATATCACCCTAGAAGGTTCATTAGCTCGCCAAACAACGAGTTAGTGACAAATAGTGTGTAGATGCTTAAACTTAAAGTTCCCTCAAATCAAAGGACGAGTTGATAAGTCATGTACTTATCACCCAAACTTATTTAATCAAATTAAAATAGAATTCAGGATGGCGAGGACTTAATAATAAATCCACATTTTAGTAGATACCCAGGCTGATTAAGTCAAAAGACCTAAAGGGTCTTAGTGTTCAGATCCTACTATAATATTTCCTAAGATTGAAAGGTCCTAATGTCCAAGTATTCCTTCCTAATTCAAATTTTTTTTTATGTATATATAAGGAAATAGGTAGAATTTATAAAAATTCCACAAAGCTGACAAAATGATTCAGAAATGAATCCACCCTCCCATGCCTAGTTGATGCAATGTCCACATTGAGAATAAAAGACATGAAAGGAAGGGTAGAGTGTAGAAGATATCACTTGAATATGAATCTCAGGTCAGCTCTAAGTCAGACTGTACAACTGCTAAGTTTAATGCCGTTAGCTAGGCGAAGTCCAGCCAAAGAAGTCACAACATGGCTAGAGCAACCGTGTCTGAGACGTGTTCTAGAATAGTTCAGTCAATAACAGGCTTCCGATGTTGACTGTTGACTTTGAATGAATTACCCATCTTCAGGTTAGAGATTTGAATAGCTCCGTTTGGAAATATCTGATCGATAATAAATGGGTCGTTCCATTTCAACCTAAGTTTTCCAGGAGAGAGCTTAAGTCGAGAATCGAATAGCCAAACCATCTGGTTCGGCTCAAAGCTCTTGCGGGAAATCAATTGGTCATGAAGAGCTTTGGTCCGAGTCTTGTAGATCTTGGCATTCTCATACGCATCCTTTCTAAGCTCCTCCAACTTAGATAATTAGAGTTTCCTGGTCTTCCCGGCTAAACTCAGATCTAAATTGCACTGCTTGATTGCCCAGAATTCCATATGTTCAATTTCTACGGGTAAATGGCACGCCTTTCCATACACCAGACGAAACAGAGACATGTCGATGGGCATTTTATACGTCGTACGATAGGGCCAAACAGCATCCTCAAGCTTTTGAGTCTAGTCTTTGCGATCAGGACTAACCATTTTCTGCAGAATATTCTTGATCTCCCGATTGGAGATCTCAGCCTGTCCATTCGTCTGGGGATGGTAAGGTGTGGAGATTCTGTGATTAACCCCATATTTTGCCAGCAAATTACGAAACTAGGCATTAGTGAAATGAGTGCCACCATCGCTGATGATGGCCCTCGGAATCCCAATCCGACTGAAAATGTTCTTCTTGACGAAATCTATGACCACCTTGTGGTCATTGGTTTGGGTGGGAATAGCCTCGATCCACTTGGACACGTAATCAACAGCGACGAGAATGTACTGATGTCCAAATGAAGGAAGGGTCCCATGAAATCGATGCCCCAAACGTCGAAGATTTCAACTGGAAGAATTGGGTTTAGAGGCATCATATCTCTCTTAGTCATGCTCCCAAGTGTCTGGCATCAGGAAAACGACCTCGAGAATTCCTGGGCATCCTTGAATAAATATGGCCAATAGAATCCAAATTGCAAAATTTTTGCAGCCGACTTTTTCCCGGAGAAGTGTCCACCACACGCAGATGCATGGCAGAAGTCGAGCATACTCTTGAATTCGTTCTCTGGAACGCATCAGTGAATAATCCAATCAGAGCCAATGCAGAACAGTTCAGGGTCCTCCCAGAAGTAATATTTGGCCTTAGATTTGAGTCTATCCCATTGTTGCTTGGTCCAATCCTGGGGGATTTGACCAACGGCCAAATAATTAACGATGTCAACAAACCATGGGGTTTGGACACCTAAAACTGTAAGGATGGTTTCGTCCGGAAAAGTAGCAGCAATTGAAATGTCCGAACGAGAAGAATCACTCAGAAGTCTCGACAGATGATCTGCCACCACATTCTGTACCCCGGATTTATCCTTGATTTCAAGATCAAATTCTTGAAGCAAAAGAATCCAACGAATAAGCTGGGGTTTGGCATCCTTTTTGGCCAAGAGATGTCTCAAGGCTGAGTGGTCAGTATATATGATGACGTGAGACCCTAAGAGATAAGCCCTGAATTTCTCCAAAGCAAATACTACGGCTAGTAATTCCTTCTCAGTAACAATGTAATTCCTATGGGCCTCGTCCAGAGTTTTACTAGCATAGTAGATGATAGAGGGCTTCTTATCAACTTTCTGACCCAAAACAACCCTGACCGCGTAATCAGAAGCATCGGTCATGATCTCAAAAGGGGTTGTCCAAACCGGTGGTTACAACACTGGAGCACAAGTGCTGCCATTTTAAGAAGATCAAATGCCTTACGGCATGATTCGTCGAAATCAAACAGCGTTTCTTTGGCGAGAAGATTGCCCAAAGGACGAGCAACCTTCAAAAAGTCCTTGATGAATCTCCTGTAGAATCCCACATGACCAAGAAATGACCGAATTTGTTTGACAAATGTGGGAGGACGAAGTTTAGCGATAGCATCAACCTTAGCTTTATCCACTTTGATTCCCTGTTCAGAGATTACATGACCCAAGACGATGCCTTCTTATGTCATGAAATGACTCTTTTCCCAGCTAAGGACCAGTTTTGCTTTGATGCATCATTTAATAATCATTTCAAGATTAGCTAGACAAGAGTCAAACGATTCTCCAAAAGTAGAGAAATCATCCTTGAAGACTTCCATAAACTCTCCCACCATGTCAGAGAATATGGCTAGCATACACCTTTGAAAAGTCGCAGGTGCATTGCATAAGTCGAATGGCATCCTACCGAAAGCAAAGGTTTCGTAGGGATAGGTGAAAGTTATTTTTTCCTGATCTTTTGGATGGATAGGAACTTGGTTGTATCCCGAGTAACCATCAAGGAAACAGAAGCACTTCTGCCTGGCTAATCTTTCCAAGATTTGATCAATGAAGGGTAAAGGAAAATGATCCTTTTTCGTGGTTGTGTTCAGCTTCCTATAATCGTTACAGACCCTCCAAGAGGAAGCTGAACGAGTTGTGACAGATTCTCCTTTCTTGTTAGTCACAATGGTAATCTCGGCTTTCTTGGGAACAATCTGCACGGGACTTACCCAAGGACTATCAGAGATTAGATAAATGATTCCTGCATTGAGCCACTTAATAATCTCCTTCTTGACCACTTCTCGCATATTTGGATTTAATCTCCTCTGCATCTGGCGAGACGGGCAGGATCCATCTTCCAAAAATATTTTGTGATTGCAATAAGATGGTTCAATCCCCCTAAGGTCATGAATGGTCTAACCAATTGCCTCATTGTGTTCCTTCAGGACCTTAATCAGTTTAATCTCCTTCTCCTTTATTAATTTAGCACTGATAATCACAGGGAGCGTCTTATGTGGTCCTAAAAACTGATATTTCAGATTCTCAGGCAATGGTTTCAGTTCAAGTTGGGGCGGGTTGATGATTGAAGGTAAGGAAGACGCTGATGAAGACTCATAAAGAGGAAGAGGTTGAGAGTGAACAAAATTAATAACCTCTTTAGAAGATAGTGGGTTTGCCATAAAGGGTTGCGAGTCCAAATCATCATCAGAGGAGGAACTTTCAAATGCAAAAATCACTATACAAGTTTCAATATTCACATTATCATCCTCAAGTTCCTCAATAAATCCACAATTCTCGAATTTATTAATCTCCTTAAAAATATCCAATTTCATTATTTGATCCCCAAAGGCAATTTCCATGCTACCGCTTTCACAATTAATGTTGGCCTTGGCAGTAGCCAGGAACGGACGCCCCAGAATGATGGGAATGTTCCTCAGATTTTCAGGTACGTCCATGTCAAGGACAAGGAAATCTACAGGAAAATAGAAATCCTTAACCGTAACAATAACATCTTCAATAATGCCTCGTAGATTTGTGACCGAACGGTCCACTAATTGCAGCGTTACAAAAGTCGGCCAAAGTTCACCTAATCCGAACTTCTCATAAAGAGAAGTCGGAATTAGGTTGATAGATGCACCCAGATCCAGCAGTGCTCTATCAAAGGTATAATCTCTGATGACACAAGAAATCAAAGGAACACCTGGATCTCTCTTTTTCTGAGGGAGGTGATGCAAGATAATAGAACTAGCCTGCTCGGAGAGTACCACCTTCCTCGGAACAGATTCTCTCAACTTACGCCTCTGTGTACATAAATCCTTTAAAATTTCGTGTAAGCCGGTATATGTTTAATAGCATCGAGGAGTGGGATATTGATCTCGACATTCTTGAAAATATTCAAAAGCTCTTCATTACTATCAACAGACTTCTTCCTTGATCTAATCAAGGCCTCAGGAAAAGGAACATGAGTCAGATCTTCAAAATTAGGTTCCTGAGCCTTGATTTCTTCTCTAGAGTTCTTTCTCTCCTCAGGTTCTTCAAGATTCAGAAAATCAGAATAGTCTGGTTATGGATCCTAAGTTTGTTTACCACTCCGCAAGATAATAGAATTAGCAGAAGCATACAGGTTTGGGTCTTGAGGAGGGCTAAGAAAGATTGGAGGGGCTTCATTTGCCAAGAATCATTGATTTGTGCAAGAAGAAGAGGAAGGACCCTACTCAACCACCTGAGCATGTGCATGTAGGTCCCTCTGATTCCTGTACCCATGGGCTTGATTGCCCAGATTCAGGATATTACGTGGGTTGGGTACAGGTTGAGATGGTAGAGATCCGAGTTGACGATAATTAGCTATTGATGAGAGCCTCATCATGAGCCATAACTAGCTCATTTTGACCTAATAAAGAGAATAAAAGCTCCTACATAACTTAGAAGAGGGCTTAATTGAAGGAATAAGTGTTCTAAGAAGAAAACATGAAATAAACTGTAATTTTACCATTGCAGTACATAAATGGGATTTCTCAGAGACAAAACGTAGGTCAAATGGTTTGAATAAGATAAAAAGTGGGTTGGTTCAATCAGAAATGGGTTTATGTGCAAACCAGGAATTAAATGACATCTGGTAACCCTAAAATAGATCCGCTTAATTCAATAAGGTTTCGGTCAAGATAAAAATCAAGTAAACCCTCTAAAATTCATAAAAAAATATCCCCTAGGGTTTCTAACATTCAATTTGGCCTTTGAAACCTAGTTTGACCTAGATTGGGGTCCTAGCTCATCCATTAACCTAATTTGGGTTTTTACACAAAATATCCAGTCAAACGTGGTCAAAACTAAAATCCAACTTCATCATTGGATTCCTTAGGTCCAAATTAGGTTTGTACCAAAATTTGAACCTAAGGGGAGGTCATCTTGACCTACTTTGCAAATTAGTACACCCAATTACATTTTGGTCAATATCTTTTGAAAGCCATTGCATAAACCCCCTAACTTCCTCGCCACTCTTACAAGCAGGTCCCTCCGCCATTATTGGGGAGAGATCCTACTTCGACGAGGAATAGAAAGGGAATACTCTCTGATTCCTCAGAGATCTCCTCCCAGATTTGGAAGGGAGATTCTCTAAGGAATTCCCTTCCATCTGAACTCAATCCTGATCTAAGATTTGCACCTGATCTCTCGTGCGAACGCACGAGAGATTTGTGTACTTAACTGTTTCCATCTCTGGCAAGGATTCCCGTGCTTGGAAGCTTGGCTTCCAAGCACAGGAGTCCCTGCCTGTGCCTATAAATTAACCCTCATCTTTGGCCGCACCTCCGCAACTCGACTTGGCCGGAATTCCACCTCAATTTCCTCTTCTTCTCCTCCAGCCAAGGGGTCTAGCGAGATCCGACGAGCCCCCCTCCTCTTCATCGTCGCTCTGCCACAAAACTAGTGGTAGAGCCGTCCTCCTCATCCTCCTCCGCGTCGCGCAACACCCGTGCAAGCCGCCCTAGCCCCATCATCGCCGCCGTCTTCCTCCACTGGATGCTTTCTTCTCCAGTGACAGTGGGTACTGCCAGCCACCTTCTCACCCCCTTCGCCCCCTTAGTTAGGTTAGAACTATTCTTCTCTATCCCCTCTCCGTTTCCCTCATCTTATTTCACCAAACGCTCCTCGACCGCCGCTGTCCACCACCATCTTCTTCATCTCCAGCCACCCTCCGAGGAGATGCTCCTGTCACTCCGCAGCCCCACGCGTCTCGCCAACCACCGCAAAACCTCTGCCACACTTCACTGAATATCCACCGCTCATCCACAAACCCTCTACATCGCCACAACTGTCCCCCGACCAAACCCATCCAGTCGGCCACAGAGCTACCTAGGCACGCATGCCTAGGCCGCCCAACGACCTGCCACCTACCACTTCGCCGTGACACGGTGAAGGTGCTCCTGTGGTCTGATTGAGCCGCAAGGCCCATTTGTGTCAGGCAGGTTTCAAGCTCCAACCGCCATTAGCGGTGACTCGAGGAGGTTGCAAGCTCATCCCAGGCTGCAGTGCTCCAAGAGTCTAGGTCCAGCTAACTCAGGAAGGCCTCGCGAAGTCATCTGTTCCAGAGAGTGGTGCCACGAAGCCTGCAGTGCTGCAATTGGAGGACAGTCTCCTGCGGGCGCGCACGAAAGAGCGGTGGAACTTTAGTCCCACCTCGGTAAGCTGTGAGGCGCTGGAGTACTTTAAATTGAATTCGTGCTATTGGTTCGTTGCCTCCGATAACACATGGGGTGAGGTCCCTCACCTATACTCACCACCTCGTCCGTGAGCTCGTCACATGGATCTGGCGACCCGACCCGACAACCATCCTGAGCACTCCTCGCGCACCACACCCACGTCGGTGCACCTGGACCCAGGCGCGAGACCCGACCCGGTTACCCGGCTTTGGGAGAGCGTGCTGAAGAGTTATATACAGAGAGAGAGAGACGTGGGTGTGGGTAGAGGGGTAGGTTTTGCTCCTCTTTGGTTTGTGCAGGGAAGGAACTGAAGAAGGCAACAGGGACTTAGCCGCTGCAAGCGAAGGAAAAGAAGGAAGGAAGCCTTCGCAGAGGAAAAAGAGAAAGGCAAAGCAGAGGGAAGAGGCAAAGGAAAAAGAGAAGAGGAACTGAAGAAGAAAGTAGAAATAAAGAAAGGGAAAGACAATCAGAAGAAGAAGAAGAGAAGCTGAAGGCAAGGGAAGCAAAGCCAAGGAAGGAAGAAGAAGAAGACCCGCAAAGAAAAGAAAGAGAGAAACTGCAGAGAGAGGCAAGGTAGAAGATAGAAGAAAATAAGAAGAAAGAAGCAAGGCAAGAGAACTGCAGAGAAGAAACAAGGAAGAAGAAGCACAAAGAAGAAAGGAAAAAAATCAGAAGAACAAGAACAATCAGACGTCCAAATTCCTTCTTTTTTCTACAATTGACTTTTAAACTCATGCATTTATATATTTTGAATTAAGTTTTGAGTAATTAAGTGTTCAATTACATTCTTGAGATTAGTAATAAATTCCAATTGCTCCCTGTATTCGACCTAGGATAACTTAGGCTTTCGAGTAATAAATTTTTATTTGTTGACAACGCTTGATCACCTATACTACGACGTAACTAACTGTTAAAACACGATCAAGACCCGTCAACATTTTGGCACCGTTGTCGGGGAGCAATGCGCAATTTATCACTAGTCTCTACATTCTTTTTATCATACTGAACACTAACTTGCCCTACTTTACTTTGTTGTGATCTTGCAGGTATTTCACAAGAAGATCCCTTCTGCAAGTCAACTACTCCAGGGCAGGTAATTTCTTTTCTTCCTTAAACCATCTCCTAAGCTTTGAAAGACAAAAGGAAGAAATTAATTTAGGAATCAGTTGCCTTCTTTCTATAGTAATCACCATCTTTAAGGCAAACGTTTCCTGATTTTGCGAAAATTTTTCAAATCTTCTTGAAGTTGGAGCATTTTTTTCTTTAGATTCTATCCCACAAATTCATGTGCCTAATAGAAATCACGCTTAATCTCCGTGGAAAACACACTTCTTGCTTTTAAGTCCAAAGAGAATTTTTGTGAAAAAGAAAGGATTGGAAATAGAACCAAATTAGGGTTTCTACAGTAGGATCTTAGAGTGCTAGTTCACACATTCCTGTATAAAAGGAAATGAACCCTCCCGCATCAGTGTGCTACCAAGCCCTTGCTTGAAGAGATCTAAACAAGACAAACCCTAAGGAAAATTGAGCTCTAAAATTACTTGAATCTTAAAATCTTGGACCTAATGAACTGGGAGTCAAATCAGGGTGGTCTCTAGGTCCCAAGCCTAGAATCATTCTGCCATCTATATAGGACAGGTCAGGTGAAGTTGACCCCTTGGGTCAACCAACCTCCAAATTAGGTCACAACATCAAAACATCTAAAGTTCAAGTGAGAACCCTAAAGCACCTTTGAAATAAAAGTGGTAGACTTAAGAGGTCAAGATCCCCATTCTGGTCTACCTGGAATCTCAGTGACAAGAGAGGTCGGATAGGGGAAACCTTGTAACCCGTGGGGACGCTCTACCGTGTAGGGGTCTTTGCGGGACTCTCCTTCTCTGGCTGCCCAGGTAATTCTCAGGTGGATGACCTTCCGATTCAGGGGTATCATCCGCCCCGAACCTCCATAGTCATCCAAACATCTTTGGGTGTCTTGATTCGGTCAAAAACATCTCTAGTCCCTCATCTTTTCTCTTTAGAGCACACACACACATTTTCAGTGGGACTCTTCAATCAGATCTAATCGCTTCATAACTTGATTCAAACTCCGATTCTACATCTTGATTCCACCACTTGATCCAAATATGCAGCCAAACCACTTAGGACTACCATTCAAGAAACCTGAATATCGAAGATCCATGAGAGATAGGATGATTGAGGATGCCCTGAAATTCTATGAAAAAGAAGACAAAACCTCAACACCAGTAGAAAACATTCAGGTTGATGTCCCAACAACCACAACCTTTATCATAACTTGTGCCCAAGTATTATTGGCAGAAGCCACGAAAGGATCAACCAGTGACTTGCTCATTACAGGGTACATTGAGATAGAAAAACTGCACAATCTTGAATACCTTCAATGTATGACAAATCCTCGACTTTGGAAGCAACACCAAGATGATCTTGAAAAACGGGAAGAGATAATGAGATTAGTAAAATAAATTATCGATCAGAAGTACCCGTATATACCACAAACAGAGGATGAACCATCTTGGGACAACATTGAGGATCAATCTTGTAACGACCCGATTCCCGAGTCCCTACGAGACACGAGAACCGGACCGACTCGACTAATCCCAAGACCTGGTCGTCCAATGATGAAGTAACCAAAAGAGCAGTAAAATAAACCACATTCAGCATGAATATAACTAACAGTAAGAAAATACAGCAGTAAGGAAAGAAACCACTACAGTATATACCACCACAACAGTAGATCAACATTCATAACATAATATGAAACTGCAGGTAAAGAAAAGTACAGCGGTAACAAGAACTGCTCACTACAGTGGAACCAAAAAGAGGTACAAGAGAACAGTGGTAACTCTACTGGACCCTACTCAGCCCAGCATCCTCTGCAGCCGCTGACCCTAGCTGCTCAACACCTGGTCCTGAAAGGTAACGAGTGTAACACGTCAGCAAAACGCTGAGTAGAGTGGCAACTAAAACAAAAGAAACAGTAGAGTGTACAGTAGCTGTTATGTTCTGTTACATTCTTTAATTACGTCTTTCTATTATCTCACAATTTATCTATTTCTCAGATCCTTCACTTGATCTCGAATGTTCCTCGTGGGAACGATCTTGATTGTAGTCTTTTCCGAACAGTAGAAGTAGCACGTGGTGCTCTCCTGGCCGGGAGAGTCCCCCGTGGTGATCCTACTCTCAGTCAACCACCCCAGGGTCACGGACAGACGTAACGGTGACTACGGCACACGCGATAAACGCACAGGTAGCTAACCCGCACTGGCACGCGGTCAATCATTTCCGTTAACGGGTGCACCCAAAGAACAACACGGAACCACCCTCATGTCTATCTTTTGCATCAGCTATCTATACATGCATTGCATTTGGGGCTTAATTAAGAAAAGACCACGTAATTATTTTTGAGGAGAAAAGACCACGTAATTTGAATTGAAGAGATTAATCAAGTGGTTACCTTAATTTTGAAAAGAGGTTAAAAGAAAAAAAGAAAGATCAAAATTCACAAGGAGTGTGTTGCAAACTTGATTGCGATTTTCAAAAGACAAAATCACTTTTTGCAGTGTGATGCACACTTACAACACCGAGCACACATAGTAGGCACCATACTAGGTCTTGAACCCTTAAGGTTGTAGGCACTGATCTCTTTATTGGTGCAAGCTCTCCTATTCACTTTGTAATGGTGGTATTATCTTTTGTCCGAGTGATTTGATACTTTAAGGAGAGAGACACCCTTTAAAGGAACCAAAGGGTAGTTGAGCGGCACTGCTAACGCAACACCTCAAAGGAAGGGTAAGTCCTACTTGCATCCCTTAGTTCCCATCCTTGGAGTATCTTTTCACTTGAGCATTTGAGAATATCATTACAATAAGGTGTAAGTCTTTAGGACACACGAAGGTCAACTTAGGGTACGTAACTGATTGAATAACTTGTTTGGCTACAAATAAAAACTAAGTGACCTCGACCTCCTTAATAGAAATTGGCTAAGAATCTCAAGTGCCTCATTTCTCTTATACCACTTAAGTGGGAATGGAGAAACACTACCTTGACTCTATTTGGCCAGTCTGGTAAGTTGGTTGGAGGACCTAAATTGCGTTAAAAAGATAATTTTTCCTTGTATTTTTTTAGTGTATGCTTGGTAGGCATTCTCTTAGTAGAAGCCTTGTTTTTAACCCTAAACCTGAGAGAATTGTAAGGAAAGCCAACCAAGAAAAAAGAAAGATGGCAAAAGAGAGACATGAAGAAGAAATTAGGGTTGGTGAAAATCAGAGAACCTTGAGAGACTATTTCCTGCCTACAACTCACCAAGCCCTACTTGTCATAAGGTTTGGAGGGGAGAATCCATATGAAATCATGAGCAGTACCATATCTTTGTTACCCTCTTTCTATGGTACTACTAAGGAGGACCCCTACAGGCATCTTGAGGAATCCACTGAGATCTGTTCCACGGTGAAGTTCCAGGGCTTTACTGACGAAGCCCTGATGAGGACCTTATTTTCATTCTCGCTAAAGGATGAGGCAAAGCATTCATATCATACCCTTGATGCAAGGGTAAATGATTGGGCCACCCTTAAAGGAAAATTTTTGAAGAAATACTTTTCTATGTGTAAAACCAATCATTACGAGAGAGTGATTATGGGTTTTACTCAACAAGATGGGGAGCAATTTCATAAGACGTGGGAGCGCTTTCATGACCTGCTTAGGTTGTGGCCCCACCATCAAGTGCCAAGATGGCAATTGGTCAAGAGGTTCTATAACAGCTTATCTGAATAGCATAGGCAAACCATTGATGCAACCTGTGCTGGAACCTCCATGACTAAAACTGATGATGAAGCCTGGGCTTTATTAGAAACCTTGAGTGATAATTCTATTCATATGTCCTCTGCCTATCAAGAAAGAAAACCATCAATCTTACAAAGGAAGATAGAGGCCCATGAAGCTGGGGCTACTCAGGATTTAACTTATCAGATTTAGTTATTGAACAAAAATTTTGATAGGCTTTTAGCAAACCCTGGCATACACCAGCAAGCAGCCTCAAGTATCCAGGCTTCAAGTGAATGCTCCATTTGCCAAAGCACTACACACTCCACTGTGGAGTGCCACTTGGCAAATCAATTCCTTGAGTTGATTCAGGCTGACCTACATGCAGCCCAGGGTTTCCAACCACCCCTTCGTAATAACCCATATTCTAATACCTACAATCTGGGGTGGTGGAACCATCCGAACTTCACATGGAAGCAAGGTAATGCTTCCAATTTAGGAAATGCAAGACCCCAACCTCCCCAACCCTTGTATCAGCCATCCTATACAAACCCTCCTCAGAACAAGCCCTCTAAGATGGTTGAACTAAAAGCCATGATGAAAGCAATGCAAGAGCATCAGAGTATGATCATCTAATCTCAAAATAAGATGATTACTGACATGCAATCCTAAATTGGCCATCTTACTGAGGCGGTTAGGCAACAGGATCCGAGGAAGCTGCCTAGCTCTTCTGAGGAGAACCTTAAGGGTAAGGGGTCATATTCAGGAAGCACACTCAAGCTGTGATCATGCTGAGGAGTGGCAAAGAAATCTCCAAACCTGATAGCTCTCCTACAGTCACCCTCAGAATTCCCCTCCTACTCCTACCCCAACTTCCACCCTCATTGAGGAAGAGCCACACTGCCCTCCCTCTCTTGAAATCACCCACTTGAAGGATGTCATCATTCTGCAACCCCTTTCCTGACACAACAACCCCTCCACCCAGAACCGAGGTTCCTTATTGATTGCACAGCAATCATGGGTTCTAATCAACCTAAATAATGTCTAAACCTAACTTAAATTGTGGATATTGCACTCATATCTTGCATATCATGCATTGCATCAGTCTATTTAGAATAAGATGAGATATCCTATTAGTTAATGATTTTTATTGCTATTTTCAGATAATAAAGTGATCCAGGATGCATGAGATAGTAGAATAAAGCAATAAAGGAAGAAAATTAATCCAGACAAGAGGAGTGAGGAAGATAGCCTTACCCCAACCCTTAGAAATCCTAGGACAGCCTTCCCAAACCCAAAACCACCTCCATTAGGACACCTTAGCCTCAGAACCAAAACATGGATAGCACTATCCATGTTCTTATCTACCCTATCTCTCTCCCAAACACTTAGGAACAAAAACCCACCTTAGAAAACCTAAAACCCACTCTCCAACACCTTTTAAGACATCCAGACATCTGGCTGGACGTCTGATTTCTGTAGAATAATAATCTAGGAAGGCAAAACTCATACTGACACAGAATTGGATGTCTAATTTAATGTCTAGACATCCAATTTTTTAATATAAGATGTCTGACCACTATTCTGGACGTCTGATACTGCTCTTTGGTTCCTGATTTCAGTGTTGGAAGCCCTAACTTGCCTATTTTGACCTAGGAACCCCACCAGACACCCTAGGAAACCTAATTAGAGACCTCCTAAGCCTATTCCACTATCCATAGCCCTACTTACCTATCCCTAACCCAATTGAACCATCCCATACCTAATTGGGTGCATCTACAGTTGATTGGGTGCACCTGAGCCCAATTAGATCCACCCAGGATCTAATTGACTCATACCTATTAGGGTTACCCTAGCCTAATCAAATGCACACATCCAATTAGACTTGACCTAGACCTAATTAGGTTCACTCCTATCCAATTAGACTTTCCTAAGCCTAGTTAGGTCCATACCCACCTAATCTAGATTGACCCAACCTATTTAGCACCTAATCCTACCAAAACCCACAACCTAGCCCTACGAAAAGTACACACACCTTCCTATTTTACCCCTACCAAACCCACGCACACTCTCTTGGAAACCCTAAAACTTGTGTCAAACCTAGATCCTAAAAAGGTGGTATTGGCTATTTTTTGAGCCGCCAAAAGTGGCAACCAAATTGAGCCTTCCCATATGAGCCAAAGGGAGAGCCACGAAATGATGGACTCTCCAATTCACTCTTGAATCCTATCCTCCACTCCACACTTGCGTCCACCACTCCCTCCTCTAAGGGGTCCTCCTCCTCCAAGGCTCCTCCATGGACGGCTAAAGAAGATGCTCCTCCAAGGCATCTTCATGTGGGTAGCTAGAAGGAGATCTCAAAGGGTGCAATACTCTCTTCTCGTCTCTTCACTTGGGCATGCCCTCTCTTCTCCATAGAGTGGACACCACCCTCTCTTTCTTTTTCTTCTTGGATGGCCATGAATGCTCACCTATAGCCTCTTGTGGCTGACCATCTCTTTTGGTAGGCGTGTAGACAGGTTTGCATACCCAAGGTCTAGCCTACACCCTCACACATAGCTAATGGCCTTAGTGGCATTTTCCTGCGTAAGGGATTTCTTCTATTTATGTGCTTTCTAGCATAGATGTGTTTGACACTCTTATGCATAAATAATATTGCTTGATTCTTGTTTATATGCATGTTATGATCTTCACAGCTTACACTTTGATGCATGCCTATTAGTTTACTTAGGAATGTCCCCTTTGGGTTTGTCACACCATGCACGGCCACCATGGCCCCACTTATATGCACGTAGTCACTTAGGTTTTAGCTAGCACGTCTAGATCTAGGTTTCGTTTTGTGTTTCAAAATAAAAAATCAAAAAACAAAAAAAAGACAAAAATATTAAGTTAGGTTAGATTTAGGTTAGAAAAACTGATTCAAATATCAACTTGTTTTCACGTCTCCTAGAGACGAACGACCGGAACTCAAATTCTGAAAAGAAAAGAAATCTAAGTGAGTTTCATAAACAATTAAATATTTTGATCAAGGGTTTAATGCAACTATACTATGATTTCTGACAATTTCAAAATGTGCGAAAATGGACTTGTCACCAATCTAGAGCACCTATCCGCTCCTGGGGACTCTTCTGCTGGCTTATCTGGAGCCAAGGATAGGACATACAAGATTATGGACACTTTTAGATTTTTAGACAAGTCCATATTAACTTGCCTTTGTTGGATTCTATAAAGCAAATCCCATCCTATGCCAAATTTCTGAAGAACCTGTGCACCCAGAAGTGCAGATCTAGGAGACGGGTCCAAGCTAAGGTCATCTTGCTTGACCATATTAACATGGTGCTCCAACATGGAATACCCCCAAGTTCAAAGACCCAGGAGCCCTATATATTTCAGTGGTTATAGGTAACCAACACATTGATGAGGCTCTGCTCGATCTAGATGCAGGGGTAAATATTTTGCCGAGCTCTATTTGTGACCTTCTGGGAGGAGGTGATTTGAAACCTAGTCCTGTCACCCTCCAGGTCACAGACAGATCGCTTAAGACACCATGGGGATTGGTAGAAGATGTCCTTGTGAGAGTGGAGGATTTCTTCTTCCTTGTTGACTTTCTCATGCTTGATACTGACCCATCTAATAAGTCCACCAAGCCGTCCATTATTCTGGGATGCCCCTTCTTAGCCACAACCAATGCCTCTATCAATTGTAGATCAGGGGAATTTAAAATGGGCTTTAGGAACAAGAAAATCCAGTTGAATGTTTTTTATGTCTACAAGCAACCTGGATTAGAAGATTGTTCCTAGATTGAGGTGGTTGATGAAATCATTGAAGAGACAACTTCAGCACTCTTATGTAGTGATCCCCTTCAAATGATCATATCTAAGGACCATTCTCCATTTATTGAAGAAAATGAAGGGGATATGCCCGAATTGGAAGAGTTGCTCGGAGTGCACACAGAGTCTCTATCCCCTCCTTGGACGCTGAAGGTAGACCTGCTACCTAAGGCAGGAACATCTCAACTTATACCCTCAATCCAAAAGGCTCCCGAGTTGGAGCTCAAACCCCTCTCGAGCATGCTGAAATATGCTTTCCTTGACCCTAATGACAAGCTCCCCATCATTATCTCCTCTACATTATCTGAATCGCAAAAGGGAGCTTTGCTTGAGTGTTTACAGAGGCACAAGGAAGCTATTAAGTGAATTGTTACTAATATTAAGGGTGTTGACCCCTCTCTCTGCATGCATCATATATACATAAACAATTCTGTGAAGCCCTTTCATGACATGCAGAGAAGCTCAACCCCAATATACGAGAGGTTGTTAAGAAGGAGATTTTAAAATGGTTGGATGTGGGTATTATCTATCCCATTTCAGATAGTAAATGGGTCAATTCGATACATGTGGTGCCTAAGAAGGCAGGAATCACTGTAGAACAAAATGACCAAGGAGAGCTGGTTACCACGAGACCCTCAACTGGCTGGAGGGTTTGCATTGATTATTGCCGTCTGAATATAGCTACCGAGAAATATCATTTCCCCTTACCTTTTATTGATCAGATTTTGAAAAAACTGGCAGGGAATAAGTACTATTTTTTAGACGGGTACTCTGGGTATAATCAGATAGCTATCTTTCCTGTTGATCAAGAGCGTACCACCTTCATGAGTCTGTATGGCACATTTACATTCTATCGAATGCCATTTGGGTTATGTACCTCTCCTGCCACGTTCCAACAATGTATGATGGCTATCTTTTCTAATGTGATCGACAAGTTTGTTGAGATTTTCATGAATGAGTTTTCGATCTATGGCTCGTCATTTGACTTATGCCTTACGCACCTTAATAAAGTCTTAACTCATTGCGAATAGGCTAAGCAGGTGCTCAGCTGGGAGAAGAGTCATTTTATAGTCTAGTAGGGCATTGTTCTTAGGCATGTAGTTTTTGATGTGCATACATCAGATTAACCTAAAATGACTATTAATGCATGTTCTTAATATCACATTAGCATTATACATTGTAAATAGTGCATAACATGCATAATCATGCATTTAGGTCAAGTTGTACAAATTGTATAGTAATTATCTCATTTTTATATGACTAGAGATAGGGAAACTTGTTAATCGGGGCCTCGGATCGACGATCCAACCGTACGGATCTGATTAGGGCGACGATTGGAGTTCAATAACCCCAAGATCGGCCTGATTGGACATCCGTAGCACCAGATAGAGATCGAGGAATCCTAAAGATCAAGGACCAAGATGGTGTTAATCCACACCATAGACAACAAATCCGATCGCACGAATGGGTTCGGATCGACGATCGCAGCCTAACGATGTGAAAATCGGTCTAATCCAACACCCATGGCAAGATTTACAACACTCAGAAGATGGACGGCCAAGATGGCACCACGTGGTGCCATCCCAACCACCCAACCGGCCCTCAAGACCGCCGCAGCTTCTCCAAAGAGTCTCTAACATGCGATCTTAGCCGTTGGATCAAGATCCAACGACCGCAAGCACGTGTAAGCAAATTCATCCGCGCGACACAAGCCCACGCTCAGTGCAGCAGTCGAGCACGTTGCGCGAGCACGCAACGTGCGTTCGATCCAGCATTTGCTGCGCACAGGCACGCAATTGGAGCCTTACGATAAGCATCTAGCGATGCGGATCAACCGATAGCGCCCACGTACGATCAAACGTGCAGCCCAAACGCCCGATCGTACGCGGGCGTGCGGCGCTGGCGAGGGTAGTTTAAGCTATCCGATCTCTTGATCGAATGATTGAGCATGCTCGGTCATGAGTATGCACTGAGAGCATGAAGGCGAGAGGGTGCGCGAGCAGCGCATGCACGTCGGCCACGTTCAGGCCTTTAGTGATGGATAAATCCGTCAATAAAGGTCCTGAATTAATGTTTTTAATGTTGTAATGTCCAAAATGCCCCCACTCCTTGCAACTATAAAAGGAGACCCCTACCATACAAATTTCTCATCGCTTCCTTCTCCTCTCTCCCTCTCCAAAGCTTAAGAGAAGCTTGTCCCACACCCGGGATGCTCCTCAAGAGCTAAAACCAAGTTTTTGCCCCCGTTCTAGAAGCAGATCCTGTGACAACAATAACGTGCTGCTTCGTTCCCGTTCCTCCTGCTTCATCCTCCTTCTTCCCACTCCATTCCTCATCTTCTAGGCATTGTCCCGTCTGGCTCATCTTCCAAGAGATCGTCGAGGAGGATAACTTCTCTCTCTCATTCTTTTTACTGCTTTCTAGAGTAGAATTTTCCTGCTTTCTAGTTGTAATAATTTCTCTCTTTCTAATGTAATCATTTCTCGCTTTCTTAGTTGTAAAAACATTATGCAATATCAAGTGATTATTCTTTCTCTCTCTCTCTCTCCTATTGTCTATATTGCTTCCATTGTGATTATTTCTCTCTTTAAACAAAAACACAAAAATATAATCACGAATTTTGATTGACGTAGCCTCCCTGTGTTCGACCTGAAATTTCTTTATAGATTTTTTGGTATAAATTGTATTTGTTGAAGGGATTTCTTCGCGACTCAAACTACAATGATGAGTTTTCAAATCCAATTGCGATCGCGTAGTCATCTACCTGTCAACATTTTGGCGCCGTTGCCGGGGAGGCAACGATTTTTCGATCTTCTTTTCGCATTTCGCGCACTTTTCTATTTTCTAACTTGCTTTTATCTCGTGTCTATTGTTTTGCAGATACCTCTATCAGGGAATCGTCAAGCGATAGCTCAGAGTAAAGTGCAGTTGAAGACGACTGTAAGTGCTCCCCATTCTTCCCCCTCCATAGATTTCATTTCATGACATTAATTCAAACTGCAATTAACTTAGGTATTTGCATAAATCCTACGATTAGTTTGGTTGTTTGGATTTCCACCGACATTCATTTCACCCTCGCATATATAAAAATAAACAAACAAAAAGATAATTTCTTGTGGAGTAATTCAACCTACACACAACATACACCCACATTCAAGGCACTTAACTTAATTTATTTTCTTCTACTCAACCGAATTCGTATCTGTGGAATAGATACATGTAAATCAACATATAAAAGAGTAGAAATCAGTCTAGGTTAATCATTTTGTGTGCCTAACTCAGTGGTGCAATTGTGGCCAATTGTTTGAGTTGTTTGGGCCACACCACTCAACATAAAATCAACTCACCAAGTAGCTTCCTCTTAGGATTTTCAATTTAGGTTCATACCAGGCACTCCACTTTATTTCTGATTTCAGAAGGAAAGCGATCTTCATCCGTGCTTGAAAACTTAGTTTGCCTCAAACTTGATTAAATTAAACCTAATTCTAAACCTTAAAAGCTACTTAAGCAAGATTTGAACTCTAAAATCTACTCATCACAAATAATCCTGCTTGAAAACCCTGGTTGTGCATGCACTTACACATACTCAATTGATCATTAAGGGCACAACCCATTTTAAGGGCCCACCACATTCCATAAGCACTACAATCCCAGGCCTACATAAAATCAAGTAGACATTGGCCTTAAGGACTGATTCGCTCTTTGGGGTTTAGTCTGAGATTGTCTATGATTAACCTGCTTGTATTGATCAATCTAATATCTAGCTAGGGGAGTAGCGTCAAACGACCGCTGCTGGGGGTACACTAGGAACCGGAGGTGCAAGCCAAAGGAAGAACCTTCTCCCCAGTCCCTCCTTCTAACTGGTTGGATTGAGCAAGCACAAGTAGAGTAAATCGTTTATAATCTTAAGGCGGGTTCCGAGAGTCTTAGGCCTTAGGCTACCCCACTTAAGGACAGGCTTGTTTTGTTGTACTGCAAGGTTCTTATCCCCAGTCCTTCCGACCTTTTCCTAGCTTATGCTGGGAAGAAGGTCATTGAATCCCCGATTGGATGGACCACTAGAGTATTATAGGAGGCGTAGATTGGATTTTGGCCAAATTGATCCCATGGCCGATCAACAGCCTCCTCTACCTCAGGATCCACAGGAGGAATTTCGAAGGCAGCTGGAACAAATGCATAGAATGCAAGAATGGTTCCAGAGAATGCAGGGTGCTCAGCCCTTGAAGGATTTTTATGATCCTTCAAATTACAGGGAATGTCCTGGTGTCCAGATTCTTGCCGGAGATGTAGAAATCAAGCCCCAGGTGTTAAGCCTGATCAAACATTTCCATGGGCTTGGCTCTGGAGACCCATTTCAGCACTTGGAGGACTTGACCACTTTGGTCTAGACTACCAAGGCGCGAAACGTGAATGAGGAGCAAATGATCATGAGGCTCTTCCCCCACTCTCTTAGGGATAAAGCCGCTCATTGGTACAGGACTATAGGAAGATCAATTGCAACTTGGAATGGTTGAAATCGGTCTTTCTGAAGAAATTCTTCCCTGTCAAATGTACCAATGCTTTGAGACAGGCAATTACTACCTTTGCCCAGCGGTCGAGAGAGTAGTTTCATGTTTCCTAGGAGCGATTCCAAGACCTATTACGGAGGTGTCCACATCACGAGGTGTCGAAATGGCAACTCGTGTAGATTTTCTACCACAGGTTGACTGAGCAACTCAAAAATCACGTGGACGCTTCTTGCAGAGGCAATTTCCTCAATAAAGATGCAGATAGCACGCAAGATTTGTTTGAGGAGATGAGCAAGAATTTGATCAATCATGCCTCCATGGATACTTTTAACCGGTCCCAGCAGCCCAAATCGGATGTTAATGAAGTCCACTACTCTCATTCATTCAATATGGAATTGATTTGTAATAAACTTGATATGGTGGACTTGGTTGCTAAGAGAATGGAGGAGTGGACGGCTGGAAACTCAATGAACAACTCTCGATCCACTCAATCCCAGAATTTGGGATTCCATTCATCGTAAGCTCCTTCTGGACCGGAGTTCATGAATCAACTTAATGCGGCTCAACCTGCGAGCCAGCATTATTCGGAACCCCACAGGTTCCAAACTGGGGCCTTTGATCCCAATTTCTCTGATCCTTCCCTTTCTTTCTCTCCATCCTCACCCTATGAGGATGTTTGTGCTATATAGTAGAATGTTAGATCCAACCCTTACTCCAATACTTATAATCTGGGTTGGAGAAACCACCCTAACTTCTCCTGGAAAAACCAGGGGCAGCAGACCCAATTCCGACCCAGCAACTATGCTCCACAATGACCAATGGGTCAGGGTCATGTTTGTACTCAGTTGCCCTCGAATCAGGTCAATCAACCAGCTTGGAACACCCATCAACCCGTAGGGCAGGCTGATTTGAATCGACAAATGGTAGAGATGTAAGGATCTATGCTCCAACTCATGCAGTAAATGAAAACCTCATTGGACAACTTGCAAACTGGGCTCATAGCTAATTCTCGTCAGCCCAGACCTCTACCATCTCAACCCGTACCAAACCCACGAAATATCCTGAATTCGGGCAATCAAGCCCATGGGTACGAGAATCAGAGGGACCCACACGCACATGATCAGGTGGTTGAGCAGGGTCCTTCCCCTTCTTCTTCTGCAAATCAACAATTCTTGGCTAATGAAGCCCCTCCAATCTTTTCTAACCCTCTCGAAGACCCAAACCCGTATGCATCTGCTAATTATGTTACCTTGAGGAGTGGTAAACAAACTCAGGATCCACAACCACACTGTTCTGATTTATCAAATCCTGAAGAACCTGAGGAGAGAAAGGAGAACTCTGGAGAAGAAATCAAGGCTCAGGAACCTGATTCTGAAGATCCGACTCATGTTACTTTTCCTGAGGCCTTAATTAGATCAAGGAAGAAGAAGTCTGTTGAAAGCAATGAGGAGCTTCTAAATATTTTCAAGAATGTTAAGATCAATATCCCGCTCCTCGACACTATCAAACATATACCAGCTTACGTGAAATTTTTAAAGGATTTATGTACATAGAAGCGGAAGTCGAGAGAATCTATTCCAAGGAAGGTGGTACTCTCCGAGCAGGCTAGTTTTATTTTCCTGCACCACCTCCCTCAGAAAAAGAGAGATCCAGGTGCTCTTTTGATTTCTTGTGTCATCGGAGATTACACTTTTGATAGAGCACTGCTGGATCTGGGTGCATCCACCAACCTAATTTCGACTTCTCTTTATGAGAAGTTCGGATTAGGTGAACTTCAACCGACTTCAGTAACGCTGCAGTTAGCAGACCGTTCGATCGCAAATCCGCAAGGCGTTATTGAAGATGTTATTGTTAAGGTTAAGGATTTCTATTTTCTTATAGATTTCCTTGTCCTTGACATGGATGTACCTAAAAATCTGAGGAACACGCCCATCATTCTGGGGCGTCCGTTCCTGGCTACCGCCAAGGCCAACATTAACTGTGAAAGCGGTAGCATGGAAATCACCTTTGGGGATCCAAGAATGAAATTGGATATTTTTAAGGTGATTAATAAATTCAAGGATTATGGATTTATTGAGGAACTTGAGGACGATATTGTGGATATTGAGACTTGTATGATGGTTTCTGCATTTGAAAGTTCCTCCTCTGATGATGAATTGGACCCGCAACCCTCTATGGCAGGCCCACCATCTTCTGAAGAGGTTATTGATTTTGTTCACTCTCAACCTCTTTCTCTTGATGAGTCTTCATCAGCATCTTCCTTACCTTCAATCATCAACCCACCCCAGCTTGAACTGAAACCATTGCCTGAGAATTTGTAATATCAATTTTTAGAACCACATAAGACACTCCCTATGATTATCAGTGCTAAATTAACAAAGGAGCAAGAGATTAAACTGATTAAGGTCCTAAAGGAACACAAGGAGGCAATTGGTTGGACCATTCATGACCTTAGGGGGATCGAGCCATCTTATTGCAATCACAGAATATTTTTAGAAGATGGATCCCACCCTTCTCACCAAATGCAGAGGAGATTAAATCCAAATATGCAAAAAGTGGTCAAGAAGGAGATTATTAAGTGGCTCGATACAAGAATCATTTATCAGATCTCTGATAGTCCTTGGGTAAGTCTCGTGTAGATTGTTCCCAAGAAAGCCAAGATTACCATTGTGACTAACAAGAAAGGAGAATCTATCACAACTCGTTCAGCTTCCTCTTGGAGGGTCTATATCGATTATAGGAAGCTGAACACAGCCACAAAAAAGGACCATTTTCGTTTGCCCTTCATTGATCAAATCTTGAAAAGATTAGCCAGGTAAAAGTACTTATGTTTCCTTGATGGTTACTCGGGATACAACCAATTTCCTATCCATCCCGAGGATCAAGAAAAAATGACTTTCACATGTCCCTACGGAACCTTTGCTTTCTGTAGGATGCCATTCGGCTCATGCAATGCACCTGTGACGTTTCAAAGGTGTATGCTAGCCATATTCTCTGACATGGTGAGAGAGTTTATGGAAGTCTTCATGGATGACTTCTCTATTTTTAGAGAATCGTTTGACTCTTGTCTAGCTAATCTTGAAATGATTCTTAAACGATGCATCAAAACAAGACTAGTCCTTAGCTGGGAAAAGAGTCATTTCATGACACAAGAAGGCATCGTCTTGGGTCATGTAATCTCTGAATGGGGAATCGAAGTGGATAAAGCTAAGGTTGATGCTATCGCTAAACTTCCTCCTCCCACATCTATCAAACAAATTCGATCATTTCTTGGTCATGTGGGATTCGACAGGAGATTCATCAAGGACTTTTCGAAGGTTGCTCGTCCTCTGAGCAATCTTCTCGCCAAAGAAATGTCATTTGATTTTGATGAATCATGACGTAAGTCATTTGATTTTCTTAAAATGGCAGTCACTTGTGCTCCGGTGTTGCAAACACCGGTTTGGATAGCCCCTTTTGAGGTCATGATCGACGCTTCTGATTATGCGGTCAGGGCTATTTTGGGTTAGAAAGTTGATAGGAAGCCCTCTATCATCCACTACGCTAGTAAAACTCTAGACGAGAACCAGAGGAATTACTCTATTACTGAGAAGGAATTACTAGCCATAGTATTTGCTTTGGAGAACTTCAGGGCTTATCTCTTAGGGTCTCACGTCATCATATATACACCACTCGGCCTTGAGACATCTCTTGGCCAAAAAGGATGCCAAACGCTGGCTTATTCGTTGGATTCTTTTGCTTCAAGAATTTGATCTTGAAATCAAGGATAAATCCAGGGTACAGAATGTGGTGAAGGATCATCTGTCGAGACTTCTGAGTGATTCTTCTCATTCAGACATTCCGATTGCTGATACTTTTCCAAACGAAACCATCCTTACAGTTTCAGGTGTCCAAACCCCATGGTTTGCTGACATCGTTAATTATTTGGCCGTTGGTCAAATTCCCCAGGATTGAACCAAGCAACAATGTGATAGACTCAAATCTGAGACCAAATATTACTTCTAGGAGGAGACTGAACTATACCACATCGGGTCTGATCAAATTATTCGCCGATGCGTTACGGAGAATGAATTCAAGAATATACTCGAGTTCTGCCATGCATCTGCGTGTGGTGGACACTTCTCCGAGAAAAAGATGGCTGCAAAAATTTTACAATCTGGATTCTATTGGCCATCTTTATTCAAGGATTCTCAAGGTCGTGTTCTCGAGGCCAGACACTTGGGAGCATAACCAAGAGAGATATGATGCCTCTAAACTCGATTCTTCCTGTAGAAATCTTCAATGTTTTGGGCATCAATTTCATGGGACTCTTCCTCCCTTCATTTGGACATCAGTACATTCTCGTCGCTATTGATTACGTGCCCAAATGGATCGAGGCGATTCCCACCCAAACCAATGACCACAAGATGGTCATCGATTTTGTCAAGAAGAACATCTTCAACAGGTTCAAGATTCCGAGGGCCATCATCAGCGATGGTGGCACTCATTTCACTAATGCCCAATTTCATAATTTTCTGGCAAAATACGAGGTTAATCATAGAATCTCCACACCTTACCATCCCTAGACGAATGGATAGGCCGAGATCTCCAATCGAGAGATCAAGAATATTCTACAGAAAATAGTTAGGCCTGATCATAAAGACTAGACTCAAAAGCTTGAGGATGCTCTTTGGGCCTACCATACGGCGTATAAAATGCCCATCGGCATGTCTCTGTTTCGTTTGGTATATGGAAATGCGTGCCATTTACCCGTAGAAATTGAACATAGGGCATTCTGGGCAATCAAGTAGTGCAATTTAGATTTGAGTTTAGCCGGGAAGACCAGGAAACTCCAACTAGCTGAGTTGGACGAGCTTAGAAATGATGCATTTGAGAATGCCAAGATCTATGAGGCTCGGACCAAAGCTCTTCATGACCAATTGATTTCCCTCAAGAGCTTTGAGCCGAACCAGAAGGTCTAGCTATTCGATTCTCAACTTAAGCTCTTTCTTGGCAAACTTAGGTCGAAATGGAACGGCCCGTTCATTATCGATCAGATATTTCAAAACGGAGTATTCTGATCTCTAACCCGAAGATGGGTAATTCATTCAAAGTCAACGATCAACGTCTGATGCCTGTTATTGATCAAACTATTCCAGAACCCATCTCAAACACGGTTGCTCTAGCCATATTGTGACTTCTTTGGCTGGACTTCGCCTAGCTGACGGTATTAAACTCAGCAGTTGTACAGTCTGACTCAGAGGTGACCCGAGCTTCATATTCAGGTGATATCTTCTACACTCTACTCTTCCTTTCATGTCTTTTATTCTCAATGCGGACGTTGCATCAGCTAGGCATGGGGGGGTGGATTCATTTCTGAATCATTTAGTCAGCTCTATGGAATTTTTGTAAATTCTACCTATTTTCTTATATATATTAAAAAAAGAATTCTTAGGAAGGAATACTTGGACATTAGGACCTTTCAATCTTAGGAAATATTACAGTAGGATTTGAACACTAAGACCCTTCAGATCTTTGGGCTTAATCAGCCCGGGTATCCACTTAAATGTGGATTTGTTATCGAGTCCTCGCCATCTTGAATTCTATTTTAATTTGATTAAATAAATTTGGGTGATAAGTACATGAGATATCAACCTGCCCTCTAATTTGAGGGAACTTTAAGTCTAAGCATCTACACACTATTCGTCACTGACTTGTTCAACGGTTTTAATGAAAATTGGGTAGCTAATGAACCTTCTAGGGTGATATGGCTAGCTAGTTATCGTGGGTAATAGCCCATAGGTAGGTTGTCCAAAGCCCAGTCACTGGACCACTCTCTTCTTACTGCCTTTAGGTAAATGTTAGACCAGGGAAGCCACCTACTTAAAAAGAAACAAAAAGTCAGAAAGAAAAGAAAAAGAAAAAGAAAAAGGAGAAAAGAAACAAAAAGAAATAAGCCACACTTCGCCGCACGAGTATGGCTGGCAAGTTCTCGATGGTAACAACTCATCGACTGGTTGTCCAGAACCCAGGTCAAGAAATGCACTAAAAATTCCCAAAACACTTAGGAAGAAGCGGAGAAGTAGAATAAGCCAGGGAGATATACAATGGATTCACCCTTGTGTTGACCCCATTAAAAAATCAAACTAGGGAGAAAGCTACCTATCATAAAGATACACCTTAAGGCAGAACTCTCCTTTTAAGGTCACTTAGGGGCGTAGAAACCCAAAGTCCGTTCTGATTGCCGAGCAACGAGTCTATCACATTCACAAAAAGGTGCTTAGAACTTAGGGTTCTCATTAAATCTTTGATGGGTTGAGTGGCCATAGAAAGCCACTCTGTAACCCTAAACTAAAAAATTCAAAAAAATTAGAAAAGAAGAAAAAGCGAAAAAGAGATCTTTCTTTGAATAAGGTGAGGGCTTGGGGCAGTCTACATTTTGGCAAATACTTAGGCACTGTTGTATCTTTGAAAGTTCAGGTCCTAAGTAAAAATTTCTTAATGTTGAAAATGATTTGTGCCCTAGTAATTCAACCTAATTCTTTTATAAATAGCATGTAGTTTTTGCTAGGGACTAGCAAAAGATATGCATGGGGGTGTGATGTGTATACATCTGATTAACCTAAAATGACTATTAATGCATGTTCTTAGTGTCACATTAGCATTATACATTATAAATAGTGCATAACATGCATAATCATGCATTTAGGTCAAGTTGTACAAATTGTATAGTAATTATCTCATTTTTATATGACTAGGGATAGGGAAACTTGTTAATCGGGGCCTCAGATCGAAGATCCAACCGTACGGATCTGATTAAGGCGACGATTGGAGTTCAACGACTCCAAGATCGCCCTGATCGGACATCTGTAGCATAAGATAGAGACCGAGGAACCCTAACAATCAAGGGCCAAGATGGTGTTAATCCACACCTCAGATGACAAATCCAACCACATGGATGGGTTCGGATCGACGATTGCAATCTAACGACATGAAAATCAATCCAATCCAACACCTGTGGCACCATTTACAACACTCAAAAGATGGACAGCCAAGATGGTGCCACATGGTGCCATCCTAGCCTCCCAACCGGCCCTCAGGACTGCCGTTGCCTCTCCAAAGAGTCTTCAACGCGTGATCTGGGCCGTTGGATCAAGATCCAATAGCCACAAGCACGCGCGCGCAAATTCATCTGCGCAACACAAGCCCACGCTCAGTGCAGAGGTCGAGCGCGTCGCGCGAGCACGCGACGCGCGTTCGATCCCGCATCTGCTGCATGTGGGTGCACAATTGGAGTCGTGCGATGGGCATCCAGCGGTGTGGATCAACCGATAGTGCCCACGCGCGATCAGACACGTAGCGTAAACGCCAGATCGCACGCGAGCGCGTGACGCTGGCGAGGTCAATTTAAGCCGTCTGATCTCTTGATTGGACGACTGAGGGCATGCGGTCGTGCATATGTGTTAAGGGCACAAAGGCAAGGGGGCGCGTGCACGTCAGCCATGTTCAGGCTTTTCGTGATGGATAAATCCATCACTAAAGGACCTAAATTAATGCTTTTAATGTTGTTATGTCCAAAATGCCCCCACTCCTTGCAACTATAAAAGGAGACCCCTACCATACAAATTTCTCATCGCTTCCTTCTCCTCTCTCCCTCTCCAAAGCTTAAGAGAAGCTTGTCCCACACCCGAGATGCTCCTCAAGAGCTAAAACCAAATTTTTGCCCCCGTTCTAGAAGCAGATCCTGTGACGACAATAACGTGCTGCTTCGTTCCCGTTCCTCCTGCTTCATCCTCCTTCTTCCCACTCCATTCCTCATCTTCTAGGCATTGTCCCGTCTAGCTCATCTTCCAAGAGATCTTCGAGGAGGATAACTTCTCTCTCCCATTCTTTTTACTGCTTTCTAGAGTAGAATTTTCCTGCTTTTTAGTTGTAATAATTTCTCGCTTTCTAGTGTAATCATTTATCGCTTTCTTAGTTGTAAAAACATTATGCAATATCAAGTGATTGTTCTTTCTCTCTCTCCCTCTCCTATTGTCTATATTGCTTCCATTGTGATTATTTCTCCCTTTAAACAAAAACACAAAAATATAATTGTGAATTTTGATCAACGTAGCCTCCCTGTGTTCAACCTGGAATTTCTTTACAGATTTTTCGGTATAAATTTTATTTGTTGAACGGATTTCTTCGTGACTCGAACTACAATGACGGGTTTTCAAATCCAATTGCGAACATGTAGTCATCCGCCAGTCAACAGTTTCCAAGAAAGGATTAAAGGTGGATAAGGCCAAAATCTAGTACATCTCTAAACTTCCATCACCTACCAATGTTTGTCAAGTTAGATCTTTTCTTAGCCACGTTGGATTCTATAGGCGCTTCATTAGAGATTTCAGTAAAATCTCTAAGCCACTCTATGACCTATTAGCAAAGGATGTTTCCTTTGATTTTGATGATAGATGTGGTGAGGCTTTCCAAGTCTTGAAGAAAGCCATTATTACTACGTCGATTCTCCAAGCACCAGATTGGACCCTCCCTTTTGAGCTTATGTGCGATGCATCAGACTTCACTGTGGGAGTGATCTTAGGTCAAAGGGTTGATGGTAAACCTCATGTTCTGCATTATGCCAGCAAGACCCTTACTGATCCTTAGCAAACTACACTATTACTAAAAAGAACTTCTCGTAGTAGTGTTTGCTTTGGAAAAGTTTCAATCATATTTATTGGGATCCAAGGTTTTGGTGTATATTGACCATTTTGCTTTAAAGCACCTTCTTGCTAAGAAGGACACGAAACCTCATTTGATTCGTTGGATTCTTCTATTCTAAGAGTTTGACTTGGAAATTATAGATAAAAAAGGAGTTGAGAATGTGGTAGTAGACCATTTGTCTATGATCCCTATTAAGGCATCAACCCCAGCTGGCAGTATTCGAGAGACCTTTCTCGATGAGTCTCTAATGGCCGTAGAGGCCAAAACTCCTTGGTTCGCTGATATAGTGAACAATCTGATCACGGGCATTACCCCCAATACTTGGGACAAGCAAAGGCAAGACAAGTTTCTCGTCGAAGCTAAATTTTATCACTGGAAGGAACCCTAACTGTTTAAAATAGGCCCTGACCATTTATTCTGCCATTGCATCCCTAAGCAAGAATAGAGTATTCTGAGTTTCTGCCATGACCTCCACTATAGAGGGCATTTTAGTGGGAAAAAGACTGCCCACAAGGTTCTTCAGTTTGCCTTTTGGTGGCCCACATTATTCAGAGATGCACATACGTATGTGGGCACATGTCTACATTGCCAGCAAATAGGAACCATTGGAAAAAGGGATGAGATGCCTCAGCAACCTATCCTCCCCATCAAGATCTTCAATATCTGGGGCATCGACTTCATGGGTCCCTTTCCTATGTCCTTCAGATATAAGTACATCCTTATGGTCGTGGACTATGTATCGAAATGGATGGAAGCCATACCCACACGAACCAATGACCATTCTGTGGTTTTTTATTTTGTCAGAGCTAATATCATTTATCTATATGGTTGCCTGATGATAACGTCATCATCAGCCATAACTAGCTTTAATTAGTTAGAATCAAAAGACAAATGCTCCTACATAACCATAGGAGAGTCATAATTCACTGAACATCCATTCTGAGAAGAGTGCATTAAATAGGGGTAAATCTACAGTTTTAACAATATATCATGAAAGCAGAACAATCACAGGGTTTCCTACTGGTTAACTAAAGGTCAAATGCTCATAAATGTCTAATAAGAGGGTCCGTGTAGATAGAAATAGGATTTTACACATTTCAAGAATTAACAGACATCCGAAATCCTAATTCTAGACCAGCTTAATTAACTGAGGTTCTGGTCAAGATAAAATTCACCTAATGATGAGAACCTCATCATGAGCCATAACTAGCTCATTTTGACCTAATACAAAGGATAAAAGCTCCTACATAACTTAGCAAAGGGCTTAATTGAGGAATAAGTGCACTGAGAAGAAAACATGAAATAAAGGTTAAAAACTGCAATTTCACCATTGCAGCACATGAACAAAATTTCTCAGAGACCAAACATAGGTCAAATGATCTAAATAAGATAAAAAGTGGGTTGAATCAATCAGAAATGAGTTCATGAGCAATTTAAGAATTAAATAACATTTTGTAACCCTAAAACAAACCCAATTTAATTCACGAGGTTCGAGGCAAAGTAAAAATGGAATAAACCCTCTAAAATTCATATAAAAATAATCTCTAGGGTTTAGAACCCTCAATTTGGCCTTGGGAACCCATTTTGACCTACATTGAGAACCATGCCCAATTAACAACTTAATTTAGGTTTTTGCATAAATTGACCGGTCGAACAAGGTTTAATCTAGAAATAAAATTCACCATCAGAATCCTTAGGTCCTAATTAGTCATGTATAAAAACTTGAGCCTAAGAAGAAACCTTCTTGACCAACTTTACACTTTGGTCCTCATATATTTACTTTTTGGCCCTCAACTTTTGAACCATCACATTCTGACCCCTAACTCTCCTTCGTTCTTTGCGTTCAGGTCCCTCCTGCAAAACCTGAGCAGCACCATGCTCCGGCGACCTTGCGCGGAGCATGGCGCCACGCAGGGTAAGGGGGGCCTTCTGCCAAGTCAATCGGGGGTGCCCTACGTCGTCAGCCGTCGCAGGAACACCCCCCTGGTCGCTGCAACCCACCATACCGGCCGTGCGAACGCACGGACGGTATGGGTCTCCATCTCCGACGTCCTCCGGCGAGGGAGACACGTCGTCTCCCTCCGCCCTCCTCTTTGATTCTACCCCTATAAATACCCCCGTCGCTCCGCCGTTCTTCCGAGCTCGGATCTGACGGAGACACCCCCTCAATTCCTCCCTTCCCACTCCGACAAATGCTCCCTTGCTCCGGCAGCCTCTCCTCCTCCTCGTCGTCGCCCTGCCGCACTACCAGCAGTAGGGTTATCTTCCCTCGATCTTTCCGCGTCACGCCGCACCCAGCTGGCGCCCCTCCGGTCCCTTCCTCGCCGCCGCCCCTTCCTCTGGGCAGTTTCTTCTCCGGCGACAGTCGATACGACTGTCGCCTGCGCCAACCCCTCTTCGTCCAGTTTAGTAGGTAAAACTTCTCCTCTTCCTCCCCTCTTTCTTTTCCATACTGAAATCCTTTACTGTCGCCCTCGATTCCGACCAATCGCCCTCACCTTCTCCACCTCCGGCCAAACTCCGGCGAACCGCTCCCATCGCTCCAGCACCCCACACGGCTCGCCGACCTGTGCATAACCTCCGCCTCCTCACCCTGATCCTCTTCCGCCCCTCCACTTCCCACCAAACGCCCTCTGCAGATCCACCGAACACACCTACTTCTTCGCTCACAGTTTGACCTAGGACGACCTGTCTGCTCCACCACGCCCCCTGCAGACCCTCTGACCACCTTCGCCGTACCACGGCGAAGGTCCCCCGCCTGTCTGATTTGGCCGAGAGGCCGTTCTTCTGTGATCAGGTGACTCGCCCGCCGTCGCCATTACTGAGCAGGCAGAGCTCCTTCACCTGCAGGTACAGGCACACCTTCGCCCAGGTTCGACTCCCAGGTTGCGCGGGGCGTCTCCGCGAAGCGTCCCAGGCTCGCAGTTGGGGCAAAGGCCTCGCGTGAAGCCACGATTGCCCGCTGTTTCCTCTGCGCAGGCGCTCACATTGGGGTGGGACGTTTAGTCCCACCTCGGAAGGTCTCGAAGAAGCGCGCTGATATAAGTTGAAAAAGTGCTGTAGGCTTTCTGCCTCAGCACACGGGGTGAGGTCCCTCTCACCGCTTCACCCGACCCGTCAGCGAGCTCATCACGCGGATCCGGCCGGACCCGACCCGACTTGACCACCACTCCTCGCCCATCACCGCACGTCGGTGGGCCTGGACCCGGGCACGACCCGCACCCGATTCCCCGGTTGCTCTCGGAGAGCTGTCCTAAGAGCGATTTCTGAGAAAGAGAGACGCGCGGGGAAGGGGGGGTAGAGTAGGTTTTTGCCCTTCTGATGATGAACTCTTGAGCGTGCAGGCACAGGTGAAGAAGAAGAAGGACTGCGGAAGAACTGAAGCGGACACTGTAGCATCCGCAGGTTAAGTCGTCTGATTGGAAAATCAGACGACGTCCTGAAGACAGGTGAAGACAAAGAAGAAGAAGAAAAGAAGAGAGGCCAAGTGACGACTCTACAGAGATCAGAAGAAAAGAAGAGAGAAGGAGCAGCCAAGTGAAGAAACAGAAAGTAGAAGAACACAAGAAGCAAGAAAAGAAGAACAGGAAGAACAAAAGAGGAGAGAAGACAAAGAAAGAAGAGAAGAAAAAGAAGCCAAGCTTTCATCTCTCTCTTTATTTTTGTAATAGAACATGTATATCTCTAGAATACGACTTGCTCCCTGAGTTCGACCTCGGGAGAACTGTATTTTCCGAGTAACAAATATTAGCAAACGATGGCAATAACTATCTGTACTACAACGACTTAAGAAAAGCTAGTTGTCTCCGCCGTTTCGCCAGTTGGCGCCGTTGCCGGGGAGCAACGGCTATTCTAGAGGTAGACATTTCTGTTTCTTTTTAGTTCTAATAATCTCCTCTCTTTTGTGCAGCTACAGGAAATCAAGAAGACAAGCAACCGCACGACAACCACTCCAAGGACAGGTAATTTCTTCCTCTCGCTATTAACCCCTAAACTCTAAAGAGGAAGAAAAGAAAAGAACAAGCAATATAGGGCTAACCTGTCTTCTATACTTAGTAAACCATCAAAAGTTGCATGTCTTCAACCCTTTATTTCTGCACACTATTAAGGGTACTTAAGGGCTAACACCTTCTTGACTGAGCCTAATTACCCAACAAAGAGCTAACTGGACCAAATAGAGCCAACATAAGATTCAACATTAGGGATTTAGAGACACACTTTTTAAGCAAGAATTGAGAAACCCTAAAAGAAGTGTGCCCAAACCTTGTTTGAAAAAGAGCTATACAAGAGAAACCCTAAGCAATTGGCTCTCTAAACACTTGAACCCTAAAAGACAAGACCTAATAAGCTCTCAAAGGAAACAAGAGGTGAAGTTGACCCCTTGGGTCAACCAACCTTCAACTTAGGTCACTCTTTGCACTTAAAATACCTAAGAGTTCAAGTGTAACTTTAAGCACCCTAATCTTAAACTAAAATTGGTAGACTTAAGAGGTCAAGATCCCCATTCTGGTCTACCTGGAACCGCAGTGACAAGAGAGGTCGGGTGGGGGAAACCCTGTAACCCGTGGGGACGCTCTACCGTGTAGGGGTCTTCGCGGGACTCTCCCTCTCTGGCTGCCCAGGTAATTCTCAAGTGGACGGTCTTTCTGATCAAGGGGTCCATCTGCCCCGCACCTCTATTGTCACCCAACACATTTTTGGGTGTCTTGATTGGGTCCAGCACCTTCTGAACTCATCTCTTCCAGCAGTGCATGTACGGTAGGAGGTCCTTAAGACCACCCTTAAGACCTCCTTTAGAAATTCACTCTCGTCAAGGCCAAGCCTCGACGCCCGTGCAGCAACCCCCTCACATTATTCTCTCTTCTAATTCAGAACCAAGTTCTTCTTCCCCCACCATGGCTCAGCCAGTCAAGGAAGAAAATAATCTGGAGCATCAGCTCCAGCGACTCAAAGACCTCTTCCAAAACTTCGTGCACCCACCGCAGCGTCCCATGATGCGGGACTATTATAATCCTGCTGTGGTGGCCATTGAGCCTAGGGTCAGAATCCCGACTGGAGGATCTGACTCCGAATTGAAGCCCAACATGATTCATGCTATACCTAAATTCCATGGGCTAAATTCCGAAGATCCCTTCCAGCACATCAAACAACTAAAGCATCTGGCCCAAACTTTTGGGTCAGATGTGCAAAATCGGGATATTCTTCTCATGAAGATGTTCTCCTTCTCTCTTATGGACAAGGCCGCCCATTGGTATCAGACGCAGACCCGGCCGATCAACACTTGGGAAGAACTTCAATCCGAGTTTTTGAAAAAGTTCTTTCCTGTGGGTCGGACCAACGCCTTGCGCCATCAGATTACACACTTCGCTCAGCAATCAGGGGAACCTCTCCATGAGGCATGGGATCGTTTTCAGGATCTCATGAGAAAGTGCCCCCATCACGGAGTTCCTAAATGGGAACAGGTCCAATCTTTTTACCAAGGACTCCGTGAGGATATCCGTCTTTTCGTCAATGCAACCTGCGGAGGAAATATCATGGGTCAACATGAGGACACCGTGTGGGAGATTCTCGAAAACATGTGCGAGAACTCCATCAACAATGACTCCATGGGATTATTCGACAGATCGAATACCCACGCATCGACGAATCTTAAGGGAGCACATGAGACGCAGGGCCTGTCCGCATCAGTCGACCTGGAATTAATGGCCAGTCGATTGGACAAGGTCTCTATTATTGAGAAGAAGGTGGATGAACTGACTCAGCACCTGCAGCGAGCCACCTCTGCACATAACCCCTTTGCACAGCCTCCTTCCACAAGGGAAACTGTGCAACATATTCTCCATCAATCTTCTCCTAGGATGGATCCATATCCACCATCTGATTCTCTAACCAGAGGTCCATCCGATCCTCTCTATACCAACCCGGGAATTCCATTCCCTCTTTCTCTGACTCTCTGGAGGTTCCTCAGACCTGCGAGGACCTCAACGCCATCCAGAACAACCCGTTCTCCAACACCTATAACCCTGGATGGCGAAACCATCCCAACTTTCAGTGGGCAGGAAATTCCCAAACCCAAAGACCACTCTTTCAACCCCGCCCACAACCCCCTAGTCCTTACCAGCTGCCTCAGCCTCGGCCCAACCCTACTTATCCATCAGGGCCAAATCAGGATCCAATGTCCCTAATCCTTCAGACTCTGGCTGACATTCAAAGAACGAATGCGGCTATTCAAAAGCAACACAAGGACGAGATTACAGAGGTCCGAAACCAATTGGCCCAGTTGGCAAATTCTCGCCAGCCAGGCACACTTCCTTCCCAACCTCTTCCTAATCCAAATAACGTGTCAACCCAGAGGCACGTTATGAACCCAAACCCGGGCCATGCCCATATGATTTATCGGGCCCCCTCTGTTCCTTCACCAGATGGGATAGAGGCCTCCACCTCTTTTGCGGGTTACCAGCAGCAACCCATCTTACCCAACCCCAACCAAAACCAGGCAGACTTAATTCCGTAACAACCCGTAGTGGTAAGGAAACCCAAGACCCACCTCATCCAAACCACTCCAAGCCTGGTAGTGATCCCGAGCCTAGGACAGTAATCCAGGACATTCCCACCCCTATCCCAGATCCAAAACCTGGACCTATCCTAGAAGAACCAACCAAGATCCCGTTTCCCGAGGCCTTGACCAAGGGAAAGAAGACCACCAAGCCCGTGGCACCTGAGGAGGACCTGGTCAAGCTCTTTGAGCAAGTCCACATAAACATCCCCTTGATGGATGCAATCCGCCACGTACCAGCTTACGCACGATTTTTAAAGAACGTGTGTACACCCCAGCGTAAGCCGCGAACCAAGGGTGGGAGCCCAATTGTTCTGTCAGAGCAAGCCAGCTCTGTAATCCTCAGTAAACTCCCACCCAAGGTAAAAGATCCTGGTACTCCCCTGATCTCCTGCAAGATAGGTGCTACCCAATTTGATAGAGCTTTGCTAGACTTAGGTGCATCCATAAACCTGATACCCACATCCTTACTTGACCATCTAGAAGAATCTGAGCTAAAACCAACTGAGGTGACATTACAATTAGCAGATCGATCTATAAAGTCACCAAAAGGGATTCTCGAGGATGTTATCGTAAGAGTGCAGGATTTCTATTTCCCAGTGGACTTTATAGTCTTAGATATGGATGCGCCTAAAAACCCTAGGGATACACCAATCATTCTAGGGAGACCTTTCTTGGCTACTGCTAGAGCCAACATCAGCTGTGAGGAGGGCCAAATAGAGCTTAAATTTGGAGATCAAACCTTAAAAATTGATATATTTAAGGCCCAACAAGGAATTAATTGTGGTGTCATCGAACAGATTTGTGACGTCAGGACTTTGGTTGATGAATCACACTTCCAGAATGACTCGATTATGCCTCATCAATCACAGAAAGATCTTGACCTGCAAACAGAGGAGTCGAATCCAGACATACACAACCTAGTAACTCCTACCCTTGAACCTCACATCTATACTGAACCACCTGCCGCTGCTGATAACCCTATCCTCGAGTTAAAGCCTCTTCCTGCTCACTTGAAATACATCTTTTTGGGTTCCAATCAGACCCTCCCTGTGATTATCAATTCCAACCTCAATCCCGAACAGGAATCCCATCTGATTGCTGTCCTCCAGCAACTTCGCAGAGCCATCGGGTGGACTCTCGATGATTTGACTGGAATAAGGCCCTCTTATTGTACTCATCATATCTATTCAGAAGAGGGTGCACGACCTTCTCGTGAAATGCAGAGACGTTTAAACCCTAATCTGCAGGAGGTCGTAAAGAAGGAGATCATCAAGTGGTTAGATGCCGGGATCATCTACCCGATCTCCGATAGTCGTTGGGTGAGCCCAATTTAGGTTGTGCCTAAGAAGGCAGGACTCACCACCATAACAAATGAAACCGGAGAAATCATTCCTACCCGATTAGCCAATGCGTGGAGAGTCTGTATAGATTACCGCCGACTCAATTCCTCCACGAAGAAGGATCATTTCCCACTACCCTTCATTGATCAAATTCTCGAGAAACTAGCGGGAAATAGGTTCTTCTGCTTTCTTGACGGGTACTCTGGTTATAACCAGGTGGCAATCCATCCTGAGGACCAAGAAAAGACCACATTCACCTGCCCCTTCGGAACGTACGCTTTCCGAAGGATGCCTTTCGGTCTTTGCAATGCACTCGCTACTTTTCAGCGATGCATGCTTGCCATATTCTCAGATATGGTAGGTGATTTCCTGGAAGTCTTCATGGATGACTTTTCAGTCTTTGGAGAATCTTTTGATGATTGCCTCCAACACTTGGTCCAGATACTCAGGCGATGCATTGAGGTGAACTTGGTTCTTTCTTGGGAAAAGAGCCACTTCATGGTGCCTGAGGGAATTGTCCTGGGACACTCAATTTCGGAAAAAGGCATCCAGGTGGATCGAGCTAAGGTTGATCTGATTTCTTGCCTTCCTGTACCTAGCTCGATCAAGGACATCCGTTCCTTTTTAGGGCACGTCGGTTTTTCCACCGTTTCATTCCAGATTTCTCGAAAATCGCGTGCCCCTTGACTTCTCTTCTCTCTAAGGATGTACCTTTTGAAATCTCCAAGGAATGACGCAAGCCTTTGAAAACCTGCGTGACCGAGTCACCCAGGCACCTATCCTACAATCCCCTGACTGGTCTCAACCCTTTGAGATCATGTGCGATGCGTCTGACTTCGCTGTAGGAGCGGTCCTGGGGCAGAAAGCTGACGGGAAACCCGTGGTCATCTACTACGCTAGCAAGACACTTGACGAGGCTCAGCGTAACTATACGGTTACGGAGAAAGAGCTGCTAGCCGTAGTATTTGCCCTTGAAAAATTTCGATCATATCTTCTGGGTTCCCATGTCATCATTTACTCGGATCACACGGCTGTAAGGCATCTCCTTGCCAAGAAGGATGAGAAGTCCCGGCTAATCCGTTGGATCTTGCTGTTACAAGAATTCGATCTTGAGATTCGCGACAAGGCGGGAAAGCAAAATGTGGTAGCTGATAACTTGTCCCGCCTTCCTTCTGAAATAATTGACCTGTCCGGACCCATCACCGAGCATTTTCCCGATGAGCACCTGCTGGCTATTGGTACTAGCCTTCCATGGTTTGCTAATATAGTAAATTACTTAGCATCCCATCAAATCCCGTCTGATTGGCCGAAGGCCAAGAAAGACAAATTGCGCTCTGATGCCAAGTATTACATTTGGGAAGACCCGTACCTCTTCCGCATAGGTGCTGATCAGATCATTCGAAGATGTGTCCCGGAGGAGGAATTCAACAATATCCTCTCTTTCTGCCATGACCAGGCATGCGATGGCCATTTCTCAGGGCATAAAACCGCATCAAAAGTCCTCCAGTGTGGCTTCTACTGGCCTACACTTTTCAAAGACGCGTACAATCACTGCAAGGCATGCAGTCGTTGCCAGACTTTGGGCAACATGAGCCATCGCGACATGATGCCTATGCAGCCGATTCTCGTATGCGAAATCTTTGATGTTTGGGGGATTGATTTTATGGGCTCCTTTCCTGTTTCGGATGGTTTCGAGTACATTCTGCTTGTGGTGGACTACGTGTCCAAATGGATCGAAGCCATACCGACCCGAACTTGCAATCACAAGATCGTTCTCAAATTCATTCATCAAAACATTTTCTCAAGGTTCGGGATTCCTCGTGCTATAATCTCTGATGGGGGGACCCATTTCACAAATGCTCAGTTTAGGTCACTGATGACCAAATATGGGGTGTCTCACCGAATCTCTACTCCTTACCACCGCCAAACCAATGGTCTAGCTGAGCGTCTAATCGGGAGATCAAGAAAATCCTGCACGTCACTGTTCGGCCTGACAGGAAGGACTGGTCATCCCGACTTCCGGAAGCATTGTGGGCCTATAGGACCGCCCACAAGACCCAATTGGGCATGTCTCCCTTTAGACTGGTGTACGGAAAGGCATGTCACCTTCCCATAGAACTGGAGCATAAAGCCTATTGGGCAGTACGGAACTGTAATCTAGATCTTTCCAAGGCTAGAACCCACAGAAAACTTCAAATCAGCGAGATCGATGAATTACGCTTAGACGCGTATGAGAACTCGCGAATCTACAAGGAGCGGGTTAAAGCCTTCCATGACAAGAATATCTCGAGAAAGATCTTTCATCCTGGTCAAAAGGTCCTACTCTTTGATGCCTGACTTAAACTTTTCCCGGGAAAACTGCGATCCAAGTGGGTCGGACCATATTTAGTCCGACAGGTTTTTGGAAATGGAGCAATTGAAATCAGTCCACTCAGCCACGATTCCGAACCTTTCATCGTAAACGGTCAGAGACTTAAACCGTTCATTGATGTGACTTCTACTGATTTGGTTGAGTCATCTCTCATCCTCCATTCTCCGTGAGCTTACTGCGCCCAGCCGATGGCGTAAAACTCAACGCTTAACGGGAGGCAGCCCGTCATTCCCTTTGAAAACCTAAAACCTTTTCTGACACCTTGCTACACTTAAAGTTCACACTTTAGGACAGTCGACTCCACCTCAGATGCTTGCATCTGAGATTAGAAATCGTCCGCAACAGTCACCCCGACCCATTCACTCATCAAAACATCTGTCCTAATGTATGAACTAAGTTAAATAAAAACCCCCTAGGTTACAATGAGGACATTGCAAATCTTAGGCATGGGGGGGTATAAAAGTGCAAAACTTGTAAGAAAAGGTTTTAAAACAAAAAAATTCACATATGCCAAAAACACCGTAAAAAGTAAAAATTTTTCAAAATAAAAAAAGAATAAAAGGAGAAAGGAAATTTTGTGGAGAAGGAAAAGAAACAAAAGGAAAAAAAGGAGCACAAAATATGAGAAACAAGTGATAGTCATTAGTAAGGAACTAAGGAATTAACCTAAGTTCTAGACCTCATTCAAGAAAATAACTAAAAAAGTGTACAAAGGGATTAGTAAGAACGCAAACCTTAGGCATTCTTGGATAGACTCTTAGTACCCATTAAGATCTGGACACTCCTCAAGAGGTTGAGGAAAATGAAAAGCTGAAGTATTAGGTCTAAGGCTTAGGGAGTATTTGGCCTCATTAACTAATTTTTGGTTTACGGGACTCAGTAACCTAAGCACCCTAACCTCACACACAGCCTGGCTCAGTAAGCGTAAAAATCAAAATCACGCAGAAGCGTCGCAAAATTCTGAAAAGTACACCTAGAGTAGGAGCGGCCGATCAACACAAGTTGATTTGGATGAGTTCCCAACGCGGAGAGGCGGGAAATCCCCTCAAAGATGCGTAACAAAATATCATCTCCTCGGTGCTTGTCTCTTAGGATATTTACATATCCTACTGGGGGCATGTAAGCACTCTGCTGGTTCAGATTCCATGGATGGCATTATCTCGAAGTGTCAATTGCCAGGGTCTGAATTCGGCCACGGAACACCATGGATGGGATTATCTCGAAATCTCAATAGCCAGGGTTCTGGGGGTTGCCATGGGCAGTGCTATCTCGAAGCATCGATCACCAAGAACCCTTGAGGATTGATGATGGGAGAAATGAATCTGATACAGACCGTGTTGAAAAGCCAATCCTAGGCTAGAACTAAAAAGAAAAAGAGAGAGAAAACTCTCCAAACAGAAAAATCTTCCTTCTCTCTCTCTTATAAAACGCACTGCGAACTGAACCAAGGCTAAAATCATTTCAAGCACGGGTGCTTTAACCACAAAGTCCAATAGACCTTAAGTTAGTTCTTGTAGGCCTTAAAAACCTTTGCTAAAGACTGAGGCTGCGGCTAGACAAATCTGGATCTTGATTGGTACTAGAGTACCTTTTAAGCCTATGGTCAGCATTCTAACCTAATCTATGTTTAAATGAAAAAACACTTATCTGAAGCTATTAAAGAACTTCATGGTCTAGAACAAGGGTTGAAACCTTAAGTTTTTGCTAAGGGACTAGCAAAAGCTAGGCATGGGGGTATGATGAGAATCTCATCATGAGCCATAACTAGCTCATTTTGACCTAATACAAAGGATAAAAGCTCCTACATAACTTAGCAAATGGCTTAATTGAGGAATAAGTGCTCTGAGAAGAAAACATGAAATAAAGGTTAAAAACTGTAATTTCACCATTGCAGCACATGAACGGAATTTCTCAGAGACCAAACATAGGTCAAATGATCTAAATAACATAAAAAGTGGGTTGAATCAATCAGAAATGGGTTCATGAGCAATTTAAGAATTAAATAGCATTTTGTAACCCTAAAACAAACCCACTTCAATTCACGAGGTTCGAGGCAAAGTAAAAATGGAATAAACCCTCTAAAATTCATATAAAAATAATCTCTAGGGTTTAGAACCCTCAATTTGGCTTTGGGAACCCATTTTGACCTACATTGAGAACCATGCCCAATTAACAACTTAATTTGGGTTTTTACGTAAATTGATCGGTCGAACAAGGTTTAATCTAGAAATAAAATTCACCATCATAATCCTTAGGTCCTAATTAGTCATGTATAAAAACTTGAGCCTAAGAAGAAACCTTCTTGACCAACTTTACACTTTGGTCCTCATATATTTACTTTTTGGCCCTCAACTTTTGAACCCTCACATTCTGGCCCCTAACTCTCCTTCGTTCTTTGTGTTCAGGTCCCTCCTGCAAAACCTGAGCAGCACCATGCTCCCGTGACCTTGTGCGGAGCATGGCGCCGCGCAGGGTAAGGGGGGCCTTCTGCCAAGTCAACTGGGGGTGCTCTGCGTCGTCAGCCGTCGCAAGAACACCCCCTGGGCACTGCAACCCACCATACCGGCCGTGCGAACGCACAGACGTTATGGGTCTCCATCTCCGACGTCCTCCGGCGAGGGAGACACGTCGTCTCCCTCCGCACTCCTCTCTGATTCTGCCCCTATAAATACCCCCGTCGCTCCGCCGTTCTTCTGAGCTCGGATCTGACGGAGACACCCCCTCAATTCCTCCCTTCCCACTCCGACAGACGCTCCCTTGCTCCGGCGGCCTCTCCTCCTCCTCCTCGTCGCCCTGCCGCACTACCAGCAGTAGGGTCATCTTCCCTCGATCTTTCCGCGTCACGCCGCACCCAGCTGGCGCCCCTCCGGTCCCTTCCTCGCCGCCGCCCCTTCCTCTGGGCAGTTTCTTCTCCGGCGACAGTCGATATGACTGTCGCCTGCGCCAACCCCTCTTCGTCCAGTTTAGTAGGTAAAACTTCTCCTCTTCCTCCCCTCTTTCTTTTCCATACTGAAATCCTTTACTGTCGCCCTCGATTCCGACCAATCGCCCTCACCTTCTCCACCTCCGGCCAAACTCCGGCGAACCGCTCCCATCGCTCCAGCACCCCACACGGCTCGCCGACCTGTGCATAACCTCCGCCTCCTCACCCTGATCCTCTTCCGCCCCTCCACTTCCCACCAAACGCCCTCTGCAGATCCACCGAACACACCCACTTCTTCGCTCACAGTTTGACCTAGGATGACCTGTCTGCTCCACCACGCCCCCTGCAGACCCTCTGACCACCTTCGTCGTACCATGGCGAAGGTCCCCCGCCTGTCTGATTTGGCCGAGAGGCCGTTCTTCTATGATCAAGTGACTCGCCCGCCGTCGCCATTACTGAGCAGGCAGAGCTCCTTCACCTGCTGGTGCAGGCACACCTTCGCCCAGGTTCGACTCCCAGGTTGCGCGGGGCGTCTCCGCGAAGCGTCCCAGGCTCGCAGTTGGGGCGAAGGCCTCGCGTGAAGCCACGATTGCCCGCTGTTTCCTCTACGCAGGCGCTCACATTGGGGTGGGACGTTTAGTCCCACCTCGGAAGGTCTCGAAGAAGCGCGCTGATATAAGTTGAAAAAGTGCTGTAGGCTTTCTGCCTCAGCACACGGGGTGAGGTCCCTCTCACCGCTTCACCCGGCCCGTCCGCGAGCTCATCACGCGGATCCGGTCGGACCTGACCCGACTTGACCACCACTCCTCGCCCATCACCGCATGCCGATGGGCCTGGACCCGGGCGTGACCTGCACCCGATTCCCCGGTTGCTCTCGGAGAGCTGTCCTAAGAGCGATTTCTGAGAAAGAGAGACGCGCGGGGAAGGGGGGGTAGAGTAGGTTTTTGCCCTTCTGATGATGAACTCTTGAGCGTGCAGGCACAGGTGAAGAAGAAGAAGGACTGCGGAAGAACTGAAGCGGACACTGTAGCATCCGCGGGTTAAGTCGTCTGATTGGAAAATCAGACGACGTCCTGAAGACAGGTGAAGACAAAGAAGAAGAAGAAAAGAAGAGAGGCCAAGTGACGACTCTGCAGAGATCAGAAGAAAAGAAGAGAGAAGGAGCAGCCAAGTGAAGAAACAGAAAGCAGAAGAACACAAGAAGCAAGAAAAGAAGAAGAACAGGAAGAACAAAAGAGGAGAGAAGACAAAGAAAGAAGAGAAGAAAAAGAAGCCAAGCTTTCATCTCTCTCTCTCTTTATTTTTGTAATAGAACATGTATATCTCTAGAATACGACTTGCTCCCTGAGTTCGACCTCGGGAGAACTGTATTTTCCGAGTAACAAATATTAACAAACGATGGCAATAACTATCTGTACTACAACGACTTAAGAAAAGCTAGTTGTCGCCGCCGTTTCGCCACCTAAACCTTCTAAAAATCATATAAAAATATTCCATAAGGTTTAGTATCCTTGATTTGACCATCTGAACCTAGTTTGACCTAAAATAGAGTCTCTAATAGGAAGTTGCCCTAATTTGGGTTTCTACGTAAATTACCTAGTCAAACTTGGTCAAAACCAAGTTCCGACTTCACCATCAGATTCCTTGGGTTCAATTAGGTTTGTACCAAAATTTAGGCCCAATCAGAGATCATCTTGACCTAGTCTGCATTTTGGCCCAATCTAACTCTTTTTCTCTCAAATAGCCCCTCAGCTTTCAAAATCTATTGCAGATACCCCCTAACTTTATCATCACCTTCATAAAGAGGCCCCTGTCTCCATTAGGAGTAAGCTGCAGCTCACCGTTGAGATTTAAGCGAGATTTTCTCACTCGATTCTCAATCAATCAGTCCCAAAATTGAAAGAGAAATTCCTTAAGGAATTCTCTTCCAAATGAGACCAACCATGAATCCTATTTCCTTCCCAATCTCCCATACGAATGCATGGGAGATGTGAGTATCCCACATGAACAAAATCACCAAAGCTTGAGAGCTTATTTCCTTGCTTGGAGGGCCTCCTAAAGGCCTATAAAAGGCTCTACATCAAGTTCTTCACCTCCTTAGCTTGGTTTTGGCCGCATTTCTTCATCAAATACCCTCTCCCTCCAGCCTCCTCCACCAGCTCCGGTAAGCTCCTCCGATCACCTTCTTTACCGGCCGCCACAAACTATAGTCGGTCGGTTCTTCTTCCCCAACTTCTTCACGTCTCACAATACCAGCAGGCACCTCCTTCCACCTTCATCCTTGCCGCTTCTCCCCCACCAAAGGCTTTGTCTTCTCTGAGTCCGGCGTACCCCCGGAAAGGACATTCCCCCCTTTCGTCCAGTTAGATTAGGCTAGCTAGGTTTCCCTCTCCCTCTATTATCTTTTCCCTTTCTTTATCCCTCAATTATCTTTTCCTTCTCTTTATCCCTCAATTCAACCCCCAACGTCGCTGTCCACCCGTCATCTTCTCCACATCCGACCGCCCTCCGACGAGGTTTCCTTGATGCTCCATCGCACCACATGCCTCACCAACACCCTCACAAGCATTGCCTCATCCACCCGCACTAAACCCCTCAAGAAATTGAGGGGATTGTCCATCCAAACAACCCACCGAACACCTCCACCTTCGCTCTCGTCCTCCAACTTTGCCAAACCTCATCCACTCACGAAACACCCCACGGATGTCATCATCACCTTCCATGCCCTATGGTGAACCTCCTAAGAGTTTTAATGAGGACTTATAGCCCATATTTCATGTTTCAGGTCCCCTGCTGGAGCTCCATCATCGTGCCATTGTCTCCGACCGTGTTCTTCAAGCTCCAGCCGCGTTCTTCGTCAAATCATCTCCCAGGTCACGCGGAGCTGTTCCAGGTACACGCCCGGGCTACCAATTGAAGCAACTAGCCTCGTCTCCACTTGAGATTGGGAGAATCACCTATGCTGCAGCTACATGAGAAGAAGCTGGGCGCTTTAGTCCCACATCGTGGGATCTCAGACTCAACACTACACTTAAATTGTTTTTGTGCATAGTACTTATCGCCCAACACACGAGGGCTCGGGTCCCTCACTACACCCCTTCACCCAATTACCCGCCGGTCTCCACTCCTCGCCTGCAACCCACGCACGCAGGCCTGGACACTGTTCGAGACCCGAATACCCAAGTATCTGGATCCGAGTATGTGCTTGGTCTAGCTTTGAGAGAGAAGAAGAAGAGAGGAAATTATGAGAGAGCGAGGGAGGGTTTTGCTCTCTCGTATGTGCAGCTAGCACTTAGTCACTGAGTATTAGTTCCTTGTGCTATGAAGGAAGAAGGGAAAGAAAGGCCTGAGAAGGAGAAGACTCGAGAAGAAGAAGAAGAGAAATAAAGAAAAAGGGTTTGAGAGCCTTGATCATTTAAGTCATCTGATCAATACATCTGTCTGATTGAGCATTGTTTGAGAATTATTGTTGCATTATTTAAGTACTCTGGTTAAGATTAAATTGAATATGAGATGCATGCTCAATTAGAGGATTTAATTGGTGATTCAAATCACCACTTTTTACATTCTCTCCATTCTTTTTATCTCTAGGTACATTGGATTCATTGAATAACTAATGTGACAGGTTATTAATCATTGAATATCTATTTGAATGCTCAATTAATTGTGCTCATTTATTCTAAATGCGATTAATGTTGTAAATTCGACATTTTCTCCCTATGTTCGACCTCGCACTCCACTGTAGATTATGAGTTTATAAATTTTATCTATTTTCGAGCAATTTCGACTTGCTACGACGATTACATCCTTTAAAACCCCCGATTTTGAATGATTAACATTTGACACCGTTGTCAGGGAGCAACGCGTAATTCACCGCTATTCTTGTTTTACTTGATTCTATTTGAGCACAAACTTGCCCTATTTGTTTTCTTGTGATTTTGTGAGGTACATCACAAGGCGATCTTCCGCGCAAATCAGCCACTTTCAGGGCAAGTAACCTCTTTTCTTCCCTAATCAATCTCTTAATCTTAGGAAGATAAAAAATGAAACAAATCAATTAGGAACCACCTGTCTTATTTTCATAATAATCATCACTTAAAAGGCAAGTTCTTGATTTGCAACTGAAAAATTCATATCTGATTGAAGTCGATGATTTTGATTAGAGATCCCTACCCTATTTCTTGTACCTATTAGAGATTACGCTTAAGTTCTGATCGCCTTGGACCACGCACTTCTTGTTTGCAGTCCAAGGTGACCATTTTTAAGATCAAATTAGACTTTAAATAGAGCCAATTAGGGTTTCAACATTAGGGTTTGAAGTGCTAGTTCACACTTGCCTGAATTAAATAAAATTGACCCTCTCGCATTTGTGTGCTACCCAAACCCTTGCTTGAAAAGAACTAATCACTTAAACCCTAAAATTAGGCTCTAATTTCACTTGAACCTTAAGAATTGCGGACCTAATAACCTGAGAGTCAATTCAAGGTGATTTCTGGGTCTTGACTTTGATTTCATTCTTCATCTTTTAGGACAAATCATGTGAAGTTGGTCTACTTTGTGGGCCAATCAACCTCCAAATTAGGTCACAAATCAAATCAATTTCTAAATCAAGTGAAATCCAAGGCACAAATTAGTCTAAAATTGGTAGACTTAAGGTCTCAATTAGTACATTCCGGTCTACTTGGAACCACAGTAACAAGGAAGGTCGAGTGGGGGAAACCCTATAACCCGTGGGGACGCTCTACCGTGTAGGGGTCTTTGCGTGTCTCTCCCTTCCTGGCTGCCCAGGTAATTCTCGGGTGTGTAGATTTCTGAATCAAATGTATCATCTGCCTCGAAACAAACTTAGTCATCCAAAAATATTTGGGTGCCTTGATTGGGTATAATTCATATCCAGTCCCTCATCCCTTCTATGGAGCACATACACAGAAAGGTCATTAGGTTTCTAACCTAAGAGGCCTCATTAGATCTTCTAGACGGATTTCTGATCTGATCTGATCAACTCCAATCTGAACCTGAATTCGATTCTACATCTTGATTCCACCACCTGATTTGAAAATGCAACCTGACATTTTAGGAAAAGCAATTAGGAAACCTGTGTCCCAAATGACTATCAAAGATAAGATGATTGAGGCTGCTTATAGACACCATGAAGAATATTATAGAGCCTTAGATAGGGACATTCAAGATAAATTTGCAAAAATAACAAACCACATTCTGAACTGTATCGAAATAATATGGACACGAATGAAACACGGTTCAACCTGGGATGATCTCTTAGCAGAATACATTGAATTAATGAAATTACATAGCAACAAGTGTCTGCAATGTTGGTCAAGTCCTTCACTTTTGGAAAAACTCCAAGTTCTCATGGAGAAATGAGGAAAATTGCAGAATACGTTGTATAAAACCATTGATCGAGAATACCCCTACATCCTTTCAGAAGATAATGAGACACCTCGGAACAACACTAATGATCAACATGATTCTCCAGAACCCGGGTTAGAAAATTAGAATTATTGTGGACCCTCAACCCAAATGGAAGTCAAACTAAATTATGTACTAAATGATACACCCGATCTTGAGATGGGTTGGGAGGATCCGATTGTAGGTGTTCACGATTTCGAACCATCCCTAGAAAATCATGAAGCTGGCTCACCAAGCCTTGAATTTCTAGGCACCTATGATGATGAGATTGAATCAGAACATCTCGAGGATGTAAATTCCTCCTTATTATAATAAGGTGATCCTCGAGAACAATTCTGACACCCCTATAGGTACAATTTTGACACACCTATAGGATATCCTATATGTCTCTTAGGGTATCCATCCTACTGGGGGCACATAAGCACAATGTGTGGTTCAGGTACCATGGGTGGCCCATCTTGAAGTGCTAAATTCCAAAGACCTTAATTCACTTAAGAATATCATGGGTGGCACTATCTCGAAGTGTCGATTACCTTGTTTTCTTGGGATCACCATGGGTAGTGCTATTTCGAAGCATCGACAGTCAGGCACCCTTCGAGGATCGATGATGAGGAAAATGAATCCAATACTGACCATATTGATAACTAATCTGATGTTGGACTTAGATGGATCAATCAAAAAAAAAATTACAAAAGAAAAATCACAAAAACATTCTCTTTCTCTCTTGTTGTAAATCATACCAACAAAATTTAAGTCATCTGCAGACTGAATCAAGATCACTTGCACTTATGCATGGATGCTTAAACCTCTAAGACCAACAAATTTTAGGGTAGGCTAGTGGTGACGTTTCCCAACCGCGGCTAGTCTTTGTTTGTTTTAATGCTTATTACAGTAATGTCGTTGTGATATAAAATAAGACAGCTACGGTTATCGTTACCATTACAATTTTACTCGGAAATAGTTTCCCGAGGTCGAACTCAAGGAGCTACTAGAATTCTAGAAGTACAATGTTTCTTTATTACAAAAAATAAGAGAGAGAGAGAGCGAGAAATAGATTTCTATCTTTTGACTTTTTCTTCTTCTCTTCTTTCTCTCTTCGCTTGTCTTCTTCTTCTCTTCTTTCTCTTTTCTTTATCTTTACGGGCCTTCTTCCTTGGCTCTGATTGCCTTCAGTTCCTCTTCTTCTTCTTCTTGTCTTCTAGTTCTTTTCTTCTTCAGTTCTTTTTCTTGTCGTTATCTTCTTTCTTCCTTCTTCTCTTTTCTTTCTCTTCAACTGCGGAGCCTTTTCTTTTCTTTTTCTTCTTCTCTGCTTTATCTCCTCTGAAGCTTCATCCGTCGTCTAATATCACAGTCAGACGACTTAAACGGCGATCTACTACAATGCTTCCCCTCTTTTCTTCCTTTGCTGCTTCTTCTTCTTCTCTTCTTCTTCCCGCTTCTTCCTTCGTCTTCTGCCTTGCTCAGCTGCAGAGCCTTTTCAGATTTTCTTCTTCCTCTCCTCTTCTTCTTCCTGCGGCCAAGTGGTGAACCTTCTTCCTTCACACCCTATTCCTGCACAAGGCACGGTAAAACCTAGCCCTTCCCTTTACCAGCACGTCTCTCTTTCTTTCTTTAAATCGCTCATAGGAAGCTCTCCCAGAATCGGGTTAACGAGTCGGGCTGCGTAAGCGAGACCAGGCGCATTGGCGTGAGTGGTGCGCGAGGAGTGCAGGGTAGTGTCGGGTCGGATCCGCCAGGTCCGCGTGGCGTGGGTCATGGATGAGGCGGGCGAATGGGCGAGGGGACCTCACCCCGTGTTCTGAGGCGTTAAGAGAAAAACACAAAATCAATTTAAATGGGTGCGGCGCTTCAAAATCTTACGATGTGGTACTAAACTTCGTTTCCTCACGCGTGCGCTCACAGGAAGGACGCAACCTTGCCTCAGCAGCTGCGTCCTCATTTTTCCTCGCAAACCATCTTCCTGCCTTCACCTGGGTCTCTCCAATTTGCCTCGGCTGGAGTCCTGCTGCTTCGAGGCCTGGAGCTCGCTCCTTGCTTCGTTGCCAATGGCAGCCGGGGCTGAAAATCTGCCTAACACAAACAAGGCCTCTTGGCCTAATCAGACCATAGGGAAACCTTCACCGTGGCACGGCGAAGGTAGTGCGGGGTGCAGCAGGTCGCGGAGCGGTGTCTGGCGGTAGCCCTAGGTCGGACTGCAACTGGAAAAATGGGTTTAATCGGGGGAGTGTTGTGGAGGTGTGGAGTGGCAGTGGAGGGGTGGGGGGTGTTGGGTGGAGTGAGGCGGAGCTTTTGGGACAGCTGGCGAGTTGTGTGGAGCGGCGGATCGACGGGGGCAACTCACCAGAGGGTTGCTGGAGGGATGGAAGATGATGGTGGTCAGGCGCAGTCGAGGGGTAATCAACTGAAATGAAGTGGGGAAAAGAAAGAGGGGACAAAGGGAAATAATAGTAACCTACCTACAGGGATGAAGGGGGCCAGAGCAGGGTGGCAGTCGTATCGACTGTCGCCGGAGAAGAAACACCCAGAGGGAGAGAGCAGCGGTGAGGAAGAGGGCAGGGAGGCGCACGCCTGGTACGGCGCGACGCGGGGAGATCAAGCAAAGGTGGCTCTGCTGCTGGTATTGCAGCAAAGGGACGAGACGGAGGAGGAGGAGCCGTCGGAGCTGGTGGGTTCCTGTCGGAGTGGGGAGAGAGGAAGGGTTGGGGTTTTCTCCGTCAAGACCAAGCTGCCCCAACCGGCTGGCGACGCTGGTCTTTATAAAGGCGGTTGCGGAGGGATGGACGCAGGGAGGTGACGTGCCTCCCTCGCCGGAGAATGGCCGGAGGTGCGACCCATACCTTCCACGCATTCGCACAGAAGGTGTGGGCGTCGTCAGGCGGCATGGCAGTGTCCCTACGATAGCAGACGTTGCAGGGAACACCAGGTTCAATTTGTAGGACATCCCCCTCACCCTGTGCGGCGCCATGCTCCGCACAGTCGCCGAAGCATGGCACTGCGCAGAGACTTGCATGAGGGACCTAAATGCAAATAATGACGAGGAAACTAGGAGCCAAAATGCAAGGGTTTCTAAAGTTGAGGGTCAAAAAGTAATAGATGAGACCCAAAATGCAAAGTCGGTCAAGAAGGTCTCTTCTTAGGCTCAAGTTTTTATGCATGACTAAATTGGACCTAAGGATTTTAATGGTGAATTTTGTTTCTAGGTCAGACCTTGTTTGATCGACCAATTTATGTAAAAACCCAAATTAAATCATTAAGTGGGCATGGTTCTCAATGTAGGTCAAAATGGGTTTCTAAGGCCAAATTGAAGGTTCTAAGCCCTAGAGATTATTTTTCTATGAATTTTATAGGGTTTATTCGATTTTTACCCTGCCTCAAACCTCGTGAATTGCAGTGGGTTTGTTTTAGGGTTACAGAATGTCATTTAATTCTTTGGAGTTGCTGTAGCCCTTGTTGGATTAGATCATCCCACTTTCCTTCTTATTAGGTTAGTTTAACCTATGTTTGGACCCTGAGTTACCCTGTTTGCAAATTGTGTTGGTGAAATTACATTTTTACCCCTTATGACTTATTTTCTTCTTAAACTCAGAATTCTCTGAGTCAAGACTTTCTTTGAGTTATGTAGGAGCTTTTTCTCGCATATCTAGGTAAGATTGTGCTAGTTAGGGTTCATGATGAGGTTCTTATCATACCCCCATGCCTAACTTTTGCTAGTCCCTTAGCATAAACTTATGGTTTTAACCTTTGTTCTAGACCATGATGTTTTTAATAATTTCAGATAAGTGCTTTTTTCATTTGAACTTAGATTAGGTTAGAATGCTGACCATAGGCCTAAAAGGTACTCTAGTACCAACCAAGATCCAGATCTGTCTAGCCTCAACCTCAGTCCTTAGCAAAGGTTTTTAAGGCCCACAAGAACTAACCTAAGGTCTATTGGACTTTGTGGTTAAAGCACCCGTGCTTGAAATGATTTTAGTCCTGACTCAGTTCGTAGTGCATTTTGTAAGAGAGAGAGAGATAGAAGATTTTTCTGTTTGGAGAGTTTTCTCTCTCTTTTCTTTTAAATTCTAGCTTAGGATTGGCTTTTCAACACGATCTGTATTAGATTCCTTGTTCCCATCATCAATCCTCAAGGGTTCCTGGCAATCGATGCTTCGAGATATCACCACCCATGGCAACCCCCGGAACCCTGGCTATTGAGATTTCGAGATAATCCCATCCATGGTGTTCCATGGCCGAATCCAGACCCTGGCAATTGACACTTCGTGATAATGCCATCCATGGAATCTGAACCAGCAGAGTACTTACATGCCCCCAGTAGGATATGAAAATATCCTAAGAGACAAGCACCGAGGAGATGATATTTTCTTACGCATCTTTGAGGGGAATTTCCCACCTCTCCACACTGGGAACTCGTTCAAATCAACTTGTGTTGATCAGCCACTCCTACTCTAGGTGTACTTTTCAGAATTTTGCGATGCTTCTGCGTGATTTTGATTTTTACACTTACTGAACCAGGCTGTGTGTGAGGTTAGGGTGCTTAGGTTACTAAGTCCCGTAAACCAAAAGTTAGTTAATGAGGCCAAATATTCCCTAAGCCTTGGACCTAATACTTAAGCTTTTCATTTTCCTCAACCTCTTGAGGAGTGTCCAGATCTTAATGGGTACTAAGAGTCTATCTAAGAATGCCTAAGGTTTGCGTTCTTACTAATCTCACCATGCACTTTTCATTTCTTTTCTTGAATGAGGTCTAGAACTTAGGTCAATTCCTTAGTTTCTTATTAATGACTATCACTCTTTTCTTTCCTTTTTGCGCTCCTTTTTCATTTTGTTTCTTTTCCTTCTCCCACAAAATTTCCTTTCTCCTCTTATTCTCTTTTTTTTTTATGGTGTTTTTGGCATATGTAAATTTTTTTGTTTAAACCCTTTTCTTACTAGTTTTGCACTTTTATACCCCCCCATGCCTAAGGTTTGCAATGTCATTGTGACTTAGGGGGTTTTTATTTACTTAGTTCATTCCTTAAGACAGATGTTTTGATAAGTGAATGGGTCGGGATGATTGTTGCAGATGATTTCTAATCCCAGATGCAAGCATCTAAGGTGGAGTCGGCTGTCTAGAAGGGTGAACCTTAAGTGCACAAAGGTGTCAAAAAGGTTTTAGGTTTTCAAGGAAAATGACGGGCTGCCTCCCATTAAGCGCTGAGTTTTACGCAATCGGCTGGGCGCAATAAGCTCAAGGGGAATGGAGGATATAAGATGATTCAGCCAAATCAATAGAAGTTACATCAATGAATGGCTTGAGTCTCTGACCGTTCACGATGAAAGGTTCGGAATCATGGCTGAGCGGACTAATTTCGATGGCTCCATTTCCAAAAACTTGTCGGACTAAGTATGGTCCGACCTACTTGGATCGCAACTTTCCAGGAAAAAGTTTGAGTCGGGCATCAAAGAGTAGGACCTTCTGACTAGGATGAAAGATCTTTCTCGAGATATGCTTGTCATGGAAGGCTTTAACCCGCTCCTTGTAGATTCGCGAGTTCTCATACGCGTCTAGGCGTAATTCATCGATCTCGCTGATTTGAAGTTTTCTGTGGGTTCCAACCTTTGAAAGATCTAGATTACAGTTCTGTACTGCCCAATAGGCTTTATGCTCCATTTCGACGGGAAGGTGACACACCTTCCCATACACCAGTCTAAAGGGAGACATGCCTAATTGGGTTTTGTGGGTGGTCCTATAGGCCCACAAGGCTTCCGGAAGTCAGGACGACCAGTCCTTCCTGTCAGGCCGAATAGTGACCTGCAGGATTTTCTTGATCTCCCGATTTGATAGCTCAGCTAGACCATTAGTTTGGGGGTGGTAAGGAGTAGAGATTCGGTGAGACACCTTGTATTTAGTCATCAGTGACCTAAACTAAGCGTTAGTGAAATGGGTCCCCCCATCAGAGATTATAGCACGAGGAATCCCGAACCTTGAGAAAATGTTTTGATGAATGAATTTGAGAATGATTTTGTGATCCCAGGTTCGGGTCGGTATGGCTTCGATCCATTCGGACACGTAGTCCACAGCCAGCAGAATGTATTCGAAACCATCTGAAACAGGAAAGGGGCCGATAAAATCAATCCCCCAAACATCAAAGATTTCGCATATGAGAATCGGCTACAAAGGCATCATGTTGCGATGGCTCATGTTGCCCAAAGTCTGGCAACGACTACATGCCTTGCAGTGACTGTATGCGTCTTTGAACAGTGTGAGCCAGTAAAAGCCTCACTAGAGGACTTTTGATGCAGTTTTATGGCCGGAGAAATGGCCATCGCATGCCTGGTCATGGCAGAAAGAGAGAATATTGTTGATTTCCTCTTCCGGGACACATCTCCGGATGATTTGATCAGCACCTATGCGAAAAAGGTACGGGTCTTCCCAGATGTAATACTTGGTATCAGAGCGCAATTTGTCTTTCTTGGCCTTTGGCCAATCAGACGGGATCTGATGAGATGCCAAGTAGTTTACTATATCAGCAAACCATGGAAGTCTAGTACCAATAGTCAGCAGGTGTTCATCAGGAAAATGTTCCGTGATGGGTCCGGAAGGGTTGATAATCTCAGAAGGAAGACGGGACAAATGGTCAGCTACCACATTCTGCCTTCCCGCCTTGTCGCGAATCTCGAGATCGAATTCTTGCAACAGCAAGATCCATCGGATTAGTCGGGGCTTCGCGTCCTTCTTGGCAAGGAGATGCCTTACAGCTGTGTGATCCGAGTAGATGATGACGTGGGAACCCAGGAGATATGATCGAAATTTTTCAAGGGAAAATACTACGGCTAGCAGCTCTTTCTCCATAACCGTGTAGTTACGCTGAGCCTCGTCAAGTGTCTTGCTAGCGTAGTAGATGACCACAGGTTTCCCGTCAGCTTTCTGCCCCAGGACTGCTCCTATAGCGAAATCAGACGCATCGCACATGATCTCAAAGGGTTGAGACCAGTCAGGGGATTGTAGGATAGGTGCCTGGGTGACTCGGTCACGAAGGTTTTCAAAGGCTAGTGTGCATTCCTTGGAGATTTCAAAGGGTACATCCTTAGAGAGAAGAGAAGTCAACGGGCGCGTGATTTTCGAGAAATCAAGAATGAAACGACGGTAAAAATTGGCATGCCCCAGAAAAGAACGGATGTCCCTGATCGAGCTAGGCATAGGAAGGTGAGAGATTAGATCAACCTTAGCTCGATCCACTTGGATGCCCTTCTCCGAGATTAAATGTCCCAGGACAATTCCCTCAGGCACCATGAAATGGCTCTTCCTAGGAAAGAACCAAATTCACATCGATGCACCGCCTGAGTATTTGGACCAAGTGTTGGAGGCAATCGTCAAATGATGCTCCAAAAATTGAAAAGTCATCCATGAAGACTTCCAGATAGTCACCTACCATATCTGAGAATATGGCAAGCATGCACCGCTGAAAAGTAGCGAGTGCATTGCAAAGACCGAAAGGCATCCTTCGGAATGCGTATGTTTCGAAGGGGCAGGTGAACGTGGTCTTCTCTTGGTCCTCAGGATGGATTGCCACCTGGTTGTAACTGGAGTACCCGTCAAGAAAGCAGAAGAATCTATTTCCCGCTAATGTCTCGAGAATCTAATCAATGAAAGGCAGTGGGAAATGATCCTTCTTCGTGGAGGAATTGAGTCGGCGATAATCTATACAGACTCTCCATGAGTTGGCTAATCGAGTAGGAATGACTTCTCCGATTTCATTCGTTATAGTGGTGAGTCCTACCTTCTTAGGCACGACCTGAATTGGGCTCACCCAACGACTATCGGAGATCGGGTAGATGATCCCGGCATCTAACCACTTGATGATCTCTTTTCTCATGACCTCCTGCATATTAGGGTTCAAGCGTCTCTGCATTTCACGAGAAGGTCGTGCGCCCTCTTCTGAATAGATACGATGAGTACAATACGAGGGACTTATTCTAGTCAGATCATCAAGAGTCCACCCGATGGCTATGCGATGTTGCTGGAGGACAGCAATCAGACGAGATTCCTGTTCGGGATTGAGCTTGGAATTGATAATCATAGGAAGGGTCTGATTAGAACCCAGAAAGATGTATTTCAAGTGAGCAGGAAGGGACTTTAGTTCGAGGATGGGGTTATCAGCAGAGGCGGGTGGTTCAGAATAGATGTGAGGTTCAAGGGTAGGAGCTATTGGGTTGTCTAAATCTGGATTCGACTCCTCTATTTGCGAGTCAAGATCTTTCTACGGTTGATGAGGTATAATCAGGTCATTCTGAAAGTGTGTTTCATCAACCAGAGCCCTAATGTCACAAATCTGTTCGATGACATCGCAATTGATTCCTTGTTGGGCCTTAAATATATCAATTTTCAGGGTTTGATTCCCAAATTTGAGCTCTATTTGGCCCTCCTCACAGCTAATGTTGGCTCTAGCAGTAGCCAAGAAAGGTCTCCCTAGAATGATTGGTGTATCCCTAGGGTTTTCAGGTGCGTCCATGTCTAAGACTATAAAGTCTACAAGAAAGTAGAAATCCCGCACTCTTACAATAGCATCCTTGAGAATCCCTTTTGGTGACTTTATAGATCGATCTGCTAATTGTAATGTCACCTTAGTTGGTTTTAGCTCAGATTCTTCTAGATGGTTAAGGATGTGGGTATCAGATTTATGGAAGCACCTAAGTCTAGCAATGCTCTATCAAATTGGGTATCACCTATCTTGCAGGAAACCAGGGGAGTACCAGGATCTTTAGCCTTGGGTGGGAGTTTGCTTAGGATTACAGAGCTGGCTTGCTCTGACAGAATAATTGGACTCCCACTCTTGGTTCGCGGCTTACGCTGGGGTGTACACACATTCTTTAAGAATCGTGCGTAAGTCGGTACGTGGCGGATTGTATCCATCAAGGGGATGTTTAGTGGACCTACTCAAAGAGCTTGACCAGGTCCTCCTCAGGTGCCACGGGCTTGGTAGTCTTCTTTCCCTTGGTCAAGGCCTCGGGAAATGGAACCTTGGTTGGTTCTTCTATGATAGATCCAGGTCTTTGATCTGGGACAGGGATAGGAACGTCCTGGATTACCGTCCTAGGCTTGGGATCACTACCAGGCTTGGAGTGGTTTGGATAAGGTGGATCTTGGGTTTCCTTACCACTACGGGTTGTCACGGAATTAAGTCCTGCCTAGTTTTGGTTGGGATTGGGTAAGATGGGTTGCTGCTGATAGCCCGCAAAAGAAGTGGAACCCTCCATCCCGTCAGGTGAAGGAACAGAGGGGGCCTGATAAATCATATGGGCTTGGCCCGAGTTTGGGTTCATAACGTGCCGCTGTGTTGGCACGTTATTCGAGTTAGGAAGAGGTTGGGAAGGAAGAGTGCCTGGCTGGCGAGAATTTGCCAACTGGGCCAGTTGATTACGGACCTCTGTAAGTTCGTCCTTGTGTTGTTTTTGGATAGCCGTATTCGTTCTTTGAATGTCAGCCAGAGTCTGAAGGGTAAGGAACATTTGATCCTAATTTGGCCCTGATGGATAAGTAGGGTTGGGCCGAGGCTGAAGCGGCTGGTAAGGACGAGGGGGTTGTGGGTGGGACTGAAAGGGTGGTCTTTGGGTTTGGGAATTTCCCGCCCATTGAAAGTTGGGATGGTTTCGCCATCTAGGATTATAGGTGTTGGAGAATGGATCGTTCTTGATGGCGTTGAGGTCCTCGTAGGTCTGAGGAACCTCCAGAGAGTCAGAGAAAGGGGGAATGGAATTCCTCGGGCTGGCATAGAAAGGATCAGATGGCCCTCCGATCCGAGAATCAGATGATGGATATGGATCCATCCCAGGAGAAGATCAATGGAGAATGTTTTGCACAGTCTCTCGTGTGGAAGGAGGCTGTGCAAAGGAGCTATGCGCAGAGGTGGCTCACTGCAAGTGCTGAGTCAGCTCATCCACCTTCTTTTCAATGATTGAGACCTTGTCCAATCGACTAGCCATTAATTACAGGTTGACTGATGCAGACAGGCCCTGCGTCTCATGTGCTCCCCTAAGATTCGTCGATGAGCAGGTATTCGTCCTGTCGAATAATCCCATGGAGTGATTGTTGATGGAGTTCTCGCACATGTTTTCAAGAATCTCCCACACGGTGTCCTCATGTTGACCCATGATATTCCCTCCGCAGGTTGCATTGACGAAAAGACGGATGTCTTCATGGAGTCCCTGGTAAAAAGATTGGACTTGTTCCCATTTAGGAACTCCGTGATGGGGGCACTTTCTCATTAGATCCTGAAAGCGATCCCATGCCTCATGGAGAGGTTCCCCTGTTTGCTGAGTGAAGTGAGTAATCTGATGGCACAAGGCATTGGTCCGACCAACGGGAAAGAACTTTTTCAAAAATTCGGACTGAAGTTCTTCCCAAGTGTTGATCGGCCGGGTCTGAGTTTGATACCAATGAGCGGCCTTGTCCATAAGAGAGAAGGAGAACATCTTCATGAGAAGAATATCCCAATTTTGTGCATCTGACCCAAAAGTTTGGGCCAGATGCTTCAGCTGTTTGATGTGCTGGAAGGGATCTTCGGAATTAAGCCCATGGAATTTAGGTATAGCATGAATCATGTTGGGCTTTAATTCGGAATCAGGTCCTCCAGTCGGGATTCTGACTCGAGGCTCAATGGCCACTGCAGCAGGATTATAATGGTCCCGCATCATAGGATGCTGCGGTGGGTGCACAAAGTTTTGGAAGAGGTCATTGAGTCGCTGGAGCTGGTGCTCCAGATTGTTTTCTTCCTCAACTGGCTGAGCCATGATGGCGGAAGAAGAAGAGCTTGGTTCTGAATCAGATGAGAGAATAATGTGGTGGGGTTGCTGCACAAACACGGGCGTCGAGGCTTGGCCTTGACGAGAGTGAATTTCTAAAGGAGGTCTTAAGGGTGGTCTTAAGGACCTCCTACCGTACATGCATTGTTGGAATAGATGAGTTTAGAAGGTGTTGGACCCAATCGAGACACCCAAAAATTGTTGGGTGACTATAGAGGTGCGGGGCAAATGGACCCCTTGATCAAAAAGATCATCCACCTGAGAATTACCTAGGCAGCTAGAGAGGGTGAGTCCTGCGAAGACCCCTACACGGTAGAGCGTCCCCACAGGTTACAGGGTTTCCCCCACCCGACCTCTCTTGTCACTGTGTTTCCATGTAGACCAGAATGGGGATCTTGACCTCTTAAGTCTACCTCTTTTACTTTGAGATCAAGGTGCTTAAGGTTCCACTTGAACTCTTAGGTATTTTGAGTGAAAAAGTGACCTAATTTGAAGGTTGGTTGACCCAAGGGGTCAACTTCACCTCTTGTTCTTCTGAGAGCTTTTGGGTCCTTTCTTTTAAGGTTCAAATGGATTTAAGAGCCTAATTTGCTTAGGGTTCCTCTTGTATAGATCTTTTTCAAATAAGGTTTAGGTACACCTCTTTTTGGGAAGATCTTTTCTTTGTTAATAGAAGGTGTGTCTCTAGAAACCCTAGATTTTCAATCCTTGGATTGGCTCTAGTTGGTCCTTTTTAGTTGCCTCAAAATTTTAGTATCTAGGGCTCAATCAAGAAGGTTTTAGCCCTAGTTACCTTGATTGGATGGACAGTTAAAATGTGTTGAAATAAAAAATTAGGCAACTTTGATGAATTACTAAGTATAAGACAGGTAGCCCTAAGTTGATTCTTTCTTTTGTTTCTTGTCAGATTTCAAGGGAGTTTAAGAGAGGGCTGATGAAGATTACCTGTTTGTTGGAGTGTTTGTTGTGCAGCTGCTCTTCCAATTCTTTCCCTTTACCTGCACACAAGAGAGAGAAAAAGATTAGCAATTGTTTAAAAGAATTTTAAAGCTTCTAGAATAGCCGTTGCTCCCCAGCAACGGCGCCAAGAAAATGGTGATGTTTCCCAACCGCGGCTAGTCTTTGTTTGTTTTAATGCTTATTACAGTAATGTCGTTGTGGTATAAAATAAGACAACTACGGTTGTCGTTACCATTACAATTTTACTCGGAAATAGTTTCCCGAGGTCGAACTCAGGGAGCTACTGGAATTCTAGAAGTACAATGTTTCTTTATTACAAAAAATAAGAGAGAGAGAGAGAGGGAGAAATAGATTTCTCTCTTGGCTTTTTCTTCTTCTCTTCTTTCTCTCTTTGCTTGTCTTCTTCTTCTCTTCTTTCTCTTTTCTTTATCTTTACGGGTCTTCTTCCTTGGCTCTGATTGCCTTCAGTTCCTCTTCTTCTTCTACTTGTCTTCTAGTTCTTTTCTTCTTCAGTTCTTCTTCTTTTTCTTGTCGTTATCTTCTTTCTTCCTTCTTCTCTTTTCTTTCTCTTCAGCTGCGGAGCCTTTTCTTTTCTTTTTCTTCTTCTCTGCTTTATCTCCTCTGAAGCTTCATCCGTCGTCTGATATCACAGTCAGACGACTTAAACGGCAGTCTACTACAGTGCTTCCCCTCTTTTCTTCCTTTGCTGCTTCTTCTTCTTCTCTTCTTCTTCCCGCTTCTTCCTTCGTCTTCTGCCTTGCTCAGCTGCAGAGCCTTTTCAAAGTTTCTTCTTCCGCTCCTCTTCTTCTTCCTGCGGCCAAGTGGTAAACCTTCTTCCTTCGCACCCTATTCCTGCACAAGGCACAGCAAAACCTAGCCCTTCCCTCTACCCGCACGTCTCTCTCTCTCTATAAACCGCTCATAGGAAGCTCTCCCAGAATCGGGTTAACGGGTCGGGCTGCGTAACCGGGACCAGGCACACCGGCGTGAGTGGTGCGCAAGGAGTGCAGGGTAGTGTCGGGTCGGAACTGCCAGGTCTGCGTGGCGTGGGTCGCGGACGAGTGGGCGAGGGGACCTCACCCCATGTTCAGAGGCGCTAAGAGAAAAACACAAAATCAATTTAAATGGGTGCGGCGCTTCGAAATTTTACGATGTCGGACTAAACTTCGTTTCTTCGCGCGCGCGCCCGCAGGAAGGACGCAACCTTGCCTCAGCAGCTGCATCCTCATTTTTCCTCGCAAACCAGCTGCCTGCCTTCACCTGGGTCTCTCCAATTCTCCTCGACTGGAGTCCTGCTGCTTCGAGTCCTGGAGCTCGCTTGGAAGCTCCTTGCTTCGTCGCTAATGGTGGCCGGGGTTGAAAATCTTCCTAACACAAACAGGGCCTCTCAACCTAATCAGACCATAGGGAAACCTTCATCGTGGCACAGCGAAGGTAGTGCGGGGTGCAGCAGGTCACGGGGCGGTGTCTGCCGACAGCCCTAGGTCTTACAGCAACTGGAAAAATGGGTTTGATCGGGGGAGTGTTGTGGAGGTGTGGAGTGGTAGTGGAGGGGTGGGGGGTATTGGGTGGAGTGAGGCGGAGCTTTTGGGACAGCTGGTGAGTTGTGTGGAGTGGCGGATCAACGAGGGCAACTCGCCGGAGGGTTGCCGGAGGGATGGAAGATGATGGTGGTCAGGTGCAGTCTTGGGGTAATCAACTGAAATGAAGTGGGGAAAAGAAAGAGGGGACGAAGGGAAATAACAGTAACCTACCTACAGGGATGAAGGGGTCGGAGCAGGGCGGCAGTCGTATCGACTGTCGCCGGAGAAGAAACACCCAGAGGGAAAGAGCGGCAGCGAGGAAGAGGGCAGGGAGGCACACTCTTGGTACGGCGCGACGTGGGGAGATCAGGCAAGGTGGCTTTGCAGCTGGTATTGCAGCAGAGCGAAGAGACGGAGGAGGAGGAGCCACCGGAGCTGGTGGGTTCCTGTTGGAGTGGGGAGAGAGGAAGGGTTGGGGTTTTCTCCGTCAAGACCAAGCTGCCCCAACCGGCTGGCGACGCTGGTCTTTATAAAGGCGGTGGCGGAGGGGTGGACGCAGGGAGGCGACGTGCCTCCCTCGCCGGAGAATGGCCAGAGGTGCGACCCATACCTTCCGCACATTCGCACGGAAGGTGTGGGCGTCGTCAGGCGGCATGGCGGTGTCCCTGCAACAGCAGATGTCGCATGGAACACCAAGTTCAATTTGCAGGACATCCCCCTCACCCTGCGCGGCGCCACGCTCCGCGCAAAGTCGCCGGAGCATGGCGCTGCGCAGAGACTTGCAGGAGGGACCTAAATGCAAAGAATGATGAGGAAACTAGGGGCCAAAATACAAGGATTTTGAAAGTTGAGGGTCAAAAAGTAATAGATGAGGACCAAAATGCAAAGTCGATCAAAAAGGTCTCTTCTTAGGCTCAAGTTTTTATGCATGACTAAATTGGACCTAAGGATTTTAATGGTGAATTTTATTTCTAGCTCAGACCTTGTTTGACCGGCCAATTTACGTAAAAACCTAAATTAAATCATTAATTGGGCATGGTTCTCAATGTAGGTCAAAATGGGTTTCTAAGGCCAAATTGAAGGTTATAAACCCTAGAGATTATTTTTCTATGAATTTTAGAGGGTTTAGTCGATTTTTACCCTACCTCGAACCTCGTGAATTACAGTGGTTTGTTTTAGGGTTAAAGAATGTCATTTAATTCCTTGGAGTTGCTGTAGCCCTTGTTGGATCAGATCATCCCACTTTCCTTCTTATTAGGTTAGTTTGACCTAGTTTGGACCCTGAGTTACCCTGTTTACAGATTGTGTTGGTGAAATTGCATTTTTACCCCTTATGACTTATTTTCTTCTTAAACTCAAAATTCTCTGAGTCAAGCCTTTCTTTGAGCTATGGAGGAGCTTTTTCTCGCATATCTAAGTTAGATTGTACTAGTTAGGGTTCATGATGAGGTTCTTATCAGTTAAGAAGTCTGAGAAACCTTTGTCGGCGACCCAAAACCCACGTTGACCAGGTTTGCATCATGATTGGTACTTAGATACCTTAAGGCCTAGGGATGGTATCTTGAACTAATTTCTGGAGGCAAGGTATGACAAGGTACCCTGACGGTTAAATTTGACCTAGAGTCTTTCGTACTCTACACGGAGTTTGCTCGGGACTAGCAAAATTTAGACATCAGGGTATTTGATAGGTCTACGCTAGTAGACTAATTATTTACCTAATTACTAGTTGGATAATTAATTAGGTTAGAGAGGAACTTCGGGATCAATAAAAAATTAGATTAAGTTCTTAAATGGGAAATAATCTATTTTCCATATTTAACATTACATTTGGTTTGACATTACATTTGTAAATATGTTGTTCCCTTACAGATGCCAAAGAAATATAATTGGATCAAGAAGGAAATAATATGTAGCTGTTCGCCACGCCTAATATTTTTCCACAAATCTCGTCAACACACTCATTGTGTCACAGGTGTGATCTTCACCAGCCGACCTTCCAACAACAGCCATACTATTTGGGGCAAGTATTCAAAAGTTGCGGGATATACTACGAATTGGGATAGTAGGGGAGAGGATAAAAAAAAGCCTCATCTTCTTCCTTCATACCTCTATCTTCCTCCTTCTCTTCCACCTCCACAGTGGAAGAACATCGTGGCCTAAAGCACCACCTTCACCTTCATCTTCATCGTGAGCCCACTGCAACCAGTCGTGCAGAGACAACACACGGCCCCCATCACCACTACTCCAACCCCATCACCACCACCCACATCCTCTTCTTAATTCCCCCCCCCACCCCCCCATCATCTTCTTTCTTCTTCTGTTCCCCCTTAAGAAGAGCCCAACACCCTCACCTCCATATCCACTCACAACCTCCACCGCCATTCGCCATACTCGATGCTGACATCACGAACGCCACCTCCATGCTCCGTCGTGCCCTTGCCTGATGTCCACGACCATCGGCTATTGCCCCCACCTGAGCCCTTGCCTAACTCATTGTCACCTGCATTGTGCCCTTCGACCGACCACCTCCGACCTTCGAACTCAATGCCAATGCCACCATCGTGAAGCCCTCATCACCATCAGCCTTCATTGAGCTTCTTTCCTTCGGTCGTGACCTCCTCTTTGCATGGCCGGGCTTGAGAACAGATGCTCTCTTCGACTACAGTAAATGGTGTATTTGTTTGTACATTGAATACCATTGTGAAGTTAATCATTAGAATAGTTTATGAATTAATGAGTAAATTTGCATGAGTAGCCCCCCTACTTGATTTCCCTTGTGCACTCTATTCCATTCTCATTGCTAAGTTCTCTCTCTCTCCCTCTTTTATTCTTTCCATTTATTGAATGAGAGTATTCACAAAGGTTCAATTTTCAATATTTACTATCTTACTTTATTAAGTGTCAATTGCATGCATACCCTTCAACTTTCTCATCCTCTCTTGTTTTATAAAATGAATGGATTGATTTGAACAAGAGACTAACATTTGATTAACAGGAAAAGAATAACCGTATCTAGGGTAGAAGTTCTTACTCTATGCCTTTTTACTTAAATCCAGACATCCTATAAGACATCCCATGCCATTGACAGACATCTAATAATAGGACCGTTGGGTTGTCACAACAAAATCTTCGACGATCGTCGTAGGATTATTTTAATATTAAGTTCAGACATCTGTAGAGCCTTGCAGATGTCTGATAAAGAGACATTAGGCCAAATCTGACTCAAATCAAGTTTTGTCAGACTTATATGACCGTTGGCTTCTCGGGAAATCAATTCCTAGAGAGCACATTTAGTATCAGACATCCAGATCATCGACCAAACATCTAACCTGTCATCTGACACATATACACATGAACACTGACTAGATCCTTGTTTAAATCTGATCAATTCCAGGAATCACACCCTACAGAATTAGACGACCAGACATTGCATCAGACGTCTGATAAGACGCTTGACCCAAAAATCAGCCGTCTGATCCTATCAGAATCATTATGAACCCGATCTAATTCGGATTTCGACCCAAATCTCTACCCTAATGGCTATGAGGGATTTCCCAAGTGTTCTTGAACATTCTTAAGGTCCTATATATATGTAAGGGTCTTCATTTGCCACAACACACCCATGTTACAATACTTCCACCTTTCTTGAGTGAAAAAGAGATCTAAGAAGAGGCTTTGCCATTTGCTCTCAGTTTCTACATTTCACATCCGAGAGCACCATTTTGTTGCATGATCATGCCTACATACTTCCGATTAAGGGAAGATCTCTTGCATATAGTAGCATAGTTAGATCCTTTACTATTTGGGCTCTATAGGTTTTGTTTTTCCTTTTGTTTTGCAATTGGGTATCCACGTGGCGAATTCCCATCTTCATTGTGAGACAAAATACTCCATGTGAAGAGGAGGGGTTTTGAGGTACTCTACCCTCAGGTTAGAGTAGCATGGTTGTACTTGAGGTTGTGTCACCCTCGTTCAAGTAACACAAAGTGGATTTGGTCGACTCGGTCACCAGGAAATCCTAAGTCGAGAGGCTTAAGTATTGGTTTTTACCTTTGGGTTTTTTACCTAAAAATTGGTTGTCACTTGTGGTGAATAAGTTTGTGAGATTGGATTTTATTTTTGTATTTATTTTATATACCGCACTATTCACCTCCCTCTAGTGCAATTTCAAAATTGAGCACATAAATTTGTAGATGATATGCTGTGTTTGTTGTTTACAAAGACAAAGTGCCAAAATCTCCCTTAAAGGGCTTCATGAAGAATGTACTAAGCTCCTTTTCAAAAAAAAAGAAAAGGAATGTGATCAGGAGTTTTTTTTCGATTGCAGAAATATGATGTCAGGAAAATATGCGTCGTAGTAAATAATGTGGTTGAAAAAAATATCGATCAAAGTTACTAAAATACTGAAATAACACCACACTTCAGGTCATATCCATAGGGAGAATTAGATGCAATAAATTCACAAAATATTTTTCCTTTGTATTTGTTTAATCAAGTGCACAATCCTTTTTCAAATCTAATGTGAAACAAGGCGAAAAGAAGGAACACGTGATAATTTAAGAATGCAGGGGTATGTATGTAATTTTTCTTCCATGAAGTAACTTGCAATGACATGTAACATAACTATATTTCAAGAAATTTGGCTTTCTCCTTTAGGTCGTGTGAGTGCCTTTTATGTATGTGAAAAAACTCAACATATAAGAGTTAAGAGCATGAAAGAAATAATATAAACCTTAAGTGCATGCATGCAATTTCACTCAAATGGATTAATTAATCAAATATAGCACTGGTGTTTTTGGCAATGGCATGTTTGGTAATTTTTATTAGAAAGCAAAACAGAGGAATTCTTCCTCTTGATGTCGCACGAAGAGGAGTCGATGGCGGAGGCTGAGGAGGTTGAGGAAGGTCGACTACGACAAGAGCTTTCCAATGGTGGTGGTGGTGCTCCGAACGGCGGCTGGAGTTGACACCAGTGACGAGGAGGAGCAACAACGCTAGAGCCTCGCTGACGGTCGTGTGGTCTGTCGTTGGCGGCTCTGAGGGAGTGGTTGTGCTCGTGAGGGCCAGCGAGTTCTACGGTGTTGAAGCAAAGGATGATGGCTAAAGGAGGTGGTTGTGCGTGAGGGGAACCGACATTGATGTTGGGTTCCCTTCAGTCTGTTGGAGAGGAAGACAAAGAAGAGGAAGACGAGGCAACCTGCACGTAAGGGGGATGGCCCACTGCTGCTGGCCATTGATGAGAAGCTCATCATGGTCTTTAATTACCCCTAATTAACTAGTCTTTCTAGTTAATTAGCTAGAAATATGTAAATATATGGGTTAATTATTAAATAAGGGATAAATAGTAAAGGACCTTAAAATAAGTTGAAAATGCTATATTATCATCCAATTTGTATTATTAATAATTTAATTAATAACTGGACTCGAAATATTATCAGTAATTTATCTAATTAATGTGTTAACTAACTTAGTATAATTTATACCTAAGTATGTAATAACTTAAGTAATATTACTTAATTAAATAAATTAAGCTAAAAAGGTCAAAAATGTAAATTCAAGGTCTAAATATAATAATTGTCCTATTTATAATCATATATAAAAAGTTGAAAAAGATTTAAATTAAAATAAACCTTGAAAACCTTAGTTTACATTTTAGTCCATATATTTTATTCCATTCGAGTCCTTATTCTTCATTTAGGTCCTCAACTTTCGTTACGAATAAGTCCCTGAAACTTTTTCTTCTTCTTTCCTTCTTCAGCCTTCTCGACGGCTGATGATAGGAGGTGCTTCCACCGTCTGATCACTGCATATCTGACGTCATTCCTTCCTCTCCAAGCTCCTGGAGCTTGTGCTCACAATCTCCTTTTCATCCACTGGTTTGGATGAAGCTACAATCCTATTTTAGGGTTGGAGATAACCTCACTGGCGTCGGAGAAGACGTCGGTGGTTACTCCACTCCTAGCCACTTCTCTGTCCAGATTCAACCTCCATCTCAGCCGCCGCCACCTATAAATACCCCTCCACACCCTCAATTTTCACCAAGTTAGCTCCCTTCCCTCTTCTTCACTGAGTTAACTGATAGGCAATTCTCTCCAAACTCTAGTGACTTTCCTCCGCTTCATCCGTCTTCCTCCATCCATCTTTGATCGCTCTAGATCTCCGCCGAAGTCAGCCAAGTCTTCTGACGCAGTGCTGACTAGGAGCTCCTCTGCTTCACTTCACGAAAGCCCGTCAGATTTCTTCCGTCAACCCTCTGATTTCCTCCTTCGTTATGAACCATCAACGGAGATCTTCTACCTCCGTCCAGGTAACAGTAGATTAGGTAAGTAGATTAGTTAGGATAGTTAGTTAGGATAGTTAGTTAAGTAGATTAGATAGTTGTAATGCTAGATTTCCACTTGTCTTCCTCAACTCTAGCAAGCTCCTTGAGCTGTCAGGAGCAAATCTTTTGTCTGCTTAAGTCACCAATCACCTTCTTAAATCATTTACGAACATTTCTATCACTTTTAATCACTGAATTGATCATCTATTCACCTAAACCACCTTCACCACTGCTTCCGCTGTCCATGGAGGAAGTGGTTGAGTTTATTCCACCTCCACTGGGGCCCTTGATGAGAAGCTCATCATGGTCTCTAATTACCCCTAATTAACTAGTCTTCCTAGTTAATTAGCTAGAAATATGTAAATATATGGGTTAATTATTTAATAAGGGATAAATAGTAAAGGAATTTAAAATAAGTTTAAAATGGTATATTATCATCCAATTAATATTATTAATAATTTAATTAAAAATTGGACTGAAAATATTATTAGTAATTTATCTAATTAATGTGATTAACTAACTTAAGTACAATTTATACCTAAGCATGTAATAACTTAAGTAACGCTAATTAAATAAATTAATCTAAAAAGGTCAAAAATGTAAATTCAAGGTCTAAATATAATAATTTTCTTATTTATAATCATATATAAGAAGTTGAAAAAGATTTAAATTAAAATAAACCTTGAAAACCTGAGTTTACATTTTAGTCCTTATATTTTATTTCAATCGGGCCTTTATTCTCCATTTAGGTCCTCAATTTTCACTACGAAGAAGTCCCTGAAACATCTTCTTCTCTCCTTCTTCAGCCTTCTAGACAGCTGACGACAGGAGGTGCGTCCACCGTCTGATCACCGCACATTCGATGTCATTCCTTCTTCTTCAAGCTCCTGGAGCTTGTGCTCACCATCTCCTTCTCATCTACCGGTCTGGATGAAGCTGAAATCCCATTTAGGGTTGGAGATAACCTCACTGATGTCGGAGAAGATGCCAATGGTTACTCCACTCCTAGCCTTTTCTCCATCCAGATTCAACCTCCTTCTCAACCGCCGCCACCTATAAATACCCCTCCACACCCTCAATTTTCACCAAGTTAGCTCCCTTCCCTCTTCTTCACTGAGCTAACCGATAGGCTATCCTCTCTAAACTCCGGCGACCTTCCTCCACTTCATCCGTCTTCCTCCATCCATCTTCGATCGCTCTGGACCTCCACCGATGTCAGCCCAGTCTTCTGACACAAGTGCTGACTAGGAGCTCCTCTACTTCAGCTCACAAACGCTCGTCGGGCTTCTTTCGCCAACCCTCTGATTTCCTCCTCCCTTATGCGCCATTGATGAAGAAGTCCTATCCCCTTTGTCCAGGTAACAGTAGGTTAGGTAAGTAGATTAGTTAGGATAGTTAGGTAGATTAGAGAATGTAATGCTAGATTTCGCATTCGTCTTCCTCAGCTCTGGCGAGTTCCTTGAGCTTTTCATGAGCAAATTTCTTGTCTTTTTAAGTCACGATCACCTTCTTACACCTTTCATGAACATCTCTATCATCCTTAATTACTAAGTTGATCATCTAATCGTCTAAATCACCTCCACCTCCACCAACTGCTCCGGCTGTCCATGGCAGCAGTAGTTGAGCATATTCCGCCTCCACTGGGGTCCTCCACCACTTATCCATCAACTAAGGGCCCTAATCCTCACTCTAATTTAAGTAATTACCCTCTATAACTTAAACGGCCAATTTAATTTAAGCTTCTGAGCTCACTGTCAATGGCAGCTCAGGAGAAGTTCAAATCATTAATTATCTACATATATACCATCACAAATATCTTTTGACTTATTTTATCCACTCAATTGAGTGGGAAAACAGGTCCTGAGCCTAATCAAACTCAGAACTTATCTAATATGAATTCACTTTTAATCTTCATTTTAATGAGCAATTGACGAAATTAGTGTGTTCCTGAGGTTCCTTGTGACCTTAGGAAGCTTTTTGAATCATTAATGGCACAATTTCACATTATTTGTACATTTTCACCTTTTTCTGGACTCATCGGAGCGCCGACAAGCTCCGACGAGTCAAACAAGCTCTTCAGCCTGTAGATCTTAATGTGAAGCTCCAGATCATCGATTTGAAGTACACTGATCATGCTGAGGTAGTTTATTTGAGGTTTTAGTGTCGGAGTTTCTGTTAGGTCTTCATCTTCTCCGGCAGAGTTCGAGATGTCTGACTGTTACGTTTAAGCCCTATTTGAAAGGTCTAAAAGCTTCAGTTCCTTGCTCTGAGACCATTACTATGAGCCAATCACTGTGACAAGCTTTGATTTATTCTGACGAACAAACTCCTTCAAAAGCTCAGGCGACAGGCCTGGAACGCTAGGAATCTTTAGTGAAACATCATTCTAAGGGTTTGAATCTGTTCCTAAAAAAGAGAAGATGTTTAAGGTTTTAATTTCATCTGAAATGGTTAAATTCAAAAAGTCAAAATTCGAGGCTTCACTGTCAACCTTGAGTCTGATCCTTGGATTTTGGATTCAAACTGACAAATTGACGAGTTTAATCTGTTGGTGGGATGTTTGTAGATGATTCAAATGAGATTTGGATGAGCTCTGATGGATTTTATGGTAGAAATTGAATTCTACTCAGTTTGGGTTGTTTGTGAACCCAAACTAATGAAAGTGGATTTTTGATGAAATTTTAATGGAAAATCTACCCAGACAGATTCGTAACAACCTTTAGAGGTTGTTTGAATTGATTCATTAGGACTTTAGCCATCTATAGGACCTTTCAGAACTTGAATCACAATTCTGAAGCTCCTTGGAGAAGCTTTCAGCTTCTGCACCTTCCTTGAAGCTCCTTAGAGCTTAGTTCCTTCACCAACAGCCGCGAAATCATCTCCTGAACCTCTTCAACACTTCATCTGGAAAACAAAAGACCTTGTGCAGGACTTAAGATTCAAAATTCCACTCTGCAGGTTAAAATGGCTGTAGTCAACCTAGGTCCTTTGCCCTTCAAATCGAAGAGCTTAACCTCCCCTGAGAATCAAATTGATACTTCAATCGTGTAGAACATCTTAAGAGCTTTCCAGCTAGCTTTTATTTGCTTGGAACGAAGCTTTGAGCTGGCTGAAATTGACATTTGAAGTTCAGACTGGGAGGGGGAAACTTAGTCCCACCTCGGTAGAACTGGAGCGATCATTTGGGTATAAAATGAATTTTTGTGTTAAGGGCATATCAGTCGACAACACACGATGTAAGGAAATGAACTGAGCATTGGGTGTGTGTGCAACTGTGGGCATGTGAGTGTGGGCCCGTGAGGGTGTGTGCATGGGCCTGGGAGGCCGTGAGCCAAATGGGCTCGAGATTATGTGAACCGGAAATAAACCGAAACTAAATAAAATCAGGCTTGGACCTAGTAGGGTCTAGTCCCACCCTGAGAGGGGTGCTGTGTATCACCGACCGGTCCAAGCCACCAATCAAAAACCAAATTTTTGGTTTAAATGGTTAAACTGGTTTGGTTCAGAAGGATGCTGAGGGTTCAGAAGGAAAGGATGCAAAGGAAAGAAAGAGAAGGAAAGAAAGAGAGAGCTCGTAGAGATAAAGGAAGGTTGAATAGGCATAAGGGCTAAAGAGAAAAGGCAGAGTAAGGAAAAGAAGAAAGAAAGAAAAGAGGACATGTAAAAGAAAGAGCTCGAGAAAGATTAAGGAAAAAGATTAAGAAGAAGATTAAGAAATAAGTAAGAGGAAAAGAGAAAGCGAGAGAGAAAGGTAAAAGAAAAAGAAGAGAAAGAAGAGATTGAAGATAGGAAGAGAAATTAATGGTTTAATTTTCTTGCATATTATTCATTCCTTTTGAGTATAATGTTGTAATAAGGCATATTTTCATTGGAAATACTTTCTATTGCCTTAATCTCTTGTAAATAAAAAGAAATAAAAAGAAATAAACATATTTACTTGTTTGTTAAAGGAGATCATTTGTGTAAATGTGTTTTCTTATGGAATTTTGCATTTTCTTTTAAATAGAAATCATTAAGCAAAATTCATGTTCTTAAAGTAAACTTAATTATACTTTCCATAAGTACTTTAGATTCAATGGTGAATTTAAATTAAGTTATGCCTCCCAGTGAATGACCTGAAGTCAACCAGTTAAAAGAAATAAAATCTAAAATGTTAGGTTAACTTGACCCTATACTACTTAATCAACACAAATTTAAGTTAACCTAAGTTACTTTCTTTTGCACATAATTAAGTACAATTAACTTAATTAACTGTGTTGAGAAAGATTACCAACATTTTAATGGTGTCGTTGTCGGAGAGGTAACTGTAATTATATTCGCCATTATTACTATTTTTAGTGTTTTGTATTAATTAGTTTTGTTTTTGTTTTATTTTCTGTCTTCTTTTCAGGTTTACCTCTGTGGGTATTCTCAGGAAAGAAGGCAGGTTTTCTTTTTCTGTTTTTCAGTATACATACCATTGTAAGTATTCTTTTCTTAGTCTCTAGTTTAGTTGTATTGTTGCATTTAGTTAGTAAAAAAATTAAAAAATACAAAAAAATATACTTTCTGACTAGCAGTAGCATGTTATAGGCATACACTCTTAGGAGTGCATTTACCTGCTAGTAGCTTTACGATCTGACTCGAGAAAAGTTTCTAATGTTTTTTCGCATCAGCGGGAAAACACGTGAAAAAATCGTGTAGATCCCTATCCCGGAATTAATATCAAGACCACATATTCTTTGTTGAAAATAATTAAAAAGCAATCACTTTACTTCTTTCTATCATATTTTTGAAAAGATTAAGTAAAAAGAGGATAATAAAAATTGTGACTTAAATCTGTTTGCAGAATGCATGCGGGTTTTATCTCTATCGTCTGTTGCATGCTATCGTGCACACAGTGCGATCACTAGAGTCACACGAGTCTAAATTTTCTATCTCTCCTCTTTACACCTCTTAGGGCTTTGGTCGAAGATCAACAAGTCTATCTCACTACTAAAGCCTCGGGAAGCCAGTAGTGAGCGGCCTCGATCCTAGACCTTAGGCCTTTGAGCTTTAAGGATACGCACTTGCATAGACATAGGTGTAGGACGCGTATATTGATACTGATATTATACTTGTTTGCATCCAAAGTATTTTTGCATATTCTAGGACTCTCTTCTTTCCTTTGAAAGAAGAGAAAAACCCGCTTTTTCGCGCTGTTTTGCAAGTTTTGTTGCCACTATTTTTTGGTGGTGTGAGTGTGCCTTTGCACATTCTTTTTGTTTTATACACAGGAGGCGATCCTTGAATCTGCCTCTTGTAACTCCTTTGATAGGTGCTCCTAAGCCAGTTATAGCTAAGCATCTAGTTAAATTCTCGTCTGATTCATCTGTTTCTATGAATCAATTGCAAAATCAGAATCCCGAGATCCCTTCTTCTAGTTAGGAGGAGATGCCACCTTTTGACATTCATGAGGCGCTCCTGAACCAGAATCTTAGAATGCTTGAACAAAATCGCCAAATCAATCTTTTAACTGCTGCTTTGAATAATTTGCAGAATCTTCAAACCCGTCCACCTCAACCTGAGGCGGGTTTTGACCTTCCTAATTTACCGATCCCTCATCCTAGGCCTCTACTCCGAGACTACTATAATCCATCTAATGCACAAGTAGAGCCTAATGTTAGGATTCCCATTGGGGAAAATGACCCAGAATTAAAGCCAAACATTATAGGTCTAATCCCACATTTTCACGGATTTGCATTCGAGGATCCATTCCAACATATTGAAGATCTTAAAAATCTATCTCAAATTCTTGGACCTCTAAATCAAAATAGGGAACTCCTACTCATGCAAATGTTCTCTTTTAGCCTTAAAGATAAAGCCGCATATTGGTATAGAACTATTGCAAGACCAATCTCAACTTGGGCTGAACTCGAATCTGCATTCTTGAAGAAATTCTTTCCTATTGGTCGCACCAATGCTTTAAGGCGAGCAATCACCACTTTCAATCAAAATCAAGGAGAACCAATTCATGAAGCATGGGAATGCTTTCATGAATTACAAAGGAAATGCCCACATCATGACATCCTTCATTGGCAACTAATGCATATCTTCTATTATGGATTGCAAGAGGGCATTCTCAATCTAGTTGATGCCTCTTGTGAAGGGAACTTTCTCAATCGCGACGCAGAATCCGCTTCAGAATTATTTGAAGGGATGGCGGAGAACTCGATCAAAAATACATCCATGTCGCAATTTACCCAGGGTACGAATACAGCACATCAAAATCCGCAAAAGGGCATTCACAAGATCGGTAATCCGTCCAGTTCAAAGGATTTGGAAATTATTGCAGAAAACCTGGACAAAGTCGACATCGTAGTAAACCATCTTGATGAGGTCTAAAATACTATGAAAACTCTTACACCTCTACTTGCTACGCAAAATCTCGTGCATTCACCTATTTCACAAATTCCCATGGGGAGGAAATTGGTGAATAATCTGGATTCTAAAGATCCATCTTCCTTGGGTTTTCTATCTACTCCTGTACCAACCCAAGGAGGGACCTTTGTCCCACAATCTTTCCCACCTTTTTCCCCATCTCCTGTTTTTGTGGAAAACACGCCCTATCCTTTAGATTTGAATGCCATTCAAGGATATACACCAAGATCAAACCCATATTCTAATTCCTATAATCTTGGATGGTGTAATCACCCTAATTTCTCTTGGTCTGACCATTCATAAAGACCATCATATCCGGCTCAGACCAGGCAAAACCCACCTACGTTGCCGTTTCAGCAACCTAATGCGAGGCCATTTTACGTGGGTTTGCAAAACCCCGTAGGGCCAAATAGAGATTCACAGCTTGACCAGATTTTGAGAGCTGTGACTGAGAGCCAGCAACAGAATGCTGAGGCTCTTACTGAAGTCCAATGCAATGTTCGGCAGAGTTGGCTGATCTTAGGGGCCAAATCATGTAGTTAGCTGAATCTCGTTAGCTAGGGGACCTTCCATCCCAGCCAATTCCAAACCCTAGGAATATCCAGCAGAGACAACACCTGGGAGTGCCAAATCCGAATCAGGGACATGTCCATTTCCTTAATCAATTACCCCTAAATCCAAATCTAAATCAAAATCCAAATCCACCCTCTGCTAATCGTGATTTTGAGTATCTTAATCAACAGCAATTATTTTCAAATCAACCTTTGATTTCTAATTCACCTTTCCAAAATCAACAAGCATCTTCTTCATCAATTTCCTCTTCACATGAGGGTATTAACTCTGTTACAACCTACCGTGGAACGTCCACTAGGGATCCAGTTTATCCAAGGAACCTATCCCAAGACCCTAGTACATCTAGAATGACCCTTGTTTCTACACTTGAAAGAGGTGCAGAACCCGATCCCGCAATTCCCGCTAATTCGTGAGATCCGTGAAATACCTCAGTAGAATAGGAAATCCACGTCCCATTTCCTGAAGCTTTGAAGAAGACTAGGAAACAAAAACAACCTATTACATTAGATGAAGATTTAATTAAAATTTTTGAACAGGTACACATTAATATCCCACTCCTAGATGCTATCAAACACATTCTGACTTACACGAGATTTCTTAAGGAGTTGTGTACTCCTAAGCGTAAGCCGAAGAAAGGAAGCATTGTGGTACTTTCAAAGCATGTGAGCTCTATAATTTCAAGTATGCTTCCTTTGAAAAGGAAAGACCCAGGATCTCCATTTATTTCCTATATAATTGGGGGTCAGTGTTTTGATAGAGCCCTCCTAGATTTAGGAGCATTTATTAACCTCATTCCGTTATCTTTAGTAAAACATTTCAACATAGAAAACCTTAAGTCTACCAATGTGACTTCACAATTAGTCGATAGATCTATTAAGTCACCTAAAGGAATCTTGGAGGATGTAATTGTAAGAGTTCGGGATTTTTATTTCCCAGTAGATTTTATTATCCTTGATATGGAAGTACCCAAACACATTAGAGATACCTCAATTATCTTAGGGAGACCCTTTTTGGCCACTGCAAAGGCCAACATTGATTGTGAATCTAGAAAGATTGAACTAAATTTGGGGAGAAGACAATTAAGTTAGATATATTTAGAGCTTCTAGAGGATTGGATTGCAATTGCATTGAGGAAATCAAATCTATTGCAGCTTTTGAGGATAACATTAGTTCCTTAGAACTAAAGAGCACACCTTTTGATATCCTACACCCTCAAAACAACATAACCCTATTATTAGAATCTTTCCTCAATCCTGAATCTGAATCATATGACTCATCTAACTCACTTCTCGCAATTGAAAATCCTGCCCCAAATCCTGCTGTTGATTCTACTCCTATACTAGAATTGAAACCATTGCCTGATAATATTAAATATGTCTATCTCGAATCTAATCAAACATATCCTGTAATTATCAACTCTTATCTTTCTAAATCATAAGAATCCAAATTGATCAAGGTTCTACAAGATCATAAGAAGGCAATTGGGTGGACTCTACATGATCTCACCAGGATTAGCCCCAATTTTTGTATTCATCACATCTATATTGAAGATGGGGCGCGACCTTCAAGAGAAGCTCAAAGATGTCTAAATCCAAATTTAAAGGAGGTCGTTAAGAAAGAAATAATCAAGTGGCTAGATGCTGATATTATATATCCCATATCTGATAGCTCTTGGGTGAGTCCAATTCAAGTGGTACCTAAGAAGACAGGACTCACCATAATTAAGACTGAATCTGGAGAAACCATTCCCACACGAATTGCGAATTTGTGGCAGGTTTGTATTGATTATCGTAAGCTTAATACTGTTACAAAGAAGGACCATTTTCCTTTGCCATTCATTGATCAAATCCTTGAGAGATTAGATGGTAATAGGTTCTTCAACTTTTTAGATGGTTACTTCGGATATAATCAAGTAGCAATATATCCCGAAGATCAAGACAAAATGACTTTCACCTGCCCCTTCGGAACTTTTGCTTTCCGAAGATGTCATTTGGGCTTTGCAACGCACCTGCGACTTTTCAGCATTGCATGTTAGCCATTTTTACTGAAATGGTGGGTGAATATATGGAGGTTTTTATGGATGATTTTTCAGTCTTCGGGGAAACATTTGATATTTGTCTGGATAATTTGTCGAAGATTCTTAAGAGATGTATAGAAGTGAACCTTGTCCTCAGTTAGGAGAAGAGTCATTTTATGTTTCCAGAGGGCATTGTACTTGGCCACCTTGTGTCTGAGTGAGGTATCCAAGTAGATCAAGCTAAGATCAATCAAATTGCAAATCTTCCAATTCCTGACTCGATCAAAGGCATTAGATCATTTCTCAGGCATGTGGGATTTTATAGGAGATTTATACTTGATTTTTCAAAAATTGCTCGACCACTCACAAACCTCCTCACAAAGGATACTACTTTTGAGATGAGTGAGGAGTGTATTTCAACATTTGAAACATTGAGAGACAGAGTTACACATGCTCTGATCTTGCAACCACCTAATTGGGATTTACCATTTGAGATCACGTGTGATGCAACAGATTATGCAATAGGAGCTATTTTGGGACAGAAAATTGAGAAGAATCCAGTAGCAATTTACTATGCTAGTAAAACTTTGAATGAGACACAAAGGAATTACACAGTTATAGAAAAGGAATTACTAGCAATAGTATTTGTATTAGAAAAGTTTAGATCTTATATACTCGGATCTCGAATCATTGTGTACTCTGATCACTCAACTATCCAACACCTTCTATCCAAAAAGGACACGAAACCTAGGTTGATCAGATGGATCTTGCTTTTGCAAGAATTTGAAGTAGAAATTCGTGACAAGGCAGGGCAACAGAATGTTGTTGCCGAGCTCCTTTCCCGCCTTCCTTCTGATATTATTGAATCATCTCCTCCAATTACTGAACACTTTCCTGATGAACATCTTTCGACTATATCCTCAGATCTTCCTTGGTACTCAAATTGTTAATTATTTGGTTACACATCAATTCCCGCCAGACTGGGATGGGAATCGCAAATCACGACTCAAAGCAGAAGCCAAATACTATTTCTGGGAAGATCTGTATCTTTTCCGACTCTGTAATGATCAAATCATCAGGCATTGTGTCACTTCTTCTGAGATTGATTCTATCCTCTCTTTTTGTCATGACCAAGCTTGTGGTGGTCATTTTTCTAGTTGAAAGACCACTGCAAAAATTCTGCAATGCGGGTTTTATTGGGCCACTTTATTTGCAGATTCACATACATATGTAAGGCATGTAGTCACTGCCAAACTCTTGGTGGCATGTCACGAAAAGACATGATGCCTCTGAACCCGATTATTGTCTATGAAATCTTTCATATTTGGGGCATAGACTCTATGGATCTATTTCCATCCTCTTTTGGCTTCGAATACATTTTACTTGCTGTTGATTACATTTCTCGTTAGATTGAAGCCATACCCACACGCACAAATGATCATCAAGTTGTCATTCCTTTTATATAGAGTCATATTATCGCTCGTTTTGGGTACCTCGTGCCATTATTTCCAACGGTGGTTCCCATTTTATTAATGCCCAGTTTAGAAATCTACTTAGAAAATATCGGGTTACACATCATATTTCTACACCTTATCATCCCCAGACTAATGGGCAAACTGAGGTCTCTAATCGGGAGATCAAAAAGATCCTTCAAATGACAATCCGACCCGATAGGAAGGAATGGTCTTCTCATTTAGATGAGGCTTTGTGGGCTTATAGGACTACCCACAAAGCACCAATAAGCATTTCACCATACAGACTTATTTACGGGAAACCCTATCATCTTCCCATAGAAATTGAACACAAGGCCTATTGGGCAATTAAAGCCTGTATTATAGACCTCACGAAGGCTGGTGATCATCGTAGGTTGCTGTTATGACCCGGTTCCCGAATCCCTACAGGACACGAGAATCGGACCGACTCGACTGATCTCAAGACCTAGTCGTCCAACGAGAAAGTAACCAAAAAGCAGTAAAATCAACCACATTCACCATGTAAATAACTAACAGTAACAAAAGTACAGCAGTAAAGAAAAGAACTACTACAGTACATACCACCACAACAGTAGAGAATTAAAAACAGGTACAGAAATATGAAGTTTACAACAAAAGAGTACAAGGCGTAATAGAAATACTCACTACTACAGAAAATGGGCACAACAAAAGTACAACTACTGGGCTCTACTAGGCCCAGCACCCTCCGCAGCCGTAGGCTCTGGCTGCTCAACACCTGGTTCTGAGAAAGGTGACAAGGATGACACGTCAGTGAAACGCTGAGTAGAGTGGCAACCAGCTAGCTAAGAAAACAGTAAAGGTAAACAAGTAGCTGTTGTTTTAATTTCTTTCTTTATTTTACCCTTTCTTGGTTTATTTCTCAGGTCTTTCTCTTGATCTCGAATGTTCCTCGTGGGAACGATCTTGATTGAAGTCTTTTCCGAAAAGTAGAAGTAGCACGTGGTGCTCTCCTGGCCAGGAGAGTCCCCCGTGGTGGTCCTACTCTCAGTCAACCACCCCAAGGTCACTGACAGACGTAATGGTGACTACGGCACGCGCGATAAACGCACGGGTAGCTACCCTGCACTGACATGTGGTCAGTCGTTTCCGTTAACGGGTGCGCCCAAAGCATAGCACGGAACTAGTATAGGGCAGATCCCTCTCAATAACAGGGGTCTAGCCCCTCCACAGTAACCAAACAGGGGTCTTGCCCCTCCACAATATGCGCACCCTCACCTGACTACCCTGGTTTGCCCAGTGGGCCTAACAAGTCGGTGTAGGACGGCTAGCTGAACCCCGGGCCCTGTGGGGTGGCTAGCTCTCTCCCTACACTAGTAGCTCTCCCCGGTACTGTGTACGCGAGGGTCAAAAGTCGGTACAAAGTGGCCAGACCTAACTCCGGGCCCTTGGGGCAGCTAGCTTCGCTCTACACTAAACAGGGGGACAGTCGCTCTCCTTGGTACTCCGTACTCAAGGGCCAGCTCACTTCCCCATCCACTTTCCCAGTTCCATTCTATTTATTTTCTAGGAGCTCTACTCCTAATTCCCCGTAAGGTTCATGCTCATATTTGTCAGGCCAAGCCGTGCTGGGTTTCATCATTTCAGTTTTATTCGCATATAGCCCGCGTTTCCAACATTTAATGTCCATTTATATACATGCAGCTCGAATTTAGTTTCCAAACAATAGGAATTACATGTAGCAATTACTAGCAACAGTATTCTACATTTCACAGGCAGTTGCTATCCAATTATAGGCAATTATCATTATTCTACCTACTTATCTAAGACTGCAATTCAGGTATTCAGGACATTCGTTGTTTCTGTTCTTAGGATTCATGCACACCTTAGGATCTATCATTCAATCTAGTTTTCAGGTCCTAGGATTCATGCCATACCCTAGGATCTATCATTCAATCTAGTTTTCAGGTCCTAGGATTCATGCCATACCCTAGGATCTATCATTTATTTCAGAGAGGCATTAATGTTTGTAATTAACTAAGGGGAGCCACTCTACCCGCAAAGCCAGGAGTGATGGGGGCATGATCGACAGGTCCACGTGGCTCCGCAACCCCTAAAGCCGCAACAGAACGAGGTCCTAACACAAGGATCAATCACAAGGAACCACTCAGAACAAGATAAAGGTATTTCAAACAAGTAGAGGAACCAATTGTAAGAACGGAATCTTAAACGTGGAAATCGGACCTCGAACGGACCTTAAACGGGTTAAAAATGACAACTCTGACTCAAATCAGACATCTGGAACACCTTCCAGACATCTTAAAAAGTGGTCCAGGTCATACCTCACTCTGCGCTGCTCCTCAAACATCTAGGGATCCTACTAAATCATCTGGATCCAGTTCCAGACGTCCGACCACCTCTCCGGATGTCTGGAGATGCTCTCCGCCGTCTAGTGCCGTGCACAGACGTCTCAACTGTATGGGAGGGCATGTCCCTGTGCCTTCCCGAAATGAATCCTGCACGCTCGACAAAAACCTTCTCAGCACGACACGTCTCAGAACCTCAGCGGAACGGCCTGCATGGCTGTATCCGCAAAAGGAGGTAAAGGAGGAAATTCGTACCTCTCAGTCGTCTGAAGCTCCCTCCAGAAGTTGCCCGCGTCGTCTGGACATAGGTCCAAACATCTGATTCTGGGAAAAATTCCCAGAATCAGAACCTCCTCATCTTCTTCCTGCTGCGCGCGGCCACGCTACGCTCGTCCGCCTGCTGCCTGAGTTGCTCCAGCACTGGGGGAACCTCCCCAGCACCACGCTCCTCCGCGTGCCCACCGACCAGCCTCAATCTGCTTCGGTGAGCTCTCTCTCTCTTTCTCGTGCGCTCTCTCTCCTCTTTCCTCTCGCTGCACCTCTCCTCTCCGCACTGCACCCGGCAACAGCTGCTGCCCTCACTCTCGCTCTCGCGCTCACGCTCACGCTGGAGGAAGGAGAAGATGGTGGGGTGGTGAATGAGGGAGAGGGGAGAGGGGTATTTGAAGGTGTGGAGGGGTAAGAAAAGGCATCTGCAGGACGGCAGGTTTTAGTGTGCGCGTGGCACGCGTGTAGACTCGCGATCTTACGCACGCAAAAATTTATTTCCATACGTCTGGGAAGGCATCCAGACGTCTGATCAGACGTCTAGACCAACTCCAAGATGTCTTAAAGTGTTTTTGATGCCTCGGGTCTTAACAACATAACAAACTCAATGGAAGTTTCGTCCCCGAAACTTGCGCTAACTAGGGTGCGAGAAAAGAACAATATAGACATAAAAAGCTCAAAGAGGACCGGAGCTGGTCTGAAAAGACATACCCTCAAAGAGCTCCGGGTACTGCTCCTGTATCGCCGCCTCAAGCTCCCAGGTAGCCTCCTCATACCACTAGCTCCTCCACAAGACCTTCACCAGGGGTACTTGCTTCCATCTCAGACTCCAGACGGCTCTGTCAAGAATCTGCACTGGTCGCTCAGGGTAGGTCAGGTCGTCACCCACCTCAACACTCCCGTGGCTCAGGACGTGGCTGGGATCGGCGACGTACTTCCTGAGGTTGGACACGTGGGACACGTCGTGCACACCAAAAAGCTGGGGAGGAAAGGCAAGCCTGTATGCAACAGTTCCAACCCGCTCCAGGACCTCAAAGGGTCCCACGAACCTCGACGCGAGCTTCCCCCTCACCCCAAACCGCTACAGGCCCTTCATGGGTGAAACACGAAGGAAGACGTGGTCCCCAACCTCAAACTGCACCTCTCTGCGTTTCCTATCTGCATAGCTCTTCTCTTTGCTCGTGACAGTGCGAAGTCGCCTGTGAATCTGCTCGATCACCTCCTAACTCTGTCGGATAAACCTAGGGCCAACCTTCCACTTGGTCCCCACCTCAACCCAACTCAAGGGTACCGTACACCTTCGTCCGTACAGAGCCTTGTAGGGTGCCATGCCGATGCTCGGGTGATAACTGTTATTATATGCAAACTCCGCCAGTGGTAAGTGCTCCCCCCAAGAGCCCCTTCAGTCCAGTACACAAGCATGCAAAAGGTCCTCAAGTGTGTATCGTGCACTCAGACTGTCCATCCGTCTAGGGGTGGTATGCTGTACGGAACCTCAACCGCATCCCCAGGGCCTGCTGAAACTCAGCCCAAAACTAGGATGTAAAACGGGTATCCCGGTTGGATACGATCTCCCACAGAACTCCGTGTAGACGTATCATGTCTCGGATATACCTCTCTGCCAACTGTGCTGGTCCAAAGGTGACTCAGATCGACAAGAAATATGCCGTATTTGTCAATCTGTCAACGATCACCCAGACTGCGTCGTGCCCTCACTAGGTAATGGGCAAGCCCACCACCAAGTCCATGGTGATGCTCTCCCACTTCCACTCTGGCACTAGAAGTGGCTGCAACGGCCCTGCAGGCCTCTGATGCTTGGCCTTCACCTGCTGGCACGCTAAACACTGCTGTACAAATTCACCTACGTCCTGCTTCATTCCCCTCCACCAAAAATCGCATCTCAAATCATGGTACATCTTTGTGTTTTCGGGATGTATGGTGAACCTGAACCGTATGCCTCTATTAGGAGCTCTCTCAACAGCTCCTCGTCCCTGGGAACGCACAAACGTCCCCTCATGCGCAGTACCTAATCTGTAAGAGAGAAGCTCCTAGGGTCTCCTGACAGTACGCTATCACGCAACGACTGCAAGTACGGGTTGGCCATCTGTCCTGTGATGATGAGGTCTATCAGCTCTGGCCTAATCTGTCGTGTCACAGTCACTGCCCCACAGTGCCCCATAGCTCTAGGGGTCGCCAACTGCCCATCCCCTTCATGAGGCTCCAACTCCATGCCTGTAAACTGGCCAAGTGGGCGGGCGCCTTCCGGCTCAAGGCATTAGCCACCACGTTGGCCTTTCCCGGGTGGTAGGAAATGCTGCAATCATAGTCCTTCAGGAGCTCCAACCAACTTCTTTGTCTCATGTTGAGCTCCTTTTGATCGAATAAGTATCTGAGGCTCTTATGATCTGTGAAAATCTCAAAGGTCTCACTGTACAAGTAGTGCCTCCAAGTCTTCAGCGCGAAGACGACAGCTGCCAGCTCCAGGTCGTGGGTAGGTTAGCTATGCTCATGGGGCTTTAGTTGCCACGAAGCGTAAGCGACAACGTGACCCCTCTGCATGAGCACACCCCCTAATCCCTGCAAAGAGGCGTCCATGTACACAACGAACCCGCCACTACTGTCTGGGATGGTGAGCACGGGAGCCGAAGTCAGCCTCTCCTTCAGCTCCTGAAAACACTCCTCACAAGCGTCTGTCCAAGTAAAGGGCATGTCCTTCCGGGTCAACTGTGTCATAGGACATGCAATCAACGAGAAGCCCTTGATAAACCACCTGTAGTAGCCTACCAGTCCCAAGAAACTGCGGATCTCAATAACAGTATGCGATCTCTCCCACCTAAGCACTGCCTCAACCTTGGCTGGGTCCACAGCCAAGCCATCCTCGGAGATCACATGACCCAAGAAGGCCACCTCCCTCAACCAAAACTCACACTTGTTGTATTTGGTGTACAGCCTACGTCATCTCAGTGTGTCTAAAATCATCCGCAAGTGCTATCCGTGCTGCGCCTGATCTCGAGAATAGATGAGCACATCATCAATGAATACCACCACGAACTGGTCCAAGTACGGTCTAAACACCCGATTCATCAAGTCCATGAAGGCAGCGGGGGCATTGGTCAACCCAAACGGCATGACCAAAAACTCGTAGTGTCCGTACCGGGTGCGGAACGCTATCTTGGAGACGTCTGCCTCCTTGATCCTCAACTAGTGGTATCCATACCTCAAGTCTATCTTGGAGAATACCGTGGCACCACGCAACTGGTCAAACAAGTCATCAATCCTCGACAGCGGATACCTGTTCTTGATGGTAACCCTATTCAGCTGTCTGTAGTCCACACAAAGGCGTAGGGTACCATCCTTCTTCTTTACGAACAATACCGGGGCTCCCCACGGAGACGCACTGGGCCTCACAAAGCCCTTCTCCAAAAGTTCCTGCAAATGAGACTTGAGCTCTCGCAGCTCAAGTGGTGCCATCCTGTACGGTGCTGTAGAGATGGGGCTGGTCCCCGGTACCAGTGAGATCTCAAACTCGATCTCACGCTCAGACGGTAGTCCTGGCAACTCATCTGGGAACACATCGAGGTACTCACTGACCACCGAGATACTCCGGAAGTCTGCCACATGGCTGGGCTCCACCACCACGCAAGCTAGGAAGCCCTCACACCCCTGGCTCAAAAGTCTCGCTACCCGAAGTGCAGAAATACACCTGAAGCCTCCGTCCACTGGCTACCCATGGAACTCGAAAGAAGGCAACTCCGGTATGGAGAAGACGATCTTCCTCTCAAAGCAGTCCACCAAGGGTGGTAAGCGGACAGCCAGTCCATCCCCAAAATTACGCCAAAGTCCTCCATCTGTATCATAATTAGGTTAGCGGGAAGGCTGTGTCCCCCAACGCTAACCTCACAATCTGTGTACACCTCCTCAGCCACAAACAGCTGACCACCCGGACCTCTGATCACGAACAGATCCTCTAACAACATAAAGTCCTGCCCCAAGCTAACAGCAAAACTGGCCGCGACAAACGAGTGCGTAGCGCCAAAATCAAAAAGTGTGTAAAAAAGTCTGCCGGAAACTAAAACCATACCTGCCACCACTGATCCTGAAGCTCTGGCATCCCTGTGTGTCAGGGCGTTGATGCGCCCCTCAGCCATAGGTGCGGACGAAGCAGCCACACTCTGAGTCGGACGAGTAGCCGTCGGCCAGTACCCTCCCCGCGACTACTGTCCTCCTCCTCGCGCCTGGAAATCGTGGCCTCCGGCTCGCCCTCCAGTGCTCGACGTGAGAAGCATTTGCTAACCTCCAGCCCTAGACGGGCAGTCCCTCCTGATGTGGCCCAGCTGGCCACACTGGTAGCAAAGGGGAACTCAACTCCCACCCTCAGTGGGTCCCTGCTGACGGCTGGGCAGGGGTCCAGTACTAGCAGCTGGCCCCTGTCGGGGGCCCCCAAAGGCCACTGATGGCCCCGCAAAGCGTGACGGCTCTCCTGGGGGTGCCACGTGCCTCCTCTCTCGTCAGCCCTGTAAGAAGTCTGGCTGGTAGGGCCGCTTCCGCCCACTGTCAGCGTCACGTGCAGACGAGTTGGTTTCTTCATATGTCATAGCTGTCTCCACCACCCTCGAGAATGTAGGCAGCTTCAGGGGTTTGACATACCCCCAAATAGCAGGTCGGGGCCCCTCGATGAACCTCCAAAGGCACTCCTCCTCAGTAGCCACGATTGTTGCTGCGAAACGAGATAGCTCCAGGAAATGCGTGCGGTACGCCCTCACGGTCATCATCCCCTGGCGAAGAGTGTGGAACTCCCGCCTCCTATGGTCTTGCCACATTTTGGGGAAGTACTGCTCGCAGAAGAGGGTGACGAACTGGTCCCAAGTCGGCTCGTCCCTCTCCTAACCTCTGACCACCCTCCACCACCTGTGTGCCACGCTCTCCAGCTGGTACGTGGCAAAGGCCACGCGGCACTGCACAGGGGGGCGAAGGGTGTCAAATACCTTCTCTATCTACTCGAGCCAGTCCTCCGCCTCGGTCGGGTCCTCATCCCCCTTGAACAAGGGGGGCTTCAGCTTCCGGAACTGTCCGAAAAGCTCATAGTGGCGCTGAAGTGGAGAAGCTGGTACGCCTCCAGGTAAAGAAGCCTCGTGCTCGGAAGTGCCGGAGGAAGGTGGGGGTGGTGGAGGCCTACCCTCTCCCCCGCGTCCGACACCGTGTCCGTCTCGTGGTCCCACAGAGGACTCCCCCTCCGCAGCCCCAGGGAGAGGCGCTCGTGGCGGCGGGTGAAGCTCCTCTCACACGATGTCCCGTATCAACTGGGCGAGGTCCTGTGCCTGAATGCCCGGGAGCAGTGGCTAGGCCACTGAGGCATCAGGCTCAATGCGCCCGCCCCTCTGACCTCGTCCTCGGCCACATCCGCAGCCCGCCTCGCTACCTCCTCGTCGAGGCATCTCCTGCAAGGAAACGTGAACACAGAATAGAAAAGATGTCAATACAAATCGATATTCAACAAAGGAACCTTAAAACAGATGTCAAAAGGTACATTGTGGTGGCTACTCTAGTTACAAGCACGTGAATTGGTTATTTTCCAACCAGTTGGTTCACTTCTCAGGACGACCTTGCTCTGATACCATCTTGTTATAACCCGGTTCCCGAATCCCTACAGGACACGAGAATCGGACCGACTAGACTGATCCCAAGACCCAGTCGTCCAATGAGAAAGTAACCAAAAAGCAGTAAAATCAACCACATTCACCATGCAAATAACTAACAGTAACAAAAGTACAGCAGTAAAGAAAAGAACTACTACAGTACATACCACCACAACAGTAGAGAATTAAAAATAGGTACAGAAATATGAAGTTTACAACAAAAGAGTACAAGGCGTAATAGAAATACTCACTACTACAGAAAATGGGCACAACAAAAGTACAACTACTGGGCTCTACTAGGCCCAGCACCCTCCGCAGCCGTAGGCTCTGGCTGCTCAACACCTGGTCCTGAGAAAGGTGACAAGGATGACACGTCAGTGAAACGCTGAGTAGAGTGGCAACCAGCTAGCTAAGAAAACAGTAAAGGTAAACAAGTAGCTGTTGTTTTAATTTCTTTCTTTATTTTACCCTTTCTTGGTTTATTTCTCAGGTCTTTCTCTTGATCTCGAATGTTCCTCGTGGGAATGATCTTGATTGCAGTCTTTTCCGAAAAGTAGAAGTAGCACGTGGTGCTCTCCTGGCCAGGAGAGTCCCCCGTGGTGGTCCTACTCTCAGTCAACCACCCCAAGGTCACTGACAGACGTAAGGGTGACTACGGCACGCACGATAAACGCACGGGTAGCTACCCTGCACTGACATGTGGTCAGTCGTTTCCGTTAACGAGTGCGCCCAAAGCATAGCACGGAACTAGTATAGGGCAGATCCCTCTCAATAACAGGGGTCTAGCCCCTCCACAGTAACCAAACAGGGGTCTTGCCCCTCCACAATATGCGCACCCTCTCCTGACTACCCTGGTTTGCCCAGTGGGCCTAACAAGTCGGTGTAGGACGACTAGCTGAACCCTGGGCCCCGTGGGGTGGCTAGCTCTCTCCCTACACTAGTAGCTCTCCCCTGCACTATGTACACAAGGGCCAAAAGTCGGTACAAAGTGGCCAGACCTAACCCCGGGTCCTTAGGGCAGCTAGCTCTGCTCTGCACTAAACAGGAGGACAGTCGCTCTCCTTGGTACTCCGTACTCAAGGGCCAGCTCACTTCCCCATCCACTTTCCCAGTTCCATTCTATTTATTTTCCAGGAGCTCTACTCCTAATTCCCCGTAGGGTTCATGCTCATATTTCTTAGGCCAAGCCATGCTAGGTTTCATCATTTTAGTTTTATTCGCATATAGCCTGCATTTCAAACATTTAATATCTATTTATATACAAGCAGCTCAAATTTAGTTTCCAAACAACAGGAATTACATGTAGCAATTACTAGCAACAGTATTCTACATTTTACAGGCAGCTGTTATCCAATTACAACCAATTATCATTATTCTATCTACTTATCCAAGACTACAATTCAGGCATTCAAGACATTCGTTTCAGTGTTTCTCTTCTTAGGATTCATGCCACACCTACGATCTATCATTCAATCTAGTTTTCAGGTCCTAGGATTCATGCCATACCCTAGTATCTATCATTCAATCTAGTTTCCAGGACCTAGGATTCATTCCATACCCTAGGATCTATCATTCAATCTAGTCTCCTGGTCCTAGGATTCATGCCAAAACCTAGGATCTATCATTTATTTCAAAGATGCATTAATGTTTGTAATTAACTAAGGGGAGCCACTCTATTCGCAAAATTAGGAGTGATGGGGGCGTCATCAGCAGGTCCACGTGCCTCTGCAACCGCTAAAGCTGCAACAGAACGAGGTCCTAACACAAGGATCAATCACAACAAACCACTCAAAATAGGATAAAAGTATTTCAAACAAGTAGAGGAACTAATTCTGAGAAGAACGGAATCTTAAACGTAGAAATCGAACCTCGAACGGACCCTAAATGGATCAAAAATGACAACTCTGACTCAAATCAGATGTTTGGAACACCTTCTAGATGTCTTAAAAAGTGGTCAAGGTCATACCTCACTCTGCACTGCTCCTTAGACGTCCAGGGATCCTACTGAATCATCTGGACCCAGTTCCACACGTCTGACCACCTCTCCGGACGTCTGGAGATGCTCTCTGTCGTTTGGTGCCGTGCCCAGACGTCTGAACTGCATGAGAGGGCATGTCCCCGTGCCTTCCCGAAATGAATCCTGCACGCACGACGAAAACCTTCTTAGCACGACACGTCTCAGAACCTCAGCGGAATGGCCTGCATGGCCATATCCGCAAAAGAGGTAAAGGAGGAAATTCATACCTCTCAGTCGTCTGGAGCTCCCTCCAGATGTCACCCGGGTCATCTGGACGTAGGTCCATACGTCTGATTCTGGGAAAATTTCCCAGAATCAGAACCTCCTCTTCTTCTTCATGCTGCGCGTGGCCACGCCGCGCTCGTCCGCCTGCTGCCTGAGCTGCAGCAGCACCAGGGGAACCTCCTCAGCACCACTCTCCTCCACGCGCCCGCCGATCGGCCTCAATCTGCTCCGGCGAGCTCTCTCTCTCTTTTTCACGTGCTCTCTCTCCTCTTTCCTCTCGTTGCACCTCTCCTCTCCGCACTGCACCAGATAGCAGCTGCTGCCCTCGCTCTCGCTCTCGCGCTCACGCTGGAGGAAGGAGAAGACGGTGGGGTGGCAAACGAGGGAGAAGGGAGAGGGGTATTTGGAGGTGTGGGGGGGAACAAAAGGCATCTGCAGGTCGGCAGGTTTCAGTCCGCGCACGGCACGCGCGCAGACTCACGATCATACGCACGCAAAAATTTATTTCCAGACATCTGGGAAGGCGTCCAGACGTCTGACCAAACGTCTGGACGAACTCCCAGATGTCTTAAAGTGTTTTTGATGCCTCGGGTCTTAACAGTTGCAGCTTAACGAAGTTGAGAAATTGGGTCATGATTCCTATGAAAGTTCAAAGCTGTATGAGGAAAAACTTAAAGCCTTCCATGATAGATATATTTCCCGTAAATCTTTTACACTTGGTTAGAAGGTGTTGTTTTTTGAATCCCATTTGAAGCTCTTCCCTAGGAAACTTAGGTCTAAATGGCAAGGACCATTTATTGTTGTTAGAATCTTCGACAACGGAGCTATCGAAATCACCGAACCCAACAAGGATCAACCCTTCAAAGTTAATGGTCAACGTTTAAAACCTTTCTTGGAATCACATACTTTGGGTCTTGTTGGAGACTGTTACATGCTCCATTAGGGTTTGCTAACTTCCATCCATATTTTGTATATAGTTGTTTCCTGCTTTCTACACTTTTCTCTTCCCATACACTTTTCTGATTTTTCACTTCATCTTACACTGATTACCTTCATATAGTCCAACTGTCCACTCTAACCTTTGGTCAGAATTGAAATCGTTCGCATAGAGATCTTTGATCTCCTCTATCCGATTCCTTCCATCATCCTACACTAAATGAAGTATAATATCTTTTCACCCTTCTTACAATGAGGACATTGTAAAATCTTGGTTTGAGGGGGTGTGAAGTGAAATTTTCACTTCATGTGTAGAGAAAATTAAAAAAACACATAAAAACTAAATACCCACGAAATTTTAAAAAAAATGGAAATACCAAAAATTTTAAAAATTTTAAAATCAAAAATATCATAAAAATTTAAAAAATTTTGAAAAAATTTATAAAAATTAGAAAATTTTATAAAACATAAAAACAAAAATATATAAATACAAAAAATTTTGAAAATTGAAAAATTATAAAAATAATAAAAGGAGTATTTACATCTAGAATAAAGAGAAGAAGAAGAAAGAAAAAATATATTTATATTAATAATTAAGAGCTTGATTTTTCTTTTAGGTCAGAAACCAAAATATATATATATATATATTAAGAATCTATATAGTATATATAAGAGCATTAAATTCTTATTTAAATTTTTACTTATAACATTTTGTAAAAAGACACTTTTATTTGTAAAATCTTTAAAACAAGATTTTATTTGAATTAGAATCTTTAAACCTTAAAGCTTTGCTTTTCTATTCTTACCCTGAAATTAAGAAACTAAGGTGTATTAAGTTTAAAACTTAAGTTTTGGAATTAAATTGTAACTTTTTAATCAATTAGATTAAGTAATTCTTTTGCTTTTTGAATATTTGATTTTATTATCAAGTTAAGTAGAAAGGCCAGATATTCAGAATTAATTAAGTAAAGAGTTAGTAGAATTTTAGTCTTCAAGTCTATCAAGCTATAGTTAGCTTAATCAACTAAAGGACATTTGGCTAGACTTGGTGAATTTTTGTCTTGACAGATCCTATAGGAGGAAACTAAAAGTTTAAAGAACCTGAGAGTGGATGGCTTTGTTGTCCAAGCTCTGGTTTGAGAGCTAAGTAACCTAAACATCCAAAAATCACACACATAAAATTGTCATGATGGCATCTGAGACCGCGAAAACACAGAGGTTAAGAGATCGATTCTAAATCCTCTTCAGTCCAAGGATTTCCGTGAGGCGATTCTTAAAAGGGTGAAGGATGTGCCACTCACCTAGAAAAAGAATTTGGAGTATAAAGTTAGTAAGAAAAATTAGAAGGGGGAGAAAAATAAAATAATAAAATAAAATAAAACACCCTGCAGTTAAGTACCTCGCTACAAATGGGTATTTTGCAGTTTTCCCATTAAAAATAAAGCATCTCGGTATAAATAGATTCCATCCTTCCTTCCATCAAATAAAAGACCTCACTACATATGGGTGTTCTAACCTATAGAAAAAGTTGAAAAAAAATTTGGAGATAAAAATTATGAATAAGAGACCCAGTGGTCCACCAGGGAGATATACACAAAAAGTGTTGACCTTGGGATAGAAAACTGGTGAGGAGAAAGTAACCAAACCTGAGTAAGGCCAAGCCAAAGGCTTAAATTGGAATAATCTGGATTAGAAATTGATGTCTTAAGATTTGGATTTTTACAAATTTGGATGCCTTTAGGACAATTCTCTTCACAAGCACGGATGTTTTAAAATCATAGCTACTGAACCTTTGTATTGGGCAATGAAGCCTAAGAAATCAAGTTTTGAGGATTTGCAGTTGAGACCTAAAACAGAAGGATTGACAAAATCCTAGGTCTAGAAGTTTGTCCTTAGTGTTGTAGGCTGGTAGATTAAAGTTTTACTCTCTAAGTTTGATTAATGATGAATATCTGGTTAATTTGCTTAAACTTAGATTGATAGAAATCAAATATCATAAACAAAGAATTAACTTAAGTCTATTGAGTTTTTGAGTAAAAATTTAATTTCCAACTCTTAGGTTTTGTTTTCTTAAAACACTTTGAATTCTAAGTTTTTAAGGGTTAAGAATGGTTAAAAAGAATAAGTGATTTTTGAGATTCTCATTTTTGATGAAATTCTTGTTAACAACTCTATTTTTAATAAAGCGTATTTTGAAGATGTTTTGAGTCTTAAGTCTAAGTAAGGAAAATTTCACAGAATACTCCATATATTAGTTATTTATATTTATAAATAAAAAATTTAAAAATTTAAAAAAAATATCATTCTGACCTAAGCTTTCCTCTACTTGGTTCCTATTTATATTAATTTAAACCCAAGTGCTTAAATCATCATATTTTTAGATAATTTTGCTAGGGACTAGCAAAACTTTGGCTTAGGGATATGATGAGAAGATCATCATGGTCTCTAATTACCCCTAATTAACTAGTCTTCCTAGTTAATTAGCTAGAAATATGTAAATATATGGGTTAATTATTTGATAAGGGATAAATAGTAAAGGACCTTAAAATAAGTTTAAAATGCTATATTATCATCCAATTAATATTATTAATAATTTAATAAATAATTGGACTCGAAATATTATCAGTAATTTATCTAATTAATGTGATTAACTAACTTAAGTACAATTTATACCTAAGTATGTAATAACTTAAGTAACATTACTTGATTAAATAAATTAATCTAAAAAGGTCAAAAACATAAATTCAAGGTCTAAATATAATAATTGTCTTATTTATAATCATATATAAAAAGTTGAAAAAGATTTAAATTAAAATAAACCTTGAAAACCTGAGTTTACATTTTAGTCCTTATATTTCATTTCAATCGAGTCCTTATTCTGCATTTAGGTCCTCAATTTTCACTACAAACAAGTCCTTGAAACTTCTTTCCTTCTTTAGCCTTCTGGACGGCTGACGACAGGAGGTGCGTCCACCGTCTAATCACCGCACATTCGACGTCATTCCTTATTCTTCAAGCTCCTGGAGCTCGTGCTCACTATCTCCTTTTCATCTACCAGTTTGGAAGCTGAAATCCCATTTTAGGGTTGGAGATAACCTCACCGGCATCGGACAAGATGCCAGTGGTTACTCCACTCCTAACCTTTTCTCCGTCCAGATTCAATCTCCTTCTCAGCCGCCGCCACCTATAAATACCCCTCCACACCCTTGATTTTCACCAAGTTAGCTCCCTTCCCTCTTTTTCACTGAGCTAACTGATAGGCTATTCTCTCTAAACTCCAGTGACCTTCCTCCACTTCATTCGTCTTCCTCCATCCATCTTCGATCGCTCTGGACCTCCGCTGACGTCAGCCCAGTCTTCTGACACAAGTGCTGACTAAGAGCTCCTCTGCTTCACCTCACAAACGCCCACTGGGCTTCTTTCGCCAACCCTCTGATTTCCTCCTCCCTTATGCGCCATTGACGGAGATCTCCTATCCCCTTCATCCAGGTAACAGTAGGTTAGGTAAGTAGATTAGTTAGGATAGTTAGTTAGTTAGGTAGATTAGATAGTGTAATGCTAGATTTTGCATTCGTCTTCCTCAGCTCTGGCAAGTTCCTTGAGCTTTTCACGAGCAAATTTCTTGTCTTTTTAAGTCATTGATCACCTTCTTACACCTTTCATGAACATCTCTATCATCGTTAATTACTAACTTGATCATCTAATCATCTAAATCACCTCCACCTCCACCAACTACTTCTGCTATCCATGGCTGCAGTAGTTGAGCTTATTTCACCTCCACTGTGGTCCTCCACCACTTATCCATCAACTAAGGGCCCTAATCCTCACTCTAATTTAAGTAATTACCCTCTATAACTTAAATGCCCAATTTAATTTAAGCTTCTAAGCTCGCTTTCAATGGCAGCTCAGGAGAAGTTCAAATCATTAATTATCTACATATATACCATCGTAAATATCTTTTGACTTGTTTTCTCCACTCAATTGAGTGGGAAAATGACATGCGGGAGATGCATATGTTTAAAAGAGTCGTTATAGCTTGCGCTCACAGCATCGATTTTAAATGAAGAAATGGACGTGAGTCCGAGTGTCAATCTCAGGGAGGCGTGAAAACCAGATTTTTCTTGTCACTTAATGTCACGGAAATCACAAGTTTTTGCTTGCGAAAAGACATGGGTGAAAAGCCAGTGAGAGAAGGAGAAAGAGAGAGAAAGAAAGAGAGAGAATAGGGTTAGAAATTTTTCATTCCCAACATGCAACTTGAACATAAAAGAAGGCAAGTAACTAGATAAGAAACAACTTCATTCGAAATGCAACTTTAGTTTTATAATTACAACAATAGATAAATGCTTAAACACAAATAAAGTAAAGCTTAAGATAAAGAGGGAAAGAGAGAGAGAAAACAACGAGGCAGCCACAATAGTGGAGAGGGCCTCCGTCGGTGGCTCATCGGCTCTGGCGATTACAAAGAGGGCTAATGGTGGCTAGGAGTGGGATAGAACACTTGCAAGTGGATTCAATGCCTTCCATGGGTGGTTGGATGGAGTTTATATAGGCAAAAGGGCTTTCTAATTCGAGTATGGGCTTTAACGACGTCCGGGACGTCACTAAACCCATACTAAATCTGTTGGTGTAGCCCCCTTCACCCGCCGGTCGCCAGCGCGTGCGTGCTTCTTCGCGCACAATCCGTGTGCGTGGCTTGAGGGCCGTCCAATCGTGGATCGGACGGTCGAAGTCGCTCGTGGTGTGCACACATGGATCGCGCCCACGCCCCTCACTTCATCGCGGGCGTGAGCGTTGGACCCGCGAGATTACGCTGCGTCGCTCGCTGCCTGCCGCTTGATCACACATCAATAGTTGAGATCATGCACACGTGTTCTTCCTCAAATTTGTGCTGCGGTCGGCACCTCGAACCCATGTATCGCTGTGTGGGGTTGAGGTGCGTACCGCTGCACTGCGCCTGCTGCTTTGTCGCAGAGACGAGCTACGGTTGCTGCGCGGATGGCCGTTGGATGAAGATCCAACGATTGGGGCCTACTGCTGCTGCAACTGAGAGGTGCACGGATGAGTTGTTCCCAGCCGTCGATCAGACGGCTTAAAATGACGCCGCGCGATGAAGGCAGTTGCGGGTGCAGCACGGCTGACACGTGGCGGCCCATAGCCATTGGTCATCAGATCAACGGTCAGAACTTCTTAGGCCAATAATGGGAGCTCCGGATGTTGGATTTAGCTGATTTCGAGTCTGTTGGACTCCATTCGTCGTTCTGAATCCATCCGTGTAGTCCGATCACTCATCTGAGGCCTGTTTTGACAAGTACTTATACAAATAGCCATTAATACTATTCTATAAGCAATCTTGATGTGTGACACATGCAATGCTCCCATTCCTATTTATGATGTGTCATCAGTGCATTTTGCTCTTAAGATAAACCCTAATTGACAGAATTATCACCCTAAGATGCAGTGTTATTAGAAAACAGGTCCAGAGCCTAATCAAACTCAAAACTTATCTAATATGAATTCACTATTTAATCTTCATTTTAAAGAACAATTGACGAATTAATGTGTTCCTGAGGTTCCTTGTGACCTCAGGAAGCTTTTTGAGTCATTAATGGCACAATTGCACATTATTTGTACATTTCACCTTTTTCTAGACTCATCGGAGCACCGGTGAGCTCCGATGAGTCAAACAAGCTCTTCATCCTGTAGATCTTAATGTGAAGCTCCAGATCATCGATTTGAAGTACACTGATCATGCTGAGGTAGTTTATTTGAGGTTTTAGTGTCTGGAGTTTCTGTTAGGTCTTCATCTTCTCCAACTCCAGCAGAGTTGGAGATGTCTAACAGTTATGTTTAAGCCTTATTTAAAAGGTCTAAAAGCTTCAGTGCCTTGCTCTGAGACCATTACTATGAGTCAATCACTGTGACAAGCTTTGATTTATTCTGACGAACAAACTCCTTCAGAAGCTTAGGCGACAGGCCTGGAACCCTAGGAATCTTTAGTGAAACATCATTCTAAGGGTTTGAATCTATTCCTGAAGTTAAAGAGAAGATGTTTAAGGCTTTAATTTCATATGAAATGGTTAAATTCAAAAAGTCAAAATTTGAGGCTTCATTGTCAACCTTGAGTCTGATCCTTGGATTTTGGATTCAAACTGACAAATTGACGATTTTAATCTGTTGGTGGGATGTTTGTAGATGATTCAGATGAGATTTGGATGAATTCTGATGGATTTTATGGTAGAAATTGAATTCTGCTCAGTTTGGGTTGTTTGTGAACCCAAACTGACGACAGTGGATTTTTGATGAAATTTTAATGGAAAATCTGCCCAGACAGATTCATAACAACCTTTAGAGGTTGTTTGAATTGATTCATTAGGACTTTAGCCATCTGTAGGACCTTTCAGAACTTGAATCACAATTCTGAAGCTCCTTGGAGAAGCTTTTAGCATCTGCACCTTCCTTGAAGCTCCTTAGAGCTTAGTTCCTTCACCAACAACCGCGGAATCATCTCCTGAACCTCTTCAACACTTCATTTGGAAAACAAAAGACCTTGTGCAGGAGTTAAGATTCAAAATTCCACTATGCAGGTTAAAATGGCCGTAGTCAACCTAGGTCCTTCGCCCTTCAAATCGAAGAGCTTAACCTCCCCTGAGAATCAAATTGATACTTCAATCGTGTAGAACATCTTAAGAGCTTTCCAGCTAGCTTTTATTTGCTTGGAACGAAGCTCTGAGCTGGCTAAAATCAACATTTGAAGTTCAGACTGGGAGGGGGAAACTTAGTCCCACCTCATTAAAACTGGAGCGATCGTTTGGGTATAAAACGAATTTTTGGGTTAAGGGCATATCAGTCGACAGCACACAGTGTAAGGAAATGAATTGAGCATTGGGTGTGTGTGCACCTTTGGGCGTGTGAGTGTGGGCCCGTGAGGGTGTGTGCATGGGCCTGGGAGGCCGTAAGCCAGATGGGCTCGAGATTATGTGAACCGGAAATAAACTGAAACTAAATAAAATCAGGCTTGGACCTAGTAGGGTCTAGTCCCACCCTGAGAGGGGTGCTGTGTATCCTCGACCGATCCAAGCCACCAATCAAAAACCAAATTTTTGGTTTAAATGGTTAAACCAGTTTGGTTCAGAAGGATGCTAAGGGTTCAGAAGGAAAGGATGCAAAGGAAAGAAAGAGAAGGAAAGAAAGAGAGAGCTCATAGAGATAAAGGAAGGTTGAACAGGCACAAGGGCTAAAGAGAAAAGGTAGAGTAAGGAAGAGAAGAACGAAAGAAAAGAAGACATGTAAAAGAAAGAGCTCGAGAAAGATTAAGGAAAAAGATTAAGAAGATTAAGAAATAAGTAAGAGGACAAGAGAAAGAGAGAGAAAGGTAAAAGAAAAAGAAGAGAAAGAAGAGGCTGAAGACAAGAAGAGAAATTAATGGTTTAATTTTCCTGCATATTATTCATTCCTTTTGAGTATAATGTTGTAATAAGGCATATTTTCATTAGAAATACTTTCTATTGCCTTAATCTCTTGTAAATAAAAAGAAATAAAAATAAATAAACATATTTACTTGTTTGTTAAAGGAGATCATTTGTGTAAATGTGTTTTCTTGAATTTTGCATATTCTTTTAAATAGAAATCATTAAGCAAAATTCATGTTCTTAAAGTAAACTTAATTATACCTTCCATAAGTAGTTTAGATTCAATGGTGAATTTAAATTAAGTTATGCCTCCCAGCGAACGACCTGGACTCAACCAGTTAAAAGAAATAAAATCTAAAATGTTAGGTTAACTTGACCCTATACTACTTAACCGACACAAATTCAAGTTGACCTAAATTACTTTCTTCTACACAATTAACCACAATTGACTTAATTAACTATGTTGAGAAAGATGACCAACAACCCTCCACCACTTACCCATCACTTAAGGGCCCCGATCCTCACTTTAAATTAAGTAATTACCATCTATAACTTAAATGCCCAATTTAATTTAATCTCCTGAGCTCGCTGTCAATGGTGGCTCAGGAGGATTTCAAATCATTAATTATCCACCTATAAACCATCGCAACATCCTTTTGACTTGTTTTCTCCACTCAATTGAGTGGGAAAATAGGTCCTAAGCCTAATCACATTCAAAATCTGTCTACTATGAATTCACTACATAATTTTCACTTTAAAGGATAATTGACGAAATTAATGTGCTCCTGAGGTTCCTCGTGACCTCAGGAACCTATTTAAATCATCAATGGCACAATTTCACATCATTTGTACATTTTAGCCTTTTTCTGGACTCACCGGAGCTCCGACAAGTCAAACTAGCTCTTCAGACCATAAAAATTAGTGTAAAGCTCCAGATCTTTGATTTGAAGATCACTGATCATGCTGAAGTAGTTTATTTGAGGTTTTAATGTCTGAAGCTTCTGTTAGATTTTTACCTTCTCCAACTCTAGCAGAGTTGGAGATGGTTGTTAGTTAGGGTTTAAGCCTTATTTAAAAAGTCTAAAAGCATCAGTAACTTTCCTTGAGACCATTCCTATAACTCAGTCACTGTGATTAGCTTTGGTTTGTTATGTCAAACAAACTCCTCTAGAATCTCAGGCGACAAACCTAGAACCCTAGGAATCTTAATTGAAACATCATTTTGAGGGTCTGAATCCATTCCTGAGGATAAAGAGAAGTAATCTAAGGCATTAATTTCCTTTGAAATGGTTTAATTTAGAAAGTCAAATTTCGAGGCTTTACGGTCAACCTTGAGTTTGACTCATGTGCTTGGGATTCAATTAGAGAAATTGAAGAGTCCAATCTGTTCCTGTGATGTTTATAAATGACTCAAATGGAATTTGGATGAGCTCTGATCAATTCTATGGTAGAAATTGATTTCTGTCAGTTTGGGTTGTTTCTGAACCCAAACTGATGACAGTGAGTTTGTGATGAGATTCAAATGGATAATCTGCCCAGATAGTTTCTTAATAGCCTATAAAGGTTGTTTGATTTGATTAAATAGGTCTTTAGCCATCTGTTGGACCTATCAGAACTGGAATTGAAGTTTCGAATCCTTTGGCAAAGCTTTTTAGCTTCTGCACTCTCCTGAAGCTTATCAGAGGTTCTCACCTTCACCAACAGCTGCAGAATCACCTTTCGAACCTATTTAACACCTCATCTGGAGGTCAAATGTCCTTCTGTAGGACTTTAGAGCCAAAATACTCTTCTGCAGGCTAATTTGGCCGTAGTGAACCAGGTTCCTTCACCCTTCAAATCGAAGAGCTAAACCTTCCCTGAGTCTCAAATTGATACTCCAATCATGTAGATCAACCTTAGAGCCTTCCAGCAAGCCTTCATTTGCTCGGATTGGAGCTCTGAGCTGGCTGGAATGATCAAGTGAAGTCTGGACTGGGAGGGGGAAACATAGTCCCACATCGGTGGAACTGAAGCGGTCACCTTGGTACAAAAGTGATTTGTATTTTAGGCTCTTCAGTCGACAGCGTAGGGCGCAAGAAAGAACATGAGCATATGGGTGTCTGTGTGGGCACATGCAGTGCGTGTGCCCGGGTGTGTGTGTGCCTGTGGGCATGCGAGTGTGGGCCCGTGAGGGCATGTGTATGTGGGCGTGGGAGGTCGTGAGCCGGATGGGCTCGAGACTATGCGAACCGGAAATAAATCGAACCAAATAAAAATCAGGCTTGGACCTAGTAGGGTCTGGTCCCACCCTGAGAAGGGTGCTATGTATCCCCGACCGGTCCAAGCCGCCAATCAAAAACTTAATTTTTGGGTTCAAAGGATTAGACCCGTTCGGTTCAGAAGGATTGCAAAGGTTCAGAAGAGAAGAAGGAGAAGAAAGGATGTAAAGGAAGAGAAGGAGAAGGGGAGAGCTTGTAAGGAGAAAAGAAAGGTAGATAGGCACAAAAGCTAAAGAGAAATAACAGGTAGAGTAAGAAGAAAGAAAAGAAAGAGAAGAATAGATGCATAAGAGAAGAGTTCGAGAAAGATTAAGAAGAAGAAATAAGTAAAAAGAGAAAAGAGAGAGAGAGAGAGAAAGGTAAAAGAAGAAGAGAAAGAAATAGGCTGAAGACAAAGAAGAAAAATTAGTGGTTTAATTTCTTGCATTTTATTAATTCCTTTTGAGCTTAATGTTGTAATAAGGCATGTTTTCATTAGAATTACTTTTTCTTGCCTTAATATCTTGTAAATAAAAAGAAATAAACATGTTTACTTGTCTGTAAAAGAAGATCATTTGTGTAAATGTGTTTCCTTATGGAATTTTGCATTCTTTTTAATTAGAAATCCTTAAGCAAAATTCATGTTCTTAAAGTAAATTTAATTATACTTTCCATAAGTAGCTTAGATTTAATGGTGAATTTTAATTGAGCTATGCCTCCTAGCGAACGACCTAGACTCAACCAATTAAAAGAAATAAAATCTAAAATGTTAGGTTAACTTGACCCTATACTACTTAATCAACATCAATTCAAGTTGACCTAAGTTACCTTATTTTGCACATAATTAAGCACAATTAACTTAGTTAACTATGTTGAGAAAGATAACCATCATTTTAATGGTGTCGTTGCCGGGGAGGTAATATTTTACTTCATTTTATTCACCAAAACATTCCCTTGCATAGCTTTGTTTAATAATCATTTTAATGGCACCATTGCCGGGGAGGTAACTGTAATTATATTCGCCATTATTACTGTTTTTAGTTATTTTGTACTAATTAGTTTTGTTTTTGTTTTGTTTTCTGTCTTCTTTTCAGGTTTACCTCTGTGGGTATTCTCAGGAAAGAAGGTGAGTTTTCTTTTTCTGCTTTATTTCTCACTATACATACCATTGTAAGTATTCTTTTCTTAGTCTCTAGTTTAGTTGTATTGTTGCATTTAGTTAGTAAAAAAATTAAAAAATACAAAAATACATACTTTCTAACTAACAGCAGCATGTTATAGGCATACACTCTTAGGAGTGCATTTACCTGCTAGTAGCTTTACGATCTGACTCGGGAAAAGTTTCTAATGTTTTTCTCGCATCAGTGGGAAAACACGAAAAAAAATCGCGTAGATCCCTGTCCTGGAGTTAATATCAAGACCACATATTCTTTGTTCAAAATACTTAAAAAGCGATCACTTTACTTCTATCATATTTTTGAAAAGATTAAGTAAAAAGAGGATAATAAAAATTGTGACTTAAATCTGTTTGCAGAATGCATGCGGGTTTTATCGCTAGTCTGTTGCATGCTATCGCGAACACAGCGCGATCACTAGAGTCACACAAGTCTAAATTTTCTATCTCTCCTCATTGCACCTCTTAGAGCTTTGGTCGAAGTTCAACAAGTCTGTCTCACTACTAGAGCCTCGAAGAGCCAGTAGTGAGTAGTCTCGATCCTAGACCTTAGGCCTTTGAGCTTTAAGGATACGTACTTGCATAGACACAAGTTTAGGATGCGTATTTTGATACTGATATTATACTTGTTTGCATCCAAAGTATTTTGCATATTCTAGCACTCTCTTCTTTCCTTAGAAAGAAGAGAAAAACCCACTTTTTCGCACTGCTTTACGGGTTTTGTTGCAGCTGTTTTTTAGTGTTGTGAGTGTGCCTTTGCACATTCTTTTCATTTTATGCACAGGAGGCGATCCTTGAAACCACCTCTTGTAACTCCGTTGAAAGGTGCTCCTAAGCCGGTTGTAACTACGCAACCAATTAAATTCCCGTCTGATTCATCTGTTTCTATGGATCAATTGCAAAATCAGAATCCCGAGATCCCTTCTTCTTCTAGTCAGGGGGAGATGCTGCCTTTTGATATTCATGAGGTGCTCCTGAACCAAAACCTTAGAATGCTTGAACAAAATCGCCAAATCAATCTTTTGACAGCTGCTTTAAATAATTTGCAAAATCTTAAAGCCTGTCCTCCACCTCAACCTGAGGCAAGTTTTGACCTTCCTAATTTACCGATCCCTCATCCTAGGCCTCTACTCCAAGACTACTATAATCCATCTATTGCACAAGTAGAGCCTAATGTTAGGATTCCCATTAGGGAAAATGATCCAAAATTAAAGCCAAACATTATAGTTCTAATCCCACATTTTCATGGACTTGCATCCGAGGATCCATTTCAACACATTGAAGATCATAAAATTCTATCTCAAACTCTTGGACCTTGAAATCAAAATAGGGAAATCCTATTCATGAAAATGTTCTCTTTTAGCCTTAAAGATAATGCAGCATATTGGTATAGAACTATTGCAAGACCAATCTCAACTTGAGCTGAACTCGAATCTGCATTCTTGAAGAAACTCTTTCCTATTGGTCGCACCAATGCTTTAAGGCGAGCAATCACAACTTTCAATCAAAATCAAGGAGAACTAATTCATGAAGCATGGGAATGCTTTCATGAATTACAAAGGAAATGCCCACATCATGACATCCCTCATTGGCAACTAATGCATATCTTCTACTATGGATTGCAAGAGGGCATTCGCAATCTAGTCGATGCCTCTTGTGGAGGGAACTTTCTCAATCGTGACTCAAAATCCGCTTCAGAATTATTTGAAGGGATGACGGAGAACTCGATCAATAATGCATCCATGTCGCAATTTACACGGGGCACGAATACAACACATCAAAATCCGCATAAGGGCATTCACAAGATCGGTAATCCGTCCAGTTCAAAGGATTTATAGATTATTGTAGAAAAACTGGACAAAGTAGACATCGTAGCAAAGCATCTTTGATGAGGTCCGAAATACTATGAAAACTCTTGCACCTCTACTTGCTACGCAAAATCCCACGCATTCACCTGTTTCACAAATTCCCACGGGGAGCGAATTTGTGAATAATCTGGATTCTAGAGATCCATCTTCCTTGGGTTTTCTATCTACTCCTGCACCAACCCAAGGAGGGACCTTTGTCCCACAATCTTTCCCACCCTTTTCCCCACCCTTTCCTATTGCAGAAAACACGCCATATCTTTTCGGTTTACACGCCATCCAGGAAAACATTCCAAGATCAAATCCTTATTCTAATACTTATAATCCTGGATGGAGAGGCCACCCAAATTTCTCTTGGGCTGATCAAAATCAAGGACCAAATTATCCAAATTAGACCCACCTAAACCCTCCTCCATTGCCTTCTCAGCAACCAAATGTGAGGCCTAATTCCACGACTATGCAGAATTACTCTGGGCCGATTAGAGATACGTAGCTCGATCAGATTTTGAGAGCTGTTAGAGAGAGTCAGCGACAAAATAATGAGGCTCTCACTGAGATTCAAAGGCAATGTAAGGTAGAATTGGCTAATTTACGAAATCAGATCATGCTTTTGGTTGAGTCTCGTCAGCCAGATACTCTTCCATCTCAGGCAATTCCGAATCCTAGGAATCTGCAAAACCCTAGGCAACATCAGGGCTAAGTACATTTCATTAATCAGGCCTTTGATTCTAACCAAAACCCGTCCTCTGTACTTCTTGAAAATAATCCACCAAACCTGCATCAACAGCCTTTACTGTAGCAAAATGATCCACCTATTATTGAGAACCAAAATTGACTCTGTTGATCTTCTAAATTTGGTTGAATCACTTCTTAGATTGCCTTAATCTTTAATATTTTACATCTCAACCTAAATCAGATCTAATCTTCATGAGATTCATTCTGATCTTTCTAAGATTTTTTTTATAGGAAACTGATTTTGGTTCTGCGAGATCTATTTTAGGCAATCTCATGATGAGTTTTTACCAAGTGGTTTTATCTATATTTCTATTTTTATTGAACCAATTCTTCCATAACTCCTTTGTTTTTATCATGTATATTCTTTTTAGGAGTTCCTTACTAGGGTTTACACCTAGCTAAAGGCGTAAAACTTAGCATTTTGTACATAGTTGTTTCCTGCTTTCTACACTTTTCTCTTCCCATACACCTTTTTGATTTTTCACTTCATCTTACACTGATTACCTTCACTTAGTCCGACTGTCCACTGTGACCTTTGGTCAGAATTGAAATCATCCACACAGAAATCTTTGATCTCCTCTATCCGATTCCTTCCATTACCTTACACTAAATGAAGTGTAATATCTTTTCACCCTTCTTACAATGAGGACATTGTAAAATCTTGGCTTAGGGGGGTGTGAAGTGAAATTTTCACTTCAAGTGTATTTGTAGAGAAAAATATAAAAAAAAACATAAAAAGTAAAATACTCACGAAATTTTTAAAAAATGGAAATACCAAAAATTCTAAAAATTTTATAACCAAAAATATCATAAAAATTTGAAATATTTTGAAAAATTCATAAAAATTGGAAATTTTAATGAAACATAAAAACAAAATATATAGATAAAAAAATTTGAAAATTTAAAACTTATAAAAATAATAAAAGGGGTGTTTACATCTAGAATAAAGAAAAGAAGAAGAAAGAAAAAATATGTATATTTATATCAAAAATTAAGAGCTTAATTTTTCTTTTAGGTCAGATATATAAAGAATATATAGTATATATATAAGGGCATTAAATCCTTATTTAGATTTTTACTTATAACATTTTGTAAAAACACACTTTTATTTGCAAAATCTTAAAACAGGATTTTATTTGAATTAGAATCTTTAAACCTTAAAGCTTTGTTTTTTTATTCTTATCCTAAAATTCAAAAACTAAGGTGTATTAAGTTTAAAACTTAACTTTTGGAATTAAATTATAACTTTTTAATCAATTAGATTAAGTAATTCTTTTGCTTTTTGAATATTTGATTTTATGATCAAGTTAAGTAGAAAGGCCAGATATTCAGAATTAATTAAGTAAAGAGTTAGTAGAATTTTAGTCTTCAAGTCTATCAAGCTATAGTTAGCTTAATCAACTAAAGGACATTTGGCTAGACTTGGTGAGTTTTTGTCTTGACAGATCCTATAGGAGGAAACTAAAAGTTTAAAGAACCTGAGAGTGAATGGCTTTGTTGTTCAAGCTCTGGCTTGAGAGCTAAGTAACCTAAACATTCAAAAAGATCACACACACAGAATTGTCTTGATGGCATCTAAGAATGCGAAAACACAGAGGTTAAGAGATCGATTCTAAATCCTCTTTAGTCGAAGGATTTTCGTAGGGCAGTTCTTGAAAGGGTGAAGGATGTGCCACTCACCTAGAAAAATGATTTGAAGAATAAAGTTAGTAAGAAAAATGAGAAGGGGGAGAAAAATAAAAAATAATAATAACATAACAAAATAAAAAACCCTACAGTTAAGTACCTCGCTACAAATGGGTACTTATGCAGTTTTTCCATTAAAAATAAAGCATCTCAATATAAATAGAAGCTACCCTTCCTTCCATCAAATAAAAGAACACCTCGCTACATATGGGTGTTCTAACCTATAGCAAAAGTTGAAAAAAAAATTTGGAGATAAAAATTAGGAATAAGAGACCCAGTGGTCCACCAGGGAGATATACACAAAAAGTGTTAACCTCGGGATAGAAAACTAGTGAGGAGAAAGCAACCAAACCTGAGTAAGGCCAAGCCAAAGGCTTGAATTGGAATAATCTGGATTAGAAATTGATGTCTTAAGATCTGGATTTTTGCAAATTTGGATTCCTTTAGGACAACTCTCTTCACAAGCACGGATGTTTTAAAATCATAGCTACTGAAACTTTGTATTGGGCAATGAAGCCTAAGAAATCAAGTTTTGAGGATTTGCAGTTGAGACCTAAAGGAGAAGGATTGACAAAATCCTAGGTTTAGAAGTCTGTCCTTAGTGCTATAGGCTGGTAGATTAAAGTTTTACTACTCTAAGTTTCGTTAATGATGAATATCTGGCTAATTTGCTTAAACTTACATTGATAAAAATCAAATTTCATAAACAAAGGATTAACTTAAGTCTATTGAGTTTTTGAGTTAAAATTTAATTTCCAACTCTTAAGTTTTGTTTTCTTAAAACACTTTGAATTCTAAGTTTTTAAGGGTTAAGAATGATTACAAAGAATAAGTGATTTTTGAGATTCTAATTTTTGATAAAATTCTTGTTAACAACTCTGTTTTTAATAAACTGTGTTTTGAGTTTTAAGTCTAAGGAAATTTTCACAAAATTCTTTGTATATCACTTATTTATATTAAATCTAAAAAAATTAATTATGACCTAAGCTTTCCTCTACTTGGTTCTTATTTATATTAATTTAAACCCAAGTGCTTTAAATCATCATATTTCTAGTTAATTTTGCTAGGAACTAGCAAAACTTTGGCTTGTGGGTATGATGAGAAGCTCATCATGGTCTCTTATTGCCCCTAATTAACTAGTCTTTCTAGTTAATTAGCTAGAAATATGTAAATATATGGGTTAATTATTAAATAAGGGATAAATAGTAAAGGACCTTAAAATAAGTTGAAAATGCTATATTATCATCCAATTAGTATTATTAATAATTTAATTAATAATTGGACTCGAAATATTATCAGTAATTTATCTAATTAATGTGTTAACTAACTTAAGTATAATTTATACCTAAGTATGTAATAACTTAAGTAACATTACTTAATTAAATAAATTAAGCTAAAAAGGTCAAAAATGTAAATTCAAGGTCTAAATATAATAATTGTCTTATTGATAATCATATATAAAAAGTTGAAAAAGATTTAAATTAAAATAAACCTTGAAAACCATAGTTCACATTTTAGTCCTTATATTTTATTCCAATTGAGTCCTTATTCTTCATTTAGGTCCTCAACTTTCATTACGAATAAGTCCCTGAAACTTCTTCTTTCCTTCAACCTTCTCGACGGCTGACGTTAGGAGGTGCTTCCACCGTCTGATCACCGCATATCTGACACCATTCCTTCCTCTACAAGCTCCTGGAGCTTGTGCTCACCATCTCCTTTTCATCCACTGGTCTGGATGAAGCTTGTTAAGACCCACAACATCAAACGTTTTTAAGATGTCTGGGAGTTGGTCCAGACGTCTGGATGCCTTCCTAGACGTCTGGAATTTACTTTTTGCGACGTACGATTGCGAGTCTGCACGTGTGCGCGCACAGACTGCGCACGCCGACCTGCAGGCGTCACTCCTTCCTCTTTCTCTCTCCCCCGATGCCTTCAAATATCCTCTTCCCCCCTTCCCTCTCCCTCACCACCACTCCACCGTCTCCTCCTTCTTCTCCAATGTTGGCGTGAGAGTGAGAGAGCGAAGGCAGCAGCTGCTGCCAGGCGCGCGTGGGGAGGAGGAGGTGCAGCGAGAGGTAGAAGAGGCAGAGCGCGTGAGGAAGAGAGAGCGAGCTCGCCGGAGCAGCCCAGGGCCTGCCGGCGGGCACGCAGCGGAAGCAGGGTGCTGGGTAAGTTACCCCGGTGCTGCTGCAGCTCAGGCAGCAGGCGGGCAAGCGCGACACGGCGCGGCCGTGCGCAGCAGATGGAAGGCGAGGAGGTCCTGATTCTGGGAAATTTTCAAAGAATCAGACATCTAGACCTATGTCTAGACGACACGGGAGACGTCTGTAGGAAGATCCAGACGTTTGAAAGGTACTATATTCCTCATCTTCCTTCTTTTTGCGGATGCGGCCATGCAGGCCGTTCCGCCGAAAACCCTGAGACGTGTCGTGTTGAGATCGTTTACGTATGTGTGTAGGTTTCGTTCGAGAAGGCTCAAGGACACGCCCTCCAACACAAATCAGACGTCTGGGCACAGCACCAGATGGCGAAGAGAGTCTCCAGACGTCCGAAGTGACAGTCGGACGTCTGAAACTAAGTCCAGACGGTTCAGCGAGATCCTGGACATCTGAAGAGCAGCACAGAAGCAAGGTATGATTTGAACCATCGTTTAAGACGTCTGGAAGGTGTCCCAGACATCTGATTTGTTGTAGAGTTGTCGTTTTTTACCCGTTTAGGGTCCGTTCGAAGTTCGATTTCCGCATTTGAAATTTCGTTCTTCTCAGAAATTGTTCCTCTACTCTTTTAAAATACTTGTATCCTATTATGAATGGTTCCTTGTGTTTGATCCTTGTGTTAGGACCACGTCCCGTTGTGGCTCTGGGGGTTGCGGAGGCACGTGGACCTGCCAATCATGCCCCCATTACTCCTGGTTTTGCGGGTAGAGTGGCTTCCCTTGTTTATTTACTAACATTAATGCATCTTTGAGATAAATAATAGATCCTAGGGTATGGCATGAATCCTAGGACTGGAAAACTAGATTGAATGATAGATCCTAAGGTATGGCATGAATCCTAGGACTGGAAAACTAGATTGAATGATAGATCCTAGGGTGTGGCATGAAACCTAAGAATAGAAACACTAAAAAGAATGTCGTGAATACATGAATTGCAATCTTGGAAAAGTAGAAAGGATAATGATAATTGCCTGTAATTGGATTACAGCTTCTTGTATATGAATGTATATTAAATATTGGAAACACGTGCTAAATGAGAATAAAATGGAAATGATGAAACCTAAAATGGCTTGGCTAGAGAATATGAGCATGAACCCTACGGGAAATTAGGAGTAGAGCTCCTAAAAGATAAACAGAATGGAACTGGGAAAGTGAATGGGGAAGTGAGCTGGCCCTTGAGTACAGAGTACCAAGGAGAGCAACTGTCCCCCTGTTTAGTGCAGAGCGGAGCTAGTTGCCCCAGGGACCTGGGGTTAGGTCTGGCCACTTTGTACCGACTTTTGGCCCTTGCGTACACCATACCGGGGAGAGCTACTAGTGTAGGGAGAGCGCTAGCCACCCCACGGGCCCCGGGGTTCTGCTAGCCATCCTACACCGACTTGTTAGGCCCACTGGGCAAACCAGGGTAGTCAAGCGAGGATGCGCAAACTGTGGAGGGGCAAGACCCCTGTTTGGTTACTGTGGAAGGGCTGGACCCCTGTTACTGAGAGGGCTCTGCCCTATACTGGTTCCGTGCTGTGCTTTGGGACGCACTCATTAACGGAAATGACTGACCACGTGCCAGTGCGGGGTAGCTACCCATGCATTTATCGCGCGTGTCGTAGTCACCGTTACGCCTGTCAGCGACCTTAGGGTAGTTGACTGAGGGTAGGACCACCACGGGGGACTCTCCTGGCCAGGAGAGCACCACGTGCTACTTCTACTTTTCGGAAAAGACTACAATCAAGATCGTTCCCATGAGGAACATTCGAGATCAAGAGAAAGATCTGAGAAATAATTCGAGAACGAGTAAATAGAGGAATAAAGAAAGAAACATAAAAACAACAGCTACTTGTCCACATTTACTATTTTTCTTAGCTAGCTGGTTGCCACTCTACTCAGCGTTTCGCTGACGTATCACCTTTGTCACCTTTTCAGGACCAGGTGTTGAGCAACTAGAGCCTGCGGCTGCAGAGGGTGCCGGGCCTAGTAGAGCCCAGTAGTTCTACTTGTGTTGTACCTACTGTACCATTTTTCTGTTGTAGTGAGTATATCCTGTTACACTTGTACTCTTTTATTATAAGCATCATGTTTAAGTACCTGTTTAAATTCTCTACTGTTGTGGTGGTACGTACTATAGTAGTTCTTTTCTTTACTACTGTACTTTTGTTACTGTTAGTTACTTGATAGTGAATGTGGTCTATTTTGCTGCTTTTTGGTTACTTTCTCGTTTGACGAATGGGTCTTGGGATCAGTCGAGTCGGTCCGATTCTCGTGTCCTGTAGGGATTCGGGAACCGGGTCGTAAAAAGATGGTATCAGAGCCAGGTCGTCCCGAGAAGTGAACCAACTGGCTATGAAATAACCAATTCATGTGCCTGAGACTAGAGTAGCCACCACAACATATCTTTTGACATCTGTTTTTCGACTTCTCCGTTAGATATCGATTCGTATTGACATTTTTTCTGTTCCGTGTTCGCGTCTCCTTGCAGGAGATGCCTCGACGAGGAGGTAGGGGCCGCGGACGCGGCCGAGGACGTGGTCAGAGGGGCGGGCGCGTTGAGCTCGACGCCTCAGTGGACCAGCCACTACTTCCAGGCATTCAGGCCCAGGACCTCTCCCAGCTGATACGAGACATCGTGCAAGAGGAGCTCCACCTGCCGCCACGAGCGCCTTTCCCTGGGGCTGCAGAGGGGGAGTCCTCTATGGGACCACACGACGAACATGGTGCTGGACGCGGGGGACAGGATGGGCCTCCACCGCCCCCACCTTCCTCCGGCACTTCCGAGCACGAGGCTTCTTTACCTGGAGGCACACCAGCATCTCCACTTCAGCGCCACTTTGAGCTTTTCGAACAATTCCAGAAGCTGAAGCCCCCCTTCTTCAAGGGGGATGAGGACCCGACTAAGGCGGAGGACTGGCTCAAGCAGATCGAGAAGGTTTTTAACACCCTTTGCCCCCTGTGGAGTGCCGCGTGGCCCTTGCCACGTACCAGTTGGAGAGCGCAGCACACAGGTGGTGGAGGGCTGTCTAGGGTCAGGAGAGGGACGATCTGACTTGGGACCGGTTCGTCACCCTCTTCTGTGAGCAGTACTTTCCCCAGACGTGGCAGGACCAGAGGAGGCGGGAGTTCCACACTCTCTGCCAGGGGATGATGACCGTGAGCGTGTACCGTACGTGTTTTCTGGAGCTGTGTCGTTTCGCAGCGACAGCCGTGGCTACTGAGGAGGAGTGCCTTTGGAGGTTCACCGAGGGGCTCCAGCCGACTATTCGGGGGTATGTCAAATCCCTAAAGCCGCCGACGTTCTCGAGGGTGGTGGAGGCAGCTATGACTTATGAAGAGACCAACCCGTCCACACGAGACACTGACAGCGGGCGGAAGCGGCCCTACCAGCCAGACTTCTCACAGGGTCGACGAGAGAGGAGACACGTGGCACCCGCAGAAGAGCCGTCACATTTTGCGGGGCCATCAGTGACCTTTGGGGGCCCTCGACAAGGGCCAGCTGCTAGCACCGGACCCCCGCCCAGCCGACAGTAGGGACCCACTGAGGGCGGGAGTCGAGTCCCCCTTTGCTACCAGTGTGGCCAGCCGGGCCACATCAGGAGGGACTGCCCGTCTAGGGTAGGAGGTCAGCAGACGCTTCCCACGCCGAGCACTAGAGGGCGAGCAGGAGGCCGCAATTTCCAGGCGCAAGGAGGAGGACAGCAGTCACGAGGAGGGTACCGGCCAGCGGCTACCTGTCCGACTCAGAGTGTGGCTGCTTTGTCTGCACCTAGGGCTGAGGGGCGTGTCAACGCCATGACACACAGAGATGCCAGAGCTTCGGGATCAGTGGTGGCAGGTATGGTTTCAGTTTTCAGTAGACTTGTTTACATGCTTTTTGATTCCGGCACCACGTACTCGTTCATCGCAGCCAGTTTTACGATTAGCTTGGGGTAGGACTGTATGTTGTTAGAGGATCCATTCATGATCAGAGGTCCGAGTGGTTAGCTGTTTGTAGCTGAGGAGGTGTACACAGGTTGTGAGGTTAGTGTTGGGGGACACAACCTTCCAGCTGACCTGATTATGATACAGATGGAGGACTTTGGCGTAATTCTAGGGATGGACTGGCTGTCCGCTTACCACGCCTTGGTGGACTGCTTTGAGAGGAAGATCGTCTTCTCCATACCGGAGTTGCCTTCTTTCGAGTTCCACAGACAGCCAGTGGACGGAGGCTTCAGGTGCATTTCTGCATTTCGGGCGACGAGACTTTTGAGCCAGGGGTGTGAGGGCTTCCTAGCTTGTGTGGTGGCAGAGCCCAGCCCTGTGGTAGACTTTCAGAGTATCCCGGTGGTCAAAGAGTACCCCGACGTGTTCCCAGACGAGTTGCCAGGACTATCGCCCGAGCATGAGATCGAGTTTGAGATCTCACTGGTACTGAGGACCAGCCCCATCTCTACAGCACCGTACAGGATGGCACCACTTGAGCTATGAGAGTTCAAGTCTCAGTTGCAGGATCTTCTGGAGAAGGGCTTTGTGAGGCCCAATGCGTCTCCCTGGGGAGCCCCGATTTTGTTCATAAAGAAGAAGGATGGTACCCTACCCCTTTGTGTGGACTATAGACAGCTGAATAGGGTCACCATCAAGAACAGGTATCCGCTACCGAGGATTGATGACTTGTTTGACCAGCTGCAAGGTTCCACGATATTATCCAAGATCAACTTGAGGTCTGGATACCACCAGTTGAGGATCAAGGAGGCAGATGTCTCCAAGACAGCTTTTCGCACCCGGTACGGACACTACGAGTTTCTAGTCATGCAGTTTGGGCTGACCAATGCCCCCACTGCCTTCATGGATTTGATGAACCGGGTGTTTAGACCGTACTTGGACCAGTTCGTGGTGGTATTCATTGATGATGTGCTCATCTATTCTAGAGATCAGACGCAGCATGGACATCACTTGCCGATGGTTTTGGACACACTAAGACGACGTAGGCTGTACGCCAAATACAGCAAGTGCGAGTTCTGGTTGAGGGAGGTGACCTTCTTAGGTCATGTGATCTCCGGGGACGGCTTGGCTGTGGACCCAGCCAAGGTCGAGGCAGTGCTAAGGTAGGAGAGACCGCGTACGGTTACTGAAATCGACAGTTTCTTGGGACTGGCAGGCTACTATAAGCGGTTTATCAAGGGCTTCTCGCAGATTGCACGTCCTATGACACAGCTGACCCGGAAGGACGTGCCCTTTACTTGGACAGACGCCTGTGAGGCGTGTTTTCAGGAGCTGAAGGAGAGGCTGACTTCGGCTCTCGTGCTCACCATCCTAGACAGTAGTGGCGGGTTCATTGTGTACACGGATGCCTCTTTGCAAGGGTTAGGGGGTGTGCTCATGCAGAGGGGTCACGTTGTCGCTTACGCTTCACGGCAACTGAAGCCCCATGAGCATAGCTACCCTACCCACGACCTGGAGCTTGCAGCTGTCATCTTTGCGCTGAAGACTTGGAGGCACTACTTGCATGGTGAGACCTTTGAGATTTTCACATATCACAAGAGCCTCAGATACTTGTTTGATCAGAAGGAGCTCAACATGAGACAGAGACGTTGGTTGGAGCTCCTGAAAGACTATGACTGCAGCATTTCCTACCACCCGGGAAAGGCCAACATGGTGGCTGACGCCTTGAGCCGGAAAGCGCCCGCCCACTTGGCCAGATTACAGGCGCAGAGTTGGAGCCTCTTGGAGGAGATGGGCAGTTGGCGACCCCTAGAGTTACTGGGGCACTGTGGGGCAGTGACTGTGACATGACAGACGAGTCCAGAGTGGATAGACCGCATCATCACAGGGCAGATGGCCGACCTGTACTTACAGTCATTGCGTGAGAAAGTGTTGTCGAGAGACCCTGGAGACTTCTCTTTTACAGACCAGGTACTGCGCTGAGGGGACGTTTGAGCATTCCCAGAGACGAGGAGCTGTTGAGAGAGCTCCTGACTGAGGCACACGGTTCCAGGTTCACCATACATCCCGGAAACACAAAGATGTACCATGATTTGAGACGTGACTTTTGGTGGAGGGGGATGAAGCGGGATGTGGGTGAATTCGTATAGCAGTGTTTAGTGTGCCAGCAGGTGAAGGCCGAGCATCAGAGGCTTGCAGGGCCGTTACAGCCACTTCCAGCACCAAAGTGGAAGTAGGAGAGCATCACCATGGACTTGGTGGTGGGCTTACCTGTTACCCAGCGAGGACACGACGCAGTCTGGGTAATCGTTGACAGATTGACGAAGACGGCATGTTTCTTGCTGATCCGAGTCACCTTGGGACCAGCACAGTTGGCAAAGAGGTATATCCGCGACGTGGTACGTCTACACAGACTTCCGTGGGAGATCATATCCGACCGGGATACCCGTTTTACGTCCCAGTTTTGGGCTGAGTTTCAGCAGGCTTTGGGGACACGGTTGAGGTTCAGTAGAGCCTACCACCCCCAGACGGACGGACAGTCTGAGCGCACAATACAGACACTTCAGGACCTTTTGCGTGCTTGTGTACTGGACTGGAGGGGCTCTTGGGAGGAGCACTTGCCCCTGGCAGAGTTTGCATATAATAACAGTTATCACTCGAGCATCGGCATGGCCCCCTACGAGGCTCTGTACAGACGGAGGTGTACGGCACCCTTGAGTTGGGTTGAGGTGGGGACCAAGTGGGAGGTTGGCCCCAGGCTGATCCGGTAGAGTCAGGAGGTGATTGAGCAGATTTATAGGTGACTCCGCACTGTCAGGAGCAGACAGAAGCTATGCAGATCGAAAATGCAGAGAGGTACAGTTTGAGGTTGAGGACCACGTCTTCCTTCACGTTTCGCCCATGAAGGGCCTGCAACGGTATGGGGTGAGAGGGAAGCTCGCACCGAGATTCGTGGGACCCTTTGAGGTCCTGGAGCAGGTTGGACCCGTTGCTTACAGGCTTGCCCTTCCTCCCCAGCTTTCTGGTGTGCACGACATGTTCCACGTGTCCAACCTCAGGAAGTATGTCGTCAATCCTAGCCACGTCCTGAGCCACGAGAGCGTCGTAGTGGGTGACGACCTGACCTACCCCGAGCGGCCAGTGAAGATTCTCGACAGAGCTGTCCGGAGTCTGAGACGAAAGCAAGTACCCCTGGTGAAGGTTTTGTGGAGGAGCCAGCAGTATGAGGAGGCTACCTGGGAGCCTGAGGTGGCGATGCGGGAGCGATACCTGGAGCTCTTTGAGGGTACGTCTTTTCAGACCGGCTTCGATCCTCTTTGAGTTTGTAATGCATATATCATTCTTTTTTGCACTCAAGTTAGCGCAAGTTTCGGGGACGAAACTTCATTTGAGTTTGTTATGTTGTTAAGACCCACGACATCAAACGTTTTTAAGACGTCTGGGAGTTGGTCCAGATGTCTGGTTAGATGTCTGGACGCCTTCCCAAATGTCTGGAATTTAATTTTTGCGGCCTACGATAGCGAGTCTACACGCGTGCATGTGCAGACTGCGCCCGCCAACCTGCAGGCATCCCTCCTTCCTTTTTCTCTCTCCCCCGACGCCTTCAAATATCCTCTTCCCCCCTTCCCTCTCCCTCACCACCACTCCAACGTCTCCTTCTTCTCCAGTGTTGGCGTGAGAGTGAGAGAGCGAGGGCAGCAGCTGCTGCCAGGTGCACCCAGGGAGGAGGAGGTGCAGTAAGAGGGAGAAGAGGCGGAGCGCGTGAGGAAGAGAGAGCGAGCTCGCCGGAGTAGCCCAGGGCCGGCCGGCGGGCACGCAGCAGAAGCGGGGTGCTGGGGAAGTTACCATGGTGCTGCTGCAGCTCAGGCAGCAGGCGGGCAAGCGCGGCATGGTGCGGTCGTGCGCAGCAGACGGAAGGTGAGGAGGTCCTGATTCTGGGAAATTTTCCCAGAATCAAACGTCTGGACCTATGTCCAGACAACGCGAGAGACGTCTGGAGGAAGATCCAAACGTCTGAAAGGTACTATATTCCTCATCTTCCTTCTTTTTGTGGATGCCGCCATGGAGGCTATTCCACCGAAAACCCTGAGTCGTGCCATGTTGAGATCGTTTACGTATGCGTGCAGGTTTCATTTGGTAAGGCGCAAGGACACGCCCTCCCAAAGAAATCAGACGTCTAGGCACAGCACCAGACAGTGGAGAGTCTCCAGACGTCCGGAATGACAGTCGGACGTCTGGAACTAAGTCCAGACAGTTCAGCGGGATCCTGGACGTCTGAAGAGCAGCGCAGAAGCAAGGTATGATCTGAACCATCGTTTAAGACGTCTGGAAGGTGTTCCAGACGTCTGATTTGGGCAGAGTTGTCATTTTTGACCCATTTAGGGTCCGTTCGAAGTCTGATTTCCGCGTTTGAAATTCCATTCTTCTCAGAAATTGTTCCTCTACTTGTTTAAAATACTTGTATCCTATTATGAATGGTTCCTTGTGTTTGATCCTTGTGTTAGGACCTCATCCCGTTGTGGCTCTGGGGGTTGCGGAGGCACATGGACCTGCCAATCATGCCCCCATTACTCCTGGTTTTGCGGGTAGAGTGGCTTCCCTTGTTTATTTACCAACATTAATGCATCTTTGAGATAAATAACAGATCCTAGGGTATGGAATGAATCCTAGGACTGGAAAACTAGATTGAATGATAGATCCTAGGGTGTGGCATGAAACCTAGGAACAGAAACACTGAAACAAATGTCGTGAATACATGAATTGCAGTCTTGGAAAAGTAGAAAGGATAATGATAATTGCCTGTAATTGGATAACAGCTTCTTGTATATGAATGTATATTAAATATTGGAAACACGGGCTATATGAGAATAAAACAGAAATGATGAAACCTAAAATGGCTTGGCTAGAGAATATGAGCATGAACCCTACGGGGAATTAGGAGTAGAGCTCCTAGAAGATAAACAGAATGGAACTGGGAAAGTGAATGGGGAAGTGAGCTGGCCCTTGAGTACAGAGTACCAAGGAGAGCAACTGTCCCACTGTTTAGTGCAGAGCGAAGCTAGCCGCCCCAGGGACCCGGGGTTAGGTCTGGCCACTTTGTACCAACTTTTGGCCCTCGCGTACACCGAACCAGGGAGAGCTACTAGTGTAGGGAGAGCGCTAGCCACCCCACGGGCCCCGGGGTTCTACTAGCCGTCCTACACCGACTTGTTAGGCCCACTGGGTAAACCAGGGTAGTCAGGCGAGGGTGCGCGGACTATGGAGGGGCTGAACCCCTGTTACTGAGAGGGCTCTGCCCTATACTGGTTCCGTACTGTTCTTTGGGGCGCACCCGTTAACGGAAACGACTGACCGCGTGCCAGTGTGGGGTAGCTACCCGTGCATTTATCGTGCGTGCCGTAGTCACCGTTATGCCTGTCAGCGACCTTGGGGTGGTTGACTGAGGGTAGGACCACCACGGGGGACTCTCCCGGCCAGGAGAGCACCACGTGCTACTTCTACTTTTCGAAAAAGACTACAATCAAGATCGTTCCCACGAGGAACATTCGAGATTAAGAGAAAGATCTGAGAAATAATTCTAGAATGAGAAATAGAGGAATAAAGAAAGAAACATAAAAACAACAGCTACTTGTCCACCTTTACTGTTTTTCTTAGCTAGCTGGTTGCCACTCTACTCAGCGTTTCGCTAACGTGCCACCTTTGTCACCTTTTCAGGACCAGGTGTTGAGCAACTAGAGCCTATGGCTGCAAAGGGTGCCAGGCCTAGTAGAGCCCAGTAGTTCTACTTGTGTTGTACCTATTGTACCATTTTTCTGTTGTAGTGAATATATCCTATTACACTTGTACTCTTTTATTGTAAGCATCATGTTTAAGTACCTGTTTAAATTCTCTACTGTTGTGGTGGTATGTACTGTAGTAATTCTTTTCTTTACTACTATACTTTTGTTACTGTTAGTTACTTGCATAGTGAATGTGGTTTATTTTGCTGCTTTTTGGTTACTTTCTCATTGGACGACTGAGTCTTGGGATCAATTGAGTCAGTCCGATTCTCGTGTCTTGTAGGGATTCGAGAATCGAGTCGTAACAAAGCTACAATCCCATTTTAGGGTTGAAGATAACCTCACCAGCGTCGGAGAAGACGCCGGTGGTTACTCCACTCCTAGCCTCTTCTCCACCCAGATTCAACCTCCGTCTCAGCCACCGCCACTTATAAATGCCCCTCCACACCCTCGATTTTCACCAAGTTAGCTCCCTTCCCTCTTCTTCACTAAGCTAACCAATAGGCTATTCTCTCCAAAACTCCAGTGACTTTCCTTCGCTTCATCCGTCTTCATCCATCTTTGATCGCTCAGGATCTCCGCCAAAGTCAGCCAAGTCTCTTGACGCAGTGCTGACTAGGAGCTCCTCTGCTTCACTTCACAAAAGCCCGTCGGATTTCTTCCGTCAACCCTCTGATTTCCTCCTCCGTTATGAACCATCGACGGAGATCTTCTACCTCCTTCGTCCAGGTAACAGTAGATTAGGTAAGTAGATTAGTTAGGATAGTTAGTTAGGATAGTTAGTTAGGTAGATTAGATAGGTGTAATGCTAGATTTCTACTCGTCTTCCTCAACTCCGGCGAGCTCCTAGAGCTTGTCAGGAGCAAATCTTTTGTCTTTTAAAGTCACCGATCACCTTCTTAAATCATTCGTGAACATTTCTATCACTTTTAATCACTGAATTGAACATCTATTCACCTAAACCACCTCCACCTTCACCACTACTTCTGTTGTCCATAGTGGAAGTGGTGGAGTTTATTCCACCTCCACTGGGGCCCTCCACCACTTATCCATCACTTAAGGGCCCCTATCCTCACTTTAATTTAAGTAATTGCCATCTATAACTTAAACGCCCAATTTAATTTAATCTCCTGAGCTCGCTGTCAATGGTGGCTCAGGAGGATTTCAAATCATTAATTATCCACCTATAAACCATCGCAACTTCCTTTTGACTTGCTTTCTCCACTCAATTGAGTGGGAACATAGGTCTTGAGCCTAATCACATTCAAAATTTGTCTACTATGAATTCACTGCATAATTTTCACTTTAATGGATAATTGACGAAATTAATGTGCTCCTGAGGTTCCTCGTGACCTCAGGAACCTATTTAGATCATCAATGGCACAATTTCACATCATCTGTACATTTTAGACTTTTTCTGAACTCATTGGAGCTCCGGTGAGCTCAAGCGAGTCAAACAAGCTCTTCAGACCATAAAACTTAGTGTGAAGCTCCAAATCTCTGATTTGAAGGTCACTAATCATGCTGAAGCAGTTTATTTGGGGTTTTAATGTCTAGAGCTTCTATTAGATCTTTATCTTCTCCAACTCCGGCAGAGTTGGAGATGGTTGTTAGTTAGGGTTTAAGTCTCATTTGAAAAGTCTAAAAGCGTCAGTAACTTGCCTTGAGACCATTCCTTTAAGTCAATCACTGTGATTAACTTTAGTTTGTTCTGTCGAACAAACTCCTCTAGAATCCTAGGAGATAGGCATGGAACCCTAGGAATCTTAATTGAAATATCATTTTGAGGGTCTGAATCCATTCCTGAGGATAAAGAGAAGTTATCTAAGGCATTAATTTCCTTTGAAATGGTTTAATTTAGAAATTCAAATTTTGAGGCTTCATGGTCAACCTTGAGTCTAACTCATGTGCTTGGGATTAAATTAGAGAAATTGAAGAGTCCAATCTGTTCCTGTGATGTTTATAAATGACTCAAATGCAATTTGGATGAGCTTTGATCAATTCTATGGTAGAAATTGATTTCTGTCAGTTTGGGTTGTTTCTGAACCCAAACTGACAACAGTGAGTTTGTGATGAGATTTAAATGGATAATCTGCCCAGATAGTTTCTTAACAACCTATAAAGGTTGTTTGATTTGATTAAATAGGTCTTTAGCCGTCTGTTGGACCTATTAGAACTGGAATTGAAGTTCTGAATCTTTCTGGCAAAGCTTTTTAGCTTCTGCACTCTCTTGAAGCTTATCAAAGGTTCTCACCTTCACCAACAGCTGCGAAATCACCTTTTGAACCTATTTAACACCTCATCTGGAGCTCAAATGTTCTTCTGTAGGACTTTAGAGCCAAAATACTCTTCTGCAGGCTAATTTAGCCATAGTGAACCAGGTTCCTTTGCCCTTCAAATCAAAGAGCTAAACCTTCCCTGAGTATCAAATTGATGCTCCAATCATGTAGATTAACCTTAAAGCTTTCCAGCAAGCATTCATTTGCTCTGATTGGAGCTCTGAGCTGGCTGGAATGATCAAGTGAAGTCTGGATTGGGAGGAGGAAACATAGTCCCACATCGGTGGAACTAAAGCGGTCACCTTGGTATAAAAGTGATTTGTGTTTTAGGCTCTTCAGTCGACAGCGTAGGGCGCAAGAAAGAACATGAGCATATGGGTGTGTGTGTGGGCACGTGAGGTGCGTGTGCCCGGGTGTGTGTGTGCTTGTGGGCATGCGAGGTGGGCTCGTGAGGGTGTGTGCATGTGGGCCTGGAAGGCCGTGAGCTGGATGGGCTCAAGACTATGCGAACCGAAAATAAATCGAACCAAATAAAAACCAAGTTTGGACCTAGTAGGGTCTGGTCCCACCCTGAGAAGGGTGTTGTGTATCCCCGATCGGTCCAAGCCGCCAATCAAAAACCTAATTTTTGGGTTCAAAGGGTTAGACCAGTTCAGTTCAGAAGGATTGCAAAGGTTCAGAAGAGAAGGAGAAGAAAGGATGTAAAGGAAGAGAAGGACAAGAAGGGGAGAGCTTGTAAGGAGAAAAGAAAGGTAGATAGGCACAAAAGCTAAAGAGAAATAACAGGTAGAGTAAGAAGAAAGAAAAGAAAGAGAAGAATAGATGCATAAGAGAAGAGTTCGAGAAAGATTAAGAAGAAGAAATAAGTAAAAAGAGAAAAGAGAGAGAGAGAGAGAAAGGTAAAAGAAGAAGAGAAAGAAAGAGGCTGAAGACAAAGAAGAAAAATTAGTGGTTTAATTTCTTGCATTTTATTAATTCCTTTTGAGCTTAATGTTGTAATAAGGCATATTTTCATTAGAATTACTTTTTCGTGCCTTAATCTCTTGTAAATAAAAAGAAATAACCATGTTTACTTGTTTGTAAAAGAAGATCATTTGTGTAAATGTGTTTCTTTATGGAATTTTGCATTCTTTTTAATTAGAAATCCTTAAGCAAAATTCATGTTCTTAAAGTAAATTTAATTATACTTTCCATAAGTAGCTTAGATTTAATGATGAATTTTAATTAAGTTATGCCTCCTAGAGAACGACCTCGACTCAACCAGTTAAAAGAAATAAAATCTAAAATGTTAGGTTAACTTAACCCTATACTACTTAATCGACATGAATTCAAGTTGACCTAAGTTACTTTCTTTTGCACACAATTAAGCACAATTAACTTAATTAACTGTGTTGAGAAAGATAACCATCAGCCATGCACATGAGGGCGCTGCTACATGCGAGGGAGGTGTATTGCTGGTGGTGGCGCGTGTGAGGAGGCTGCAGCCGCACACAAGGGTAGTTGCGCACTTGCTGCGCGCGAAGGTGCTGTGGTAAGTGGTGCTGCGCTTGTTGCGTGCAAAGGCATGGCTCGAGCGTGGCCACTGGAGGTTGCTGCCCGCGTGAGAGGCTGTGGCTACGTGATGTTGCTGTTGTTGTTGCCTTGGTGGTGTGCGTAAGGCAGGTACGGTTGTCCTTATTTGGTGCGCTGGAGGAAGAAGGTCAAAGATGCAGAGGTGGAGGCGCGGTGATGGAGGGGAGGTACACGATTGAGAAGTTGGAGACGCAGTTGTGGGTCAGTGCTATCACCACCAACCGCTGTGATGATTTGGCATAGTCAAGACACGGTAGTGGTCATCGGAGGCGAGACGTAGTGGTGGGAGGTTGTAGTCATCGACGATGGAGGCTCACGATGGTGGATGGGCTCACGGTGAGGGTAGAGAGGTGGAGGTCGTGTCCCTCTTAAGAGAAGATGATGATCCTCCCCGTTTCCCGTCCCTTCCTGTTAAATAAGGAGAGAGAGAGAGTCAAATTTTAAGTTACCAAATATAGCGAATAAGAATTTTATGGAGAGAGAGATTCGTGAGAGAGATAAGGAAATTTGTTGGAACAAATTTGAGAGGTATATAACGAAACCTCTAAAATTTATTCTCTTACCATATTTTGCCTAGATAAAATCCCACATATCTCCACTCACTTTGATGTGATGCCCTTGCCTTTTAAAGTGAATAATCAATCCTCCCATATAAAGACTAATGCAATTAATACATGAAACAATAAGTTTAGCATTCACATGATTTTGTCAATAACATCCATGCTTTGAATTAGTCTCTTATCAAAATAATAGCGTACTTAAGCACTAAATTAGTCAACTAAAGTGGACCCATCAAATACCACCATGCCTAAGTTTTGCTAGTCCCAAGCAAAATCATATGAAACAGACCAGGTCTCCAGGCCAGATTTTACCGTCAGGATGCCTTATCGTACCGTACTCTAGAAATTAGATTGAAATACCAACTATAGGCTTAAAGGTACTCAAGTACTAGCCAAGATACGGACCTAAGCAGCCTCAGTCTTGGGTCTGCCGCAAAGGTTTCTAAGGCTTGCAAAAAACTGCCCAGAAGTTCGTTGACCCCAGCGGTTAAAACACTTGTGCATATGTGCAGAAAGGTTAGGTTCAATTTTGCCAGTGCATTTTTAGTAAGAGAGAGAGGGAGAAATATTATTTTAAGAGTTTTCTCTCTTTCTTTCTAAATTCCCCTAGACTCAACATTGGATTGGCCCTAAACACGATCTATATCAGACTCCTTATCCCCACCATCAATCCTCTCAAGGTCCCTGACAATCGATGCTTCAGGATAGCACCGCTCATGGCAACCCCCAGAACCCTGGCTTTCGACACTTTGAGATAGTGCCGCCCATGGCGTTCAGACCCTGGCAATCGACATTTCGGGATAATGCCACCCATAGCATCTGAACCAGCACAAGCTGCTTCTGTACCCCCGGTAGGATATTTAGATATCCTAAGAGACAAGCATCGAGGAGATGATATGTTATAATGCATCTTTGAGGGGCTTATTTTTCATTCCTCCTCTCCGCGCCAGGAACTCAACCAATCAACTTGTGTCTTTAAGCAACTCCTAAGTCAACTTTTCAGGAAAACATTTTCAGAACAGACACTTTTTGGTATTATTCTTTGTTATGCACACTGAACCAGACCAGTGTGTGATTTTTTTTTTTGGGTGCTTAGGTTACCAAGTCCCGCAAATCAAAGGCCAGGCAACAAGGCCGAATACTCCCTAAGCCATCGACTTAATACATCAGCCTCACAACTCCCTCAACCTCTTGAGTAATAGTCCAAATCTTAACAAATACGTGAGTGTTTAAGCCCTAGAACTGACCCAGGAGGCCTAAAGTCGATATCCATCACTTATTTCCTTTTCTTTAGCACTTCAAAACTTTATTTATTCATTCACTCTGGCCTAGAACTTAGGTAACTCTTCCCTAATAAACTATTGGGATCAGCACAATTCTACACATTTTCTTCTAGTGTCTCTCCTCAATATATTTTAAATTTAGCTCATAAGGATTTCATTTTCTTCTTTTTCTCTCTTTTTCTATTTCCTTTTTTCCTTTTTTTTTTTGCAAAATGGATGCCCTAACTGCATGCAAAATATGTAGAAATGCTCTGAATCACCGCAGGTTATACCCCTCCATGCTTAAATCTGACAATGTCCTCATTGAAAAGCAAAAGCAAGGACAGACATTACCTGAGGCGGAGTTGGGATAGCACGTAAATCAGGTTCTGGAAGGGACATAGAAGGAGACCCAAAGAAGATATGTAACAAACCTCGCCTGGCAAGTAAGCAACCCAAGATGTTGGCCAGCTAGTGATAGATAGTGATGCCAAATACTCGCCAGAAGCATGTGAAAAGAGGGTACTCCTGAGCTATTTGTGGAGGTGTTACATAATACACATGAGTAATAACCTCCAAGAGTGTGCGACGAGGAGGCAAAGGCTCCTCAAGAAAATATGTTTGGGGTACAGAGAGTGCGACAAAACATACCCTAAGACTAATGGGCTAACATGGAAAAGCTTCTATACAAACTCGCCACTCTACCACAGGGTGCATTGGTCTAGATATTCCCCCGTTAAACAAAAGTGTGAACAGAGATTTCTAGAAGCTAGTTCTATAGGAGTTGAAGTCACTTAGGTGCGAGGTAGGGAAGAGGGTTAAAGAGGGTGTGAGCAGTTCGGCATTCATCCTCGATATCCATTCTAGTTCTTGAATGTGATCAGAAGCAACCTTAGTTATTGATTGCCTTTCATGCTACATACATTGGTGTGCGTGTCCTGGAATAAGCCCAAATGTTTGTCATCCAAATTGAACCTCTCAAAGGTGTCGCTCATTTCACTATCATGTAGAAGTGGGTTGGAAGCAATATGACTGTGAGTGTGCTCAATAATGACATCCCCAAGTTCTTGTTCAATGTTAAGGTTCTGCTCATGGGGTGTATAGATTCTTTCCTCAAGAGTAGTAATTGCTTCCAGTTCTTCCATTGTTTGAGAGGATGATCTTGAGAGTCAAAGGTATGTAGGAATCTGGATTTAGTTAATTCAGTCAGATCCTCAGGGAATAAGTCATCGAACAAAACATATTCGCCCCTAGAGTCACTCCATACTCTGAGTCTGGGCCCCTCAAAGTCATCATCATCCTCTTCTACATGTTGTCCCTTTTGACTCCGAGACTGAGAACAATCTTTCATATCAGGATCAAGTGCTTCCTCAAAAATCAACTCTTTGTGTACCTGAGACCAATATTGATCTAATTCTTCCAATTCTGTCTCAATTTTCTCATGGTCACTTAGGTTGGGGACTTGTGAATCCTCAAAATATTCAATGACAAGTGTTGGTCCCACTGATAGAGGAGTGTGGTTATTATCACTTCCTTCTAGTATGATTTCCTCTAGCATCCAAGACTCCTGGAATTTGTTAACTTCTAAATCACAATCCTCAGGGACCTCTAACTGAGGTGCAAGGTCCTCAGAAGGGTAAAGTATATGTTTAGGATCCCTAGGATGGGGTACAGATTCCACCTCAAGATTTAGATTGGGAGCAGGGTTGACTATTTGACTATGACCCATTTCATCAAATGTAACAAAGATACTATCATTCAGGTCAAGTTCATCTAATATGACCAATTTCTCTTTCCAATTAAGATCAGGTGAATAGTCACCAAGATTGCCTTCTAGTGGGCATATCTCACGAGGGATGTCTAAGTGATAGCTACACCTCAAAATAGGATCCCTATTATCATTGTTTTCTATGAAATTATCTTGGTAATTGGGGATATAAGGGTAGGGATCAGAATTGACTGTAGGAGGATCTCTAAGCTGATTAATCTCTTCAGTTAATCTTTGACTATTCCTCAAAATCTCTCCCATAGAATCCATCATCTCTTTCTGTTGTTTTTGCATTGCTATCATAAAAGACGAGAGGCTACCATCAGATTGAGTAGGATAGTCAATCTCAGGTTCATGTTGCCTAGTAGTATCGGTCCAACCTCAATAGAACAAATCATGAAGGGTGGGAGAGTTGGGCATGGTCATGGAAGAGCTAGGGTTGGGATACCCTTCTCTTAGGTTCTGCTCATCACCACTAGGTTGGGGTTTAATCAGACCAATGTTCCTATAGTAGGAGTAGAAATGATCCCAATGCTCATCAGAAGATGGATAACTGCAGGTATTGGGTTTTGGTATTCTGGGGTGAAAAGAAGTGAAGTAGTTATTGTAATCCATTTGAAAACACGACTTGAAAAACACACCCCAATCACACACAAGGCAATACGACTTATCTTTTCTTTCTTAGAGTAGATTTAAGCCAACCTCCAATCGACTCCTTCAAGTTTGTCAAATGGAGTCAAGTTTGCACCCGAATGTTCCCACTTTAGTGGTATAAGAGGGAGTGTAACTTGAGATCCCTGACAAGCTCTTTAGAGAAGACAGAGGTTGTTTACGTTCTCTCTTGGTGGCAAAAGAAGTTTCACAATCAATTACATGCTTTAAGTCGACCTTCGAGTGCTCTAGGACCTATACTTTGCTTAGATGATACTCCCAGGTGATCAAGTGAGAAGTTACTCCAAGGACGAACAAAGGGATTCAAGTAGGGAAAACCCTTCCTTTGAGGCGATGCGTAAGCGGTGCCTCTTAACTACCCTTTTGTTCCTTTAAGGGGTGTCCCCCTTTGCGAAGTATCAAAACACTTGGTCAAAAGATAGTACCACCACTACAAAGCAAGATAGGAGGGTCTGCACCAATAAAGAGATCGATGCCTGTAGCCTTAAGGGATCAAGCCTTAGTGCGGTGCCTAATGTGCGTGCTCAGTGCTAGAAGTGTGCATCACACTGCAAATCATTTTTGATTTTTGAAAATGCAGACAAGTCCCTTTAAATCAGATCAAGTGTGATTTGGTTTTAAGGTCGAATTTGATTATCAATCCCAATTGCAATTACGTGACCACTGAATTAGGTCAATTCAATCAGTTTGGTGGTCTTGAATTTTAACCCAAATGCAAATGCATGAACATGAGCTGGATGCAAAAGTTAGAAAGGTGTACCTATCTCCGACAATCTTTGTGCAAATATGCTCGCAATGCAACAATGAGATCTAATGTGCTGCTCAATTACCCCTAAATGCACGCACCTAAGGGCATGCAACTCCTAATAGGAAGCTCGATATTTTATTGTGTTTGTTTTAGAGGCAAACACGTAGAAAAGTGAATCACGCGAGTAGCAAAAATATAGCCCTTAGCCTCTAAAGAATGTGGGGACAGACCCCTAAAAATCAGCCCCAATTACTACAAGGGTGAGAAAACAGAAATAAAACTTCTGACAAAGGAGAATCCCCTATGAAAGCGGGATCCAAGTCTCCTACATCTACCCCACATGTGGACGTCGCTCAAGGTCGACATCATCTCTCAGTTGCGCCTGTAGCCTTGTCAGATTCCTCGCATAGAAAAGATAACAACTAGTCAAATCACTATGCAACGAGAATAATCAGAAATAAAAATCAAGTGAAATTATTGCGTCAATTGCCTCCTCGGCAACGGTGCCATTTGATCGGGAGTTTTTTTCGCTTGCAGAAATATTATGTCAGGAAAATATGCGTCGTAAAATAATGTGGTTGAAAAAAAAACTTGAACAAAGTTACTAAAATACTGAAATAACACCACACTTCAGGTCATATCCACAAGGAGGATTAGATGCAATAAATTCACAAAATATTTTTCCTTTGTATTTGTTTAATCAAGTGCGCAATCCGTGCTCAAATCTGATGCGAAGCAAGATGAAAAGAAGGAACACGTGATAATTTAAGAATGCAGGGGTATGTATGCAATTTTCCTTCCATGAAATAACTTGCAATAACATGTAACATAACTATACTTCAAGAAATTTGGCTTTCTCCTTTAGGTCGTGTGAGTGCCTTGATGAGATTTTATGTATGTGTCAAACTCAACATATAAAAGTTAAGTGCATGAAAGAAATAATATAAACCTTAAGTGCATGCATGCAATTTCACTTAAATAGATTAATTAATCAAATATTGCAATAGTGTTTTTGGCAATGGCATGTTTGGTAATTTTTATTAGAAAGCAAAATAGAGGAATTCTTCCTCTTGATGTCGCGCGAAGAGGAGTCGATGGCGGAGGCTGAGGAGCTCGAGGAAGGTCAACCACAACGAGAGCTTTCTGATGGTGGTAGTGGCACTCCGAACGGCGGCCAAAGTTGACGCCGACGACGAGGAGGAGTGGCGAAGGTAGAGCCTCGCGGATGGTCATGTGGTCTGTCGTTGGCGGATCTGAGGGCGTGGCCATGCTCGTGAGGGCCGGTGAGTTCCACGGTGTCAATGGAGCGAAGGATGATGGTTGAAGGAGGTGGCTACGCGTGAGGGGAACCGGCGTTGATGTTGGGTTCCCTTCGGTCTGTTAGAGAGGATGACGAAGAAGAGGAAGATGGGGTAGCTTGCGCATAAGGGGGAGGGCCCGTTGCTACTGGCCGTGCACATGAGGGCACTGCTGCGTGCGAGGGAGGTGTACTACTGGTGGTGGCGTGCATGAGGAGGCTGCAGCCGCACGTAAGGGTGGTTGCGCACTTGCTACGTGCGAAGGCGCTACGGCAGGTGGTGCTGCGCTTGCTGGGCACAAAGGTGCAGCTCAAGCGTGGCCGCTAGTGGTTGCTGCCTACGCGGGAGGCTATGGCTGCGTGAGGTTGTTGCCATTGTTGCCTTGGCGGTGTGCGTAAGGCAGGTGTGGTCGTCCCTGTTAGGTGCGCTGGAGGAGGGCCGAAGATGCAGAGGTGGAGGCGTAATGATGGAGAGGAGGTACACAATTGAGAAGTCAGAGATGCAATTGCGGGTGTCAGTGCTATCACCACCGACCGCTATGATGATTTGGCGTAGTCGATACACGGCAGTGGTCGTCAGAGGCGAGATGCGGTGGTGAGAGGTCGCAGTCGTCGATGATGGAGACTCATGGTGGTGGATGGGCATACGGTAAGGGTAGAGAGGTGGAGGCCGTGTCCCTCTTGAGAGAAGAAGATGATGATCCTCCTCGTTGCCCGTCCCTTCCAATTAAATAAGGAGAGAGAGAGAGGGAGTCAGATTTTAAGTTACCAAATATAGTGAATAGGAATTTTAGGGAGAGAGAGATTCGTGAGAGAGATAAGGAAATTTGTTGGAACAAATTTGAGAGGTATACAAGGAAACCTCTAAAATTTATTCTCTTATTATATTTTGCTTAGATAAAATCCTACATATCTGCACTCACTTTGATGTGATGCCCTTGCCTTTTAAAGTGAATAATCAATCCTCCTATATAAATACTAATGCAATTAATACATGAAACAATAAATTTAATGTTGAACTTACGAATTGCTATGCAAACGTGTTAGGTTTTGGAAAACCTATCGTTGTAGTTTGAAAGCGAAGAACTCGTGTTCAACAAAAAAAATTTATACCAAAATTTAAATTCTGGGTCGAACACAGGGAGGCTACGTCGATCTATATTCGCAATTATATTTTTTTTTAGAATTTTTGAAAAGCGAGGTTATATAATTACAATGAAACTATCAGACTAAAAGGAAGAGAGAGAGAGAACACGCATTCAATATTTCAAAATGTTTATACAATCAAACCAAATAAAAATTACACTAGAAAGCGGGAAATTAGCTACACTAGAAAGCAGGAAAATTCTATACTAGAAAAGCTGTAAAGAAGAATGGGAGAGAGAAGTTATCCTTCTTAACGATCACTTGGAGGACAAGCTGGACAGGACGCCTGGATGAAGGAGGACGAAGCAGGACGAAGGAGGACAAAGCAGAAGAATAGGAACGGAGCAGCACGGCGTCATCGTCGCAGGATCCACTTTCGAAGGGGGTCAAAAATTTGGACTTTATCTCGTGAGGAGCATCCCGGGTGTGGGACAAGCTTCTCTTGAGCTTTGGAGAGGTAGAGAAGCGAAGGAAGGGATGAGAATTTCGTGTGGAGGGGGTCTCCTTTTATAGTTGCAAGGAGTGGGGGCAAATTGGTCATTACATCTTTAAAACATTAAATGAGGGGTCTTTAGTGACGGATAAAACCGTCGCTAAAGCCCCAACATGGGCGTAGTGGCTGCTGCCCACGCGCGCCCGCTCAGCTGCTCTCTCTCTCAACGCATCCGCATGTTCAACAAATCTCAGTCGTCCGATCGCGAGATTGGACGGCTGTGATTGTGCCTTCGCCCGCTGCTGCGCGCCTGCCCCAACGCGTGTGATGGCGTGTCCTCGCCTCACATGAAATAGCGCATGGGCGCTATTGGAAGATCTTAGCCGCCCGATCAAGATCCAATGCACGGCCGCGCCCACTCGCCCGTGCCCTTTGCCTCCTCGCTGCGGCTCAAACCCACGTCCGCTGCTCGCGATAGCGCCCTCGCCCACTACGCTGCGGAGCGTGGATTGTCACACGGGCGATTTGTGTGCAGCCGTTCATAGCCATTGGATCAAGATCCAACGGCGGAGAGGGGGCGGATGCGGAGGCTTCAGTGGTTGCATGCGGGCGTTTCGGCGGCCAAGATGGCACCACATGGTGCCATTTGGCCGTCCATCTTCTGGATGTTGTAGATGGTGCCACGGATGTCGGATTGACTCGATTTTTGTGTCGTTAGGCTGCGATCGTCGATCCGAATTCATCTGTGCACTCGGATTTGTCATTTGAAGTGCGGATTTACACCATCCTGATCCTTGATCTTCTAGGGTTCCCAGGTCACTATCTGATGCTACGGATGCCTGATTAGGGCGATCTTGGAGTCGTTGAACTCCAATCGTCGCCCTGATTACATCCATACAATTGGATCTTCGATTTGAGGCCCCGATAAAAAGTTTGCCCTATCCAAGTACATAAAAGGAGACAATTAACCTCCATTTTATTCAAACTACTCTAAATGCAAGATGATGCATGTTATGCAATATTTATAGCATGCAATGCAATCCTATGCTTAAGAACATGCATAAATAGACATCTTAAGTAGTGTAAATGTGTTTACATCATACTCCCATGCCTATCTTTTGCTAGTCCCTAGCAAAAACTATATACTATTTATAAAAGAATTAGGTTGGATTATTTGGGCTTGAGTTATTTTCAATCATTAAGAAATTATCTACTTAGGATCTGAACTTTCAAATACACTACAGTGCCCGAGTATCTGCCAAAATGCAGACCGCCTCAAACCCTCTCCTTATTCAAAGAAAATTTTCTTTTTCTCTTTTTACTCTTTTCTAATTTTTTTGGATTTTCAAATTTTAGGGTTTAAGAGTGGTTTTCTACGGCCATTCAACTCACCCAAGATTTGATGAGAACCCTAAGTTTTTAGCATCTTATTGTGATTGTGATAGACTCGTTGATCGGCAATTAAAATGGACTTCAGATTTCTACACCTCTAAGTGACCTAAAAAAAAAAAGAAAAATTCTGCCTAAAGGTGTATCTTTACAATCGGTAGCTTTCTCCCTACTTTTATTTTCTTACGGGGTCAACACAAGGGTGAATCCATTGTATATCTCCCCGGTTTATTCTACTTCTCCGCTTCTTCCTAAGTGTTTTGGAAATTTTTTTCGTGCATTTACTGAGCTGGGTTCTGGACAACCGGTCAATGAGCTGTTACCACCGACAACTTTCCAGCCATACTCATGCGGGAAAGTGTGGCTCATTTATTTTTTTTCTTTTCTCCTTTTGATTTTTTTTTTTTAAGTAGGTGGCTTCCATGGTCTAAGATTTACCTAAAGGCAGTAAAAAAGAGAAAGGTCCAGTGACTGGGCTCTAGACAACCTACCTATGGGCAGTTACCCACGATAACTTGCCAGCCAAATCACCTTAGAAGGTTCATTAGCTACCCAATTTTCATTAGAATTGCCGAACAACGAGTCAGTGCAAAGAAAGTGTGTAGATGCTTAAAACTCAGAAATTCCCTTAAATCAGAGGGTGGGTTGATAAGTCGTGTACTTATCACCCAAACTTATTTATTCCAATTACGATAGAATTAAGATGGCGAGGACTCGAAAGACAAATCCACATTTTAGTGGATACACGAGCTAATTAATTCCAAAGAACTAAAGGGTCTTTGTGTTCAGATCCTAATGTAAAATTTCTTAAGATTGAAAAGTCCTAATGTCCAACTAATCCTTCCTAATTTTGATTTTTTTTTAATATAAATAAGAAGAGAAAAACAAATTACATGAATTTCACAAAGCTGACCAAATGATTCAAAAATGAATCCACCCCCCCGAGCCTAGCTGATGCAATGTCCTCATTGAAAAAGAGACATGAAAGAAAGGGTAGAATATGAAAGATGTCACCTGAATATGAAGCTCGTATCAACCTTGTGTCATATGTACAACTGCTGAGTTTAATGCCATCAGCTAGGTGAAGTTCAACCAAAGAAGTCACAGAATGGCTAGAGCAACTGAGTCTGAGACTCGTTCTGGAAGAATATGGTCAACAACAGGCTTCAGACATTGATCGTTGACTTTAAATGTGTTAGTCGTCTTTGGGTCAGAAATCTAAACAGCGCCATTTGGAAAAATCTAATCAATTATGAATGGGCCATTCCATTTAGATCTAAGTTTGCCAGGAAAGAGCTTAAGTTTAGAATCGAATAAACAAACCTTCTGGTTTGGCTCAAAGCTCTTGCAGGAAATCAATTGATCATGTAGAGCTTTGGTCCGAGCCTTGTAGATCTTGGCATTCTCATAAGCATCATTCTAAGCTCCTCCAACTCAGATAGTTGGAGTTTCCTGGTCTTCCCAGCTAGATTCAGATCTAAATTGCATTGTTTGATTGCTGTAACGACCCGGTTCCCGAGTCCCTACGAGACACGAGAACCGGACCGACTCGACTAATCCCAAGACCTAGTCGTCCAACGAGGAAGTAACCAAAAGACAGTAAAATAACCACATTCAGCATGAATATAACTAACAGTAAGAAAGTACAGCAGTAAGGAAAGAAACTACTACAGTAGGTACCACCACAACAGTAAAACAACATTTATCATATAACAAGAACTGCAGGTAAAGAAGGTACAGCGGAAACAAAGACTACTCACTAGAACAGAAACAAAAGAGGTACAAAAGGCTGTGGTAACTCTACTGGACCCTACTCGGCCCAGCATCCTCTGCAGCCGCCGACCCTGGCTGCTCAACACCTGGTCCTGAAAAAGGTAACGAGTGTAACACGTCAGCAAAACGCTGAGTAGAGTGGCAAACTAACTAAAGGCAACAGTAAAGTGTACAGTAGCTGTTATGTTCTATTACTTCCTTTATTCACATCTTTCAATTTTTCTCACTATTTCATTTATTTCTCAGATCCTTTACTTGATCTCGAATGTCCTAGTGGGAACGATCTTGATTGCAGTCTTTTCCAAAAGTAGAAGTAGGACGTGGTGCTCTCCTGGCCAGGAGAGTCCCCCGTGGTGATCCTACCCTCAGTCAACCACCCCAAGGTCACTGACAGACGTAACGGTGACTACGGCACGCGCGATAAACGCACAGGTAGCTAGCCCGCACTGGCACGCGGTCAGTCGTTTCCGTTAATGGGTGCGCCCAAAGCACAGCACGGAACCAGGGCAGAGCCCTCTCAGTAACAGGGGTCCAACCCCTCCACAGTAACCAAACCGGGGCCTTGCCCCTCCACAGTCCGCGCACCCTCGCCTGACTACCCTGGTTTGCCCTAGTGGGCCTAACAAGTCGGTGAAGGAGGCTAACAGAACCCCGGGGCCCGTGGGGTAGCTAGTACTCTCCTAACACTACTAGCTCTCCTCGGTACTACGTACACGAGGGCCAACAAGTCGGTACAGAGTGGCCAGTCCTAACCCCCGGGTCCCTGGGGTGGCTAGCCCAGCTCTGCACTAAACAGGGGGACAGTCGCTCTCCTTGGTACTCCGTACTCAAGGGCCAGCTCACTTCCCCAATTATATTCCATTCGCTTTCCAGGAGTTCTACTCCTACTTCCCCGTAGGGTTCCAGAACATCTTATGTCTTACTTTCCAGTTTCACGTTCTTACCAACCATGATCCCAATCATGTTTCTTTATTCATAACAGGCAGCTGTGAATTCAATTTACAGGCAGCTTCATATATTCCTTTCCATTTTTCCAAGACTGCATTATTATATATTCCACTAGTTTTTCCATCCTAGGATTCATGCCATATCCTAGGGTCTATCATACAATCTAGTTTTCCGGTCCTAGGATTCATGCAGCACCTAGGAACTATCATTCCATATATTTCTCATTCCTAGGATTCATGCAATGTCCTAGGTTCTAGTTATGGTTCCATACTTTAACAAATTTTATTAATACTTAAAGCCACTCTACCAGGTACAACGGGAGTAATGGGGGCGTGATTGGGAATCCCGCGTGCCTCCGCGACTCTCAAGACTGCAACCGAACGAGGTCCTATCACAAGGATCAAACACAAGGAGTGTCTCAAAATAGTGTATAGCTACTGTAGACGGGTAGAGGAATTAATTCTGAAAAGAACGCAACTCGAATCGCGGAAAACGGAGCCCGAACGGGCCCTAAACGGGTCGAAAAAGACGATACTGTGCAAAATCAGACGTCTGGAACTCCTTCCAGACGTCTTAAAAAGTGGATCAGAGAATTACCTGTTCAGCGTGGTTTCCCAGACGTCCAGAAGTCTGCGGGGACGTCTGCCTAGCTCCCAGACGTCCGATGGTCACTCCGGACGTCTGGAGGTCACTCCAGCCGTCTGGTACAACTTCCAGACGTCTGATTCGCAATGGATGGCGAATCAGCGAACCTGCGCACAGCCAACTCCCTCCCTCAGTACAGTCAGTCGACAGGAAGGAAGGAGAAGGCGGTAAACTCACCTTTCAGACGTCTGTATGATCTTCCAGACGTCTACCTCGCCGTCTGGCTTTCAACCCAGACGTCTGATTCTGGAAATTTTTCCAGAATCAGGGCGCTGCTCGGCCTCCGCTCGCGACGCCGCCCGCGTCGCACCTCGCGCTCCTACTGCTTAGACCGCAGCAGGTCCCTCTCCACGTCGCTCCGTGCCCCTGCACCCTCCGCCAGCTGGCCCAGCCGCTCCGGCGAGCTCACCCTCACGGCAGAGCTCCGCCCTCGCACGCCGCACCTCCGCGCTCACTGCGGCCGTCGCTGCCGCCCTCGCGTCCGCTCGCTCTCGCGCACAGGAAGGAGAAGAAGGAGGAGACGGTGGAGACGGGAGGGGAGGCGTGGCGCTTTTAAGGCCGCGCGAGGAGGAGAGAGGAGGTGGCAGGCCGCCTGCAGTCGCAGAGAGAGAGAGGGAAAAAGAGAGAGAGAGAGGAATCGCGGGTCTGCACGCACAGGCGCGCAGACGACTCTCACGTGCGAAAACAACTATTTTCCAGACGTCTGGAAACGATCCCAGACGTCTATTCAGACGTCTGGACCTCCTCCCAGACGTCTTAAAAGACGTCTGGGGTAAGCATTCGTTACAATATAACAAACTCAAAGGAAGTTTCATCCCCGAAACTTGCGCCAACTAGGGTGTGGGAAAAAGATGTCCAGATAACCATAACAAACTCAAAGAGGACCGAAGCCGGTCCGAAAAGACGTATCCGCGAAAAGCTCCAGGTACCGCTCCCGCATTGCCGCCTCAGGCTCCCAGGTAGCCTCCTCGTACCGCTGGCTCCTCCACAAAACCTTTACCAGGGGTACTTGCTTTCGTCTCAACCTGCGGACGGCTCGGTCTAGGATCTGCACTGGCCGCTCGGGGTAGGTCAGGTCGTCGCTCACCTCGACGCTCTCGTGACTCAGTACGTGGCTGGGATCGGCTACGTACTTCCTGAGGTTGGACACGTGGAACACGTCGTGCACACCAGAAAGCTGCGGGGGAAGGGCAAGTCTGTAAGCAACGGGTCCAACTCGCTCCAGGACCTCAAAGGGCCCCACGAACCTCGGCGCGAGCTTCCCTCTCACCCCAAACCGCTGTAAGCCCTTCATGGGCGAAACACGAAGGAAGACGTGGTCCCCAACCTCGAACTGCACCTCTCTGCGTCTGCGATCCGCGTAGCTCTTCTGTCTGCTCCTGACAGTGCGGAGTCATCTGTGGATCTGCTCAACTACCTCCTGACTCTGCCGGATCAACCTGGGGCCAACCTCCCACTTGGTCCCCACCTCAACCCAACTCAAGGGTGCCGTGCATTTCCGTCCGTACAGAGCCTCGTAGGGAGCCATGCCGATGCTCGAGTGATAACTGTTGTTGTATGCAAACTCCGCCAGGGGCAGGTGCTCCTCCCAAGAGCCCCTCCAGTCTAGTACACAGGCACGCAAAAGGTCCTCAAGTGTCTGTATCGTGCGCTACGACTGTCCGTCCGTCTGGGGGTGGTAAGCCGTGCTAAACCTCAACCTCGTCCCCAAAGCCTGCTGAAACTCAGCCCAAAACTGGGACGTAAAGCGGGTATCCCTGTCGGATACGATCTCCCGCGGAACTCCGTGTAGTCGCACCACATCACGGATATACCTCTCTGCCAACTGTGCTGGTCCCAAAGTGACTCGGATCGGCAAGAATCGTGCCGTCTTAGTCAATCTATCCACTATTACCCAGAATGCGTCGTGTCCTCGCTGGGTAACAGGTAAGCCCACCACCAAGTCCATGGTGATGCTCTCCCACTTCCACTCTGGCACTGGAAGTGGCTGAAGCGGCCCTGCAGGCCTCTGATGCTCAGCTTTCAGCTGCTGGCACACTAAGCACTGCTGCACGAACTCACCCACATCCCGCTTCATCCCTCTCCACCAAAACTCGCATCTAAAGTCATGGTACATTTTCGTGTTTCCGAGATGTATGGTGAATCTGGAACCGTGTGCCTCAGTCAGGAGCTCTCTCAACAGCTCCTCGTCTCTGGGAACGCACAACCATCCCCTCAAGCATAGCACCTGGTCTGTGAAAGAGAAGTCCCCTGGGTCCCCTGATAGTACTCTGTTGCGCAAAGACTGCAAGTACGGATCGGCCATCTGTCCCGTGATGATGCGGTCTATCAACTCTGGCCTGGTCTGCCGTGTCACCGTCACTGCCCCACAGTACCCTCGTAACTCTAGAGGTCGCCAACTGCCCACCTCCTCCAAAAGGATCCAACTCTGTAACTGTAGACTGGCCAAGCGTGCGGGCGCCTTACGGCTCAAGGCGTCAGCCACCACATTGGCCTTTCCCGGGTGGTAGGAGATGCTGCAGTCGTAGTCCTTCAGGAGCTCCAACCAACGTCTCTGTCTCATGTTGAGCTCCTTCTGGTCAAAAAGATACCTGAGGCTCTTGTGATCTGTAAAAATCTCGAAGGTCTCACCGTACAAGTAGTGCCTCCATGTCTTCAGCGTGAAGACAACAGCTGCCAACTCTAGATCATGGGTAGGGTAGGTATGCTCATGGGGCTTCAGTTTCCGCGAAGCGTAAGTGACCACGTGACCCCTCTGCATGAGCACACCTCCTAACCCCTGCAAGGAAGCATCCGTGTACACAACGAACCCGCCACTACTGTCAGGGATGGTGAGCACGGGAGTCGAGGTCAACCTCTCCTTCAGCTCCAGAAAACATGCCTCATAGGCGTCTGTCCAAGCGAAAGGCACATCCTTCCGGGTCAACTGTGTCATAGGACGCGCAATCTGTGAAAATCCTCTGATGAACCGTCTGTAGTAACCTGCCAGTCCCAGGAAACTGCGAATCTCAGTGACTGAACGCGATCTCTCCCACCTGAGCACTGCCTCGACCTTGGCGGGGTCCACCGCCAGGCCGTCTCCAGAGATCACATGACCCAAAAAGGTCACCTCCCTCAACCAGAACTCGCACTTGCTGTATTTGGCGTACAGCCTGCGTCGTCTCAGAGTGTCCAGAACCATCCGCAAGTGCTGTCCGTGCTGCGTCCGATCTCTAGAATAGATGAGTACATCATCTATGAAAACCACCACAAACTGGTCCAAGTACGGTCTAAACACCCGGTTCATCAGGTCCATGAAAGCAGCGGGGGCATTGGTCAGCCCAAACGGCATGACCAAAAACTCGTAGTGTCCGTACCGGGTGCGGAAAGCTGTCTTGGAGACGTCGGTCTCCCTGATCCTCAACTGGTGGTATCCAGACCTCAAGTCGATCTTGGAAAACACCGTGGCACCCCGCAACTAGTCAAACAAATCGTCAATCCTCGGCAACGGATATCTGTTCTTGATGGTGACCCTATTCAGCTGTCGGTAGTCCACACAAAGGCGTAGGGTCCCATCCTTCTTCTTCACAAACAGTACCGGGGCTCCCCAGGGAGACGCACTGGGCCTCACGAAACCTTTCTCCAAAAGGTCCTGCAACTGGCACTTGAGCTCTCGCAGCTCAAGCGGCGCCATTCTGTATGGCGCGGTGGAGATGGGGCTGGTCCCTGGTACTAGTGAGATCTCAAACTCGATCTCACGCTCGGGCGGTATTCCTGGTAACTCGTCTGGAAACACGTCGGGGTACTCTCTGACCACCGGGATGCTCTGGAAGTCTGCCACGGGGTTGTGCTCTGCCACCACACAAGCTAGGAAGCCCTCACACCCCTGGCTCAAAAGTCTCGCCGCCCGAAGTGCCGAAATGCACCTGAAACCTCCGTCCACTGGCTGCCCGTGAAACTCGAAAGAAGGCAACTCCGGAATGGAGAAGACAATCTTCCTCTCAAAATAGTCTACCAAGGCGTGGTAAGCGGACAGCCAATCCATCCCCAGAATCACTCCAAAGTCCTCCATCTATATCATAATCAGGTCAGCTGGCAGGCTATGTCCCCCGATGCTGACCTCGCAACCCGTGTACACCTCCTCAGCTACAAACAGCCGACCACTCAGACCTCTGATTACGAACGGATTCTCTAACAGTGTATAATCCTGGTCCAAACTAACTGCGAAACTGGCTGCGACAAACGAGTGCGTAGCGCCGGAATCGAAAAGCGTGTAAACGAGTCTGCCAGAAACTGAAACCATACCTGCTACCACGGATCCTGATGCTCTGGCGTCCCTGTGTGTTAGGGCGTTGATACGCCCCTCATCCCTAGGTGCGGACGAAGCAGCCACACTCTGCGTCGGACGGGTAGGTGATGGCCGGTACCCTCCTCGCGACTGCTGTCCTCCTCCTCGCGCCTGGGAACCGCGGCCTCCTGCGTGCCCTCCAGTGCTCTGCGCGGGAAGTATCTGCTGACCTCCTACCCTAGACGGGCAGTCCCTCCTGACGTGGCCCGGCTGGCCACACTGGTAGCAGAGGGGAACCCGACTCCCGCCCTCAGTGAGTCCCTGCTGTCGGCTAGGTGGGGGTCCGGTGCTGGCGACTGGCCCCTGTCGAGGGCCCCCAAAGGCCACTGATGGCCCTGCACAGCGTGACGGCTCTCCCGCGGATGCCACGTGTCTCCGTTGAGTTCTCCTAACATGCCTAGTGTGGCGGCGAAAATCTCGTTCCACCACTAACTCCCCTGTCGTACGCTCGGAAGGGGGAGGGGGTGGCGACGTGGGTGGAAGCTGAAATTCTTCTCGAACCACCTCTCGAATCAGTTGAACGAGGTCCGGAGATGGTATGCTCAGGAGAAGAGGAGGGGTAGTAAGTACTCCAAGTTCGACACATCTGTCCCTCGGGCCCCGACCTCAGCCGCGGCCCACCCTCCTAGCTCCACGACGAGGCATCTCCTACAATGGAGATGCGAAACAAAGTGAAAAATGTCAAAACAGACGGCACCTAACGAAACTTCTAAGAGCTCATGTCAAGAGATATGTTGTGGTGGCTACTCTAGCTATAAACATGTGAATTGGTTATCTTCCAGTCAGTTGATTCACTTCTCGGGACGACTTTGCTCTGATACCATCTTGTAACGACCCGGTTCCCGAGTCCCTACGAGACACGAGAACCGGACCGACTCGACTAATCCCAAGACCTAGTCGTCCAACGAGGAAGTAACCAAAAGACAGTAAAATAAACCACATTCAGCATGAATATAACTAACAGTAAGAAAGTACAGCAGTAAGGAAAGAAACTACTACAGTAGGTACCACCACAACAGTAAAACAACATTTATCATATAACAAGAACTGCAGGTAAAGAAGGTACAGCGGAAACAAAGACTACTCACTAGAACAGAAACAAAAGAGGTAAAAAAGGCTGTGGTAACTCTACTGGACCCTACTCGGCCCAACGTCCTCTGCAGCCGCCGACCCTGGCTGCTCAACACCTGGTCCTGAAAAAGGTAACGAGTGTAACACGTCAGCAAAACGCTGAGTAGAGTGGAAAACTAACTAAAGGCAACAGTAGAGTGTACAGTAGCTGTTATGTTCTATTACTTCCTTTATTCACATCTTTCAATTTTTCTCACTATTTCATTTATTTCTCAGATCCTTTACTTGATCTCGAATGTCCTCGTGGGAACGATCTTGATTGTAGTCTTTTCCAAAAGTAGAAGTAGCACGTGGTGCTCTCCTGGCCGGGAGAGTCCCCCGTGGTGATCCTACCCTCAGTCAACCACCCCAAGGTCACTGACAGACGTAACGGTGACTACGGCACGCGCGATAAACGCACAGGTAGCTAGCCCGCACTAGCACGCGGTCAGTCATTTCCGTTAACGGGTGCGCCCAAAGCACAGCACGGAACCAGGGCAGAGCCCTCTCAGTAACAGGGGTCCAACCCCTCCACAGTCCGCGCACCCTCGCCTGACTACACTGGTTTGCCCTAGTGGGCCTAACAAGTCGGTGAAGGAGGCTAGTAGAACCCCGGAGCCCGTGGGGTAGCTAGTACTCTCCTAACACTACTAGCTCTCCTCGGTACTACGTACACGAGGGCCAACAAGTCGGTACAGAGTGGCCAGTCCTAACCCCCGGGTCCCTGGGGTGGCTAGCTCAGCTCTGCACTAAACAGGGGGACAGTCGCTCTCCTTGGTACTCCGTACTCAAGGGCCAGCTCACTTCCCCAATTCTATTTCATTCGCTTTCCAGGAGTTCTACTCCTACTTCCCCGTAGGGTTCCAGAACATCTTATGTCTTACTTTCCAGTTTCACGTTCTTACCAACCATGATCCCAATCATGTTTCTTTATTCATAACAGGCAGCTGTGAATTCAATTTACAGGCAGCTTCATATATTCCTTTCCATTTTTCCAAGACTGCATTATTATATATTCCACTAGTTTTTCCATCCTAGGATTCATGCCATATCCTAGGGTCTATCATACAATCTAGTTTTCCGGCCCTAGGATTCATGCAACACCTAGGAACTATCATTCCATATATTTCTCATTCCTAGGATTCATGCAATGTCCTAGGTTCTCGTTATGGTTCCATACTTTAACAAATTTTATTAATACTTAAAGCCACTCTACCAGGTACAACGGGAGTAATGGGGGCGTGATCGGGAATCCCGCGTGCCTCCGCGACTCTCAAGACTGCAACCGAACGAGGTCCTATCACAAGGATCAAACACAAGGAGTGTCTCAAAACAGTGTATAGCTACTGTAGACGGGTATAGGAATTAATTCTGAAAAGAACGCAACTCGAATCGCGGAAAACGGAGCCCGAACGGGCCCTAAACGGGTCGAAAAGGACGATACTGTGCAAAATCAGACGTCTGGAACTCCTTCCAGACGTCTTAAAAAGTGGATCAGAGAATTACCTGTTCAGCGTGGTTTCCCAGACGTCCAGAAGTCTGCGGCGACGTCTGCCTAGCTCCCAGACGTCCGATGGTCACTCCGGAAGTCTGGAGGTCACTCCAGCCGTCTGGTACAACTTCCAGACGTCTGATTCGCAATGGATGGCGAATCAGCGAACCTGCGCATAGCCAACTCCCTCCCTCAGTACGGTCAGTCGACAGGAAGGAAGGAGAAGGCGGTAAACTCACCTTTCAGACGTCTGTATGATCTTCCAGACGTCTACCTCGCCGTCTGGCTGTCAACCCAGACGTCTGATTCTGGAAATTTTTCCAGAATCAGGGCGCTGCTCGGGCTCCGCTCGCGACGTCGCCCGCGTCGCACCTCGCGCTCCTGCTGCTTAGACCGCAGCAGGTCCCTCTCCGCGTCGCTCCGCGCCCCCTGCACCCTCCACCGGCCGGCCAAGCCGCTCCGGCGAGCTCGCCCTCACGGCAGAGCTCCGCCCCCGCACGCCGTACCTCCGCGCTCACTGCGGCCGTCGCTGCCGCCCTCGCGTCCACTCGCTCTAGTGCACAGGAAGGAGAAGAAGGAGGAGACGGTGGAGACGGGAGGGGAGGCGTGGCCCTTTTAAGGTCGCGCGAGGAGGAGAGAGGAGGTGGCAAGCCGCCTGCAGCCGCAGAGAGAGAGAGGGAAAAAGAGAGAGAGAGAGGAATCGCGGGTCTGCGCGCACAAGCGCGCAGACGACTCTCACGTGCGAAAACAACTATTTTCCAGACGTCTGGAAACGATCCCAGACGTCTGTTCAGACGTCTGGACCTCCTCCCAGACGTCTTAAAAGACGTCTGGGGCACGCGTTCATTACAATTGCCCAGAATGCCTTGTGTTCAATCTCTATGGGTAGATGGCATGCCTTTCCATACACCAAACGGAATGGAGACATGCCGATGGGCATTTTATACGCCGTACAGTAGGCCCAAAGAGCGTCCTCAAGATTTTGAGTCCAATCCTTGCAATCAGGCCTAACCATTTTTTGCAGAATGTTCTTGGTCTCTCGATTGGAGATCTCGACTTGTCCATTCGTCTGGGGATGGTAAGGTGTGGAAATTCGGTGATTAACCCCGTATTTGGCCAATAAATTCTGGAATTGGGCATTAGTAAAATGAGTGCCACCATCACTGATGATAGCCCTCGGAATCCTAAACCTACTGAAGATATTTTTCTTGACAAAATTAATGACCACCTTGTGGTCATTAGTTCGGGTGGGAATCGCCTCAATCCATTTGGACACATAATCAACAGCAACAAGAATGTATTGATGTCCAAATGAAGGGATAAAGGGTCCCATGAAATCGATACCCCAAACATCAAAAATTTCGACAGGAAGAAGAGGGTTTAGGGTATCATGTCTCTCTTAGTTATGCTCCCGAGTGCCTGACATCGAGAACATGACCTTGAGAAATCCTGGGCATCCTTGAATAAAGACAGCCAATAGAAGCCAGATTGCAAGATTTTTGCAGCCATCTTTTTCCCAGAGAAATGTCCACCACACCCAGATGAATGGAAGAACTCAAGTATACTATTGAATTCATTCTCCGGTATACATTGGCGAATAATCTGATCAGAGCCGATGAGATACAGTTTAGGGTCCTCCCAGAAGCAGTATTTAGCCTCAGATTTGAGTCTATCCCGTTGTTGCTTGGTCCAATCCTGGGGGATTCGACCAACAGCCAAAAAGTTAACAATGTCAGCAAACCATGGGGTGTGGACACCTAAAACTGTAAGAATAGTTTCGTCCGGAAAAGTGTCAGCAATCGGAATGTCCGGACAAGAAGAATCACCTAGGAGTCTCAACAAATGATCCGCTACCACATTTTGTACCCCGATTTTATCCTTGATTTCAAGATCAAATTCTTGAAGAAGAAGAATCCAACGAATAAGCCGGGGTTTAGCATCCTTTTTAGCCAAGAGATGTCTCAAGGCCGAGTGGTCGATATAGATGATAACATGCAACCCTAAGAGATAAGCCCTGAATTTTTCCAAAGCAAATACTACAGCCAATAATTCCTTTTCAGTAACAGTGTAATTCCTCTGGGCTTCATCCAGAGTTTTACTAGCATAGTAGATGACAGAGGGCTTTTGATCAATTTTCTGACCCAGGACAGCCTCGACCGCATAATCAGAAGCGTCGGTCATTATCTCAAAAGGGGCTGTCCAAATTGGTGGTTGCAAAATTGGAGCACAGGTGACTGCCGCTTTCAGGAAATCAAATGCCTTTTGTCATGATTCGTCAAAAACAAACAGCATTTCTTTGGCAAGAAGATTGCTCAAAGGATGAGCAACCTTCGAGAAATCCTTGATGAATCTTCGATAAAATCCCACATGGCCAAGAAATGATCGGATTTGTTTAACAGATGTGGGAGGAGGAAGTTTAGTGATAGCATCAACCTTAGCTTTGTCCACTTCAATTCCCCGTTCAGAGATTACATGACCCAAAACGATGCCCTCTTGGGTCATGAAATGGCTCTTTTCCCAGCTAAGGACCAGTCGTGTCTTGATACATCGCTTAAGAATCATTTCCAAATTAGCCAAACAAGAGTCAAATGATTCTCCGAAAATAGAGAAATCATCCATGAAGACTTCCATAAACTCTCCCACCATGTCAGAAAATATGGCTAGCATACACCTTTGAAAAGTCGCAGGTGCATTGCATAACCTAAAAGGCATCCTACGAGAAGCAAAGGTTCCGTAGGGACAAGTGAAAGTAATTTTTTCCTGATCCTCGGGATGGATAGGAACTTGGTTGTATCCCGAGTAGCCATCAAGAAAACAAAAGTACTTCTGCCCAGCTAATTTTTCTAAGATTTGATCGATGAAGGGTAAGGGAAAATGATCCTTTTTAGTGGCTATGTTCAACTTCCTGTAATCAATACAAACCCTCCAAGAGGAAGCTGAACGAGTTGTGACAGATTCTCCTCTCTCGTTAGTCACAACGGTAATCCTAACTTTCTTTGGAATAATCTGAACGGGACTTACCCAGGGACTATCAGAGATTGGATAAATAATTCCTGCATCGAGTCACTTGATGACTTCCTTTTTGACCACTTCTCGCATATTTGGATTCAATCTCCTCTGCATTTGGTGAGAAGGGCGGGATCCATCTTCAAAAAATATTCTATAGTTACAGTAAGATGGCTCGATCCCCCTGAGGTCATGAATGGTCCAACCAATTGCCTCCTTATGTTCCTTTAGGACCTTGATCAATTTAATCTCTTGCTCCTTTGTCAATTTAGCACTGATAATCATAGGGAACGTATTTTGAGGTCCTAAAAATTGATATTTCAAATTCTCGGGCAATGGTTTCAATTCAAGCTAGGGTGGGTTGATGATTGATGGTAGGGTAGATGCTGAAGATTCAACAAGAGGAAGAGGTTGTGAGTGAACAAAATCAATAACCTCTTCCGAAGATGTCAGGTCAGCCATAAAGGGTTACGGGTCAAATTCATCATCCAAAGAGGAACTTTCGATTGAAGAAACTGTCAAACAAGTTTCAATATTATCATTATCCTCATCAAGTTCCTCAAAAAATCCACAATCCTTAAATTTGTTGATCACCTTAAAAATATCCAATTTCATTCGTTGGTCCCCAAAGGCGATTTCCATGCTACCGCTTTCACAATTAATGTTGGCCTTTGCGGTAGCCAGGAACGGACGCCCCAAAATGATGGGCGTGTTCCTCAGATTATCAGGTACATCCATGTCAAGGACAAGGAAATCTACAGGAAAATAGAAATCCTTGACCTTAACTATAACATCTTCAATAACGCCTCGTGGGTTTGTGACCAAACGATCCACTAACTGTAGCGTTACTGAAGTTGGCCGAAGTTCACCTAACCCAAACTTCTCGTAGAGAGAAATCAAAATTAGGTTGATGGATGCACCTAGATCCAAAAGTGCTCTATCAAATGTGTAATCTCCGATAACGCAAGAAATCAAAGGAGCACCAGGATCTCTCTTTTTCTGAGGGAGGTAGTGCAGGATAACAGAACTAGCCTACTTGGAGAGTACCACCTTCCTCGGAACAGATTCTCTCGACTTACGCTTTTGTGTACATAATTCCTTTAAAAATCTTGCGTAAGCCAGTATGTGCTTAATAGCATCAAGGAGAGGGATATTGATCTCAACATTCTTAAATAGATTCAGAAGCTCCTCATTACTATCAACAGACTTCTTCTTCTTTAGTTTGGTTAAGGCTTCAGGAAAAGGAACATGAGTCAGATCTTTGGAATTAGATTCCTGAACCTTGATTTCTCCTCTAGAATTCTCCTCTCTCTCCTCAGGTTCTTCAGGATTCAAAAGATCAGAATAGTGTGGTTGTGGATCCTGAGTCTTCTTACCACTCCTCAAAGTTACAGAATTTGCAGAAGCATAAGAATTTGGGTCTTGGGGAGGGTTAGGAAAGATTGGAGGGGCTTGATTGACCATGAATTGTTGATTTACAGAAGAAGAAGAAGACGAGGAACCCTGCTCAACCACCTGAGCATGTACGTGCGGGTCCCTCTGATTTCCGTACCCTTAGGCTTGATTGCCCAAATTCATAATATTTCGTGGGTTGGGTATGGGTTGGGATGGTAGAGATCTGGATTGACGAGAGTTAGCAATGAGCCCGGATTGCAAGTTGTCCAGCGAGTTTTTCATTTGCTGCATGAGCTAGAGCATGGATCCTTGCATCTCTACCATTTGACGGTTCAAATCAGCCTGCCCTGCGGGTTGATGGGCATTCCAAGCTGGCTGATTGACCTGAGTCGAAGGCCACTGAGTATATACTTGACCCTGACCCATTGGTCGTTGCGAAGCATAGTTGCCGGGTCGAAATTGGGTCTGCTGCCTCGGATTTTTCCAAGAGAAGTTAGGGTCGTTTCTCCAACCTCGATTATAGGCATTCGAGTAGGGGTTGGATCTAACATTCTCTTTTACAGCGCAGACATCCTCATAAGGTGAGGATGGAGAGAAAGAATGGGAAGGATCGGAAAAACTATGATCAAAGGCCCCAGTTGGGAACTCGTGGGGTTCCGAAAAATGCTGACTCATAAGTTGAGCCGCATCGAGTTGATTCACGAACTCCCATCCAGAAGAAGCTCGTGAGGAATGGAATCCCAAATTTTGGGATTGAGTGGATCGAGAGTTGTTCATAAAATTGCCAGCCATCCACTCTTCCATTCTTTTAGCAACCAAGTCCACCTTATCAAGTTTGTTACAAATCAATTCCATATCAAATGAATGAGAGTCATGGACTTCATTGACATTTGATCTGGGCTGCTGGGACCGGTTAAAAGTATCCATGGAGGCATGATTAATTGAATTCTCACTCATTTCCTCAAATAAATCATGTGCACTATCTGCATCTTTGTTGAGAAAATTGCCTCCGCAAGAAGCATCCACATGATTTCTAAGTTGCTCAATCAACCCATGATAGAAGATCTGCACGAGTTGTCATTTCGGCACCTCGTGGTGTGGACACCTCCACAATAAGTCCTGGAATCGCTCCCAGGTCACATGAAACTGCTCCCCCGGCCGCTGCGTAAAGGTAGTGATTGCCCGTCTCAAAGCATTGGTACATCCGACTGGAAGGAATTTCTTCAGAAAGGTCGATTTCAACTCATTCCAAGTTGTAATTGGTCTTCCTATTGTCCTATACCAATGCGCGGCCTTATCCCTAAGAGAGTGGGGGAAGAGCCTCATGATCATTTACTCCTCGTTTACATTTCGAGCCTTAGTGGTCTGGACCAAAGTGGTCAGGTCCTCCAAGTGCTGAAATGGATCTTCGGAGCCAAGCCCATGATAATGTTTAATCAGGCTTAACACTTGGGGCTTGATTTCTACGTCACCGGCTGGAATCTGGATGCCGGGATGTTCCCCGTAATTTGAAGGATCATAAAAATCCTTCAAGGGCTGAGTACCCTGCATTCTCTGGAACCATTCCTACATTCTCTGCATTTGTTCCAGCTGCCTTCGAAATTCTTCCTATGGATTTCCAAGCAAAGGAGGCTATTGTTCGGCCACGGGATCAAATTGACCAAAAACCAATTTGCCCCTCCTAGAATGTTCTAATGGTCCTTCCAATCGAAGATTCAATGACCTTCTTCCCAGCATAAACTAGAAGAAGGTCGGAAGGACTGGGGATAGGGACCCTGCAGCACAACAAAACAAGGCTATCCCTAAGTGGGGTAGCCTAAGGATCCACTGACTCCCAAAACCTACCTTAAGACTGTAAATGATTTACTCTACTTGCGTCTGTTTAATCCAACCAGTTAGGAGGGACTGGGGAGAAGGTTCTTCCTTCGGCTTTCGCCTCCGGTTCCTAGTGTACCCCCCAGCTGCGGTCGTTTGACGCTACTCCCCTAGCTAGACATCAGATTAATCAATATAAGTAGGTTAATCAAAAACAATCTCAGACTAGGCCCTGAAGAGCGAATCAAACCTTAAGCCAATGTCTACTCAATTTTATTAAGGCCTGGGATTGTGGTGCTTATGGAATGTGATGGGCCCTTAAAATGGGTTGTGCCCTTAATGATTGATTGAGATTTGTGTAAGTGCATGCACAACCAGGGTTTTCAAGCAAGATTATTTATAATGAGTGAATTTTAATGTTCAAATCTTGCTTAAGTAACTTTTAGGATTTCAAATTAGGTGAATTGCAATCAAGTTTCTAGGCAAACCAAGTTGTAAAACACAGGTGAAGATTATTTTCCTTTAAAATCAGAAAGAAAGTGGAGTGCCTGGAATAGACCTAGATTGAAAACCCTAAGGAGGAGCTACTTGATGAGTTGGTTTTAAATAGAGTGGTGCAACCCAAACAACTCAAACAATTGGCCACAATTGCACCACTAAGTTAGGCACTCAAAGATGGTTAACGTAGAATGATTTCTACTCTGTTATGTGTTGCTTTGTGTGTACCGATTCCACAGATCAGAACCCGGTTGAGTAGAAACAAATCAAGTTGATTAACTGCCTTGAATGTGGGTGTGTGTTGTGTGTTTATTGAAAATTACCCCACAAGATTATCTTTTTGTTGTTTTTTTATAAATGAGGGTGGAATGAATGTGAGTGAAAATCCAAACAACCAAACTATTCCTAGGATTTATGCAAACACCTAGGTTAATTGAAATTTGGATTTAATGTGGCGAATGAAATCTATGGAGGGGGAAAGAATGGGGAGCACTTACAGTTGTCTTCAACTGCACTTTACTCCAGTCTACCGCTTGTTGATTCCTTGATGAAGGTGTCTGCAAAACAATAGACACAAGAGAAAGCAAGTTAGAAAATAATAAAGTGCAAGAAATGCGAAAAGAAGATCGAAAATCATTACCTCCCTAGCAACGGTGCCAAAATGTTGAACTTACGAATTGCTACACTAACGTGTTAGGTTTTGGAAAACCTGTCGTTGTAGTTCAAAAGCGAAGAACTCATGTTCAACAAATAAAATTTATACCAAAATTTAAATTCCGGGTCGAACACAGGGAGGCTACGTCGATCTATATTCGCAATTTTTTTTTTTTAGAATTTTTGAAAAGTGAGGCAATATAATTACAATGAAACTATCAGACTAAAAGGAATAGAGAGAGAGAACATGAATTCAATATTTCAAAATATTTATACAATCAAACCAAACAAAAATTACACTAGAAAGCGGGAAATCAGCTACACTAGAAAGAAGGAAAATTCTATACAAGAAAAGCTGTAAAGAAGAATGGGAGAGAGAAGTTATCCTCCTCGACGATCGCTTGGAGGACGAGTCGGACGGGATGACACCTGGACGAAGGAGGACGAAGCAGGACGAAGCAGAAGAACAAGAACGGAGCAGCACGCCGTCGTTGTCGCAGGATCCACTTCCGAAGGGGGACGAAAATTTGGACTTTATCTCGCGAGGAGCATCTCGGGTGTGGGACAAGCTTCTCTTGAGCTTTGGAGAGGTAGAGAAGAGAAGGAAGGGATGAGAATTTCGTGTGGAGGGGGTCTCCTTTTATAGTTGCAAGGAGTGGGGGCAAATTGGTCATTACATCTTTAAAACATTAAATGAGGGGTCTTTAGTGACGGATAAAACCGTCGCTAAAGCCCCAACGTGGGCGTAGTGGCTGCTGCCCACGCGCGCCCGCTCAATTGCTCTCTCTCTCAACGTATCCACACGTTCAACAAATCTCAGCCGTCCGAACGCGAGATCGGATAGTTGTGATTGCGCGTTCGCCCATTGCTGTGCACCCACCCCAAATCGTGTGATGGCACGTCCTCGCCTCGCATGAAATAGTGCATGGGCACTATTAGAAGATCTGAGCCACCCGATCAAGATCCAACGCACGCCCGCGCCCACTCGCCCGAACCCTATGCCTCCTCGCTGCGGCTCGAACCCGCGTCCGTTGCTCACGATAGCGCCCTCGCCCACTACGCTGCAGAGCGTGGATTGTCGCGTGGGCGATTTGTGGTGCAGCCATTCACAGCCGTTGGATCAAGATCCAACGGCGGAGAGGGGGCGGATGCAGAGGCTTCAGTGGTTGCATGCGGGCGTTTGGGTGGCCGAGATGGCGCCACATGGCGCCATCTTGGCCATCCATCTTCTGGATGTTGTAAATGGTGCCACGGATGTCGGATTGGCTCGATTTTTGTGTCGTTAGGCTGCAATCGTCGATCCGAATTCATCCGTGTGCTCATATTTTTCATTTGAAGTGCAAATTTACACCATCCTGGCCCTTGATCTTCTAGGGTTCCCCGGTCACTATCTGATGCTACAGATGCCTGATTAGGGCGATCTTGGAGTCGTTGAACTCCAATTGTCGCCCTGATCACATCCGTATGGTTGGATCTTCGATCTGAGGCCCCGATAAAAAGTTTTCCCTATCCAAACACATAAAAGGAGACAATTAACCTTCATTTTATTCAAACTACTCTAAATGCAAGATGATGCATGTTATGCAATATTTATAGCATGCAATGCAATCCTATGCTTAAGAACATGCATAAATATACATCTTAAGTAGTATAAATGAGTTTGCATCATTTCGCATTCACATGATTTTGTCAATAACATCCATGCTTTGAATTAGACTCTTATCAAAATAATAATATACTTAAGCACTAAATTAGTCCACTAAAGTGGACCCATCATAATGTACTACTCTAAACCATCTGCCTGTACTTATGCCTTTTTACCATGATACTTTCCTTTCTGAACTGTACTGTATGCATAATGCATTGTTGCTTGCTTTCATGGTGATTCTAATTTGTATCTTCTTATCTATGACTTTCATCAAAGTTGCACTTAACTCAACTTTAGGGAGTTGCTGTCCAATTTAGCATATGACTAGCATTGCCTTAAGTATATTATGATCAATGAATCGTCTTATCCACGGATTGAATTATGCCTTCTAGGGTGTGTCTTTAAACTATTTCTTCTTATGTATATTTTAGAATTCTACATCTATCCGTAAAAAAAACATTTATATTCTTACCTTTATTTATCATTTATGGTAATAAACTTCCTTTATCTATTCGTAGGCATACATGTATGTCTTTTTCAAGAACAAACACATTATTCTTTATGATACATTGATCCAGCAGGTCATAAACTTCCTTTAGGATTTGTTCTTTATTTTAACTTTTTGCCTATGAGTACTATGCCTAGAATATGGCCAAGGCATTCTTCAACTTTAGAAAGGTGATTTGTGCTGGCATGAAACTCATGAAAAGAATGTAGTAACCTGTTATATGTAAATGAAAATTGTAGGCCCTTATGAGGGTCCACTTCTATAAGAGCTACATTAAGAAACAAACTATTAAGGTGCTTTAGGCCCCTAAATCTAGCAACTACAAGAAGGTCGTGACTATGGCTCACCAATGCTAAAGAAGGCAATCAAGGTGTTTTCTACTATTTCCATATTAGTTTCCTTGGATAACCTACATGAATATCCTTTATTTTCATGGATATGCTACCTTGATGGTGTGTGGTCTTGGAATCTCACTGTATTGCATATAGTTGGAATTGTGTTCATTGCCTTTCTCTTAATCTTCAATTTCAATTTTTAAAAAAAAAAGATCTTCAATTTCATTTTTGTGGTAAATGTTTAGCCGTTTGCTTCATGAAAAAGGAATAGCACCAGTGGTCTAGTAGTAGAATAGTACCCTTCCATGTACTGACCTGGGTTCGATTCCCAGCTTGTGCATCTTTCTTTGGTTCCAAGTTAAAGCATCTATTTTTTAATCTTTATGTTTCATGAATTTCTTTATTGTAAACATGTAAATGGGAGGTTGTTTGAGGATGTGTAATGAAGTACAATAGAATTATAAATAATTACATTATATTAATTTCTTGCATGTGATAATCATGCAACTTGTATTTTGAATTTTGAGGAAATGTTATGTCCATCCTAGGATGTTTAGTTAAATATTTTTAGGGCAAAATGATATGGAGGTGTATAAAGTGCAAAAAAGATATATAGAGAATAACATTCATAATTCATGTTATTTGTTCATGTTAAATCAAAATTAAGGAATACAGTGTTAAACTTATTCAAAGAGATGATTTTTTTATTGATATAATAATTATATCATGAAGCAATTCAAGGAAGGGTGACGGTGAAAAGGCTAAGCCAATGTAAGTGCTAAGTGCAATGTATTAGAATGCATAATTTATATTTATGTTAGTTGTACTTAAGGTGTTGATTATCATAATAGGGTGTGAATTGCATTTGACCACATGAAAGAGAACTAATCATAAGCTTTGTAATCCTCGGAGCCTTGAGATTAAAAAATATACTTAGATTTTTTTCTTTTTTTTATGGGTAATTAAGGTGTCTGAATCATGGTCATACTTTCAAGATGGGCCATCTTTTAGTTATATTGAATTCTTATACAAATGTTGAATTCTTTTCATTTTAAAATTTATATTTGAAAATTATTGTAGGAGATTTTTTTGTTAATTTGTATTAATTATGTTAAATGACTTTTGAGTAGCTATATTGGAAATTTCATTTATTTATAATATATAATTAATGTTTATAATGAATATTAGGTCATTGAAGAGTAGGGATATTAATGAATATTACATGAAATACCTACTCTGACAATTATAGTGACATATAAAATTGCCAATTTTGCTCACAATTTTTCTCATCGGTGGACATATAGCGTTACATCGACATAAACAATTGTCGGAGACAGCATCTACACTGACAGTCAAAACTATAGCTATTGGTATAAACACAAAATTGTGCAGCTTTCCAATGTTAATTATCACTGTAGCACCTAGTGCAAGACTAACGGTTTTTATCGTCGAAGTACTATACAACGACGCCTCTTAACACAACACCAAAATTGACAGTTGGAATAGATCCTTGGAGAAACAGTGAAGCTATTTTTGACCTCTACTGACCGTTATTGGCCGTCAGTGTAAGTACAAATTGTTGTAGTGAGAGAAGCCCCCATCTCATTTTTCTCTTCCTTACGGAAGAAAGAGCGCAGATCTCCCTCTCATTTTTCTCACTCCCTCTCCTCATGCCCTCGCACTCTCTCTGGACACTAGCGACTTACTGCTCTAGACCACGACAATCGTCATCACTGCACCACCGCCTCATCACGACCATAACTCTTAGCATCATCATTGCACTGGCTGTGTTCTTGATTTTCATTGCACTCATCTACATCGATCGCAACTACCACCTATGCACGTACACCCTTCTAACCACAACACTCATCATGCTCTCTCCCAATGTCTACATATCGACCACATCTACAACCGCGTGCTCTCACTACAATGACAAATCTACTTCTACTTCCTAAGTTTGCTTTGACTACTACAGTTCATATTTTTTTTATTATTGAAAACACTAAGTATTATCAACATATTCAGGTGAATTTATTTGCATGTTATTGCCTCCATGTGGAGAACATATTTTTGTGGTATAAATTACTGTGATTCTTATTTGGATGAATGAGACACATATCTGAGTTAATTAAATATTTGATGGGTAGATATCTAATTATATTCTTTGATCTGGGATTTTTCCACCATGCTTGATACTATGACATATTATTATTATTTTTACTATTCTATTATTATTAGTTGGTTAAGCAAAATTTCTCGTATCAAATGCAGCTATTGTCGGGGAGGCAACGAACGCTATAGGTTCATTTGGTTATGTTCATATTTCTAATTCATTCTGAAGTGCACATTGATTTGACTCATCTTTTTTTTTGTGCGAGGAGATTGACCTATTGATTGGGATGATGGCTGCAAGTGAGCCACCGCATGGACCTTGAGCCACGCCCACGAGAAGACATGAGTAGAAGGGAAGAGATGCATGAACCTACTGATTAGGATTCTCCTTTGTCAATTGTTTGATTACTACTAGAGTAGATCTTTGATTTTAGATCTTAGCTTACTAGTTTTACTTAATTGCTTTCTCACCCTTGTAGCATCAAGGCTGATTTTTAGGCTGTGTCCCTACTTTATTTTAGGCTCTTGTTTAGGGGTAATTTTTTTGGGAACTTGTTCCCACTTTCTTTAGTCATTAGGTTTTGTTTGTGGGGTGGACTATTGTGTGGTAAGATTTAAGGTTATCTAGTAGTGTGTTGCTTGCTTGCGTTGATATTAAAAAAAAAACTTTCAAGCTACCTACTAGAAGCTGCATATTTTAGGACGAACATATATGATTGATTAAGCAACATATAGTTTTATTTGATTACACTGAATTTAATTCTGCATAAAGATTGCTAAAGTTAGGTATATTCTTCTATCTTTGCATCCAACTCCTGTTCATACATTGCATTTGGGCTAAATTCCAAGATCACTAAACTGATTGAATCTACTTAATTTAGTGATCACTTAATTCAAATTGGGAATAATCAGAGGTGGAACATTAAAAGTCAAGGACTTATTTGCGTGCAAAAGAACTTGTGTGTGATTCTTTACAAAACAAAAATGATTCTCAGTGTGATGCACACAAACACCACGTGAGCACTTCACTAAGGCCATTAGAGACTTCTTCTACCTCTCCTTTCTACACCACAAGGAGATTCAAGCTCAAGTCATTAAGTCACCCTACTTGGGCCTCGGGGAGCCAATGGCTTGACCTCAACTGTGTTTTGAATCTTCTTGTGAGTAGGTTTAGGCACAATGTAGGTTGGCCTAGGACATGTAATTGATTGCATAACTTGTTTGGCCACCAAGAATAATAAAACTAACCTCCTTTCTTCCCCAAAGAGCTTATCAGGGATCTCAAGTCACATTCATCCTCTTACACCACTATAGTGGGAACAGATGGGCACAAACTTGATCCCATTTGACAACTCTAAGGGGTGCCTTAGAGGTTGGCTTAAAGACTTAATCTACTCTAAGGAGATATTTCCTTGCCTTGTGAGTGCTCTGATTGTTTGGTGTATGCTTGGTAGATGCTCTCTTAAGGGTAGTTTAGTGGTTGATCTAGAGCCTAAGAGAATCCTCAGAAGAGCCCACCAAAGAGTAAGCAGAGAAGAGATGGACGATTAAGGAGCAAATCAATAGAGAGCTTGATGAATTCGGATGACTACCCTATCGGAATTGGATTTGAAAACCCATCATTGTAGTTCGAGTCGCGAAGAAATTCGTTCAACAAATAAAATTTATACTGAAAAATTTGTAAAGAAATTCTCGATCGAACACAGGGAGGCTACGTCGATCAAAATTCGCAATTATATTTTTTTTGTATTTTTGTTTAAAGGGTGAAATAATCACAATGGAAACAATATAGACAATAAGAGAGAGAGAGAGAACAATCACTTGATATTGAATAATATTTTTACAACTAAGAAAGTGAGAAATGATTACACCAGAAAGCGGGAAATTGTTACATCTAGAAAACAAGAAAATTCTACTCTTGAAAGCGGAAAAAGAAGGGAGAGAGAAGTTATCCTCCTCGACGATTGCTTGGAGGAGGAGCCGGACGGAACAATGCCTGGAAAACAAGGACCGGAGCGGGAAGAAGGAGGGCGAAGCAGGAAGAATGGGAAGGAAGAAACACGTCATCATCGTAGCGGGATCCGCTTCTAGAACAAGGGTGAAAACTTGGTTTTAGCTCTTGAGGAGCATCCCAGGTGTGAGACAAGCTTCTCTTAAGCTTTGGAGAGGGAGAGAGGAGAAGGAAGGGATGAGAAATTTGTATGGTAGGGGTCTCCTTTTATAGTTGCAAGGAGTGGGGACATTTTGGTCATTAGAACATTAAAAACATTAATTCTGGACCTATAGTGATGGATAAATCCGTCACTAAAGGCCTGAATGTGGCCAATGTGCGTGCGCCGCATGCACGCCCCCTCGCCTTCGCTGCCTCAACGCTTATGCAAAATCGCGCGTGCTCATCCATCTGATCAAGAGATCGAACGGCTTAAATCGCCCTTGCCAGCATCGCACGCCCACATGCGATCGGGCATTTGTGCTACGCATCTGATCGCACGTGAGTGCCATTGACTGATCCGTGCAGCTGGATGCCCATCGCACGGCTATGATAGCGGACCCTCACACGAGGAGGGGCGCTGCACTTTTGACTCGAACTTGCGCCTCCCGCCTATGCAGCACCTTAACCGTTGCACTACGCTTGCGGTTGAGGCGCGTTGATGAATTTGTGTGCGGATGTGTGCGACCATTGGATGAGCATCCAACGGCGTAGATGTGTCGAGAGGTTGAAGAAGAGAAGAGCTGTGGTCGATTGGGCGACTGAGATGGCACCACGTGGCACCATCTTGGTCGTCCATCTTCTGAGTGTTGCAGATGGTGCTACGGATGTTGGATTGGATCGATTTTTGTGCTGTTAGGCTACGATCGTCAATCTGAACCCATCCATGTAGTCGGATTTGTCATCTGAGGTGCGGATGAACACCATCTTGGCCCTTGATTTTTAGGGTTCCTCGATCTCTATTAGGTGCTACGGATGTTCGATCAGGGCGATCTTAGAGTCGTTGAACTCCAATCATTGCCCTGATCAGATCCGTACAGTTGGATCTTCAATCCGAGGCCCCGATAAAAAGTCACCCTGTCCCTAACCATAAAAGGAGACAATTACTATACAATTTATACAACTTGACCTAAATGCATGATTATGCATGTTATGCACTATTTACAATGTATAATGCTAATGTGACACTAAGAACATGCATTAATAGATATTTTAGGTTAATCAGATGTATTCACATCACACCCCCATGTCTATCTTTTGCCAGTCCCTAGCAAAAACTACATGATATTTATAAAAGAATTAGGTTGGATTACTCGGGCACAAATCATTTTCAACATTAAGAAATTTTTACTTAAGACCTGAACTTTCAAAGACACAACAGCACCCAGGTATCTACCAAAATACGGACTGCCTCAAGCCCTCTCCTTATTCAAAGAAAGATCGCTTTTTCTCTTTTTCTTCTTTTCTAATTTTTTTGGATTTTTGAGTTTAAGGTTACAGAGTGGCTTTCTACTGCCACTCAACCCACCCAAGATTTGATAAGAATCCTAAGTTCTAACCATCTTTTTGTGAATGTGATAGACTCGTTCATCGGCAATCAAAATGGACTTCGTGTTTCTACGCCCCTAGGTGACCTTAAAAAGAGAGTTCTACTTAAGGGTGTATCTTTACGACCGGTAGCTTTCTCCCTACTTTTATTTTTAATGGGGTCAACACAAGGGTAAGTCCAGTGTATATCTCCCCGGCTTACTCTACTTCTCCGCTTCTTCCTAAGTGTTTTGGGAATTTTTAGTGCATTTCTTAAGCTGGGTTCTGGACAACCAGTCAATGAGCTATTATCACCAACAACTTGCTATCCATACTCGTGTGGCGAAATGTGGCTTATTTCTTTTGTTTCTTTTTCTTTCTTTTCTCCTCTTCCTTTTTCTTTTTCTTTTCTTTTTAACTTTCTTTTTCTTTTTAAGTAGGTGGCTTCCCTGGTCTAAGATTTACCTAAAGGCAGCAAGAAGAGAGTGGTCCAGTGACTGGGCTCTAGACAACTTACCTATGGGTTGTTACCCATGATAACTTGCCAGCCATATCACCCTAGAAGGTTCATTAGCTCGCCAAACAACGAGTTAGTGACAAATAGTGTGTAGATGCTTAAACTTAAAGTTCCCTCAAATCAAAGGACGAATTGATAAGTCATGTACTTATCACCCAAACTTATTTAATCAAATTAAAATAGAATTCAAGATGGCGAGGACTTAATAACAAATCCACATTTTAGTAGATACCCAGGCTGATTAAGTCCAAAGACCTAAAGGGTCTTAGTGTTCAGATCCTACTATAATATTTCCTAAGATTGAAAGGTCCTAATGTCCAAGTATTCCTTCCTAATTCAAATTTTTTTTTTATGTATATATAAGGAAATAGGTAGAATTTATAAAAATTCCACAAAGCTGACAAAATGATTCAGAAATGAATCCACCCTCCCATGCCTAGTTGATGCAATGTCCACATTGAGAATAAAAGACATGAAAGGAAGGGTAGAGTGTAGAAGATATCACTTGAATATGAATCTCGGGTCAGCTCTAAGTCAGACTGTACAACTGCTAAGTTTAATGCCGTTAGCTAGGCGAAGTCCAGCCAAAGAAGTCACAACATGGCTAGAGCAACCGTGTCTAAGACGTGTTCTGGAATAGTTCAGTCAATAACAGGCTTCCGATGTTGACTGTTGACTTTGAATGAATTACCCATCTTCAGGTTAGAGATTTGAATAGCTCCGTTTGGAAATATCTGATCGATAATAAATGGGTCGTTCCATTTCAACCTAAGTTTTCCAAGAAAGAGCTTAAGTCGAGAATCGAATAGCCAAACCATCTGGTTCGGCTCAAAGCTCTTGCGGGAAATCAATTGGTCATGAAGAGCTTTGGTCCGAGCCTTGTAGATCTTGGCATTCTCATACGCATCCTTTCTAAGCTCCTCCAACTTAGATAATTAGAGTTTCCTGGTCTTCCCGGCTAAACTCAGATCTAAATTGCACTGCTTGATTGCCCAGAATGCCATATGTTCAATTTCTACGGGTAAATGGCACGCCTTTCCATACACCAGAAGAAACAGAGACATGTCGATGGGCATTTTATACGTCGTACGATAGGCCCAAACAGCATCCTCAAGCTTTTGAGTCTAGTCTTTGCGATCAGGCCTAACCATTTTCTGCAGAATATTCTTGATCTCCCGATTGGAGATCTCAGCCTGTCCATTCGTCTGGGGATGGTAAGGTGTGGAGATTCTGTGATTAACCCCATATTTTGCCAGCAAATTACGAAACTAGGCATTAGTGAAATGAGTGCCACCATCGCTGATGATGGCCCTCGGAATCCCGATCCGACTGAAAATGTTCTTCTTGACGAAATCTATGACCACCTTGTGGTCATTGGTTTGGGTGGGAATAGCCTCGATCCACTTGGACACGTAATCAATAGCGACGAGAATGTACTGATGTCCAAATGAAGGAAGGGTCCCATGAAATCGATGCCCCAAACGTCGAAGATTTCAACTGGAAGAATCGGGTTTAGAGGCATTATATCTCTCTTAGTCATGCTCCCAAGTGTCTGGCATCAGGAAAATGACCTCGAGAATTCCTGGGCATCCTTGAATAAAGATGGCCAATAGAATCCAAATTGCAAAATTTTTGCAGCCGACTTTTTCCCGGAGAAGTGTCCACCACACGCAGATGCATGGCAGAAGTCGAGTATACTCTTGAATTCGTTCTCTGGAACGCATCAGTGAATAATCCAATCAGAGCCAATGCAGAACAGTTCAGGGTCCTCCCAGAAGTAATATTTGGCCTTAGATTTGAGTCTATCCCATTGTTGCTTGGTCCAATCCTGGGGGATTTGACCAACGGCCAAATAATTAACGATGTCAACAAACCATGGGGTTTGGACACCTAAAACTGTAAGGATGGTTTCGTCCGGAAAAGTAGCAGCAATCGGAATGTCCGAACGAGAAGAATCACTCAGAAGTCTCGACAGATGATCCGCCACCACATTCTGTACCCCGGATTTATCCTTGATTTCAAGATCAAATTCTTGAAGCAAAAGAATCCAACGAATAAGCTGGGGTTTGGTATCCCTTTTGGCCAAGAGATGTCTCAAGGCTGAGTGGTCAGTATATATGATGACGTGAGACCCTAAGAGATAAGCCCTGAATTTCTCCAAAGCAAATACTACGGCTAGTAATTCCTTCTCAGTAACAATGTAATTCCTATGGGCCTCGTCCAGAGTTTAACTAGCATAGTAGATGATAGAGGGCTTCTTATCAACTTTTTGACCCAAAACAACCCTGACCGCGTAATCAGAAGCGTCGGTCATGATCTCAAAAGGGGTTGTCCAAACCAGTGGTTACAACACTGGAGCACAAGTGCTGCCATTTTAAGAAGATCAAATGCCTTACGGCATGATTCGTCGACCACTTAATAATCTCCTTCTTGACCACTTCTCGCATATTTGGATTTAATCTCCTCTGCATCTGGCGAGATGGGCAGGATCCATCTTCCAAAAATATTTTGTGATTGCAATAAGATGGTTCAATCCCCCTAAGGTCATGAATGGTCTAACCAATTGCCTCATTGTGTTCCTTCAGGACCTTAATCAGTTTAATCTCCTTCTCCTTTATTAATTTAGCACTGATAATCACAGGGAGCGTCTTATGTGGTCCTAAAAACTGATATTTCAGATTCTCACGCAATGGTTTCAGTTCAAGTTGGGGCGGGTTGATGATTGAAGGTAAGGAAGACGCTGATGAAGACTCATAAAGAGGAAGAGGTTGAGAGTGAACAAAATTAATAACCTCTTCAGAAGATAGTGGGTTTGCCATAAAGGGTTGCGAGTCCAAATCATCATCAGAGGAGGAACTTTCAAATGCAAAAATCACTATACAAGTTTCAATATTCACATTATCATCCTCAAGTTCCTCAATAAATCCACAATTCTCGAATTTATTAATCTCCTTAAAAATATCCAATTTCATTATTTGATCCCCAAAGGCAATTTCCATGCTACCGCTTTCACAGTTAATGTTGGCCTTGGCAGTAGCCAGGAACGGACGCCCCAGAATGATGGGCATGTTCCTCAGATTTTCAGGTACGTCCATGTCAAGGACAAGGAAATCTACAGGAAAATAGAAATCCTTAACCGTAACAATAACATCTTCAATAATGCCTCGTAGATTTGTGACCGAACGGTCCACTAATTGCAGCGTTACAAAAGTCAGCCAAAGTTCACCTAATCCGAACTTCTCATAAAGAGAAGTCGGAATTAGGTTGATAGATGCACCCAGATCCAGCAGTGCTCTATCAAAGGTATAATCTCTGATGACACAAGAAATCAAAGGAACACCTGGATCTCTCTTTTTCTGAGGGAGGTGATGCAAGATAATAGAACTAGCCTGCTCGGAGAGTACCACCTTCCTCGGAACAGATTCTCTCAACTTACGCCTCTGTGTACATAAATCCTTTAAAATTTCGTGTAAGCCGGTATATGTTTAATAGCATCGAGGAGTGGGATATTGATCTCGACATTCTTGAAAATATTCAAAAGCTCTTCATTACTATCAACAGACTTCTTCCTTGATCTAATCAAGGCCTCAGGAAAAGGAACATGAGTCGGATCTTCAACATTAGGTTCCTGAGCCTTGATTTCTTCTCTAGAGTTCTTTCTCTCCTCAGGTTCTTCAAGATTCAGAAAATCAGAACAGTCTGGTTATGGATCCTAAGTTTGTTTACCACTCCGCAAGATAATAGAATTAGCAGAAGCATACAGGTTTGGGTCTTGAGGAGGGCTAAGAAAGATTGGAGGGGCTTCATTTGCCAAGAATCATTGATTTGTGCAAGAAGAAGAGGAAGGACCCTGCTCAACCACCTGAGCATGTGCATGTAGGTCCCTCTGATTCCCGTACCCATGGGCTTGATTGCTCGGATTCAGGATATTACGTGGGTTGGGTACTGGTTGAGATGGTAGAGATCCGAGTTGACGATAATTAGCTATTGATGAGAGCCTCATCATGAGCCATAACTAGCTCATTTTGACCTAATAAAGAGAATAAAAGCTCCTACATAACTTAGAAGAGGGCTTAATTGAAGGAATAAGTGTTCTAAGAAGAAAACATGAAATAAACTGTAATTTTACCATTGCAGTACATAAACGGGATTTCTCAGAGACAAAACGTAGGTCAAATGGTCTGAATAAGATAAAAAGTGGGTTGGTTCAATCAGAAATGGGTTTATGTGCAAACCAGGAATTAAATGACATCTGATAACCCTAAAATAGATCCGCTTAATTCAATAAGGTTTCGGTCAAGATAAAAATCAAGTAAACCCTCTAAAATTCATAAAAAAATATCCCCTAGGGTTTCTAACATTCAATTTGGCCTTTGGAACCTAGTTTGACCTAGATTGGGGTCCTAGCTCATCCATTAACCTAATTTGGGTTTTTACACAAAATGTCCAGTCAAACGTGGTCAAAACTAAAATCCAACTTCACCATTGGATTCCTTAGGTCCAAATTAGGTTTGTACCAAAATTTGGACCTAAGGGGAGGTCATCTTGACCTACTTTGCAAATTAGTACACCCAATTACATTTTGGTCAATATCTTTTGAAAGCCATTGCATAAACCCCCTAACTTCCTCGCCACTCTTACAAGCAGGTCCCTCCGCCATTATTGGGGAGAGATCCTACTTCGACGAGGAATAGAAAGGGAATACTCTCTGATTCCTCAGAGATCTCCTCCCAGATTTGGAAGGGAGATTCTCTAAGGAATTCCCTTCCATCTGAACTCAATCCTGATCTAAGATTTGCACCTGATCTCTCGTGCGAACGCACGAGAGATTTGTGTACTTAACTGTTTCCATCTCCGGCAAGGATTCCCTTGCTTGGAAGCTTGGCTTCCAAGCACAGGAGTCCCTGGCTGGGCCTATAAATTAACCCTCATCTTTGGCCGCACCTCCGCAACTCGACTTGGCCGGAATTCCACCTCAATTTCCTCTTCTTCTCCTCCAGCCAAGGGGTCTAGCGAGCTCCGACGAGCCCCCCTCCTCTTCATCGTCGCTCTGCCACAAAACCAGTGGTAGAGCCGTCCTCCTCATCCTCCTCCGCGTCGCGCAACACCCGTGCAAGCCGCCCTAGCCCCATCATCGCCGCCGTCTTCCTCCACTGGATGCTTTCTTCTCCAGTGACAGTAGGTACTGCCAGCCACCTTCTCACCCCCTTCGCCCCCTTAGTTAGGTTAGAACTGTTCTTCTCTATCCCCTCTCCATTTCCCTCATCTTATTTCACCAAACGCTCCTCGACCGCCGCTGTCCACCACCATCTTCTTCATCTCCAGCCACCCTCCGGGGAGATGCTCCTGTCACTCCGCAGCCCCACGCATCTCGCCAACCACCGTAAAACCTCTGCCACACTTCACTGAATATCCACCGCTCATCCACAAACCCTCTACATCGCCACAACTGTCCCCCGACCAAACCCATCCAGTCGGCCACAGAGCTACCTAGGCATGCATGCCTAGGCCGCCCAGCAGCCTGCCACCTACCACTTCACCTTCGCCGTGACACGGTGAAGGTGCTCCTATGGTCTGATTGAGCCGCAAGGCCCATTTTGTGTCAGGTAGGTTTCAAGCTCCAACCGCCATTAGCGGTGACTCGAGGAGGTTGCAAGCTCATCCCAGGCTACAGTGCTCCAAGAGTCTAGGTCCAGCTAACTCAGGAAGGCCTCGCGAAGTAATCTGTTCCAGAGAGTGGTGCCACGAAGCCTGCAGTGCTGCAATTGGAGGACAGTCTCCTGCGGGCGTGCACGAAAGAGCGGTGGAACTTTAGTCCCACCTCGGTAAGCTGTGAGGCGCTGGAGTACTTTAAATTGAATTCGTGCTATTGGTTCGTTGCCTCCGATAACACATGGGGTGAGGTCCCTCACCTATACTCACCACCTCGTCCGTGAGCTCGTCACATGGATCTGGCGACCCGATCCGACAACCATCCTGAGCACTCCTCGCGCACCACACCCACGTCGGTGCACCTGGACCCAGGCGCGAGACCCGACCCGGTTACCCGGCTCTGGGAGAGCGTGCTGAAGAGTTATATACAGAGAGAGAGACGTGGGTGTGGGTAGAGGGGTAGGTTTTGCTCCTCTTTGGTTTGTGCAGGGAAGGAACTGAAGAAGGCAATAGGGACTTAGCCGCTGCAAGCGAAGGAAAAGAAGGAAGGAAGCCTTCGCAGAGGAAAAAGAGAAAGGCAAAGCAGAGGGAAGAGGCAAAGGAAAAAGAGAAGAGGAACTGAAGAAGAAAGCAGAAATAAAGAAAGGGAAAGACAATCAGAAGAAGAAGAAGAGAAGTTGAAGGCAAGGGAAGCAAAGCCAAGGAAGGAAGAAGAAGAAGACCCGCAAAGAAAAGAAAGAGAGAAACTGCAGAGAGAGGCAAGGTAGAAGATAGAAGAAAATAAGAAGAAAGAAGCAAGGCAAGAGAACTGCAGAGAAGAAACAAGGAAGAAGAAGCACAAAGAAGAAAGGAAAAAAATCAGAAGAACAAGAACAATCAGACGTCCAAATTCCTTCTTTTTTCTACAATTGACTTTTAAACTCATGCATTTATATATTTTGAATTAAGTTTTGAGTAATTAAGTGTTCAATTACATTCTTGAGATTAGTAATAAATTCCAATTGCTCCCTGTGTTCGACCTCGGATAACTTAGGCTTTCGAGTAATAAATTTTTATTTGTTGACAACGCTTGATCACCTATACTACGACGTAACTAACTGTTAAAACACGATCAAGACCCGTCAACATTTTGGCACCGTTGTCGGGGAGCAATGCGCAATTTATCACTAGTCTCTACATTCTTTTTATCATACTGAACACTAACTTGCCCTACTTTACTTTGTTGTGATCTTGCAGGTATTTCACAAGAAGATCCCTTCTGCAAGTCAACTACTCCAGGGCAGGTAATTTCTTTTCTTCCTTAAACCATCTCCTAAGCTTTGAAAGACAAAAGGAAGAAATTAATTTAGGAATCAGTTGCCTTCTTTCTATAGTAATCACCATCTTTAAGGCAAACGTTTCCTGATTTTGCGAAAATTTTTCAAATCTTCTTGAAGTTGGAGCATTTTTTTCTTTAGATTCTATCCCACAAATTCATGTGCCTAATAGAAATCACGCTTAATCTCCGTGGAAAACATACTTCTTGCTTTTAAGTCCAAAGAGAATTTTTGTGAAAAAGAAAGGATTGGAAATAGAACCAAATTAGGGTTTCTACAGTAGGATCTTAGAGTGCTAGTTCACACATTCCTGTATAAAAGGAAATGAACCCTCCCGCATCAGTGTGCTACCAAGCCCTTGCTTGAAGAGATCTAAACAAGACAAACCCTAAGGAAAATTGAGCTCTAAAATTACTTGAATCTTAAAATCTTGGACCTAATGAACTGGGAGTCAAATCAGGGTGGTCTCTAGGTCCCAAGCCTAGAATCATTCTGCCATCTATAGGACAGGTCAGGTGAAGTTGACCCCTTGGGTCAACCAACCTCCAAATTAGGTCACAACATCAAAACATCTAAAGTTCAAGTGAGAACCCTAAAGCACCTTTGAAATAAAAGTGGTAGACTTAAGAGGTCAAGATCCCCATTCTGGTCTACCTGGAATCTCAGTGACAAGAGAGGTCGGATAGGGGAAACCTTGTAACCCGTGGGGACGCTCTACCGTGTAGGGGTCTTTGCGGGACTCTCCTTCTCTGGCTGCCCAGGTAATTCTCAGGTAGATGACCTTCCGATTCAGGGGTATCATCCGCCCTGAACCTCCATAGTCATCCAAACATCTTTGGGTGTCTTGATTGGGTCAAAAACATCTCTAGTCCCTCATCTTTTCTCTTTAGAGCACACACACACATTTTCAGTGGGACTCTTCAGTCAGATCTAATCGCTTCATAACTTGATTCAAACTCCGATTCTACATCTTGATTCCACCACTTGATCCAAATATGCAGCCAAACCACTTAGGACTACCATTCAAGAAACCTGAATATCGAAGATCCATGAGAGATAGGATGATTGAGGATGCCCTGAAATTCTATGAAAAAGAAGACAAAACCTCAACACCAGTAGAAAACATTCAGGTTGATGTCCCAACAACCACAACCTTTATCATAACTTGTGCCCAAGTATTATTGGCAGAAGCCACAAAAGGATCAACCAGTGACTTGCTCATTACAGGGTACATTGAGATAGAAAAACTGCACAATCTTGAATACCTTCAATGTATGACAAATCCTCGACTTTGGAAGCAACACCAAGATGATCTTGAAAAATGGGAAGAGATAATGAGATTAGTAAAATAAATTATCGATCAGAAGTACCCGTATATACCACAAACAGAGGATGAACCATCTTGGGACAACATTGAGGATCAATCTTGTAACGACCCGATTCCCGAGTCCCTACGAGACACGAGAACCGGACCGACTCGACTAATCCCAAGACCTGGTCGTCCAATGATGAAGTAACCAAAAGAGCAGTAAAATAAACCACATTCAGCATGAATATAACTAACAGTAAGAAAATACAGCAGTAAGGAAAGAAACCACTACAGTATATACCACCACAACAGTAGATCAACATTCATAACATAATATGAAACTGCAGGTAAAGAAAAGTACAGTGGTAACAAGAACTGCTCACTACAGTGGAACCAAAAAGAGGTACAAGAGAACAGTGGTAACTCTACTGGACCCTACTCGGCCCAGCATCATCTGCAGCCGCTGACCCTGGCTGCTCAACACCTGGTCCTGAAAGGTAACGAGTGTAACACGTCAGCAAAACGCTGAGTAGAGTGGCAACTAAAACAAAAGAAACAGTAGAGTGTACAGTAGCTGTTATGTTCTGTTACATTCTTTAATTACGTCTTTCTATTATCTCACAATTTATCTATTTCTCAGATCCTTCACTTGATCTCGAATGTTCCTCGTGGGAACGATCTTGATTGTAGTCTTTTCCGAACAGTAGAAGTAGCACGTGGTGCTCTCCTGGCCGGGAGAGTCCCCCGTGGTGATCCTACTCTCAGTCAACCACCCTAGGGTCACGGACAGACGTAACGGTGACTACGGCACACGCGATAAACGCACAGGTAGCTAACCCGCACTGGCACGCGGTCAATCATTTCCGTTAACGGGTGCACCCAAAGAACAACACGGAACCAGTACAGGGCAGAGCCCTCTCAGTAACAGGGGTCCAACCCCTCCACAGTAACCAAACAGGGGCCTTGCCCCTCCACAGTCCGCGCACCCTCGCCTGACTACCCTGGTTTGCCCAGTGGGCCTAACAAGTTGGTGTAAGAGGCTAGCAGAACCCCGGGGCCCGTGGGGTAGCTAGTACCTCCCTACACTAGTAGCTCTCCTTGGTACTACGTACACGTGGGCCAGGAAGTCGGTACAAAGTGGCCAGTCCTAACCCCAGGTCCCTTGGGCGGCTGGCTCCGCTCTGCACTAAACAGGTACAGGTACTTCCCTTGGTACTACGTACCCAAGAGACAGCACACTACCACGTCTTTCTTTCTCAGTTCCATTCCTTTCTCTTTCCAGGAGTTCCACTCCTAATTCCCCATAGGGTTCCAGTTCTTTTAACTCAGCACATTTAGGTTTCACCTTCCCAGTTTCACATTCATACATCCCATATTCCCAGACATGCTCACTTATTCATAACAGGCAGTTGTTAAGCCAATTTACAGGTAGCTATTATTTCCTTTCCACATTTTCCAAGACTGCAGTATTCATATATTCCACTAGTTCTTCCCATCCTAGGATTCATGCCATACCCTAGGATCTATCGTACAATCTAGTTTTCCAGCCCTAGGATTCATGCAACACCCTAGGATCTACCATTCATTCTAGTTTCTCATTCCTAGGATTCATGCAATGTCCTAGGTTCTATTTATGGTTCCATAATTAACAGATTATACTAATAAACTTAAAAGCCACTCTACCGATTACAACAGGAGTATTGGGGGCGTGGTCGGGAATCCCGCGTGCCTCCGCAACCCCCGAGATTGCAACGGAACAGGGTCCTATCACAAGGATCAAACACAAGGAGTTTCTCAAAATAGTATACAACTACTGTAGACGGGTAGAGGATGTAATTCCGAAAAGCACGCAACTCGAAACGCGAAAAACAGACTCCGAACGGGCCCTAAACGGGTCGAAAATGACGAAACAGTGCAAAATCAGACATCTGGAACCTCTTCCAGATGTCTTAAAAAGTGGATCAGAGGTTACCTTTGCTCTGCGTGGTCTCTCAGACGTCCAGAAGCCTGCGGGGGCATCTGGCCTAGTTCCCAGACGTCCGATGGTCACCCCGGACGTCTGGAAGTCGTTCCCATCGTCTGGCACTGCAGCCAGACGTCTGATTCACGTTGGATGCGAATCTCAGAACCTGCGCGTACCCATTTCCTCTCTCTCTTAGTACGGTCAGTTGAAGAAGAGGAAGAGAAACGGAATAACTCACCTTTTAGACGTCTGGACAGTCCTCCAGACGTCCTCCCCGCCGTCTGGTTGTAAGCCTAGACGTCTGATTCTGGAGAAAATTCCAGAATCAGGGCGCGACTCGCCCTTCGCTCGCGACGCTCGGCCGCGCCGTGACTCGTCCGCCTGCTGCTCGAGCTGCAGCAGGCCTCCCGCGTCACCCCGCGTCCGCTGCTTCCCCCGCCGGCCGGCCCTAGCAGCCCCGGCGAGCTCGCCCTCACGGCCGAGCGCCTCTTCCCACGCGCAGCACCTCCTCCCATGCTCACCGCGGCTGTCGCTGCCGCCGCTCACTCGTGCTCGCTCTCGTGCACCGGCTGGAAGGAGAAGAGGAAAGGGGGCGGAGGTGACGGGAGTGAGGGGGGAGGGCGTGGCCTTTTAAGGCCATGCGAGGAGGAGAGAGAGAGCGGGACAGAGGGCGTAGGAGGGAGAGGGAAAAAGAGAGAGAGAGAGACGCTCGCAGGTCTGTATGCTCAGGCGCGTAGACAAAACATGCGTGCCAAAAATAACCGAATCCCAAACGTCTGGAAGGGGTTCCAGACGTCTGGTCAGATGTCTGGGACACCTCCCAGACGTCTTAAAAACGTCTGAAGCCGCGCGTTCATAACAAATCTGATCTCGGGTTTGAGGCACAAAATGGTTGTGGATTCCCAACCCAGATGGAGTACAATGTGCCCGATATTGAAGAAGGTTGGGAAGCTCCAAATGCAGGAAAACATGATGTTGAGCCCACTCTAGACCATGAATCACCAGGCTTAGAATCCCAACACTCCTGCAATAATGAGAGTAGAACTAAACCTCTCGAGGGTGTAAATTCCATCCCTTATTCTGATAAGGTAACCCTCGAAGGTTATTCTGACCTAGATTCTAGTAATTCAACCCACATGCTAAGCCCAGAATCTAGATCTGAAACCTATTGGGAAGATTTCAAGGCCCCATATAAGGAAGATCAATCTTTCAATGAAGAATATGATTTTGGGCCTCTATTTGATGAATATCCCTCGCCAACATCCTCAAAGGAACTAATCGATTTTTCGGAAGTCATGCCAATTTACGATACAGAAACTGAGGAGTTGGACGAGTGGGGTTTCAATTGGGTCTGCCCTACCAGCTTAGAACTTGAGCTTCTACCAGATAGGGACACCTTTTTAAGCTCAGAATTAACATCTAGGCTAGACCCCAGTCAGGCTGCTGAATCTACAACATATGATTTATCCTATGTTGGAACTCATGATCTTGAATCTCATTCAGATTTTGATTTTCGCAAACTCTCCGACGATTTCGAATCTAACCATAACATCGAAAAAAATCTGCTTCCTGATCATAACAACCCAATGTTCTTTGAAGCCACCTGCTCCACATGTACAGAACCAATCAAAACCCATTCTCTACCCTGACCCGCAACCGGACTCAATTTCTATTCCGATTCACCTCTCACTGAGCCGTTTGCAAATGATTCAACTCCATATCTATACCAGGTATCGGGTATTGATCAGACTGAAAAATAGGAGCCATCATTCTCTAATCACCCCTGTAAGGTTTCCACACCATGCACGGATTATTTTTCGAAACCCTACTCTGACCAGGCTGATTCGACTCAGCCTAAACTCGAGTTTTCACTTTCATATCCATCCGAGCCACATTATATATGGTGGGTTCCGCATCTATTGATCTACATCTATCAACCCACCAGACTTATTGGGTTTGGGCTACATCATCAGCCCACTGATCTTAACAAGCACCTAGTTGGACCAACCAGGCCCTTAATCAAGGTCCTTGTTTTACAAAATTCTGCTGATTTGACCACTCCCTCTCCACCCCATATTCCGCTCGGCTGAAGGCAATAAATTTAGTGCTCAACGAGAGGCAACCCGTCATTCCAAAAACAAAGACCCGTCTGATTATCCGTCTGTACTCCACGTCCATTGCACCTTGAGTTCAGCCTTAGACAGTTGATCCCACCTCTAGTACACGTACCAGAGCTTGAAATCGTCTGCATCAGTCATTTCCGACCCATTCACCCACCCAATGTATCCTATTCTAAGTCCCTGACCTCAACACTATTTCACACCCTCCGTTTACAATGAGGACATTGCGAAACTTAGGCATGGGAGGTGATAAAGTGCATACATATAGAACCAAGAAAAAGTCAGAAGGATTCTCACAAAAAAATTCACATATGGCAAAAACACAAAAAAATTGAAAAATTATGAAAAAGAACAAAAAAATGGAGGGAGGAAATTTTGTGAGCCACATAATTATAAGGAGGAGAAAAAGAGCAAGAATGACAAAAAGGAGCACAAAATGAAAAGGAAAAAGGGGTAGTCATTAGTAAGAGATTAAGGGATTAACTGAAGTTCTAGACCAGATCAAGAAAAGAGAAAAATGAAAGTGCTAAAGAGACATAAAAAGAGATTAGCAGGAACGCTGATCTTAGGCCTCTTGGGCTAGATTCTTAGGCTTAAAAATTCACGTATCCGCTAAGATCTGGATAATCCTCAAGAGGTTGGGGAAAATGCAAAGCTTAAGTATTAGGTCTATGGCTTAGGAAGTATTCGGCCTCGTTAATTGACCTTCAGTTTGCGGGATTCGATAACCTAAGCACCCCAATTCATACACAGTTTGGTTCAGTGCGCCTAAATATCAAAATCACACAAAAAGCATTTCAATGTTCTGAAAAAGTCCCTAGATTAGGAGCGACCAATCAACACAAGTTGATTTGGACGAGTTCCCGACGCGGAGAGGCGGGAAATTCCCCTCGAAAATGCGTAACAACATATCATCTCCTCGGTGCTTGTCTCTTAGGATATTTAAATATCCTACCGGGGGCATGTAAGCACTCTGCTGGTTCAGATATCATGGGTGGCATTATCACAAAATGTCGATTGCCAAAGTCTAAATTCGGCCACGGAACGCCATGGGCGGGATTATCTCGAAATCTCGAAAGCCATGGTTCTGGGGGTTGCCATGGGCGATGCTATCTCGAAGCATCGATAGCCGAGGACCCTTGAGGATTGATGATAGGGACGAGGAATCCGATACAGACCGTGTTGAGAAGCCAATCCGAAGCTAGAAATAAAAAGAAAAGAGAGAGAAAACTCTCCAAACAAATAAATCTTCTATCTCCCTCTTACAAAAATGCACTGCAAACTAAACCTAGGCTAAAAATGTCTCAAGCATGGGTGCTTTAACCTTGGAATCCAACAAACCCCAGGTTAGTTTCTGCTGGCCTTAAAAACCTTTGTGGAGGACTAAGGCTAAAGCGGGTCAGGTCCGAATTTTGGTTGATACTTGAGTACCTCTAGGCCTATTATCGACATTCTGACCTAATCACAAAAGAAAAAAAGAAAAGCACTTATCATAACTGATGACAGACACTTAGGGTCTAGAACAGAAGTTAAAACCTTGAAATTTTGTTAAGGGAGTAGCAAAAGCTAGGCATGGGGGTATAATGAGAGCCTCATCACGAGCCATAACTAGCTCATTTTGACCTAATAAAGAGAATAAAAGCTCCTACATAACTTAGAAGAGTGTTTAATTGAAGGAATAAGTGTTTTGAGAAGAAAACATGAAATAAAGGTTAAAACTGTAATTTTACCATTGCAGTACATAAACGGGATTTCTCAGAGACAAAATGTAGGTCAAATGGTTTGAATAAGATAAAAAGTGGGTTGGTTCAATCAGAAATGGGTTTATGTGCAAACCAGGAATTAAATGACATTTAGTAACCCTAAAACAAACCCGCTTAATTCAACAAGGTTCCGATCAGGATAAAAATCAAGTAAACCCTCTAAAATTCATAAAAAAATATCCCCTAGGGTTTAGAACATTCAATTTGGCCTTTGAAACCTAGTTTGACCTAGATTGGGGTCCTAGCTCATCAATTAACCTAATTTGGGATTTTATGCAAAATGTCCAGTCAAGCGTGGTCAAAACTAAAATTCAACATCACCATTGGATTCCTTATGTCAAAATTAGGTTTGTACCAAAATTTGAACCTAAGGGGAGGTCATCTTGACCTACTTTGCAAATTAGTACACCCAATTACATTTTGGTCCCTATCTTTTGAAAGCCAATGCATAAACCCCCCTAACTTCCTCGCCACTCTTACAAGAAGGTCCCTCCATTATTGGGGAGAGATCCTACTCCGACGAGGAATAGAAAGGGAATACTCTCGAATTCCTCAGAGATCTCCCAGATTTGGAAGGGAGATTCTCTGAGGAATTCCCTTCCATCTGAACTCAATCCTGATCTAAGATTTGCACCCAATCTCTCGTGCGAACGCACAAGAGATTTGGGTACTTAACTGTTTCCATCTCCGGTGAGGATTCCCGCGCTTGGAAGCTTGGCTTCCAAGCATAGGAGTCCCTGCCTGTGCCTATAAATTAACCCTCATCTCCGGCCGCACCTCCTCAGCTCGACTTGGTCGGAATTCCACCTCGATTTCCTCTACTTCTCCTCCGGCCAAGGGGTCCAGCAAGATCCGACGAGCCCCCTCCTCTTCATCGTCGCTCTGCCACAAAACTAGTGGCAGAGTTGTCCTCCTCATCCTCCTTCGCGTCGCGCAACACCTGCGCGAAACGCCCTAGCCCCATCGTCGCTGCCGTCTTCCTCCACTGGACGCTTTCTTCTCTGGTGACAGTAGGTATTGCCAGCCACCTTCTCACCCCCTTCGTCCCCTTAGTTAGGTTAGAACTGTAATTCTCTATCCCCTCTCTCATTTCCCTCATCTTATCTCACCAAACACTCCTCGACCGTCGCTGTCCACCACCATCTTCTTCATCTCTGGCCACCCTCCGGCGAGATGCTCCCATCACTCCGCAGCCCCACACGTCTCGCCAACCACCGCATAACCTCCGCCACACTTCACTGAATATCCACCACTCATCCATAAACCCTCTACACCGCCACAACTGTCCCCCGACCAAACCCATCCGGCCAGCCACAGAGCGACCTAGGCACGCACACCTAGGCCACCCTGTTTCCTGACACCTACCGCTTCACCTTCGCCGTGGCACGGCGAAGGTGCTCCTGTGGTCTGATTGAGCCGCAAGGCCCATTTTGTGTCAAGCAGGATTCGAGCTCCAACCTCCATTAGCGGTGACTCGAGGAGGTCGCAAGCTCGTCCCAGGCTGCAGTGCTCCAAGAGTCCAGGTCGAGCTAACTCAGGAAGGCCTCGGAAGTCATCTGTTCCAGAGAGTGGCACCGCGAAGCCTGCAGTGCTGCAATTGGAGGACGATCTCCTGCGGGCATGCACGAAAGAGCGGTGGAACTTTAGTCCCACCTCGGTAAGCTGTGAGGCGCTGGAGTACTTTAAATTGAATTCGTGCTATTGGTTCATTGCCTCCGATAACACATGGGGTGAGGTCCCTCACCACCTCGTCCGTGAGCTCATCACACGGATCTGGTGACCCGACTTGACAACCATCCTGAGCACTCCTCGCGCACTACACCCACGCCAGTGCACCTGGACCTGGGCGCGCGACCTGACCCATTTACCCAGCTCTGGGAGAGCATGCTGAAGTGTGATATACAGAGAGAGAGAGAGATGCAGGTGCAAGTAGAGGGGTATTTTTTGCTCCTCTTTGGTTTGTGCAGGGAAGAAACTGAAGAAGGCAGCAGGGACTTAGCCACTGCAAGCGAAGGAAAAGAAGGAAGGAAGCCTTTGCAGAGGAAAAAGAGAAAGGCAAGGCAAAGGGAAGAGGCGAAGGAAAAAGAGAAGAGGAACTAAAGAAGAAAGCAGAAATAAAGAAAGGAAAGACAATCAGAAGAAGAAGAGAAGCTGAAGGCAAGGGAAGTAGAGCCAAGGAAGGAAGAAGAAGAAGAAGACCTGCAGAGAAAAGAAAGAGAGAAACTGCAGAGAGAGGCAAGGCAGAAGACAGAAGAAAATAAGAAGAAAGAAGCAAGGCAAGAGAACTGCAAAGAAGAAACAAGGAAGAAGAAGCACAAAGAAGAAAGGAAAAAAATCAGAAGAACAAGAACAATCAGACGTCCAAATTCCTTCTTTTTGCTACAATTGACTTTTAAACTCATGCATTTATATATTTTGAATTAAGTTTTGAGTAATTAAGTGTTCAATTACATTCTTGAGATTAGTAATAAATTCCAATTGCTCCCTGTGTTCGACCTCGGATTACTTAGGTTTTCGAGTAATAAATTTTTATTTGTTGACAATGCTTGATCACCTATACTACGACGTAACTAACTGTTAAAACACGATCAAGACCCGTCAATAGCTATGAGCCCGGTTTGCAAGTTGTCCAGCGAGGTTTTCATTTGTTGCATGGGCTGGAGCATAGATCCTTGCATCTCTACCATTTGCCGGTTCAAATCAGCCTGTCCTACAGGTTGACAAGCATTCCAAGCTAGCTGATTAACCTGATTCAGGGGCAACTGAGTATAAACATGACCCTGACCCATTGGTCGTTGCGAAGCATAGTTGCTGGGTCGGAATTGGGTCTGTTGCCCCAGGTTTTTCAAAGAGAAGTTAGAGTGGTTTCTCCAACCCAGATTATAAGCATTGGAGTAAGGGTTGGATCTAACATTCTTCTGTACAGCACAAACATCCTCATAGGGTGAGGATGGAGAGAAAGAAAGGGAAGGATCAGAGAAACTGGGACCAAATGCCCTACTTTGGAACCCGTGGGGTTCCAAATAATGCTGGCTCGCAGGTTGAGCCGCATCAAGTTGATTCACGAACTCCTGTCCAGAAGAAGCTTGCGATGAATGGAAGCCCGAATTCTGGGATTGAATGGATCGAGAGTTGTTCATTGAGTTTCCAGCCATCCACTCCTTCATTCTCTTAGCAACCAAGTCCATCTTATCAAGTTTATTACAAATCAATTCCATATCAAATGAATGAGAGTCGTGGACTTCATTAACATTCGATCTGGGATGCTGGGACCGGTTAAAAGTATCCTTGGAGGCATGATTGATCGAATTCTCGCTCATCTCCTCAAACAAATCATGCACGCTGTCTGCGTCTTTGTTGAGGAAATTGCCTCTGCAAGAAGCGTCCACGTGATTTCTGAGTTACTCGGTCTACCTGTGGTAGAAGTTCTACACGAGTTGACATTTTGTCACCTCGTGGTGTGGACACCTCCGCAATAGGTCCTGGAATCTCTTCCAAGCAACATAAAACTGCTCCCCCGGCCGCTGGGTAAAGGTAGTAATTGCCCGTCTCAAAGCATTGGTACGTCTGATTACACCGCAAAATACGCCTACAATAATGCCTTCTTGTGCTATTTCCTAGCATTACCTATGCATATTAGGATTCCATAGTTGCATTTTGTAAAAATACATGCATTCATGCAGTCAATTGAGAGGAGAAGAGAATGAAATAAAAGGCCTCACAAATTACGTTTTTCCTTAAGTGCACCTCTACAAAATTCCCTTCTCTATTTTTATTACCACTTGATTTCTAATTTTCCCTATGGCTGCATGCATTTTCTTCCTCGCGCCATTCCTCCCGCTACTGCAGCTGCCCTTCCCTGCGGCTGCCATTGCCTCCCTCTCCCTGCCAAGCCTGTCCCTACACTTCCCTTTCCCTGCAGCAGCCATGCCTTCTTCCCTTATAAAAGACCACGGCTCCCACCTTCAAAAAAGCTGGTCGCTGCAGCAAGAAATAAACCCACCAACAAGCCACCACCGTCCTCTCCTCCATTCCCCTCCATACGTCGGCCCTCCTCCGAGGAGATACCCGGCGGGCAGGAGCCCTCACTGTGGTGCACACCACCACAGTGAGACCACCACCGCCCAGCTCTTCAAAGAGCCAGTGGGCGTGGTGGGTCTGTTTTCGTTTATTTCAGTTCCCGCACCTTCCCGCCATTAGAGTAGCTGCAAGGTTTGAAGCTTGAAGCAGCAGCAGCAGCAACGCCAAGGAAGCTGCAGCGGTGGCAGCAGCAGCAGCAGCTCCTTCCGCGCTTCCCTGCAGGCACCCCAGCACTCCGCACGCCCCTATAGGACTTCTCCGCCTCCGCTTCTCCGCTCTGTCGCACGTGCTCCCGCCCGCAACCGGCCGCTGTGCGCCTCTGTAGCAGCCGGCCAAGCGCCTCCCCGCCTCCCTGCCAGCCTCTGCAAGTTTCCGCGTGCGCCTGCAGACACCTCGCCTCCCTCCCCGAGCGCGCTGTCGCGAGCCCTCCGCACTCGCAACCGGTCGGCGTAGGCGCTCTCCTCTGCGCGAGTACGAACCCGCGTGCGTTGAAGGCCATCAGACGACGCTCGCCATCTGCAGACGACTTAACTCTCTCCTCTCCTGCCCTCTCTCTCCCGCTCTCTCCCTCTCTCTCTCTCACTCTCTCTCACAACACTCTCTCACACTCTACACCGATGCACACACACACCTACACTCACACTTTCACACACACACACACCTATACTATAAACATATATATATACGTATACTTATATATTGATATATATATACATATATATATACATATATAGATATATATATATATATACTTATATTTATACATATAGTAGTATCTATATACTTATGTATTAGTATACATACATAGATATATATATATATATACATATACTTATATAAATATACATATATACTTACATATATACATATATATAAATATACATATATTTATATATATATTACCTATATAACTAATTATAGATACATACATACATACATACATACATACATACATATATATATGTATATATACACACACCTACTTATATATACATACATATATACATATATATATATCTATATAACTATATATACATATATACATATATCTACATGTCTAGATACATATACCTATATACATATATTATTAATATATATATATATATACATATATATATTATATATATGTATATATATATCTATATATACATACATATATATATCTATAACTATATATACATACATATATATATATATAGTTATACATACATATATATATACTTCTATATAGTTATATATACATACACATATATATATATGTATACCTATACATTTATAACTATATATATATATAGATATATTTACTTATATACATATATATATATTTTTTCACATTATTTACCATACGCTGCATCGCGGGAATATCTGCACCAGTTGCTGATATTCCCCGATACACGCGTACAAAAAGCATGGTTACATACATCATCCACCATCCATCCCACACTCCACGCAGCACCTAGTCCTGCTGGTTGCGTCTCTCTAGACGACGACCGACTCGACATCGTGCTACACTCCATCGCTACCTCCACCCCCACCCCTTTATATACATAATATATACATATATACATATACTGTATTTACTTTATTTCTGTCTCGCTTTCCTATTAGTAAAAAAGATAAAAATATATATAAAAGAGAAAAGATAATCTTTGACTTGCAGGTACCCCGTCTTGCGAATAGCAAGATTTGTTTTGGAACTCTGTTTTGGCTCAAAGCTAAGAACACAATTTTGAGGGTGTGCCTCAAGGACAAAGATTACCAGAAAAAAATCTAAATAAGAAAAACACCAAAAACATAATAAACGAACAGAAGAGACTCGTTGTAGGAAAGGCGTAGAAACTTAACTTGTACCCCACTTCCCTGAGTTCGACCCTGGGCCTAAAAGTGACAAGATAAAATCAAATAGGCCAGGTTAAAAATTTTGTAAAGATATGGTTAGGTCCGATTTAGGTTAACCACTATACACATTTCAACGATAAAATCATCATATTAACAACCTATCCGGGCTCGACCATACATCTTTTATGGCACCGTTGCCAGGGAGGTGCGCCTTCAAGTAAGTTTCTATTCAATTCCTTTCAATTTTTCTCTTCTCTCTTCACAGGTATTTCTATTTTTGGTGTGCAGGTGAACCTGGTGGAAGGAGAAGGAAGGCAGACGAAGTCAAAGACGTGAGCAGATCCAAGGCGGGAACGAGAGCATGAAGATGCCAACACCGCATTGGAGCTTCACACACGTTGCCGAACAAGTAGGTCTTCTTTTCTTAGCAACTAGGGTTAACTTGTCACTTTAATAAAAAAAATTTTAAAAACTAAAAACTAGAAAAACTTCTTGGGATCTCTTAGGGCAAGTGGATTAAAATTCACTTGTTTGATTGATTGTCTTCACTCCCACCGCCCTAGGATTTCCCGCCCTACTTCGCATAGCGAAAATCCGAGAATCTTGATTCTTGAATTTTTCGTCGTGGGAAGTATTCTTTGAGGCAAATAAAAAGATTGATTGCACCCCTCTTTTGCCTTACTTATCTACAATTCGAGATCACCTTTTTAGTGGGGAGACTTGGAATTGAGTTAATTCCATCCCCACCATGACTTTTCAACTTGCCTAAGATTCGATCCCGAATACCTCAACCCCTAACAATTTGATTTTCTTTATCTTTTGGTTGAAGCCTTGTGTGTGAAAATCATTTATGGTGATTGGGAGCACTTGAATTGAAGTGCTTTGGCTCCCTTTCACACTGATATAAAGCTGACTCGTGCATCCACACATAGAAATCTCCATTTAGGGTAGCCCATTTCATTTTAGCATGCATTAACTAACTGATATTGAAGAAGGGTTTGTTGGGCTTAGAAAGAAAACTTGTATTCTCACAAAACCCGGAGATTGGTTGAATTAGTAATTTAGCAAAATCCTAAAATCCATACTAGTTAAGGCTGAACTCTAAAAACCATTCACCAATTAAGAACTTCAATTCGGGGAGAATTCCCCATTGCATGCTTGGATTACACACTCTGAAAATCAATCACTTGGGTATTACCCGTAAACAATGCCCTTCACATTCCAAAAGCACTTGACCCTAAGCCTCTAACTAAAACTGGTAGTAACTTGACCCTTACTAAGGATTGGAGGTCTAACTACTTTTGTGTAGCGGCTATGTGCTGGTCAGAGTTCCCGCGTGCTATCGGGTGTCTAAGACTAGGGCAAACGGCCTTTCAATCTGGCCCGGTGGTTCCGTGATGCTCGCATTCGGTTCCGTAGTTCGTGATAGTAGGTAACTTAGACCTTTAGGTCTAAGGCACACTGTAGAGGTTAGGAACTTGATTGTACTGATTTGTAATCAAGTGTACCTTTGCGGCGTCATTTCTCTCGTCTCTTTTCCCTTCTCATCTCCCCAATTCTTCTTGCGGTAGTGCATGTTTGGGAGGAGGTCACAAAATCCTGAACTGTTTGAATTGATTGATAAATCTAGAAAAGAAGCTGAATCGTCCTCCTCCTCCACAAACATGGCTGCACGCCCACCCCCAAATCCCGAGGGAGGAAACCGCCCTCAGAACCCACCAGGTGGTGGATCCTTAGATCCCATAACCCGCCTCCAAGCCCAAATGGAAATGTATAATGAGCAAATGGAAGCCATTCGGGAAACATTTGAGGAAATGCAGAACCCTCCCGAACGGGAGGAGCCTAGGTCTCTTAGCTCATATCAGAATCCCGCTGCTACAGAGACCATAGGACAAATTTGGGTCCCCATGGGTCGGGACGACTTTGAATTGAAATCGAACATAATTGGCCTAATAAATTTTCACTTTCATGGTCTTGCAAGTGAAGACCCGTTTCTCCACTTAGAAGACCTAACCTGACTTGCTGAAACTGCTAAACCAAGAAATGTCGGGTTACCTATAGTCCTCATGAAAATGTTCCCGTTTTCATTGCGGGATAAAGCGTCGCAATGATTACGCACCCTTGGGAGAACCATCCACTCTTGGGAAGAGATGCGAACAGTGTTTCTCAAGAAGTTCTTCCCAATCAGGCGAACCAATGTGCTTCGCTGTGCTATCACCTCTTTTACACAACAAAACGGCGAACAATTTCATGAGGCATGGGAGAGGTATAATGACCTCCTCAGGAAGTGTCCTCACCATGGTCTGCCTAAGTGGCATATAGCCTAGATTTTCTACCATGGGCTAAATGAGACTTTGAAGCAGATTGCAAACGCTTCCTGCAGAGGGAACTTTATGAATAAAGACGAGAATGGAGCATTTGAACTGTTTCAAAATATGAGTGAAAACTCGATGAACAATGCTTCCATTGTCGCCTTTAATCATACCAGCCAGCCCCAAAATGTCCACGAAGTTGACACGGGACCCTCCCATTCATCGACTGATCTAAGCCTTATTGCACAAAAACTGGATGAAGTCTCCGTCGTGCACAAGAAGCTGGACGAGCTTCTGGCCAACCCCGCCCAATCTCTGGCAAACACCACCTCTTCACCACTTCGTCACAATCCAAATTCTTCCAACACCAGGCTTATCCCGAGAAACCCCGTAAGACCTTCCTTATCGAGTGTCGAACCAAGCGACTCGGTAAGTCATGTGGAACTGGCTTTTGCAAGCCAGTATTTTGACACGGAGGACCAAGCCTCCGTGTGCTCGGATGCATACTTACATGCGGACGCGTCTTCTGGCATGGAAGATGCTTGCACCTTGGGGAACAACCCGTTCTCTGCCACTTAAAACCCAAGGTGGCGTAATCATCCGAATTTCGCATGGTCCAACAACTCGCAGCTCCAAAACCCCGCGAGTGGACCAATGCGACCGTCTGCACCCATCATCCCAAGGGCCCAGTCTAATCCTATGGCGAATCCGCCATCAGGCCCTTGCGTACCACAAACTGAACACGCATCAAGTCCTCTTGACAAATTGATGCGAATGATGACGGATATGTCAAAGCGCCATGAAGAGAACATGACCTCTCTTCAGTACCAATTGGCGCAACAGAATGCTGAGATCAGTTAACTACGCATGGAGACTCGATCTCAGGGCACTCTTCCTGCCCAACCTGTTCCAAACCCGCGAAACTTCGTACCCCGTGGTCCTCAACCACAGGTACGACCTTCTCAGGGGCAGGTTAATCAAATTCTGCAAGATCCGAGCATTCCACCGAGATGTCAGGCTAATCCCGCTGCAGCACCGCACTCTTATGTCCCCATTGCGAACCCTCCTCCGCCATATGATCCCACTGGACCCGCATCGTCCAATGCTATCACTACGAGGAGCGGTAAGCAGACCGTCGATCCGCCTCAACCTGATCCTGGCCCATCTTCTTCATCGCCCTCCCATTCAGGATGCGCACCGCATTCGCGAGAGGACGATACACCCAAATTGTTGCCAGAATCAGTCCCATTCCTGAGGCTCTACTGAGGGAGCCAAAAGTTAAAAAGAAAGATACGCAGGCCTTTGATAACCTGTGTAATTTGTTCAGGGATGTAGAAATCAAGGTACCCCTGCTCGAGGCTATCGACCACATACCTACTGTCGCCCAATTTTTCAAAGATTACACAACACCCAGACGATAGTCAAAGAAGACTAAGAATCCGATGGTTCTTTCGCCTCATGCGAGTTGTGCTATACTGTCAAATCTACCACCGAAGCAGAAAGATCCGGGCACACCGCTTATCTCCTGTACCATCCAAGGCTGCAATTTTAACCGTGCCTTGCTTGATCTAGGATCTTCCATAAATCTTATACCAACCATCATGCTCGAAAAATTTTCCTTGGGAAATCTGAAACCCACCCCTGTCACATTACATTTGGCAAATCGTTCTGTCAAAATCCCGAAGGGTGTGGTGGAAGACATGGTGGTTAGGGTCAACGGTCTCTGTTTTCCTGTTGACTTTCTTGTTTTAGATATGGAAGTTCCTAGTTCACTTTCTGTTTGTCCGATCATCCTCGGTCGACCTTTCTTGGCCACAGCCCGCGCCCTTATCGACTGCGAGTCGGGCTGTATTGAGATTGCCGTTGGATCTGAAAAGATCAAGCTAAACATCTTCAAGGCAGCCAAGAACTTTGATTGCGATTGCATCGAGGATGACACGTCTAATGAGGACATGACCGTCAGTGCGTGTATCGAACTATTTGGGACCTATTCGAACTGCTGCGAATTACCTGACGACTGCCTGACCAACACAAACTGTGATGTTCCCCCATCCCTCCCTTGTCCCGTACCTTCTCCTAACCAGACCTCTGACGAGGTTTTCTCCGCTTCCCATACCTCATGGTTTGAGTCATCGTCGGGTTGCTCACCGCCGGTCCACACTCTGGAAGATCGGATTGCCCTTTCTTTCCCGCCAAATCAGGCGGATTTGCAACTCCACACTGGGACCTTGAGCCCACATCTTACTCACTGGGGCTATTCCCTTTTGGATCCATCTATCCAAAGATCCCCTCTTCTTGGCCAATCTGAGGACCAACTTCTTCTTCCTGACCTATTTTCTGTTCCGCCTGGGGCACTCTCGTCCCATGAATGACAGACCTTTCACCATCCACCATCACTTTTCACTTCCCTATCACACTCTTCACTTCACCACCCACCCTACCACCCTACTCTATACCCTCACCGTCAGCTCTCCTTACCCGATCTTTCGTCCTTTCTCTACCTTTCCCTGCATGCATATGAGGACATAGCATTGTTTGGCATGAGGGGGTGGATAGGCATCCATAGGATCCAGGTATTTTATGGTATCATACAGTTTCCACCCATTTATAAATATGCAAGAAAAATAAAATATATATATATATCTAAATAAATGGTGTTTAGTAATGATCTAAAAGCTGAAACAAAAAAATACAATAAGTGTTTTTGGATATTCAACCTCTGTTTTGAAGACTTTCCAGGCCACAGAAGCTTGATTCGCTCAGGCTCGGCTTAATTCACTTAAAGCATTGACAAAATAGATCAGAATCTCTCCTAACTAAGGATGTATTCTTGTACCTGAGACACCAGTACAGGATCCGTTGGTTTGCTTTTACTTGAGAGCTTAAGTAAACTTGGTTCACACTACACATATCAGGAAAGACCAGATGAACATAAGATCCAACCCTAGTGTTCATTAGGGAAGGTGGAGTCCTTACCTTTGCGTGCAGGTAGACTTTTTATCCCAGGCTTTAGTCTTGTGTTTAGGAGCGACTCTTTCCACCAAAAAGAAACTCTCCCACCAAAAAGAAAAAAAGTGTGCTCCTTCAAAAAAATGTTGTAAGAGATATACTGACACGTGTTTCAAAAAAAAAAAAAGTTGCAAAAGAGTCAGTATATCTAACAAATGTCTGTAAAGTCTTCGCCCTACAAAAAGTTCTTCAGGGCAGGTTACAAATACCTTATTTTCCTTTGAGCCACAAAAATCAGAAAATGGGAGTTGAGTTTTTCGTCATCTTCTTAAGGGTCAATCCGAAAACACGAGTTGAAACTGGGACCAACCTGTACTTAAAGATTCGTGAAACCTTGGGCTTGAGTCTTAATGTTCATCTGGTTAGTCTTGATCCTTACTATGCACAAGCCATAACTTCTTGAGCTCTCGAGTATGGCAAAAACCTCTTGGGTCCTGGAAATCGTACTTAAGGTTTAAATATCAAGAGTCCTGGTTAGTTGAGAGATGATCTATGTCATGTGAGACTTAAAGTACTGGTAGTTTTCTCGACAATTGGTTCTCACAATATCCGACAATAAACACACCTATATCGCCTCAGAAGAAAATCTTCAGCTTAAGATCATTTCTAAATACTGTTTTGCTAGGAACTAGCAAAAGATAGGCATGGGGGTATGATTGCACCACAAAATACGCCTGCAATAATGCCTTCTTGCGCTATATCCTAGCATTACCTATGTATATTAGGATTCCATAGTTGCATTTTGTAAAAATACATGCATTCATGCAGTCAATTGAGAGGAGAAGAGAATGAAATAAAAGGCCTCAAAAATTGCATTTTTCCTTAAGTGCACCTTTACAAAATTCCCTTCTCTATTTTTATTACCACTTGATTTCTAATTGTCCCTACGACTGCATGCATTTTTTTCCTCGCACCATGCCTCCCGCTGCTATAACTGCCCTTCCCTGCGGCTGCCATTACCTCCCTCTCCTTGCCAAGCCCGTCCCTGCACTTCCCTCTCCCTGCAGCAGCCATGCATGAAGCCATGCCTTCTTCCCTTATAAAAGACCATGGCTCCCACCTTCAGAAAAGCTAGTCGCTGTAGTAAGAAATAAACCCACCAGCAGGCCACCACCGTCCTCTCCTCCATTCCCCTCCATACGTCGGCCCTCCTCCGAGGAGATACCCGGCGGGCAGGAGCCCTCACTGTGGTGCACACCACCACAGTGAGACCACCACCGGCCAACTCTTCAAAGAGCCAGTGGGCATGGTGGGTCTGTTTTCTTTTTTTTTAGTTCCCGCACCTTCCCGCCATTGGAGTAGTTGCAAGGTTTGAAGCTTGAAGCAGCAGCAGCAGCGGCAAGGAAGCTGCAGCCGTGGCAACTGCAGCAGCAGCTCCTTTTGCGCTTCCCTGCAGGCGCCCCAGCCCTCCGCACATGCCTGCAGATCTTCTCTACCTCTTCTTCTCCGCTCTATCGCACGTGCTCCCGCTCGCAACCGGCTGCTACGCGCCTCTGCAGCAGCCAACCAAGCGCCTCCCCACCTCCCTGCCAGCCTCTGCAAGTTTCCGCGCACACCTATAGACACCTCGTCTCCCTCCCCGAGCGCGCTGTCGCGAGCCCTCCGCGCTCGCAACCGGTCGGCGCAGGAACTCTCCTCTGCGCGAGTACGTGCCCGTGGGTGTTGAAGGCCATCAGACGACGCCCACCATTTGCAGATGACTTAACTCTCTCCAGCATTGCAAGTACGCTCCCATCTCTCCTCTCCTGCCCTCTCTCTCCCGCTCTCTCTCTCTCACTCTCTCTCACAACACACTCTACACCGACGCACACACACACCTACACTCACACTTTCACACACACACACCTATACGATAAACATATATATATACGTATACTTATATATTGATATATATATATATACTTATATTTATACATATAGTAGTATCTATATACTTATGTATTAGTATACATATATATATATACACTTATGTATATATATACATATATACATATACTTATATAAATATACACATATACTTACATATATATATATATATATATATATATATATATATATATACACATATACATATATATAAATCTACATATATCTATATATATATATTACCTATATAACTAAGTATAGATACATACATACATACATACATACATACAAACATACATACATATATATACACACCTACTTATATATACATACATATATACATATATATATCTATATAACTATATATACATATATACATATATCTACATATCTAGATACATATACCTATATACATATATTATTATTATATATATATACATATATATATATATATATATATATATATATATATATATATATATATATATATACATCCATATAGTATTATATACATATATACATACATATATATATATATAGCTATATATATATATATATATATATATATATATATATATATATATATATAACTATATATACATACATACATATATATATATGTACTTATACATACATATATATATACCTCTATATAGTTATATATACATACACATATATATATATACATATACTTATATATATACATATATATATCTACATATATATATATACCTATACATTTATAACTATATATATATATATACTTGCATATAGATATATTTACTTATATACATATATATATATATTCACATTATTTACCATACGCTGTATCGCGGGAATATCTACACCAGTTGCTAATATTCCCCGATACACACGTACAAAAAGCGTGGTTACATACATCATCCACCATCCTTCCCACACTCCACGCAGCACCTAGTCCTGTTGGTTGCGTCTCTCTAGACGACGACCGACTCGACATCGTGCTACACTCCATCGCCGCCTCCACCCCCACCCCTTTATATACATAATATATACATATATACATATATTGTATTTACTTTATTTCTATCTCGCTTTCCTATTAGTGAAAAAGATAAAAATATATATATAAAAGAGAAAAGATAATCTTTAACTTACAGGTACCCCATCTTGCGAATAGCAAGATTCGTTTTGGAACTCTATTTTGGCTCAAAGCCAAGAACACAATTTTGAGGGTGTGCCTCAAGGACAAAAATTACCAGAAAAAAATCTAAATAAGAAAAACACCAAAAACACAATAAACGAACGGAAGAGACTCATTGTAGGAAAGGCGTAGAAAGTTAACTTGTACCCCACTTCCCTGAGTTCGACCCTGGGCCTAAAAGTGACAAGATAAAATCAAATAGTCCAGGTTAAAAATTTTGTAAAGATATGGTTAGGTCCTATTTAGGTTAACCACTATACACATTTCAACGATAAAATCATCATATTAACAACCTATCCGGGCTCGACCATACAACGTCCGACAGGGAAGAATTTCTTCAAAAAGGCCGATTTCAACTCATTCCAAGTTGAAATTGGTCTTCCTATAGTCCTGTACCAATGAGCAACTTTATCCCTAAGAGAGTGGGGGAAGAGCCTCACGATCATTTGCTCATCATTCACGTTTCGTGCCTTGCTGGTCTGGACCAAAGTAGTCAAGTCCTCCAAGTGCTGAAACGAGTCTTCAGAGCCAAGCCCATGAAAATGTTTGATCAGGCTTAACACCTGGGGCTTGATTTCTACGTCTCCGGCAGGAATCTGGATGCCGGGACGTTTCCCGTAATTTGAAGGATCATAAAAACCCTTCAAAGGCTGAGCGCCCTGCATTCTCTAGAACCATTCTTGCATTCTTTGCATTTGTTCCAGCTGCCTTTGAAATACCTCCTGTGGATCCTGAGGCAGAGGAGGCTGTTGATCAGCCATGGGATCAATTTTGCCAAAATCCAATCTACACCTCCTAGAATACTCTAGTGGTCCTTCCAAGCATAGATTCAATGACCTTCCCAGCATAAACTAGGAAAAGGTTAGAAGGACAGGGGATAAGAACCCTGCAGCACAACAAAATAAGCTTGTCCTTAAGTGGGGTATCCTAAGGATCTACAGACTCTCAGAACCCGCCTTAAGATTATAAATGATTTACTCTACTTGTGTCTGATCAATCCAACCAGTTAGAAGGAGGGACTGGGGAGAAGGTTCTTCCTTCGGCTTGCAGCTCCGATTCCTAGTGTACCCCCCAGCCGCGGTCGTTTGACACTACTCCCCTAACAAGACATCAGATTGATCAGTACAAGCAGGTTAATTGTAAGCAACCCTAGACTAGGCCCCAAAGAGTGAATTAGTCCTTAAGGCCAACGTCTACTCGATTTTATTTAGGCCTAGGATTGTAGTGCTTATGGAATGTGGTGAGCCCTTAAAATGGGTTGTGCCCTTAATGATCAATTGAGTATGTGTGAGTGCATGCACAACCAGGATTTTCAAGCAAGATTATTTATGATGAGTAGATTTTAGAGTTCAAATCTTGCTTAAGTAGCTTTTAGGGTTTAGAATTAGGTTTAATTCAATCAAGTTTGAGGCAAACCAGGTTTTCAAGCACGAGTGAAGATTGCTTGCCTTTTGAAATCAGAAATAAAGTGGAGTGCCTGGTATGAACCCAGATTAAAAACCCTAAGAGGAAGCTACTTGGTGAGTTGATTTTATGTTGAGTGGTGCTACCCAAACAACCAAAATAATTGGCTACAATTGAACCACTGAGTTAGGCACACAAAAATAATTAACCTAGAATGATTTCTACTTTTTTATGTGTTGATTTATGTGAGCCGGTTCCACAAATCAGAATCTGGTTGAGTAGAAAAAAATCAATTAAGTACCTTGAATGTGGGTGTATGTTGTGTGTATGTTGAATTACCCCACAAAAATATCTTTTTGTTTTCCTTATATGCGAGGGTGAAATGAATGTGGGTAGAAATCTAAACAACCAAACTAATCTTAGAATTTATAAAAACACTTAGGTTAATTGGAATTTGAATTAATGTGATGAAATGAAATCTATGGAGGGAGAAGAATGGGGAGCACTTACAGTCGTATTCAACTACACTTTACTCCAATCTACCGCTTGACGATTCCCTGATAGAGGTATCTGCAAAACAATAGACACGAGATAAAGCAAGTTAGAAAATAGTAAAGTGCATGAAATGCGAAAAGAAGATCGAAAAATCGTTGCCTCCCTGGCACAGTGCCAAAATGATGAATTTGGATGACTACGCTATCGGAATTGGATTTGAAAATCCGTCATTGTAGTTTGAGTCACGAAGAAACTCATTCAACAAATAAAATTTATACCGAAAAATCTGTAAAGAAATTTCGGGTCAAACACAGGGAGGCTACATCGATCAAAATTTGCAATTATATTTTTTTGTATTTTTATTTAAAGGGCGAAATAATCACAATGGAAACAATATAGACAATAAAAGAGAGAGAGAGAGAACAATCACTTGATATTGAATAATGTTTTTACAACTAAGAAAGCGAGAAATGATTACACCAGAAAGCAGGAAATTGTTACAACTAGAAAGCAGGAAAATTCTACTCTAGAAAGCGGAAAAAGAAGAGACAGAGAAGTTATCCTCCTCGACGATTGCTTGGAGGATGAGTCGGACGGAACAACGCCTGGAAAATGAGGAACAGAGTAGGAAGAAGGAGAGCGAAGCAGGAAGAACGAGAACGAAGCAGCAAGTCATCGTCGTCGCGGGATCCACTTCTGGAACAGGGGTGAAAACTTGGTTTTAGCTATTGAGGAGCATCCCGGGTGTGGGACAAGCTTCTATTAAGCTTTGGAGAGGGAGAGATGAGAAGGAAGGGATGAGAAATTCGTATGGTAGGGGTCTCCTTTTATAGTTGCAAGGAGTGGGGGCATTTTGGTAATTACAACATTAAAATCATTAATTTAGGACCTTTAGTGACGAATTTGAATGTGGCCGACATTCGCGTGTCACACGCACGCCCCCTCACCTTCGCTGCCTCAACGCTTATGAACGACCACGCCGCTCAACTGTCCAATCAAGAGATTGGATGGCTTAAACCATCCTTGCCAGCACCGCACGCCCGTGTGAGATCAGGCATTTGCGCTACGCGTCTGATCACGCATGGGCACTATCGGCTGATCCGCACAGCTGGATGCCCATCGCACGGCTGTGATAGCGCACCCACATGCGAGGAGGGGCACTGCTCTTACAACTCAAACCTGCGCCTCCCCCCTATGTAGCGCCTTAACCACTGCGCTACTCGTGCAGTTGAGGCACGTGGATGAATTTGTGTGCGGGTGCGTCCGACTGTTGGATGAGCATCCAACGGCGTGGATGCTTCGAGCAGTTGAAGAAGAGAAGAGCTGCAGCTGGTTGGGCGACTGAGATGGCACCACGTGGGGCCATCTTGGCTGTCCATCTTCTGAGTGTTGCAAATGGTGCTATGGATGTTGGATTGGACCGATTTTTGCACCATTAGGCTGCGATCGTCGATCCAAACCCATCCGTGCAGTCTGATTTGTCATCTGAGGTGTGGATGAACACCATCTTGGCCCTTGATCTTTAGGGTTCCTCGATCTCTATCTGGTGCTACGGATGTCCGATCAGGGTGATCTTGGAGTCATTGAACTCCAATCATCACCCTGATCAGATCTGTATGGTTGGATCTTCGATCCGAGGCCCCGATAAAATGTCACCCTGTCCCTGACCATAAAAGGAGATAATTACTATACAATTTATACAACTTGACCTAAATTCATTATTATGCATGTTATGCATTATTTATAATGTATAATGCTAATGTGACACTAAGAACATGCATTAATAGACATTTTATGTTAATCAGATGTATGCACATCAGAGCTTTAAGAGGCTATTTCATCCCCACTAATGAACCTGCTCACGCACTTAAAAGACCAATAGGGGATAATCCATATGAGATCAAGAACAATACAATATCCTTGTTTTCCTACTTCTATGGTACTTCTAGGGAGGATCCCTACCAACATTTAGAGGAATTCACCAAGGTCAGTTCCACAGTAAAACTTCAAAACTTTACTGATAAAGCTTTGATGAGAACCATCTTTCCCATCTCCCTTAAGGATAAGGAAAAACATTGGTACCACACCCTAGATGCTAGGGTGAATGATTGGAACACCCTTAATAGAGAATTCCTGAATAAGTATTTCCCAATGAGTAAAACCAACCACTACAGGAGGGAAATTATGGGTTTTACTCAATTAGATGGGGAGAAATTCCATGAGACTTGAGAGCACTTCAATGACTTGATACGGTTATGCCCCCATCATCAAGTGCCTAAATGCAGTTGGTGGAAAGGTTCTACACTAGACTTTCTAATAGGCATAGGCAAATGGTTGATGGTGCTTGTACTGGAACCTTTCTCACCAAAATGGAGGATGAGGCCTGGACACTATTTGAGAATTTAGTGATAATTCCATCCACTTAACCTCACCCTATCAAATTATAAAACCATCCACCCTTCAAAACAAAGTGGAAGCTAGTGAAGCTGGGGCTACTCATAATTAAGCCTACCAAATCCAATTATTGAACTAGAATTTTGAGAGGCTCATGTCAAACCCTGTCACATTCACATGGTCAGCTTCCCAAGTCTAGGATATTTCTAAATGCTCCATTTACTAAAGCACTCTTCACGCCGCTATTGAGTGTCACTTGGTAAATCAATTCCTCGAGTTAGTGCAGGCAAACCTGAATGCTACCCAAGGGTTCTGTCCATCTCCCAAGAACAACCCATAGACCAACACCTACAATCTTGGATAGAGGAACCATCCCAATTTCTCATGGAAGTAAGATGATGCTTCCAACTCAAGGAATACAAGAGTCCAACCCACCCAACCCTTCCATGCCCGACAATGCCAACCTCCTCCACAACCCAACAATTCTAAGTTGGATGACATTAAAGCAATGATGAGGGCTATGCAAGAGAACAAAAATACGATCATTCAATCTCAGAATAAGGCAATCCAAGAAATGCAGTCACAAATTGGCCACCTTGTTGAGGCTGTTAGGCAATGTGATCTTGGGAAATTCTCTAGCTCATCTAAGGAGAATCCTAAGGGTAAAGGGCTCTTTATAAGGGAGCATGCTAAAGTTGTAACCATTCTGAGGAGCGACAAAGAAATTTCCAAACCTGAAGTCATTCCTACAGTCACCCCTCCTGCCAACCTAACCTTGACTTCCACATCTATCGAGGAAGAGCCACTCAGCCCCTCCTCGCTTAAAATCACTCACCTGGAGGATGTTGTCACCGTTACACCCCTATCCCACCATGACAACCCCTCCAACCATAGGCTGAGGGTGCCCTTTACGGAGCACTTATCTACCCTTGGGGTATCTTCTACTGGTTCATTTGAAGCCAAAGATAGGATTGAAGAGATTATGGAGAAATTCAAGCAGGTTCACATCAACCTATCTCTGTTAGATGCTATCAAGTAGATTCCATCCTATGCTAGATTCCTGAAGGACCTGTGTACGCAGAAGAGAAAATCACAAAAATAGGTCCAGGCTAAGGTCATCCTGCCCGACCTAGTTAGCTCTATCTTACAACAATGTACACCCCCAAACTGAAGGACCCAGGAGCCCTATATATTTCTGTGGTCATTAGCGACCAATGCATTGATGAGGTTCTCCTCGATTTGGGTCGAGGGTTAATATATTACCATACTTAGTCTATGAGCTATTAGGAGGTGACAAATTGAAGCCTAGTCCTATTGTCCTCCAAGTAGTTGATAGATCACTAAAGACACCACGTGAGCTTTTAGAAGATGTTCTGGTGAGAGTAGAGGACTTCTTATTTCTTGTTGATTTCTTGATATTGGATACTGACCCATCCAACAAGTCGACTAGACCTTCGATCATTTTAGGGTGACCCTTTTTGGCTATGGCCAATGCCTCTATTAATTGCAAATCAGGGGTGCTAAAGATAGGCTTCGAGAACAGGAAAATCCAACTAAATGTGTTTGATGCCTATAAACAGCTTAAATTGGAAGATTGTTCCTAAATCAAGGTGATCGATGAGATTGTAGACGAGATGATCCCAACTCTTTTTTATGATGATCCCCTCCAAATGGCCATTTCTAAAGGCCATACCCAGACACTTGAAGAATGTGAGGGGGATATTCTAGAATTAGAAGAGTTGTTGGGTGTCAAAGCCGAGTCCCTCTCTCTGCCATGGACAATTTAAGCAGATTGATGTTATAGTTATCTCGCAGTTTAGAATTAGGATTTTATGTCGTAGTATAGTGTGCAAGACAACCAACACATTTTATAAATTTATACTGGTTTTGAGTCTAAGTCGTTCGCTAGGAGGCTTATTATAACTTAATTCACCAATTATTTTCTTTAATTATCATGTTAATTATGTTAATCGCACTTAATATTACTAAGGATTCAAGAGTTAGTAAATTAGGTTAACTTGATAGCTTATAATATATACATAAGAAATATACTTAGCTTAGGTTAAGTAATATAATGTATTTAATGTACTCTACACATATAAGTTAAATTAGATTCTTAATTTATCAATTTCTATTAACACTAAGTTATAAGTACCTTAATTAAATGTAATTTACTTAGTCATATAGTGATAGTAGCACAATCATCCATCATAACTAGCTTAGTTTAGTCTAATTTCAGTGATAAATGCTCCTTACTACACATCAAAAGGTCATAATTTTATTTTGAATTGAATTTGAGAAGAAGAGAAATTAAGTTAATTCTATTATTTTAACACCTAATCACAAATGTAGATTAACTACGAGATTAATCAAGGCTTAATCTAAGGTTAAATGAACTTAATTTCCCAAGGAGTGGGCCTAAGTTGACTGAATCAAGGTTTTCTGGATTTGAAGATTATTTTATTAATAAAAACCCTAATTACAACCTCACTTCAAGTAAATGGGTTCTAGTAGAAATAAATGTAATCTAGAACTCTTAAAAATCAATGAAAAATATTCTGAGGTTTGGAGCCTCCACTTTAACCGAAAGAACCCATTTTGACCAAAAAATAGACTTACGAGGGAATTTGCTTCATTCTTGGGTTTCAGTGTAAATTTCCCATTCAAATTATGTCAAAACCTAAATTTGAGGTCACCATTAGATTCCTTGGGTTCAAATTAGGTTAGCCCTAAATTTTGAGTCCAATCAGAGTCCATCTTAACTTAGTTTGCATTGTAGCCCATAAGTTTCTGTTTCTTACAAAGATACCCCTATGTTCTGATTTCTCTTGCATTAAGGCCCCCACCTTCACCTTCTTCATCCCAAGAAGACAACTCCAATAGTGAAGGAAACCCAAAGACATTGTGTTTCAATGAAGGATTTGACCCCTCAAATCTTAATCATATCCCACCAAATTTGGTGGGAATGATCTTGAGATCATTCCTGATTGATTGAACTGCCTCTCGAGATCAAATTTGGAGAGAACCCACTCCAGAAAACCGTGATTTCACACATCCTAAGTCATCAAATTCACAAGTTGAACTTGCGAATTTGAGGTTAATTGGCTCCAATTCTTCTTCCATAAATAGGTCTCAACTTTTACAAGTCAAGACCATGCCAATTGACCGGATCTCCTCCCTCATCTTCTTCCTCACTGGCAGAATTCAAGCCTCACCAAAGCTTCTTCCCCCCCCTTCCTTGCCCTCTTCTACATACAATAGGTAGAGGGCATTGCTTCCTCTTGCTTCTACGAAGCTTCCCATGAAGCTTTGGCCTTCAATTCTTCCTCAGCTCCGGCCACCTTTGTCTTCTTCCTCGCCGGTGACCACCAGTGACCTTCTATCTTCCTCTCATGAAATTAAGTTATGGATTCTTCTCCCCTACTTCTCAATTAGGTTGAGGGAGCTTCTTAGCTCCATTTATCAACTCCTTCTCCTTCTCCGACACGGACGACGACGGTCACCACTACCTTCATCGTCCGCCACCCTCTGCATTCTCCTCACCTAATTAGCTTAGGCGAAAGCTTCCCCACACCTCCACAAAGCTCTTGCCTAAGGTAATTGCACCTCACAACGCCTCCAACACCACTCACCATAGCCACTTCTCCCATGCATACATTCAGTCACATTCATTTGCAATTTCCTTAACGCTTTTGTCCAGCGTGTGGCACCGGAGCTTCTCGTGTGCTTGATTTGGGCTGTAAGGCCATATTCATGCATGCAAGTACACATTGGATTCATCACCTTCTCCAGCGACGAGCAGGCACCTCCAGCAAGCTATCCACAACAAGATCACCCTCTCCTCACACGGAATCAGTTGAGGAAGGAATCTAGACCATGGATCTTCAATCCTACGACCAATCGAGCTTCAATTGGCAGTAGATCATCCATGTTGAAGACCCGAAGACAACGAAGAAGAGTGGGACATTTTAGTCCCACATCATGGAACTAAGGGGTTGAAGAGGTGCATAAAGGAATCTCACCCCTTACCCCATCGCTCAAGAAATAGGGGGTCAGGTCCCCATTATCACACACATGCACGCCCGCACAAATGCAGGTGCACCTAAATCAATCTTGGGTTGGTTTTGGTTTGGTTTGGCTAGGCCTAGACCGACTAAAGGCCTTGGCTTTGAGAGGCTCTATTTAGCTGAGAATTTATCTAAGTGTTGAAGGCTCTCCTTAGTTGAAAATCACAACATTTTTTGCCTTACACTTAATCATTTATTTTTGGAGTTTGATAGTGATTAAATTACTCATTTCTTTTTGCATCAAACTATTGTGACTCATTCTATATTTATCTAATTAGTTTTTTAAATTGCGATTAATTTTCTCCTTGACACGATCTCGGACTCACATTCGAGATACAAATTTAAGTGTTTTTCGTCGTTTAGGTCACTATACTATAACAAGTATTTAAAACCCAACTTTAGCGTTATAACATTTCAGCACCATTACCAGGTGACAAGTCGATTGTTCGCTTTAAAGTCGTTTGCAGTTTTATGTGGTGGAAAAATCGACTAATCAATATTTAAAAAGAAATAACCACTCGCAGAAGAGCGGGTCGTATCCACAAGGAGGCAATGACGTATTTAAATTCGCACTAGTTAAAAATGTTTGTTCGTATTTAGTTTAGACAAGACTCAAGCAAAAATTGCCTTCAGATTAAGGTTGAATCAAGAAATCATGCTGAAATAGCAATTCTGAATAACTAGAGGATATTTTTTGCAATGCAGAATCAATAAAATATCATTAAAAATTGACAATGGTAGAAAATGTAATTATTAATGGCAATGTTACTGTAGCAAAACAGGGGATTTATTCCCCTTGGCCGTGCGCGAGGAGGAGTGGATGGCCGGAGGCGGGAAGCTCAGAGGAAGTTCCTTGGACCGAGGGCTTCGCAGCGGTGGTGGCGGTGAGTTGCGTGGCAGCTGGAGCCAGCCGGACGGAGCTCCGGCGGAGGTGGCTGCAAACAGTGTTGTAGCTGCTGTTGGCAGGAGGTGCTGCAGGCAGGTGCGCACAAAGGCTGGAGGGTGCAAGAGGACTGCTGCAAGCGTGCGGGTGGCGTGGGTACGCGTGCCCTGCTGTTGCGTGCACAAGCGGGAGGCGCTGCAGGCGTCGGAGGAGGGCGGCTCTGTTGCTGCGTGCGGTTGAGCACTGCAGCCAGTGCTGCACGCTAGCGTGGGTGCGCAAGCTGGTGTACGCACTGTTGGCGGTGGGCGCGGGTGCGCACGAAGCCTGGAGGGCGTGCAGACGAAGGCTGCAGGCATGGGGGTGGTGCTGGAGCAACCGGTCCCACTGCTGTGTGCGCGGGAGGCGCAGAAGAAGCGGGTGCGACTGCAAGCTATGCCAGCCTTGCGTGCGGCTGGAGGGCGTGCGGGCGGACGTGGAGTGAGCGGATGAGGGCTGCGGTTCAGGTGCTGGAGGTGAAGTGGGCGAGGGTGGTTGCTGCTGGAGTGGGGGGTGGTCTTCAGACGTCCGGGAAACTTCTCGGACGTCTTAACTGGCTGAGGGGTGATTGCAGTAGCTGCGACGGTGGTTGTTGATGACGACGGCGAGGGAGGTGCACAGCGAGGTGTTCACGGTAATGTGGACGACCTCCGGATGGCGGTGTGGCCTGTCACACCACACGCCCACGGTGGTGGAGGGTCGTCGCCGCGGTTGAGGCTGGCAGTGTGGAATGGAAGAGAGAAGAACTCTCTGCACAGTGGTGGGTCGATGGTGGAGGCCTCCTCCGCTCAGTAGCCTCTCTCCTCCTTTTGTAGCTGCCTGCACGAATTTGAATGGAGAGGCGAGAGCAGATCCACCTTCTCCGCTGATCTATGAATGTGGCTTTAGTGCTGCAGGAGGCGTTGCAGCGGCAGTCGACCCGTTGCTGAGAAGAAGAATAAAGGATATTATTAAAATATTATGATTATTTATATACAAACCCTCAACTTTTATGTTAACTAAAATAATGTACCTAATTGGTTAACTAATTAAATGAATGCCATTCTAAGCTAATTCTAAATGCATTTAAAATATGAATACAATGCATGGATTATGTAATTAAATTAAAAATATGAATTAATCTATTTACATCCTAATTTATGCTAAATAAATGTTAGAATTAACCTAATGTCTAGGCACTTAAATACTTAAATAGCCCACAACTATAGGCTAATCACCAGGGAGCAACGTATAATTTCACCACTATTCATCTCATTTTGTTGTCTAATTCTGATTTCTAACTTGCTCTATTTGCTTCTTTCGAGCCACACCAGGGTCAAGTTAGTCATTTTGACTTCCCTAATCCCCTCTCTACTTTGGGAAGATAAAAAAAGGCATAAAAAGAAATTAGGATTCAATCTTGCCTTACTTTTTTAGTAACATCATTTTAGGCAAGATTTCTCTTGATTTATCATGATTGATTACGATCGGATTTGATTTGAGCTAATTTGATTTAGAATACCGAATTCCCAGCCACTTGCACCTATTAGGGACATAAAGCACCTTGGACTATTCTCCTTCTTGATTGAGTCTAAGGTGCCATCTTTGAAATTAATTGGATTGGAAATAGAGCCAATTAGTGTTTCTGCATTAGGGTTTTAAGTACTAGTACACATTTTCCTATTAAAAAGGAAACAAATCTTCATGCATTTGTGTGCTACTTAAGCCCTTGTTTGAATTGATTAATTATCAAACCCTAAGAGCCCATTTGGAGGGTGGATAAAACACTATAGGGATAGGTTAAAATGGAATAAGTGGGGATGGATGTTTGCTTGGGTGGTGGAATAAGGAGAGGACTAAGTATAGGGTTAAAATGATTGGTGTGATAATGTGATATTAGTGGATATTTGTTTAATAGTATAAGTAAGAGTTGAGAATGTTAGTAGGTATTTGTTTAATATTAAAAGTGAGAGTGGAAGGTGTAGTAGGTATTTTTTAATAGTAAAAGTGAGAGTAAATATTATTGTGATTTGATTGGAATGATTAGAAGTAATTATATGGGAATTTATGTTGAAATGATGGAAAAACTTGACAAAACCCGTGGACAACCCTTAACCTCCCTTAACCCCATTGCTAAATAGAGCCTAAAAGCAAGCTCTGAGATCACTTGAATCCTAAAAATTGAGACCTAATAACCTATTTGCAAAACCAAAATAGGGTGGCTCGGGTGAGTTGAGCAGGATAGCATCCTAAACCTTAGGGTAAGTCAAGTGAAGTTGGTTCACTCTATGAATCAACCAACCTCAAATTAGGTCATAATTCGAATCAACTTCTAAAACCAAGTGATAACCCAAGGAACAATCAAGTTTAAAATTGGTAGACTAAGGTCTCAATTCACACATTCCTGTCTACTTGGAATGGCGGTGAAAAGGAAGGTTAGGTGGGGGAAACCCTATAAACCGTGGGGACGCTCTACCATGTAGGGGTTTTTGTGAGACTCTCCCTGGCTGCCAAAATAATTCTTAGGTATGTGAATTTTTGATCCAGAGGTCCATTTGCCTCGAACAGCCTTAGTCATCCAATATTTTTGGGTGACTTGATTGGCTCAAAGGCATATTCAATCCCTCATATGATTCTATAATGCATGTACGGGAGGAGGTCCTTAAGGGTAGTCTTATGACCTCCACTTCATGAGGCATGTGATCGATTTCTTGATCTCATGCGAAAATCCCTCGTCACGGAACTCCTAAATGGGAACAAGTCCAATCTTTTTACCAGGGACCCCGTGAGGATACCAGATTCTTTGTGGATGTAGCCTATGGAGGAAACTTCATGGGTAAAGATGAAGACACCATTTGGGAGATTCTTAATAACATGTGCGAGAACTCCATAAACAATGAGTCTATGGGTATGTTCAACTGGACAACTGCCCATGCATTGTCAAACACCAGAGGGACCCATGAGACACGAGACCTATCCACATCTATCAATCTGGAGTTAGTGGCTAGTCAATTGGATAAGGTCTCCATTATTAAGAAGTTGGATGATTTGACTCTCCAACTACAGAGGGTCACTTCTTCTCAGCAGAGCACGTATGCACATTTACCCACAGGGAGGGAGATCGTGCATAACGTTCACCACCACTCATATCAAGGGATGGATGCATATCCACCCCCATCTGATCTTGGTTTTGGAGGAAATTCTGAGCCATCCTGCTCTAGTTGGGGGATCTCTAAACCCCTGTATCGTGATTACTCGAGAGCTACTCAACCCTGCAAGGGGATCCACGCCATCCAGAATTATCCATTCTCCAACTCATATAACCCTGGATGGTGTAATAATCTGAATTTCGCTTGATTGGGAAATAATAAGAACTCTAGACCTCAATTCCAACCCTGACCACCAAATCTGCAATAATATCATCCAGCTCATCCTACGGCCAACCCGAACTTTCAAATCGGGCCTAGCAAGGAAGACCAAATGAGCTTTAGTCATAGATTTTGGCTAATATACAGAAGACCAATGCTACCATGTAGAGGAAGCATAATGCGGAAATTATAGAGGTTCGTAACCAACTCACATAGGTGGTTGGAACTCGCCAGCTTGGTGCACTTCCATCTCAACCTTTGCAGAATCTAAACAACGTGTTGCACTAGAGGCACGTTGCAAACCCAAATCAAGGCCAAGCACATTACATTTATCAAGCCCCTTCTGCGCCTCCACCTGATGGGTCGGAGCCTTCTACTCCGTATGCGGGATATTAGCAACAACCTCCTCTCCTCCAACTCCAAATCCAAACCAAGCAGGCCTAAACTCTACCACTACACGTAGTGGAAAAACTACCCAAGACCCACCTTATCCTAATCAATCTGATCCAAGTAGTTCAAGACCAAAACCCAGGGTGGATATCAAGGACAAACCCACCCCAGATCCAGAGTCTGAGACAATCCTGGAAAAACCTAAAGAGGTTCCATTTCCCAAGGCCTTGACTAAAGGAAATAGGAAATCCAAACCCATGGCACCTGAGGAGGACTTGGTCAAGCTCTTTAAGCAAGTCCAAATAAGTATTCCCTTGATGGATGCAATTCACCACATATTGGCTGACTCATGATTTCTAAAGGATTTGTGTACACCGAAGTGTAAGCCGCGAAACAAAGGCGAGGATGCGATTGTTTTGTTAGAGAAAGTAAGCTCTATAATTTTGAGTAAACTCCTACAAAAAGCAAAGGATCCTGGCACCCCTCTGATCTCCTGCAGGATAGGAAACCTAGAATTTGATCGAGCTTTATTGGATTCAGGAGCCTCCATAAACCTAATTCCCACCTCCCTACTGGATCACTTTGAAGAAACTGAGCTCAAACCGATTGTGGTGACTCTGCAATTGGTTGACAAATTGATTAGGTCACCACGAAGAGTTCTCGAGGATGTTCTGGTTAAGGTACGAGATTTTTATTTTTAGTGGATTTCATAGTTTTGGATATGGATACTCTTGAGAATCTGAGGATACACCAATCATCTTGGGGAGACCATTCCTAGTGACTGCTAAGGCAAATATCAATTGCGAAGAGGGCCAGATCGAGTTAAAATTCAGGGATAAAACATTGAGGATAGATATCTTTAAGGCCCAAAAAGGAATAAACTGTGGGCAATTGAGGAAGTCTGTGACATAGGGCCTTTGGTTGACGATCCAATTTCCGAGGTGAACCTGATTCTCCAAGGACCTCAACCACAAGAAGATCTTGACCCACATATTAGGGAGACTGAATCTGATTTAGACCTATCCTTAGCTTCCACTTTATCTTCTGAGGACAACCTCAAACCCCCACCCATTGCTGATAACCTAGTTTTGGAGCTAAAACCTCTCTTGGATCATTTGAAATACATCTTTTTGGGTTTGAATCAAACGTTTCTAATGATTATCAACTCTCGACTCACTCCTGATTAGGAAACAAAGCTGATTTCCATCCTCCAGCAGCATCGTAGAGCTATTGGTTGGACTCTAGATGACTTGACTGGAATAAGTCCCTCTTATTGCACTCATCATATCTACACTGAAGAGGGCTCACAACCTTCTTGAGAAATGCTGAGAAGACTTACCCTAACTCTCTAGGAAGTCATGAAAGAGGAGATTATCAAGTGGCTTGATGCGGGAATCATTTATCCCATCTCAGATAGCCACTGGGTGAGTCCCATCCAAGTTGTTCCTAAAAAGGTCGAACTCACCATGATTACGACTGAATCTAGAGAAACCATCCTAACACAAATTGCAAATTCGTGGAGAGTCTATGTTGACCATCGAAAATTGAATACCTCCATAAAGAAAGACAATTTCCCTCTCCCATTTATTGACCAGATCCTTGAAAAGTTAGCGGGAGATCGATTTTTCTATTTTCTGGATGGATACTCCGAATATAACCAAGTGTCAATTCATCCAAAAGATCAGGAGAAGACCACCTTTACCTACCCCTATGGTACGTACATGTTCCGTAGAATGCCATTTGGGCTAGGCAATGCGCCTACCACCTTTCAGCGATGCATGCTAGCCATATTCTCCAATATGGTAGGTGAATACCTTGAAGTCTTCATGGACGACTTTTTAATTTTTGGTCAAACATTCATGATTACCTTCTACACTTGGTTCAGATCCTCTGATGATGCATTGAAATGAATCTGGTTCTCTCCTAAGAAAAGAGCCATTTCATGGTCCTTGAGGGCATCTTACTTGGGCATCTCGTATCTGAGAAAGATATCCAAGTTGAATAAGCTAAGGTGAATTTTATTTCCAAATTTCCTATGCCTTCCTCGGTCAAAGATATTCGATCGTCGATTTTTATCGACGATTCATATCTGATTTCTCAAATGTTGCACTCCCCCTTATGAATCTTCTCTCAAAGGACACACCCTTTGAGATGACAAGCGAGTGTGTTTGCAGTTTTGAGTTTCTACGCAACCAAGAAACCCAGGCTCCAATCCTACAATCTCCTAACTGGTCTCATTCATTTGAGATCATATGCGATGTGTCTAACTATGAAGTAGGAGTGATCTTGGGACAAAAGATTGATGGGAAATCGGAGGTAGTATATTATGCTAGCAAGACACTAAACAGAGCTCAGCATAGTTATACAATTATGGAGAAAGAGTTGCTGGTTGTAGTATTCAATTTGGAAAATTTTAGATAATACATTCCGGGTTCTGTTCGACGCGTAATTCGCATTTTGAAAGTTAATTAGTTGTAGTATAGCCCGAAAACACATTGACAAATAATATTTATAAAATCAATGTGTACTAGGTCGTTCTCAGGGAGGTAATTGTAATTTATGCAGAAGCGTTTCAATAAAACTAATTCTAACTAGATATATATATATATGTATATATGTATAAAATAGATATCCAGAGAATCAAAATTTTATTTCAATTAGATAAAGTTTTTCAAAATAGAAAATCTAATAGAGACAGATAGATAGCAGATAGATAGAAAGAGAGAGGGAGAGAAGAAAGTGGCATAGAAACGACGCCGCTTGTGGGATGCTTGTGCGAGATGCCACAGCACCTCAGATCCAAAGCATCGGGATGAAGGTCAGAGCGGAGTTGCAAAGGGACTGAGAGTTGCAGAGAAGGTGGAATATGTCTGGAGTTGATGGAAGAGAGAGATGCTTCAACTGAAGGGCCCTGGGCTTTCTTTTATAGTTTTGATGGAGGGCAAAAAAGGTATTTGAGGCCTTAATCTCATGTAACAACTCTTATTTGATCAGATCCGTTAATCGGGAGATCAACGGCTCCGATTTGGCCTAAAAATATCTTCATTTGCACTTAAAATGCTTGGATTCAACCTGGGCTTGACACTTGGCACTTCTCAGCCTTCAGTTCAAAATCGCACTGCCCTGCTTTCTCCTCGTGATCTCTTCAACGCCTGCAGCACGCTTATCTCTTTTCCCGCTTGCCACTCGCCTCTTAATCCCTCCTTAACGTCAGTAGTCCAATCTTACTTGCTTGCCTTCCATTTTGCAAAACTTATCGAATCACATGTTCGACCGCACAGCTTCCTCGTTGCACCATGTGGTATGATCTCCGCCGTCTGCTCGTGATCGAACGGCCTGATTTAATTCGCCCCTGCCCTTGCACAGATTATGGCTCAAACGAGCGTCTCCAGATATTGCAAACACGTTCGAGCAAATGTGCTACGCGAACCTTTTGTTATATATACTTGTTTGTTTCTATTTATGCTTATCCAGTCTATATGGGCGACATGGCTCGCTTGTGACCATTGGATGGAGATCCAATGGCCCACAGCGTGCGATGAGACCTTCCTAGATGGGGCGGTGGTGAGGGAGCAGCTATGATGGCGCCACGTGACATCATCATGGTCATTCATCTTCTTTTCCTTGTATCTGGTGATTTAGACCTCCGATCGAGTTGATTTTTGTGTTGTTGGACTGCAATCGTCGATTTGGATTCATCCGTGTGGTTGGATTCTTCATCTGAGGCTCGGATCTTTGTCCTTTGGCTCCATGATCTCCATTCTTTTATGGACTGCACATGATGCTCTAGTTGTCTGATCGGGATGATTTCAGAACCATTGGACTCCCATCGTCGTTTTGATTAGATTTGTTTGGTCTGATCTGACATCTGTGACTTCAAATCATCTGCGATTAAAATCATCTCCCTTTTAGGTCATAAAATGATGATATTATCTATATGACTAATAAACTAACTATTATGCAAATTACGATGCCTATGAATGAATTATTCCTAAGTTATGCTAAAATCTAGCTTAATTCAAGTGATTTAGGTTACATGATTGCTGTGCAATCACACCCCCATGCCTAAATCTTGCTAGTCCCTAGCAAATGCATGACTGAAAGCAAAATGATCCTATACGACTAATTTTTATTAAGAGTTTTACCAGAGGTTTATGTCTTTTGTTTTCATCCGAAGCTTTAGTAATCCAGATAATCGTGAATGTGTTTTGTTGTAGTCTATGCAACGGATCCAAGTGAAAATTCAATCCACATCTAAAGCTCGTACTTGACCCTTAGTAAAAATCTATTGGGATAGACAAACTTCTCCCCTCGGGGTTATAAGTTAACCTGTATATTCAGTCCCGACTTTTGGGTTAGGTAGAAGATTTTTGAGTCAAGTGGATTTATTTTTAGTGGCTCACACTCATCTAGTGCTACATATAGACTAGTACTTTAGAACCTAGATTTTCAAATTATTAAATAATTCAACTCAGAGAGAGGCGAGAAACTGTACACTCTTTAGTTCCTTTGTACTCGTTCTCTCTCTCTTTCTTTCTCTTCCTTTTTCTTTTCTTTCTTTTTGAGCTCACAATCTCACCAAATTTATCAGTATATGTGGTGGTCTCTCCTGGCGCTAACACTTTGACTAGATTCTGATAACTCTATGACTAAGTCAGAATTCCTCAGCTCATATTTAGGCGGCCAGAAATACAGAAAAGTAGGTCAAGGTTGTATTTGGTGGATCGTGAGGGTGGTAAGTGTTGTTGCCTCAATAAATTCTAAAGACACATAAACTCTTTTTTTTATTTTTTTTTCTTTTCTTTTCTCTCTTTTTTTTTTCAAATATTTACTAATGCAATACAGCATACGAACTTTTATTTATAAGTCATTATTCGGGATTATGGGTGTTCAAGAGGATATTGGGTGGCTTATTTAGTGGAAGTGTCTATTCTCGGCATCAAGAAGGGAATGGATAGGACAATATATTTCTGACCTTGACATTAATACCCTCCTTCAGCTAAGGATTTCATAAAAGACAGTCGTGGCCATCCACCTCAATCCTAGTTTTATCAGAACCCACTCTCTACATATTTGCCTTGTTTAGTGGCTCTCAAGAGATTCGCACTAAGAACTTGTATGCAGAAACCAAGAGCGAAAACTATGCCTAACTCTGAGTATCATTATCTCATTATCCAGAGTTTAAGATTCCTTAGAGCACTAGTAGACTTTCTACTCTCACCTCACACTTGTTTGGTGGATTGTTAGAAGATAGTTTGCTTGACTCCCTAATTACTGTCCAAGGATTTAGGAGAAGAAACAATGCTTCTTCTCAATAAACTAAAGATATTTATCGGTCTTCACAGAAGATCCATTGCAAATTCTACGTGTAACTGTGAAATTATACTGGATTCTAAACTCAGGAATCAACTTAAGAATAAATCTCTAATGAAACCTTAATAAAAATTCTTTATGCCTAAATGCAAATTTTTTTTTTTGACATAAAAATTAGACATGCAATGTCCACCCCCCCATGCCTATTCATTACAATGTCCTCATTGAAATGTATGCATGAAAATCAAAATATAATAAGCAATAGGAGGGGATATCACCTGACTATGCTTGTTAATCCAGGTCAGTATGGATGCAGAGCTACCTATACAAAGTACTGGGTTGCCTCCTAGCTAGCGCTAAGTTTAACATCATTTGCTGAACTTAAACCCAAAAATATGTAGTTCAAATCAATGGGTTGAGTCAAGATTAAAATGAAGCTGTGATCATGTAATGCAAGGATCAGTGATCAACAAATGCAGATCAACTGATGGTGAATACCAAGCCCAAAAGGTCAGAAGAATAAAGTGAATAGGCTTTGCAACCAAATGCTAGAAAAGAGACAAATATTAGTGCAGGTGCCATAGTGGAAAGTAGATAGTGGAAACCTTAAGATGTGATGCATGAGGAAGCAGATGAGGTGGATACAGGGTGGTTCATGGGAAATACATCATATGGGTTCTGAAAGTGATGGGAAATGAAAGGAGGAACCCGAGTGGTGTATTTTGAAATGGTATAGGGAACCACTTCGCAAGTCAAGTTAGGTATGGATGGATGTCGAGTAGGTAAGTCAAATGAGATCCAGTCGTCCGTCACACTAGTTTCAAACTTATCAGAATCCCCAATCTTATCCTTGGGGTGATCAAAAGTCTCATTCAAGTCATCCAAATCATGATGAAAGTCTTCAAATGTAATGGACGAAAATTCATTAATCCTTAGAATCACAGTCCCAGGGGGAGTAAGATTGGGGTTTTGATTAGTCAACACCTCAAATCCATTTTGTTTTGTGGACTTCTGAGTTTGATCCCAATTGTTTTTCTCTTGGACTATCTTTTGAGGGAATGTCTTCTTGTTTCATCAATCAAGTCAAGCTCCTCAGGATTCCATGATTCAGGTGAATTCTTTGCTTCCTCAGATAGATCCTCATAAGTCATCCCCAGTAATTTTGCAATTTCTTGAATATCTTTTTCATAAGGGGATTGTTTGTTTTGCTCAATCTCAAGATGTTGGGGATAAGGGTCAGATTTTTCTTCAAAACTCTGGTGGATGGGACGAGAAGGGTGCTAATTAGCTGAAATAGAAATGACAGCAGATTTGGCTTCTATATGGGATATCTTAGAATGATTAGTATCGCCAAATCCAGATATCAAATCGTTTAAGCACATCTGATGATGGTAATCCTCAGACAAGATGACATCAAAGCCATCCAACCGTGCTTGGCTAGGAGTGTCATAGTCCTTAATCTTTCTATATTCTTGATCTTGCTCTGATTTTCCCAAATCAACCATGTAGTCCAATTGTGTGTCTTTAAATATGAAATACTCATACTCCAGCTCACCATGGATTGGCTCCTCAAAATAGAATGGTTGCAATTTGGGGCCTAAATCAAGATGTATTTCTTCAAGTGAGTCTTCCTCCTCAAAGTCAGTTTCTGGAATATCAAAATCATTTATTAGTTCAGCTATAGGCCTAGGTAGGATCTGTTATGCATAATCGCAGGGTTGGTGGATGGGCTTAGTGTATGTAGAGGTTGGGATTGTATAAGATGTCATACTTAAGGTTGGATCCTCAACCTTGAGTGGCTTACCACCAACTTGTGGCATACTTAGACCAGTTTTATCACCTTATGCTTTCTGGATTCTATTGAGCTGGTTTGTCAGATTATCTGTGTTTCTTTTATTAGCTTCTCTCATCTCCTGGACTACTTGGAGTAATTAGGTGAACTCAGGATCACCGCCATGGTTAGGGATTTGATCAGGCTGAGGATAATAATTTCCAGGATTTCTTTCCTCAGTTGAATCAAAATATCTATCATTTGAATACCTAGGGTAAGAATCATATCCTTGGTTTGGTGTTGTAGGGTTATCCCAATGAGAAGGTAAAGTTGTTTGGGTGGAATTGGGATAATTTGTAAAGTGATTTCGAGGATAGGATTGATATTCTAGGTATTGGGATTCTGAGGCATATCCCTGATCTGGGGAGAGATGAGTTTGGCTGAACCAGTCAAGATAGTTGATCATGCCAATCAAGTGTTAGTCCTGCATGGAGAGTCTTTTGAGGTTGTAGAGATCCTTGATATCTAGCAATTCATGTGGGATTTATGGTAGGCCTGGCTATTCCCGGGGAATATGAGATGTAGGCAAGGGAATCAAGTCCCGGGTGTTGAGGAGAGTTCTCCCATCCTGAAGAAGTTGAAGTAAGGGAAGGGTTGGGATAGGGAGAATAGTGTGAGGCAAAGGAGTATGGGTCCATGGTTTCCTCCTCAATCAGTTCTTCCTCATGGAAATTAGTCATTGGAATGTATTCAAAAAAATTAGGTCTTCTCCTTAGTTTACTCTCTAAAGGTGGCACCAAATCAGGGTTCAATGACCTTTTAGCATCCATGTACTAGAAGAAAGTTAATAGATGAGAGAGAGAAGATAGATGAGAGAATACCCCACCCTTTCAATACAAGCAATCAAACTAGTCCTTAGAGTGTCAACCCTAAATAGACCTAATCTTGGCTCCTCAAAACACGACTGGGTTAGATCATCCCTTGAATTACTTGACTGGCTAGAAGGGTGGGACCCCTTAAGACACCTCGCACGGTGGGACACCACTAAAGGTTATCGCAGTTACCGCATCGACCTTTCTTATCACCATTGGGTCCAAGTAGACAAGGCCTTGACTTTAGCCCAATCTAGTTTGAAGTTCCCAAGTCTATTAGTCCTACCTAGGGCACGTCTACTCAGTTTTAAACTTGGGTTTGATGTGCTTTTGGAATATGATGGGTGTTACGGGGGTGTTTGCCCTTAAAAATTGATTTTGAAATGATTGAAATGCTCAGGCAAACAGGGTTCACAAGCAATTTCTTATGATGAAGTGAATTTTAAGATTCGAATGCTTGTGTTAATATGTTTTAAGGTTCACTTGAGTTAATATTTTCAATCAAGGTTTTGATGAGACACAAAAGAGTTTTGCAAATCCTAATTTGTTTGATAGATTTCCTTTAAGTATGGAAATACAAGTGTGCACTATCCTTAGCATGAAATCCTAAATGCAAATAGTTCTAGATGTTCTTTTAAGTCAAAATCAGAGAAGTGGTGCGACCCAAGCAATGCAATCAATTGGTCCTATTGCACCACTAACTAGGCACTCAGAAAATATTTTTTCAAGAATTTTAATGGACGTTTTCTATTTTGTTCTGATTTAAAGTGTACTGGGGTTTTGCAGTCACCCCCAGTTGGTGATTAGATAATCTGTGTAACCAAACATGTAATAAATAATTTTTTTAGATTTTTTCTAAATTTTAGATTATCTCGAAAATTCAGTGCCTCAAATTTCAAGTCAATTGGAGTTGTATAAAAATTCCTATGATATTTTGAACTTTGAAAATCAGGTACAATAACCGTATTGATAATAGATCGGTGCATGAATTTTTAAAATTTTTTCATAACTCTGTTGGGTGAAATTTGGATATGTTGTTCATGATTTTGAAATCTACGTCCAGTAAAAATTTGAGAATGTTTGGACTTACAGATCTCTAGGAATTAAATTTTTAAGATAAACCTTTATTTCAGCCCGAAAATCAAGAGAGATATTTTTTTTATATGAAAACAAATTCTAACTAATCCTAGGGTTCAAGCAAATCCTAAATCTAAGTAATCTAAACTATGGGTACTTACCTGAGATTCGAACATGCAATTCCCATTGTCATGTTTTGCTCTGATTTCCTTGCTTTCTTACACACACGAAATCAACGAAAATAGCAAGTTAGAAATCTCAAATTCACACCAAAGAAAGCTTCAAAAATTTTCGTTGCCTCCCCAGCAATGGCGGCAACTTGTTCGATGCATAATTCATGTTTTGAAAGCTAATTAGTTTTAGTATAGCACGAAAACACGTCGACAAATAATATTTATATAACCGATGAGTACCGGATCGTTCGTAGGGAGGCAATCGTAATTTATGCAGAAACGTTTCAATAAAACTAATTCTAACTAGATATATATGTATATATGTATAAAATAGATATCTAGAGAATTAGAATTTTAGTTCAATTAGATAAAGTTTTTCACAATAGAAAATCTAATAGAGATAGATAGATAGCAGATAGATAGAAAGAGAGAGGGCAAGAAGAAAGTGGCAGAGAAACAACGTCGCTTGTGGGATGCTTGTGCAAGGTGTGGCAGCACCTCAAATCCAGAGCACCGGGATGAAGGTCGGAGCGGAGTTGCAGAGGGACTAAGAGTTGCAGAGAAGGTGGAATATGTCTGGAGTTGATGGAAAAGAGAGATGCTTCAACTGAAGGGCCCTGGGCTTTCTTTTATAGTTTTGATGGAGGGCAAAAAGGATATTTGAGGCCTTAATCTCTTGTAACAACTCTTATTTGATTAGATCCATTGATTGGGAGATCAACGGCTCTGATTTGGCCTCAAAATATCTTCATTTGTGCCTAAACGCGCGGATTCAACCTGGGCTTGACACGTGCCAACTTCTCGACCTTCAAATCAACATCGCAGGCCCCGCTTTCTCCTCGCAATCGCTTCAACGCCTGTAGCACTCTTATCTCTTTTCCCACTCACCGCTCAGCTCTTAATCTTGCCTTAACATTAGCCATCCGATCTTGCAATTAGACGGCTTATGTGCTCACTCGCTTGCCTTTTGTTTCGCAAAACTTATCGGATCACGCATTCAACCACGCAGCGCCCTCGTTGCACCACGTGGTCTAGTCTTTGCCCTCTGCTCGTGATCGAATGATCTAATTTAATTTGCGCTCGCCCTCGAGTGGATTGCGGCTCGAATGAGTGTATCAAGATCTAGCACACGCGTGCGAGCCAATGTGCTACGCGAACCTTTTGTTATATATACTTGTTTGTTTCTATTTATGCTTATCTAGTCTGGGCGGGCGACATGGAGTGCTTGTGACCATTGGATGGAGATCCAACGGCCCACAGCATGCAATGCGGCCTTCCTAGATGGGGCGGTGGTGAGGGAGCGGTTGTGATGGCGTCACATGGTGTCATCATGGTTGTTCATCTTCTTTTCCTTGTATTTGGTGATTTAGACCTCCAATTGAGTTGATTTTTGCACCGTTAGACTGCGATTGTCGATCTGGATTCATCCGTGCGGTTGGATTCTTCATCTGAGTCTTGGATCTTTGTCCTTTGGCTCCATGATCTCCATTCTTCTATGGATGCACACGATGCTCTAGTTGTCTGATCGGGGTGATTTCGGAACCGTTGGACTCCCGTCGTCGTTCTGATGAGATCTGTTCGGTCTGATCTGACATATGAGGTTTCGAATCATCTATGATTAAAATCATCTCTTTTTTAGGTCATAAAATGACGATATTATCTATATGACTAATAAACTAACTATTGTGCAAATTACGATGCCTATGAATGCATTATTCCTAAGTTATGCTAGAATCTAGCTTAATTCAGATGATTTAGGTTGCATGATTGCTGTGCAATCCAGTTCCCATGTCATCATTTACTAGGATCACACTGTTGTGAGGCACTTACTCGCGAAGGACATGAAACTGAGGTTGATTCGATGGATCTTGCTCTTGCATGAATTGACCTCGAAATACGTAATAAGGTAGATAAATAGAACATGGTTACAGACCATTTGTCCTATCTTCCTTCTTCGATCATTGACCCCTCCAGACCTATTACTGAGCATTTTCCAAACAAGCATCTTCTAAGCGTTGATGTTGGACTTCCTTGGTATGTCGATATTGTTAATTATTTGGCAACGAACCAGATCCCATCTAATTGGCCAAAAACCAAGAAAGACAAATTGATTTCAGATGCCAAATATTATGTATGGGAAGATCCTTATCTCTTTCACATCAATGCTGATCAAATCATCTGGAGATGCATCCCGACTTCAAGGTCAATGATATATTATCATTTTGCCACAACCAGGCCTGCATGGACCATTTCTCTAGCCACAAAACCATGGAAAAAATCCTCTAGTGCGGCTTCTATTAACCCACACTCTTCAAGGACGCACACAATTATCATAGGGCATGCACTCGTTGCCAGACCTTAAAGCAACATGAGCCACCCCGACATGATATCCTTAAACTGATTCTCATGTGAGAGATTTTTGACATTTAGGGGATTGATTTCATGGGTCCATTCCCGAATTCAAACCGTTTCGAATACATCCTTCTAGCTATGGACTACGTGTCCAAATGGATCGAAGTTGTTCCAACTCAATCCAATGATCATAAAGCTATACTCAAAATTATTCATGAGCATATCTTTTCTCGATTCGATGTCCTACGTGCATTCATCTCTAATGGAAGGACCCACTTCATGAATGTGCACTTGCAATACTTGATGAAGTATGGGGTATCACATCGTATTTCGACTCCATATCATCCCCAAATTAATGGACTGACTGTTCTCTCCAATTAGGAGATCAAGAAAATTCTTCAGGTTATTGTTCAGCCTGATAGAAAGGACTGAGCATTATAGGCCTATAGGACCTCCCATAAAACCCGACTAGGAATGTCTCCGTTCAGACTCGTTTACGGGAAGGCATGCCACCTTCCTATAGAGATGGAACACAGGACCTATTGGGTAGAATGGAAGTGCAATCTGGATCTCAGGGAGGCCGGAATCCACCATCGTTTGCAAATGAGCGAGATTGATAAATTACGCGATGACGCGTACGAGAACTCTCATATCTACAAGGAGCAGATTAGGGCCTTTCATGACAAACACATCTCATGAAAATCTTTCTATCCTGGTCAGAAAGTGCTACCCTTTGATGTCCAACTCAAGCTCTTCCCAGGAAACTGAGATAAAAAATGGATCAGACCTTTTCTAGTCTAGAGGATCTTTGGAAATGGAGTAGTCAAAATCAGTGAACTTTGCCACAACTCAAACCCTTTTGTAGTGAATGGCAAAAGACTAAAACCATTCCTTGAGCTTACCGATTCGAATTTGGCTGCTAAATCTTTTGATCTCCATTCACAATGAGTTGTGTTGCACCCAACTGATGGTGTTAAACTTAGAGCTTAATGGGAGACAACCCGTCATTTGAAAACCTGAGACCCTTCTTACCCATCTTTGAGTTGAATTCCTATTGCAATTTAGGGTTCATACCTTAGAACAACTGACTCCACCTCCAATACTCGTATTGGAGCTTGAAATCATTCACAACAGTCACCCCAACCTATTCACCCACCCTTCTAAACTTGTTCTAAATTACGAACTACGCTGAATTTGAACCCACCTGGTTTGCTATAAGGGCATTGCAAAACTTAGGCATGGGGGCTATTAAAGTGAAAAATGACTTGAAACTCGATTTTTTTGAGGTGTTCTTGTACATTAAAAAAAAGGATGAAAGGGGAGTAAATTTTTTTAGCTGAATTGCAAATTTGTTTTGAGGAGGAAAAAGAGAGAAATATAGAAAGAAAAAAGAGCAAAAGATAATTATGTTAGTCCCAGTAGTTGAGTATGGAACATACCCAAGTTCTAGGCTGGATCGGATGATGAATTAAGTCCTGAAGTGCTAAAGAAAAGGAGATAACTGAGGGATACTGACTTTAGGCATCTTAGGCCTATTTTAGTCTTAAACACTCATGTATTTGTTAAGATCTAAACTATTCCTCAAGAGGTTGAGGGAGTTGCGAAGCTGATGTATTAAGTCTAAAGCTTAGGAATTATTTAGCCTCATTGTCTACCATTTGATTTGCAGGACTTGGTAACCTAGGCATCAAAATTCACACCCTAGTTTGGTTTAGTGAGCTTAATGAAAAATAATGCCAAAATGTGTTCTGTTTTGAAAAAGAAAATGATTCTCGCAGACTTGACTTAAGAGTGGCTCAAAAACACAAGTTGATCACATGAGTTCCCACCGTTGAGAGGAGTAAATACTCCCATTGAGGACATGTTATAACATATCGTCGCCTTGACACTTGCCTCCTAGGATATCTAAATATCATACTGGGGGCATGTAAGCGCCTTGTGCTAGTTCAAGTGCCATGGGCGAGATTATCCCGAAATGTCAATTGCCAAGGCTTGGATTTAGCTACAGAATGCCATGGGTGGCACTATCACGAAATGTCGAATGCCAAGGTTTTGGGGGTTGCCATGGGCGATGCTATCTAAAAGCATTGATTGCCTAATGGCGATTTCACACGGTTTGTTAAATACGTCATTGTAACGCGCAAAATCGATCAACTCTTAAATTTATATTCCTAGATAGGGGAGTATCTAGGGTCGTCCAAGGAGGCCAAATGTTTGCAAAATTGATTCTCTTGCTTGGAATACAAATCTCAACTTTCTTTTTTTGGTATTTTTCAATATATCATTTTTTTATTTTTGAATTAAGACAACATGCGAAATGGTGGCGGGAAGGTGATTTACACTTCAAATTTAATAAACTACTTCTAAAGTGGCAAGTAGAACCTCTCCATAAGCTCACTCTAGGCAAGTGGAGGCCTAGAATAATTAAAGAGAGGGAGTGAAGAATGCTAAAAATAAAGCAAGTAGAAATGCAAATAAGAAATTGCAAAGAAGGCAACTAGATTAATGAAAAGTGTTTTACAAAAAGGCCTAGTAGAGGAATGCTTCTACTACTAGAAAAATTGAAATAAAGAAAAGCAAACACAAATCCTCTAGATAGATGGTGAAGAAGAGGGCTTCTTGCTCCAAGGTTGGTGGCTCCCAATCTTGAAAAGAATCCTCCAACTCCTTCCTTGCTGTGCTCCGCCAAGATGATGTCCTCCAAGGCAAGCCCTAAGGGGGCGTGCCCTAAGCTTCTCTCCAAGGGTGGACGTCCACCCTAGGTCCTTCTCCTTTTCCTGGCCGTCCTCCTTGAAGTGGAAGAGTCCTCCTCCTTGGCGTGGCCCAAGTTGAAGAGAGTGGGGAGAAGAAGGCACCAAAAGGGCTGGTGATGTGTCCCTTTAATCTCCTTCTCTACTCCTTCTTCTTGGCTGTAGGTATAGGTGGTATAGGTAGAAAAATACACTAATGGAGGATGCCCCCTAATGGTGGTAGGTGGTGGGTTTTTATAAAATAGGAAGGGGGCTAAGGTGACCCTTGAAATGGAGGGCTAGGATGGGGAGATGGAGGTGGTTAAGGATCCAATGGCCAAGGGTGTTTGGTGCCACCTTAAGGGACACCTAAGGGGTGGTTATGGTGGTTGACACCCCTTGATGTTGGCGCCAAAATGGCTTCTAGAAGAGGGTCTAAGTTAGCGCCAAGAAGGATTCTAGGAGGAGGGTTAGGTGGATGGCTAGGATGGATTATGTGGGTAGGTGTAGGGTGGATGAAGGGCTGAAAGTTGGCGCCAAAATAGAGGTGGTTAGGGGTAGTTTTTGGCGCCAACTTGTAGTGTCTTTTGGTGGTGATAATGGGGTGAAGGGGTGGCTAGGAGGTGGCGCCAACTTGAGTAGGGTAGCTAGCTTTGGTAGGCTTAAGTTGGTGGAGCTAGCTAGGGTTGAATTTGAAGGTGGTGGATGTCCAAGGAGCTGGTTGCTAGCTAAGCTAAGCTAAGCTAAGCTAGCTTAGCTAAAGGTGGAGTAGAGGAGAAGGTGTTGGAGCTAGGGTTTGGAGGGAGGAGCTGAGGAGGAGAAGTCTGGAGCTGGAGCTGGCTGCTGCTGAAGAGGCTGGCATGGAGCAACTCTAGCTGGCTTAGCTTGCTAATTCTTTGCTAGCTGCTAAGCCAAGCTAAAGTAAGCAAGCTTCTACCATAATGAGCTGAGGTGAGCTAGGTCTGGTGCTCCTAGGGAGAATCAAGCTGGTTGAGGCAGCTAAGGTAGATTAGCTCAACTGAGTTGAGCTAAGCTAAGTCCCCGGGAGCTGGACCTGAGCTTCCTGAGTTGGGATGAGTTCTTCTTCAGCTGGCTGGAGTTGCGTGGAGCTAGATGTAGCTGGATCTGAGCTGGGGTGAACTCCTGTCAACTCAGCTGAGCTAGCTAGAGCTCCTTGTGGATTAGTGGGAGCTGAGATGAGCTAGACTCAGCTAAGTTGAGCTGGATCTGACCTGACTTGAGCTAGGGTGAGCTAAGATGAACTCTCTTGAGCTTCCATTCAGCTGAGATTAGCTGAATGGAGCTGGGATGAGCTAACCCTAGTTCAAGTAAGCTAGGTTCAAGCTGTGGTGAGCTAGATCAAGCTGAGTTCCAACTAGTCTGGGCTTCTCTTTCACCATTTGCCTTCTTGAGTGCTAGGGTTTTAGGGATCTGTATATCTGTACATCCCTAACACTCACAAAAACATATTAAAAAGACAATAAAAAATGCAATGCATGCCTAACCTAATTTATGCCTAAATGCAGCCCAAAAACCCTTTTGCGGAGTAAAATCCTAAGAGCTAGGTTTGTTTTAATGCATAAGAATGATGATAAAATGGCATTTATCATTGCCAAGGACCCTTTAAGGATTGATGATAGGGATGAGGAATCAATACAAAGCGTGTTGAGGGTCAATCCGATGTTGGATTTAGGCAAATCTAAAAAAAATAGAAAGAGAAAAAATTCTCAAAAATATCTCTCTCACTTCTAAAAATACACTAACAAATTAAACTTGGACCTTGCTGCACGTACGCACGGGTGCTTTAATCATTGGGGTCAACGAACCTCTAGGTAGATTCTAAAGCCTTAGAAACCTTCGTTGCTGACCTAAGGTTGAGGCTGGTCAGGTCTATATCTTGGCTAGTACTTCAATGCCTCTAGGCCTAGAGTTGCTATTTCAATCTAATTTCTAGAGAGGTGGCACGAGTAGGCATCTTAATGGTTAAAATCCAGTCTAAAGATATGGTTTATTCCATAGGATTTTTGTTAGGGACTAGCAAAAGTTAGGCATAGGGGTCTGATGGTAGCACCATCATCCATCATAACTAGCTTAATTTATCCTAATTTCAGTGATAAATTCTCCTTAATACTCATCAGAAGGTCATAATTCTCTTCAGAATTGAATCTAAGAAGAGAAATTAAGTTAATTCAACTATTTTAGCACCTAATCACAAATGCAGATTAACTATGGGGTTAATCAAGGTTTAATCTAAGGTCAAATGAACTTAAATTACCAAGGAGTGGGCCTAAGCTGACTAAATCAGAGTTTTCTAATATTTAAAGATTATTTTATTAATAAAAACCCTAATTACAGTCTCACTTTAATTGAATGAGTTCTGGTAGAAATAAATGTAATCTAAACCTTTTAAAAATCATTGAAAATTATTCTATGAGGTTTAGAATCTTCACTTTGACCAAAGGAACCCATTTTAACCAAAAATGGACTTAGGCGGGAATTTACTTTATTCTTAGGCTTCAATGTAAATTGCCTGGTCAAACTACGTCAAAACCAAAATTTAAGGTCACCATTAGATTCCTTGGGTCCAAATTTGATTAACCCTAAATTTTGAGCCCAACTAGAGTCCATCTTGACCTAGTTTACATTTTAACAATAAGTTTCTATTTCTTACACAAACACTCCTATGTTCTAATTTCTCTTGCATTATGGCCCTCGCCTTCTTCTTCATCCGAAGATGGCAACTCCAGCAGAGAAGGAAACCCAAATAAGTTGACTTTCAATCAAGGATTTGACCCCTCAAATCTCAATCATATCCCACCAAATTTGGTGGGAATGATCTTGAGATCATTCCTAATTGATTGAATCGCCTCTCAAGATTAAATTTAAAGAGAACCCTCTCTAGTGAAAAGTGATTTTGCACATCCTAAGTCATCAAATTCGCAAGTTGAACTTGCAAATTTGAGGTTAATTGGCTCCAATTCCTCTTCTATAAATAGGTCATGACTTCTACAAGTCAAGACCATGCCGAATTGACTGGATCTCCTTCCTCACTGGCGAAACCCTCACCCTAAGGAATTGCAAGAGAATGTGTGCTTGATTTGGGCTGTGAGGCCATATTCATGCGTGCAAGTACACATCGGATTCATCACTTTCTCCGACGTCTATTTAATGCGCTGAAATGGTATTTCAGAAGTCGTTACATTGTAGTATGCGTTGTAATAGTGCGAAAACAGATAAACTTTATACTTGAATAAAATCCAAGGTCGTCACTAGGAAAAAATTACAAAATAAATCTCAAAATTGCAATTCTATCACAAGATTTCAATATATAATGAAATTTCCACACACAAATGATATGTATATAAGAGTAAATGTTGATAATGCAAAAAGATTAGGGTAAAATGGTGATTTGAAACACCAATTACCCTAATTACAAGAATAGAAAATATCTCAACAATACCAATCAACCAAATGCCACATAGGATAAGTGCACAGTGCACTTAAAACCAGCAACAGAGGTAAAGGCCTCCCTTTCTCAAGCCTCAAGGAGAGGCACAGCAGAGCTCAACACAGTTGTCTCGTAGAGACTAAGTGTTGAGAGGGGTTTATTGAAGCAAAACCCCCCGCTCTCTCTCTTTCCCTTTCTTTCCTTCTCTTCTCTCAAACCCAGGTATATAAGCAAGTATACGAATCCAGGTAATCGGGTTTGGCCAGACCCGCGTGCATGTGTGCACAGGCAAGGCATGAGGGCGCGAGGAGGCGCGTACGAGGGACCTCACCCCCCAGGTGTCATGAGGCAAATAGCCAGTATCAGAAAAACAATTTAAGTGTTGCCACGTGCCTCTCCACGCCCAATGTGGGACTAAATCCCACAGGACTCCTCCTCGTGCAGCTGCTGCGAAGACGCGTTGGATTGGAGTAGCAGTGTTTGTAGTGGTGCCCAATTGACCACCTGAGCGTGTGCCTGGAAGCCTTCCTCACAACCTGAGAATGTTGCCTAGGGATCGCGCAACCTAGAGCTTCAAGAATGGCGTTGGAGAATAGACGTGGCGGCGGAGCTCCAATGGAAGACTTGAAGCCCAAAGTATGGGCTAAAAGCCCTCGTTAAAAGGCTCAAGAGGGTCTCCGTAGGTCATGGAATGTGATGGTGATGTCCATGGGGTGTAGGAGTATGTGGAGTGGTTGGACGAAGGTGGAGATGGTGTGCGAATGATGGGTTGGTTGTGGGGAGGTTTGAGTGGTTGAGAGGATAAAATAGGTTAGGGGTTTTTAATGGGCGTGAGCTGGCGGAGCGAATGGGAGTTGTGTTAAGAAGAACGATGCTCTTTAGCGAGCTCTCGACCTCGCTGAAGCTCAGTCAGAGCGAAGGAAGACGGAGAGGAAGAATGTGAACGGCTGTCAAATTTGGAGTTTAACGAGTGAAAAAGGAAGTAAAGGGCAAGAGGGAGCGTTAAGACCTAGAACTGCTGACGAAGGAGGTAGAACGACGTCGGCTGTGGTTGGCCGATGCCGAGGACGAAGGATTCTCCGACGAGGGAGACGGCGAGGAAGAAGGAGATAGGGCGCCTCTAAGTTGACCGTCGAGAGGCGGAGGAGGTCGAGGATGAAAGGGACACTCCCAATTTGGCCATTGGGAGGCCATAGGATGATGGAGGAGGATACTTGTCGAAGCTAAGGCAGAGATGGCCGGAGAGGGGGTTTAAAGAGGGTTTTTGGGCCAAAAGCTAGCTAAGGAGCTAAGGTTCTCGCCCTTGCTCCTTTATAGGCCATGGGAAGGGGTTTAAAGCTTAGAGACCAAGCTTTCAAGCTTGGTAAGCTTGCCGAAGAAGGATACCCACATCTCTCATGCATTCTCATGAGAGATTGGGAAAGAATTGGAGCCCATGAATAGGTTTGATTTCTAGAGAAATCTCTTAGGAATCTTCCTACCAAATTTGGAAGAAATTGAGCGTGAAATCAAGGAGAAAACTCTGATTGAAGGTCGCCAGAGTTGTAGGAGTAGGACATGGAGGTAGCGAGGACCTTTTTGCGAAGAAGACGACAAAGATAGGGGGTATTTGCAAAGAATTTCAAAAGCTGTGGGGTTGTGTGAGAGAAAAAGAGTTAGACTGGACCAAATTGTAAACTAGATCAAGACAATCTTTGATTGGGTCCATATTTTTATACAAACCTAATTTGGATGTAAGGAATCCAATGGTGAAGTTGGATTTTTGTTTGACCTCGTTTGACTGGGTAATTTATTTAAAAACCTAAATTAGGGCAATAGTCTATCTATGACTCTGTTTTGGGTCAAAATAGGTTCAGATGGTCAAATCAAAGATGCTAAACCCTAGAGAATATTTTTATATGATTTTTAGAGTGTTTAAATGAATTTTATCTTGACCAGAACCTCAGTTAATTGAGTCTATTTTTAGGATTTTAGATGTCATTTAATTCTTGAAATGCGTGAAAATCCATTTCTATCTGCATGAACCCACTTATTAGACATTAATGACTAAATGACCTTTAATAAACCCTTGGCATACCCCATGGTTATTCTATATTTGTGATAAGATGGTAAAATTGTAGAAATAACCCTATTTTCATCTTTTCTTCTCAAAACAACTTATCCTGCCTAAGAGACCTTCTAACTGATATGTAGGAGCTTTTACTGACTTTATCAGACCAAATTGAGCTAGTTATGACTCATGGTGGTGTTTCCATCATACCCCCATGCCTAACTTTTGCTAGTCTCTTAGCAAAATTCTAAGAATCAGACCAGTTATCTAGGTCGGATGTTATCGTCAGGATTCCCTACTAAGCCGCATCTCTAGGAATTAGATCTTAATACCAACAATAAGCCTAGAGGTACTCAAGTACCAACCCAGATCCAGACCTGGCTAGCTTTCACCTCAGTCTATCGCAAAGGTTTCTAAGGCCAACAGGAACTAGCCTAAGGTTCGTTGTACCTAGCGATTAAAGCACCAGTTCTTGAAACATGGTTAGTCCAGGTTCAGTTTGCTAGTGCATTTTGTAAGAGAGAGATATAGAAGGAGATTTTTATTTGTGGAGAGTTTTTTCTCTCTTTCTCTTTTCATTATATTTTTCCTTAGATCCATCTTTGGATTGGCCCTAAACACGATCCGTATCGGATTCCTTATCCCCACCATCAATCCTCGCAGGATCCCTGGAAATCGATGCTTCAAGATAGCACCGCTCATGGCAACCCCTAGAACCCTGGCTTTCGAGATTTCAGGATAATCCCATCCATGGCATACTGTAGCTAAATTCAGACCTTGGCAATCGACATTTCATGATAATGCCACCCACGGCATCTGAACCAGCACAAGGTGCTTACATGCCCCCAGTAGGATATTTAGATATCCTAGGAGACAAACATTGAGGAGACAATATGTTATTGCGCATCGTCGAGGAGGATTTCCCTCCTCTCTGCGCCTAGAACTCATCCAAATCAACTTGTGTTTTCGAGTCGCTCCTAATCTAGATCTTAGGACCATTTTTAGAACAGATTAAATGCCCTCTGGCATGATTTCATTATTTAGAGTGTACTGAACCAGACTGTGTGATTTTAAGGTGCTTAAGTTACCGAGTGCCGTAAACCAGAGGTCAGTTAACGAGGTCGAATACTACCTAAGCCTTAGACCTAATACATAAGCTCTACATTTTCCCCAACCACTTAAGGACTAATCTGAATCGTGACAAGTACATGTGTGTTTAAATCCAATCAGATCCAAGTGGCCTAAGGTCAGTATTCGCCACTAATCCCTTAAGTTTTAGCCTTTCAGGTCTTAATTCATCATTCGATCCAACCTAGAAGTTATGTAAGTTCCATATTACTTTAAAGTGACTCAATTTCTTTTATCTTTTTGCTCCTTTCTTTTCTTTTCAATTTTTCTTCCCTCCTTTTTTCAAAAAATGGCTCTCCTTTTCCCTCAATTCTCTTTTTTTTTTCTTTTTGATGATGAAACCCTTTTTGTGAATTGATTCTTACGGTGTTTTGCACTTTAATACCTCCCATGCCTATGTTTTGCAATGTCATCATTGTAAATTAGGTTGGTTCGAGTTCATCTTAGATCGTACATTAAAATAGGTTCAAAGGGTGGGTGGACGGGTCAGGATGACTGTTGCGGACGATTTCAAGCTCTGGTACGAGTACCAGAGGTGGAGTCGGTTGTTCAAATAGACAAACCCTAAAGTTCAATATGAGTTTAGCAAAGAGTTGTGTCAAAAGGGTTGCGGGTTTTTTTCAAAAAAATGACGGGTTGCCTCCCATTAAGCACTGAGCTTGATGCCATCAGTCGGGTGCAATAAGCTCAGGGAGAATGGAGATCAAAAGATACCTCAGCCAAGTTTGTATCAGTGAGTTCAATGAACAGCTTAAGTCACTGGCCATTCATGATGAAAGGTTTAGAATCAAGGCTGGGTTGACTGATTTCGACGGCTCCATTTCCAAAGATTCGTCTTACCAAGAATGGCTCAATCCACTTAGATCTGAGTTTGCCTGGGAAGAATTTAAGCTTGGCATCAAAGTGTAAGACTTTCTGACTAGGGTGGAAAGATTTTCGCACAACGTTCCTATCTTGGAAGACTTGACCCGCTCTTTGTAGATATGCGAGTTCTCGTGCATCATTGCGTAGCTCCTCGATCTCACTCAATTGCAACCGACGGTGTATTCTAGCCTTCATCAGATCCAGATTGTACTTCCGTACTACCCAATAGGCCTTATGCTCCATCTCTACGGGAAGGTGACATGCCTTTCCATACGCTAATATGAAGGAATACATGCCTAATTGGGTCTTGTGGCCAGTCCTATAGGCCCACAAAGCTTCCGGAAGGCAAGTAGACCAGTCCTTCCAATCAGGTCGAACAGTGACCTGAAGGATCTTCTTGATCTCTCGATTCGACAATTCTACCAGTCCATTAGTCTGGGGGTGGTAAAGAGTCGAGATATGATGCAACACCACATACTTTTTCATCAGGGACTAGAAATGCACATTGTTGAAATGAGACCCGCCATCGCTGATGATAGCCTTAAGAACCCCAAATCTAGTAAAGATGTTCTCCTGGATAAATAAGAGGACAACTTTATGATCACTATTTCTTGTGGGGACAGCTTCGATCCACTTGGATACATAATCAACAACAAGTAGAATGTATTCGAAGCCGTTGGATCTGGGAAAGGGTCCCATGAAATCGCTTCCCCATATGTCAAAGATTTCACACACAATTATCGAGTTCAAGGGCATCATATCCCGCAGGCCCATGTTGCCAAGGGTCTGACAACGAGCACATGCCCTACAATACATTTGTCCATCTTTGAACATCGTAGGCCAGAAGAACCCACACTAGAGAATTTTCGTTGTGGTTTTACGCCAGAGAAATGGCCACCGCAGGCCTGGTCGTGATAGAATGAGATCACGTCATTGACCTCGTTGTTAGGAATGCATCTTCGGATCCCCTGATTGTTGCCAATGTGGAAAAGATATGGTTCTTCCCAAATATAGTACTTGGCCTCAAAAATCAGCTTGTCCCGCCTGGAAGTCGCCCAATCTGGCAAGACTTTCCCTATAACCAAGTAGTTCATAAGATTAGCAAACCATGGGAGATCGTGAATGGACAGTAGGTGCTCGTCCGAAAAATGCTTGGTGATCGAACCAGATGGGTCGATGACTGAAGAAGGAAGACGAGACAAATGATCAGCTACCACATTTTATTTTCCTGCCTTATCGCAAATCTTGAGATCAAATTCTTGCAACAGCAAGATCCAACGAATTAGTCGATGTTTCGCATCCTTCTTTGCGAGTAAGTGCCTCATATCGGTGTGATCCGAGTAAATGATGACACGAGAACCCAGAACATAAGATCTGAATTTCTCCAGGCCAAATACTACAACCAGCAGCTCTTTCTCAGTAACTGTATAGTTACGCTGAGCCTCGTCCAATGTCTTGTTGTCGTAGTAGATGACCACGGGTTTCCCGTCAACTTTCTGCCCAAGCACCGCACCTACTGCATAGTCAGATGCATCACACATGATCTCAAAGGGTAGAGACTAGTCAGGGGATTGTAGGATTAGTGCTTGAGTAACTCGGTCACGTAGGCTCTCAAATGTGTGAGTGCACTCATCGGTGATCTCAAAAGGGAATCCTTTGAGAAAAGATTAGTCAGGGCATGCGATTTTCGAGAAATCAGGAATGAAACGGTGATAAAAATTGACGTGCCCCAAAAAAGAATGGATGTCCTTGACCAAGCTAGGCATGGGTAGCTTGGAAATCAAATTAACCTTAGCTCAATCAACCTGGATGCCTTTTTCAAAGACGAGGTGACCCAGGACAATTTCCTCAGGTACCATGAAGTGGTTCTTTTCCCAGGAAAGAACCAGATTCATGTCGATACAACGCCTGATGATTTGGACCAAGTGCAGGAGGTAATCATCAAAAGATTCCCCAAATACCGAGAAGTCATCCATGAAGACTTCAAGGTATTCGCCTACCATATCTGAGAATATGTCAAGCATGTACCGCTGAAAGGTAGCAGGTGCATTGCAGAGACTGAAAGGCATCCTACGGAATGCATATGTTCCGTAGGGGCAGGTGAAGGTGGTCTTTTCTTGGTCCTCAAGATGGATTGCTACCTGGTTGTAACCGGAGTACCTGTCTAAAAAGTAGAAGAATCTATTTCCCGCTAATTTCTCGAGTATTTGATCAATGAACGGTAGTGGGAAATGATCCTTCTTCATGGAGGCATTTAGTCTTCGATAACCAATACATACTCTCCACGAGTTAGCTATATGGGTTGGTATAGTCGCTTCGATTTCAGTCATAATGATGGTGAGTCCTGCCTTTTTGGGCACAACCTAGATTGGACTCACCCAACGACTGTCGAAGATCGAGTAGATGATACCTGCATCTAACCACTTGATAATCTCCATTTTCACGACCTCCTACATATTAGGATTCAAGCATCTCTGCATTTCATGGGATGATCGTGAGCCCTCTTCAATGTAGATGTGATGCGTGGAATAAGAGGGGCTGATGCCAGTCAAGTCATCGAGAGTCCACCCAATGGCTCTTTGATGCTACTGGAGAACAGAAATCAGACGTGTCTCCTGATCAGAGGTGAGACAGGAATTGATAATCACAGGAAAGATCTGATTGAAATTGATGAGAGCCTCATCATGAGCCATAACTAGCTCATTTTGACCCAATAAAGAAGATAAAAGCTCCTACATAACCTAGAAGAGGGCCTAAATAAAGGAATAAGTGCTCTGAAAAGAAAACATGAATTAAAGGGTAAAACTGTAATTTTACCATTGCAGTACATAAACGGGATTTCTCAGAAGCAAAACATAGGTCAAATGGTCTAAATGAGATAAAAAGTGGGGTGAGTCAATCAGAAATGGGTTTATGTGCAATCTAGGAATTAAATGACATTTGGTAACCCTAAAACAGACCCGCTTAAATTTACAAGGTTCCAGTCAGGATAAAATCAAGTAAACCCTCTAAAAATCATGGAAAAATATCCTTGATGGTTTATAACACTTAATTTGGACTTTGGAACCCAGTTTGACCTAGATTAGGGTCTTAGCTCTTCAAGTAACCTAATTTGGGTTTTTACGCAAAATATCCAATCAAACGAGGTCAAACCTAAAATCCAACTTCACCATTGGATTCCTTAGGTCCAAATTAGGTTTATACCAAAATTTGGACCTAAGTGGAGGTCATCTTGACCTACTTTGCAATTTAGTACACCCAAATCATAACTTGGTCCCTATCTTTTGAAAATCATTGCAAAGAGCCCCCTAATTTCCTCACCACCTTTGCAATCAGGTCCTACTACCATTGTTAGGGCAAAACCGATCTCCGGCAAGGTTTAGAGAGGGATTACTCTCCAATTCCTGAGAGATTCCCTCCCAGAAATGGAAGGGAGATTCTCTGAGGAATTCCCTTCCATCTAAAGCCAATCACGATCTCTGGTGTGAACCCAATCTCTCATGCGAACGCACGAGGGATTTGGGTATCCACCTTCTTTCCTTCTCCGACGAGCTGGCGGAGGTGATTGCGCGCCCTCCACGCACTAGAAGGTTCGGCCAACACCTATAAAAGGATCTACAGACCAAGTCGCAGATCTTCAGCCTTGTTTTGACGGAGATTCCCCCAAGTTTTCCTCTCTCCCATCTCCAGCCAAGTAACCCGCAAGCTCCGACGACCTCCTCCCCTCCTTCTCGTCGCTCTGCTGCCATACCAGCAGCAGAGTCAACTTCGCCTCTTCCTCCCGCGTTGCTCCATACCAAGCGCGCGTGCCCCTGACCTCGTCCTCGTCGCCGCTCCCTCCCTCAGCGTTCTTCTTCCCCGACAACGGCAGTTACGCGCCGTCCACTCCGCTGCCTCCCTTCCTTCCAGATCACTCCAGATACCTTCTCCATCTTCCCCTCTCTCTTTTCCCCCTGTTATTTCATTGAATTGCCCCTCGACATTGCCTGACCACCTCCATCTTCCTCGCCTCCGACCAACCTCCGGCGAGTCGCTCCCACCACTCCGCCCCTCCACACGGCTCGCCAACCATCTCATAAGCTCCGCCTCACCACAAGGAACACTTTTCGCCCCTCCACTGCCACTCCACACCTCCGCAGTAGCCCCCCGAACAACCCCACACCTCCGGCCACAGGTTGACCTAGGCACGCACGCCTAGGCCGTCCTGCGGCCTGCAACACCGTGCACCATCTTCGTCATGCCACGGTGAAGGTGCCCAGCTAGTCTGATTAGGCCAATAGGCCGTGCTTGTGTTTGACAGGTTTCAGCTCCTGCCGCCATTGACGGTAGAAGTAGCTTCGCAGCAACTCTAGGCGTCAGGTCTTCCAGGCTCCAAGCACAGCAGACTCGCGCGAGTGTTGCAAAGCAATCAGGGCCAGCAAGGAGCGCTGCGAAGCTCCCAGCCTTGGCAATTGCACGAAGAACGCTCTGCAGACGCGCACGAAATTGGGGCAGGCCAGATAGTCCCACATCGGTGACACGCAACGCACAGATATGGTTTAAAGTGTTTTTGTGTTATCTATTTATCACCTCCGAATGCATAGGGGTGAGGTCCCTCACCCGACCCACACCTGCCTCGTCCACGGTTTCACCTCGCGGATCTGGCGGGATCCGACCTGACCCTATCCTGAGCACTCCTCGCGCATCACCCACCTGCCAGTGCGCCTGGTCCCGGGTGTGAGATCTAACCCGAATACCCGTGGCTCTAGGAGAGCGTCCTCGAGCGAATTGCAGAGAAAGAGAGAGACGTTTGGGTAGAGGGAAGGGGGTAGGTTTTGCATTAGCTGTGGTGTGCGCAGGAAAGAAGGAAGAGAGGAAGAAGCGAACACTTAGCCTCTGCAGCAAGGAAAAAAAAGAAGAAGGAACTCTGAAGAAAGGAAGCTGAGCAAGGCAGAGATCTGAGAGAAGGAAGGACTGCAGAAAAGACAAAAAGAAAGAAGAAGACAGAAGGGAAACAAAGGCAGGAAGAAGAAGTCTTCGCAGGAAAGGGAAGAGAAGAGAAAGAAGTTCAAGGAAGAAAAAGACCTGTGGATCAGAAGAAAAGAAGAAGAGCCAACGAAGAAGAAGAATGCAGAAGAAAGAAGACTACTTTTAAGACGTCTGATAAAGAAATCAGACGTCCAATTCTGTTTTCTTTTAGCAATTCTTTTTATAACTCTCTCTCTTTGAATCAATTATGTTCATTTAAAAGTTGTATTCTTTGGTTTTGAAAGTACTTTGATTGCTCCCTGTGTTCGACCTCGGATACTCTAGTTTTTCGAATAATAAAATTCTCTATATTTGTTTGAACGTTTTGTCGGCTATATTACAACGTGTTATCTTTTAAAACCCCACAAAAGCGTACAAACAGAAACCCAAGAAGACATATTTCAAATGATCAGGAAGAGGCTTCAATTCCTTAACAGGGTTATCAGCAGTAGCAGGTGGTTTAGGGTGAGGTTCAAGAGCAACGATAGGAGCTAAAGGTATCTCTAGGTCTAATTCAGGCTCCTCTAAGTGTTGGTTTTGATCCTCTTGTGGTTGATCATCAGAGATAAGCAGGTTTTCCTCGATGCATGGGTCGTCAACCACGGACTCGATGTTGCAAATTTGCTCAATAACCCAACAATTAATTCCTTCTTAGGTTTTAAAGATATCGATCTTTAGTGTCTTGCTCCCAAATTTTAACTCAATTTGGCCCTTCTCACAATTGATGTTGGCCCTAGCTGTGGCCAGAAAAGGTCTCTCCAAAATGATCGATGTGTTCTTCAAGTTCTCAAGAGCATCCATGTCTAAAACTATAAAGTCCACGGGGAAGTAGAAATCATGTACCCTAACTATGACGTGCTCGAGAATTCCTTTTGATGACTTAATAGATCAATCAACCAACTGCAATGTCACCTCTGTCAGTTTAAGCTCAAGTTCTTCAAGGTGGTAAAGTAGGGATGCAGGTATTAGGTTTATGGAGGCTCCTAGATCCAATAATGCATGATCAAATTGAATATCACCGATTGTACAGGAGATCAGAGGGGTACCAGGATCTTTTGCCTTAGGTGGGAGTTTACTCAAAATGACGGAGCTAGCTTGTTCTGACAATACGATTGGGCTCCCTCCTTTGGTTTGCAGCTTACACTTTGGTGTACATACACCTTTCAGGAATCTTGCATAAGCTGGTACGTGGCAAATTGCATCCATCAACGAGATGGTTATTTGGACCTGCTCAAAGAGCTTTGATTAGCCCATATTTATGGGCTATTTAAGTATTTAAGTGCCTAGACATTAAGTTAATTTTAACATTTAGATAGCATACATTAGGATGTAAATAAATTAATTCATATTTTTAGCTCAATTGCATAATTCATGTGTGGCATTCATATCTAAATGGTTTTAGAATTAACTTAGAATTGCATGCACTTGATTAGTTAACTAATTAGATGCATTACATTATTTTAATTAACATAAAAGTTAAGGAGTTATGTATAAATAATCCTAATTATTTTATTATTATTATTCTCTTCGGCAAGTAACCGCTCCGCCTCCGCCTCCTGTGCTCATTGATTTTTAACACCTACTAGCATTCACGAGGATCTGCTCCCGCCTCTTGTGATTTCAAATGAAGTGGTTGCAGCTACAAGAGGGGGGAGGAGGCGACGGTGCCCGACAGGCCTTCATTCCCTTTCCTCACTATGCAGAGAACTTACTTTCTCGTCCACTCCATTACCACCGGCCTCAACCGAGGCGGAGCTTTGCCACCATGGGCGTGCAGGGTGATAGCCCACATCGCCATCGCAAAAGTCTGCATTACAACCTCACCATGTAATCGCCAGATCACTGACAAGTGGCGGTTCTTGCGCATGTGTCGAAAATAGACATCTCGTCGTAGTATAGTGCACGAAAATGCTCGTCAAAAATAATTTATAAAGATAACGAGACTTGAGTTCTGGTCATCCATCTCTGGGAGGCATTTTGGAAATGCAAATTAGAAATCAATCTCGCTCGCTCTACTTATTCAAAATCGCTTATCGATTTATGCTAAGTTCGTATTGATGCACAACATGATGTTGCCAGAATATCAAAAATTGAAAACATGCAACTTTAATCACACCAAATGATGATAATCAGGCACATGGTGATTTTCAACATATATATATAAAGATGATGATAACAGAGTTGCAAAGCACCAATAGCGGAATGCTTGTACAAGGAATGCAAAAACTAATAGGTATCAGAAAATGACTGCATACATGAATCTTCGGGGGATTATGCATGCATCATTGGAGAAGTAAGGAGCTACACTACTAAGCAGTAATAAAAGCAATAAATCTATGAAGAACTATGCTACTTATCTAGCTAACAGAATGAAGGGCATTCGGAGGTGGGCTTTGATGACCTTTGAATGGGTGAGAAGAGAGAGAGGGGCGACCAATGGTGGGTAGGTCGGCCCTTGGAGAGAGGTTGGAGGTGATCTAGGCCTGGCGTGGAGGTGATGGAGATGCCATGTTGTGCTCGTGGAGATGGAGGTGGAGTAATGGAGGTGGAATGAAGCCAAGAGACCAAGATGGACCAAATGGCCACCCCTTAGGTCTTTTTATAGACCTAAGGGAAGCTCTCTAGAAAGTTATGAAATTCTCTAGAGAGGCCTGTGGTGGGAGCTCGTGGGAGAGGGAGAGAGTGGATGGATGGGTGGTTTTTAGATCCACATTTGGTGGATCTAAAAATTGAATGCATCTTGGTTGCTATTTTTAGCAACCACGGCAACAACACATGGTAGATACTTCTAGAGAACTCTAGGCTAGGTATTTTCATGCAGATGGTGTGTGTGGGTGTGTGTGGGTCGAAACCTAGGTGGCTAGGTTGATCAGGTTAGGTTCTAGTGGGTTTAGGTCAAGGTAGGCCTCAAATTATGGTTGTAAACCCTAATTCATTGAGGTAAAATGCAATTAAACTTGATACAAGTTTAATTGGATTTGTGAAACCCTAATTGAGAGTAAAACAACTCAATTAAGTCAGGTCTATGTCAATTGGACTCTCACTGAGTCCAAGTGGACAGTATGTGCTGAGATCAGGGCTCAATTGGACTCAATGAGTCTGATTGAATAGGCTGATGGAATTGATTAAGATCCAAGTTAGTTAGGTTTAGTGAGAACTTAATTAGGTCCTTAGGGAGGTCTAGAGGTGATGTACTAGGGTTAGGGTACCTTAATTTAGGTTCCTATGGGGTTGGAATTGGGTTTAAGGACCTAGGAATTCAAGATCCAAGATTGAATTCAAAAACAGGAACTAAAGAGCAGTTCCAGACATCTAATAATAGTGTCAGATGTCTTATAGTGAAAAATTAGAAGTCCAGACTTGTCGTCTGGATGTCCAATCAGAGTCAGGGAAGAATTAAGGTTCTGTCTGCAGAAATTGGATGTCAGACCAAGTGTGTGGACGTCTTAAAATACTGCAAAAGTGGGTTTTAAGTGCGCAAGTTGTGGCTAATGGTTCTGAACATCCTATAACTCACCTGGACGTCCAGATAGAGGCTGGAAATAGGGTTTTAGGGATTCCTAGGGTACAGTGACCTAATCTAAGGGTGGCTAAGGCTTGTGGAAGCTTCTAGGCTGTCCTAGGGCTACGATGGACCCAAGTTCTTCATAGCTTACTACTTTATTCCTACTTAACAGAATAGCATACCTCAACCCCTTACATTATTGTCTACTACATCTTATTCTAAGTCTTCTACTCCAGGTCTGCTGCAACTCTGGCTTCAGGTCCAGCTTCAGATCTAGTCTCAAATCCAACTCCTGAGCTTCTTATTTCCTGCAATTTATATAATGCACCTAATTAGTATATTATAGCATTATTCTATGCATAGCTATAGGAAGAACAGTAAAGATGCAAATCATTCTTATGCATGCATGAACTACCCTAACTTATGCTAAGTCCAAGCCTAATTTAGGTCAATTAAGACCTATAATTGCTACGCAATCAATCACCTCCCCCGACGACCGCCACCACTCTCCATCTCCACCACTATCCACCATTCCGCTCATTTAAGACATCCAAGAACTTTCCCAGACGTCCAAAGCCCCTACACTTCTCCTTTGTGTAACTGCACCAAGGAACCCATCTTCCACCTCAACGAATCCATCCACCACCATCACCAACAACTACCACCTACAGCCCCAGCTGCTGTGCGCCACCAGCTCCTCAACTGCACACCTCCAGCAACCCCGCTCTCCTCTAGACCGTGCCATGAGCCCCTGCAGCACACATCGACCAACACCTCCACCACGTTCGCAGCAACACATGTGCGACCGCGTGTTCTCCAGCAGTGCCTCTGCAGCCACACTCCTTCAGTAACGTGCCCCCGTGCACCCGCGCGCGTCCCCTCACACAGCCAGTAGCCATCTCGCGCACCTCTCGACAAGCGCGACTGGCACACGCCACCTCTCCAACACGCGGCCAGTAGTGCCTCTAGCATGCACAGCAGCAGCCTTACCTTCTCGACAGCACGCATGGCCGCACGCACCATCAGTAGCCAATGCCACCTCCATCTCCTCGTATGGCTACAGTAGAAACGCTCATGCGTAGAGCAACCACCTCAGAAGCTGAACAAGTCGCCGGAACCCATCATCTTCCACAAATCCGTCCAGCCACCTCGAGTCGCCTCGCACTTCACCACCACCGCCACCGCAGAGCCCTCGCTTCACTTGTCCTCCACCACGAGCCTCGTTTCCAGCCGCAACCTCCTTTGTGTGCAAGCACAAGGGAAAGAAATCCCCTATTTTCCTCTCAATTAAATTTTACATTCAATGCCATTGCCACTTTATATTAATATTTTATTATTGTGAACATTACATTGAACTCCTTGATTGTCATAAATACGATTTCAGCTTGTGCTTTCATTTAAACACATATCTAATGCAGTATTTGAGATAATTTTCTTGGGAAATCAATAGTGAACATCGATTTTTAACTGATGCGAGTTTTAATAGGCCATTGCCACCCTGTGGATACGACCCGCTCTTCTTGAGTGGTTTAATTTTAATTCAATACTTTGATTAGTCGATTTTTGACCACTTAGAATTACAAATGAGAAATCATTTTAATTATCATCTTGTTAAGTGAAAATTGACTCGTCAAGCTTGACTAGGTCTTCCTTGAGAGCCATGGGTTTGGGTTTCTTCTTTCCCTTAGTCAAGGCCTCAGGAAATGGAACCTCTGCAGGTTCCTCTAGAATTGGTCCATGTTCTTGATTTGGGATAGGAGTATCCTGAATGACCAACCTAGGGTTTGGTTTTGAACTACCAGGCTGAGAGTGGCTTGGGTAAGATGGTTCCAGAGTTATTTTGCCACTACAGGTTGTAACAAGTTCAGTCCTGCCTGGTTTTGGGTTGGGGTAGGTAGAAGAGGTGGTTGCTACTAATAACCCATGTACGATGTTGAAGCCTCCATCCTGTTGGGTGATGGAGCAGAAGGGGCCTGATAGATGTAGTGAGCCTAGCCCTGAGTCGGGTTCATAACGCACCTTTGGTTCGACACATTATTTGGATTGGGTAGAGGTTGCAAAGGGAGTGCACTAGGTTGGCGAGGAATTGCCATCTGGACAAGTTAATTGAGAACCTCTGTGATCTCATCTTTGTGCTGTTTGCGCATAGCTGCATTCATCTTTTGAATGTCAGCCAAAGTCCGAAGGATAAGAGTCATTTGATCTTCTTGAGTTGGCCCGGTCTGGTAAGTTGGGTTGGGCCAAGGCTGAGGTGGCTGATATGGATGAGAAACTTGTGGTTGGGGCTGATATTGAAGTCTCTATTTTTTATCATTCCCTGACCACGTGAAATTAGGATGATTACGCCATCCAGGGTTATAGGTGTTTGAGAAAGGATCGTTCTAGATGGCGTTGAGGTCCTCGTAGGTCTGAGGAACCTCAGAGAAATCAGAAGATGAGGGTTCAGAGTTCCCCCAACTAGAGTAGGTGGATCCAGAGTTTCCTCCAAACCCTAGATCAAATGGGGGTGGGTATGGATCCATCCCCTGAGAAGGTCGGTGATAGATGTTGTGCACAGCCTCCCTCCCAGAAGGTGGTTGTGCGAACGGGTTTTGCATAGAGGTGGCTTACTGCAAATGTCGAGTCAGCTCATCTACCTTCTTCTCAGTGATAGAGAACTTGTCCAGACAACTGGCCATTAACTCCAAGTCGATGGAAGAGGACAGGCCTTACATCTCATGTGCTTCCCACGGATTCATCAATGCACGGGCAGTCGTCCAGTCGAACATGCCCATGGATTCATTGTTGATGGAGTTCTCGCACATGTTCTCGAGAATCTCCCACACGGTGTCTTCATGTTGACCCATGATGTTTCCTCCATAGGTCACATTGACGAACAATCGAATATCCTCACGGAGTCCCTAGTAAAAAGACTAGACTTGTTCCCATTTAGGAACTCCTTGGTGGGGGAACTTTCGCATGAGATCCAGAAAGCAATCCCATGCCTCATGAAACGGTTCTCCTACCTGCTACGTGAAATGTGTGATCTAGTGCCGCAGAGCATTTGTCTGACCAACAGGGAAGAACTTCTTCAGGAATTCGAATTGTAGTTCAGCCCATGTGTTAATTGGATGAGTCAGAGTTTGGTATCAGTGAGCGGCCTTGTCCATGAGGGAGAAGGAGAATATTTTCATGAGCAAGATATCCCGATTCTGAACTTCTGACCCGAAGGTCTGGGCCAGATGCTTGAGTTGCTTGATATGCTAGAAGGGATCTTCGGAATTAAGCCCATGGAATTTAAGAATAGCATGAATCATATTGGGCTTGAGTTCATTATCAAGACCTCCAGCCGAGATTTGGACTCGAGGTTCAATCGCCACCACAACAGGATTGCAATGATCTCGCATCATAGGATACTGTGTAGATTCATAAAGGCTTGGAATAGATCATTGAGGCGCTAAAGCTGATTCTGGAGATTGTTTTCTTCTTCTGTTGGTTGTTCCATGAGTATGGATGAAGGAGATCTAGGCTCAAATGAATCAAAAGATATGTCAATGTGGTCAGGTGGTTGCACAAACAGGGAAGTCGAGGCTTGTCCTCGATGGGAGTGAATAACTAATGGAAGCCTCAAGGGTGGTCTTAGGGACTTCCTCCCAAACATGCATTGATGAAGTAGATGAGAAATAGATGGTGCGATGGACCCAATCAAGACACCCAAAGATTTTTGGATGACTATAGAGGTTCAGGGCAGATGATACCCCTAGATCAGAAAGTCGTCCACCTGAGAATTACCTGGACAGCCAAGAAGGGAAAGTCCCGCAAAGACCCCTACACAGTAGAGCACTCCCATGGGTTACAGGGTTTCCCCCACCCGACCTTCCTTGTCACTATTGATCCAGGTAAACTAGAATGGTGACTTGACCTCTTAAGTCTACCAATTCTAAGTTTAGACAGTGGGTTCTTAGGATTTCACTTGAACTTTAAGATAATTTTGTGCAAGGTGACCTAATTTAAAGATTGATTGACCCCACAAGGTGGGTCAACTTCACCTATTTGTCCTTTGAGATTATTAGGTCTCTCTTTTAAGATTCAAGTGAGATTTAGGGCCTGATTTCTGGGTTTACCTGATTAGTTAGATTCAATCAAGGCTTCTGCACACACTATTTAGAAAGGTTGATTCTTTTTTTTTAAGCAAGTGTGTTTCTGAAACCCTGAGATGGAAACCCTAGTTGACTCTAATTGGTCCAATTAATTGATTCCAAATGTGGTACCTAGGGCTCAAGCAAGAAGGTGATAGCCCTAGATACCTTAAACCCTAAGTAGGTGTAAGAGTTAAGGTTAGGGTTTATCTACTCAAAGAGTCAAATCAAATCAAATCTGGCAACTTATGATGACTAATCTAAGAATGGAATGCAAGTTATCCCAAATTGATTTTTTTCTTCTTTTAGCTTTTCAGAATCAGGGGCTTAATGAGGATGGAAAATGAGATTACCTGCCCTGGAGTGGCTATTGTGCGGTTGATCTTACTCTTTGGCTAAATTCTCTACACAGATCACAACAAAATAGATAGAGCAAGTTAGTATTAAATCAGATATTGCAATCAAGAGATCAAATTGTGCATTGCTCCCCGACAACGATAACAAAATGTTTAACACACTGAAACGATGTTTCAGAAGTCGTTACGTTGTATTAAGGGTCGTAATAGCATGAAAATAGATAAAATTTATACTTGAATAAAATCCAAGGTCGTCGCTGGGAGCAAATTGTAAAATAAATCTCAAAATTGCAATTCTATCACATGATATCAATATATGATGAAATTTCCATAAACAAATGATATGTATATAAGAGAAAATGTTGATAATGCAAAAAGATTAGGGTAAAATGGTGATTTGAATTACCAATTACCCTAATTACAATAATAGTAAATATCTCAATAATGTCAATCAACCAAATGCCACATAGGATAAGTGCACAGTGCACTCAAAACCAGCAACAGAGGCAAAGGCCTCCCTTTCTCAAGCCTCAGGGAGAGGCACAACAGAGCTCAACACAGTTATCTTGTAGAGACTAAGTGTTAAGAGGGGTTTACTGAAGCAAAACCGCCCCCTCTCTCTCTTTCCCTTTCTTTCCTTCTTCTCTTCTCTCAAACCCTGGTATATAAGCGAGTATACAAATCCAAGTAATCGGGTTTGGCCAGACCCACGTGCATGTGTGCACGGGCGAGGCGTGAGGGTGTAAGGAGGAGCATGTAGGGGACCTCACCCCCTAGGTGTCTTGAGGCAAATAGCCGGTATCAGAAAAACAATTTAAGTGTTTCCGCATGCCTCCCTACACCCGATGTGGAACTAAATCCCACAGGGCTCCTACTCGGGCAATTGCTGTGAAGATGCATTCGATTGGAGTAGCAGCATTTGTAGTGGTGCCTAGTTGACCACCTGGGCGTGTGCCTGGAAGCCTTCCGCACAACCTAGGGATGTTGCCCGGGGCTCGCGCAAGCTGGGGCTTGAAGAACGGCGTCGGAGAATAGGCGCGGCAGCGGAGCTCCGATGGAAGACCTAAAACCCAAAGTACGGGCTAAAAGCCCTCGTTAAAAGGCTCAAGAGGATCTCCATAGGTCATGGAATGTGATGGCGGCATCCATGGGGTGTGGGAGTACTTGGAGTGGTCAAACGGAGGCAGAGATGGTGTGCGGATGATGGGTTGGTCATCAAGAGGTTTGAGTGGTTGAGAGGATAAAATTGGTTAGGAGTTTTGATGGGCGTGAGCTGGTGGAGCGAATGGGAGTTGTGTTGAGATGAATGGTGGTGTGTAGCGAGCTCTCAACCTCGCTGGAACTCAGCTAAAGCGAAGGAAGACAGAGGGGGAGAGTGTGAACGGCAGTCAAATTTGGAGGAAGTAGAGGGGAAGAGGGAGCATTAAGACCTAGAATTGCAGACAAAGGAGGTAGAGCGACGTCAGCTGTGGTTGGTTTGTGCCGAGGTCGAAGGATTTCCGATGACGGAGACGGCGAAGAAGAAGGGGCTAAGGCACCTCTGAGTTGACCATCAAGAGGAGGAGGAGGTCGGTGATGAAAGGGGCACTCCCAATTTGGTCGTTGAGAGGCCGTAGGACGACGGAGGAGGAGACTCACCAGAGCTAGGGTGGAGATGGTCGGAGAGGGGGTTTGAAGAGGGTTTTTGGGCCAAAACCTAGCTAAGGAGCTAGGGTTCTTGCCCCTACTCCTTTTATAGGCCATGGGAAGGGGTTTAAAGCTTGGAGACCAAGCTTTCAAGCTTGGTAAGCTTGCTGGAGAAGGATACCCACATCTCTCATGTGTTCGCATGAGAGATTGGGAAAGAATTGGAGCCCACAAATAGTTTTGATTTCTAAATAAATCTCTTAGGAATCTTCCTTCCAAATTTGGAAGAGATTGAGCGTGAAATCAAGGAGAAAACTTTGATTGAAGGTTGTCGGAGTTGTAGGAGTAGGACATGGAGGCAGTGGGGACCATTTTGCAAAGAAAATGACAAATATAGGGAGTATTTGCAAAGAATTTCAGAAGCTGAGGGGTTGTGTGAGAGAAAAAGAGTTATATTGGACCAAATTGCAAACTAGATCAAGACAATCTCCAATTGGGTCCAAATTTTTATACTAACCTAATTTGAACCTAAGGAATCTAATGGTGAAGTTAGATTTTGGTTTTGACCTTGTTTGACTAGGTAATTTATGTAAAAACCTAAATTATGGCAATAATATGTCTGTGACTATTTTAGGTCAAACAGGTTCAGATGGTCAAATCAAAAATACTAAGCCATAAAGAATATTTTTATATGATTTTTAGAGGGTTCAGATAAATTTTATCCTGACCAAAACCTTATTTAATTAAGCAAGTCTATTTTTAGGGTTTCAGATGTTATTTAATTCTTGAAATAAGTAAAAACCCATTTATGTCTGCATGAACCCACTTATTAGACATTAATGACTAAATGACCTTTAATAAGCCCCTAGCATACCCCGTGGTTATTCTATATTTGTGATAAGATGGTAAAATTGCATAAATAACCCTGTTTTCATCTTTTCTTCTCAAAACAACTTATCCTACCTAAGAGACCTTTTGACTGATATGCAAGAGCTTTTACTGACTTCATCAGACCAAATTGAACTAGTTATGACTTCATAAATAACCCTGTGTTCCCATCAGCATCGAGCAGGCACTTCCGACAAGCTATCCACGATAAGATCACTCTCTCCTCGTGCAAAATCAGTTGAGGAAGGAATCTGGGCCGTGGATCTCCAATCCCACAGCCAATCGAACTTCAATTGGCACCAACTCCACGCTAAAAACACGACGACGATGAAGAAGAGTGGGACATTTTAGTCCCACATCATGGAACTAAGGGGCTGAAGAGGCGCATAAAAGGAATCTCACCCCTTACGCCATCACTCAAGAAATAAGGGGTCGGGTCCCCATTACCATGTGCATGCATGCCCGCACACACGTGGGCATGCCTAAACCAGTCTTGGGCCGATTTGGTTCGATTTGGCTAGGCTTGGACCAGCTGAAGGCCTTGGCTTTAAGAGGCACTATTTGGCTGATAATTTATCTAAGCGTTGAAGGCTCTCCTTAGTTGAAAATCACAACATTTTTTCCCTTACACTTAATCATTTATTTTTTGAGTTTGATAGTGATTAAATTATTTGTTTCTTTTTTCATCAAACTATTATTCCTCCTATATTTATCTACTTAGTGGTTTAAATTGTGATTAATTTGCTCCCTGAGATGACCTCGAACTCACATTTGAGATACAAATTTAAGTGTTTTTCGTCGCTTTAGTCACTATACTATAAAATGTACTTAAAACCTGACTTTAGCGCTTTAACATATAGATTATTTAATTTTTCTTAGATTTAATTACTTAAGTTAATAATATAGTTACAAGTATAATTTATAACTTACTCTACATAATAAGAACATCTAATTATTACCTAACTACTTACCATACATATAACTTACTTAATAGCTTAATATAGTTTAATTTATTACTAAAGCTTAGGTTAAATTACTAAGTTAAGAACTTCTCTAATATTTAACTTATAAATATAACTTATAATGTTACTTAACTTAAATATAAGAGATTTACTTTAACTTAGGCTAAATTAGACTTAAGTTAACTTTTAAAGTTAAATATATACATAATGATTAGGTATAATTATGTATTAATTTGTTAATACTTTAGGTTATGTTAAGTTAATTAAGTTAGTTAAGTTAGTTAAGTTAGCCTTATATAAAGGTTATATACATAACTTAATATAGCTTATATTAACTAGTGAGTTAATCAATTAATAACTTATGAATAATGCAATTAAGCAATAAGAAAAACAAGTTAATTGCTAAAAAATGAAATAAAAACATGGAAAATAACTTTCAAATGATTATTAGAACACAAAGATGAATCATTAAGAAAACAAGTATTTCATTGCATAAGAAAAATGTAAAAGAATGCTTTAGAAGGAGGTTCTTTATACATGATATGCATAAATTCAACTCAATTCAAAGTAACTTTTAATTGCCTTCTCCAAAAAAGTATTGGCATTAACAGCCAAGATGGATACACGTGTCATGATCATAACCACCCAACAAGGTCGCCCCTTAGCGGGCATAGGTTTCTCAAAATGCATATGCTCATAGGTAGCCTGGGCCATGTCGCTCAAGGGACTTATGCACGCAAATCCTGATATACAACATCAACTTCTTTAGTCGGCCATGGTGTGTGACTAAACACAGACACTTTCCTTTAGTGCACAGCCTGTGCTCATAAGCTCTTCTCAGATCTTCAATTCTTTTCGATCAATGCATGTTCTTCACCAAATCAGCTTCAATTCAACCTCATAGGCTAATCCAAGGATCAAATGATCCCATGGAACTCTTCATCATTCACATAATCATCTCTGATTAGCTAATGAACCAATGCCTAAGCCTAAAGCTCCATCTGCGTTGATGCTCAAGAAAGACCTATATAGCTTATATTACAACCAACCACTCTCTCTCACAATCTAAATAATCTCACGGTGCCTTCTTAATAGTCTATACTACTTGTAGAATCAAAGGAAGAGATTGGGACTCAAATCTGACTTGGAGAATAGTTCATAGATAGATAACAATAGGGGAGTGCAGAACTACTTAGCACGAGACACAAAGCAACTCCAACTACTCTGTAATTGATTCCTAACTTTCTATTTACTCCTAGAATCTACAAAAGACTGCTAAGTTGCAATTTCAACCTTAAAGACTTACTTCACAAATTAAATGAACCCAAAGTGCAGAACCTTGGCAAAAGAAGTGGAACATATTTGCAATAGCTAAAACCTTGTTAATCAAAGAATGTAATTGTTCCTAAAGGTTTCTGAAGTGTTTTCAATCTTAAAAATCAAACTTTAGAGCTTTGAAAGCTCTAATGGCAACTTAGGTTTGACCTTGTTCAGCTTGGAAGTTGATGCTAGGAACAACGACAATTCAGACCAAACTAAAAGCTCTAGCCAACTCAGTGAGATCCACTGAAGTTGTTTAACTCAAGAAGAAGAAGAAGAATCAGGCCTTCCTAATAGTCCTAAAGGTCCACCACCTTCGTTAATTTACGGGTGAGTTTGATAGGACAAAGGAGACATTTAATGATCCTGCATGCCGTAAATTCATGCTTAGTGAAGCATGGCGATACTTCCTAACCTATCGCTATATGCCTAAGTGAAGCAATCAGTGCAACTCTTCATTCATCGACGTTGGAGGTAATGAAGATATCATAGCAAAAGAATCAATGAAATACAATTCTAATAGTAGGAAAATGATGTATGTGAGATGAGAAGTTGAACCAAGTTTGTTGGAAGTTGTTACATTGTGATGAGTAAAGTCTGAGGTTCACCGGAGTCATAGATGACTAATAGATACAAGTGAAGATCGTCGGAGTTTATCATAATTGCTATACTCAGTCAAACAATTCAAGAAGTAGATCAAAAGAATCCTTATGAATCCAGGAAGGTGCTAAGCATCTTAATTGGATCATCAAATGACTCTAAAGGTATTATGAGCTCATATTCATCAGAGAAAAAGATTTAAGTGGTCTGACTCATAGAATAGGTGAATCTATCAATAAACTTGGGCTTATTGATCTTTGATATAGTGAGATAGTGAATAGGGTATCAATTTGGTGTGAAATGCACACTAGAACTCCACCATAGATAGTGGAGGTTCGGCGATCATGAGAAATTGAGCGTTTGGTGTATGGAAGCTACTCGAGAGAGAAAGAAGGTGGAGGTGAGTTGTGTGGAAATAGAGAAAGTCACTGATGCTTCAATTGAATGAGGGGAGGCGAGACGACATCGGAGTGATGCCGCCAGAGTCGAAGAAGGGACTTGTGATCAAATACTAAAACCTACTTGATTCTAAGAATTAAGGAGTTAGAACTATGCTATAAAAGGGGGGTGAGAAGATAGAAGTACATACTTAAGGAAATGATGAGAATGGCTCTGGCAAGACCTCGCTGAAGCTAAGAAGAAATAGTGTTGGTGAGAGAAGAAGTCCAACGATGATCAAAAGCGGAGAGGAAGAAGAGTTGGTGCAACTCCACCATTGGCAAGGTGGAGTTGATGAAGAGAGGATGAGAGAGGCGATCCACTCAATTGGAGCGAATCTGAGAAGGGAGGAAGAAGTCGCTGGAGGTTAGAAGAACCCTACTGAACACGCACAGTGTGGAGAATAAGGAAGGGGCTTGCTCCCTTTGATTAGAGTTGCTCAGGGAGTATTTATAGCTATAGCAGAGGAGAAGGTGCAATCATTAGGGACAATGGTGGTGCTTGGGTGCTTACAAACAACGATTGTCATCTCTAATGACAACAACGTCGACGTGTGTCGTGGGGCCATTGTCAGCCAATCTGAACCGATGGATTGGAGGAGTCTAGTTGCGCTTTAGCTTGGCAGCCAAGGAAATGTCATTCCACCGTTCAATGGTGCTTCATCAGCAAAGGGAAATATCGGTGCTCATTAGCTATTAATGAAGAAGAAGAGGGTGAGTGGAACACCTTTAAGCAAATACAAAAGGATCAAATTGTAAAAAAGGGACTTCAATGTAATAGTTTCTGGGGACTAAAATGTAAATTCATTATTTAAACATGTAAATTAATTTATTTTCTTCTTAACTTTTTATGATAGACTATATATATGTTGAGTAATAATATTATGGGGTTAAATTATATTTTTGTCCCTATTCGTACTATATAACCTAATACTTAATATTAAGACTTATATTATTAACCTAGGTTATAAATTAAGTATTAGCTAAATTAACTTAATTATAAATAGATTAGTTTATGATATTAAGTCCTTATTCTTAAATTAAAATAGTGGAATGCTTAATATATAATAATAAGGTTAATTTAAGGTATATTCAAGATCCAAGCCTATTATTAACTTATTTAATAATTAACCCTATTTAAATGATATTACTAACTAATTAACTAGGTAAACTAGCTATTTTAAGTGAATTAGGAGCCATGATGAGTACCTCATCATAGATCCACTACCGGAGGCAAGGACATTGAACCTAGTTTCCTCTATTCAAAAAGCTCATGATTTGGAGCTTAAGCCACTCTTGGAGTCCCTCAAGTACATTTTCCTTGGGCCTAAGGATACACTCCCTATCATCATCTCGACTAAGCTATCTAAGATGCAGGAGGGAGCTTTGATTGAATGCCCAAAATGGCACAAGGAAGCCATTTCTTTGAGTATAGTGGATGTCAAAGGGGTTGACCCAACTCTCTACATGCATCACATTTACACGGATGAGTCCATGAAGCCCTTTTGAGATATGCAGAGATAGCTAAACCCCAACATGCAGGAGCTGGTAAAGAAAAATTCTGAAGTGGTTAGACGCGGGGATAATTTATCCTATATTTGATAATAAATGGGTTGATCTTATACATGTGGTACCTGAGAAGGTGAAATTTATTATTGAGACCAACAAGAAAGGGGAGAAAGATTACCACTAGACCCTCAACTAGTTGGAGGGTTTGTATTAATTACCACTACCTAAACACCGCAATGTAGAAAGACCACTTTCCTTTACCATTTATTGATCAAATATTGAAGATGTTGGTAGGGAATAAGTATTTCTATTTTCTCGATGGGTATTCTGCTACAACTAGATCACCATCTTTCCTAACAATTAGGAGTGTACTACTTTTATGAGTCATTATGGCACATTTACTTTTTGTCAGATGCCATTTGGACTATTGAACACTCCGAGTACATTCCAGTGGTGTATATTGTCCATCTTCTCATACATGATAGACAAGTTTGTAGAGGTTTTCATGGATGACTTTTCCATCTACGGCATGTCTTTTGACCACTGTTCTCGCATTTAGAAAAAGTTCTCACCCGCAGTGAAGAGACAAAATTGGTGCTTAACTAAAAGAAAAGCCATTTCATGGTCCAACAGGGCATTGTTCTTGGGCATGTAGTGTCTAAGCAAGGTTTAGAAGTGGACAAAGCCAAGATTGAGTCCACCTCTAAGTTCCCACTGCCCACCAATGTCAAGTAGATCATATCATTCCTAGGCCATGAAGGCTTTTATAGGTGATTCATTAAGGATTTTAGCAAGATTTCTAAGCCACTTTGTGCCTTATTGAGAAGGACACTACCTTTTCTTTCAATGTGAAGTGTGCAGAGGCCTTCTAAGTCTTGAAGGAGGCCCTCATGACTGTGACTATTTTAAGAGCACCCGATTGGACCCTCCCATTTGAGTTGATGTGTGATGCATCCAATTTTACCATAGGAGAGGTCCTTGGTTAGAGCGTTGACAAAAAGCCCCATGTACTTTATTATACTAGCAAGACCCTTACTAGTTAACAGCAAAACTACACTGTGACAAAAAGAAATTCATGTGGTAGTTTTTGCTTTAGAGAAGTTTAACTCTTGTCTACTGAGATCCAAGGTTATGGTGTATGCGGATCATTCTGCCTTAAAGCACTTGCATGCTAAGAAAGGCACCAAACCTAGGCTTATTAGATGGATTTTGCTACTACAGGAATTCAACCTCAAGATTCGTGACACATAAGGGGTCAAGAATGTAGTAGCATATCATTTATCCAAGATCCCAATTGAGGCTTCACCCCTATCAGGAGACATTTTTGAGACCTTTCCTAATGAAACTGTTATGGCGATAAAATCGATGATCCCTTGGTATGCTGATGTTGTCAATTACTTGGTCACATGTGAGACACCCAGTAAGTGGGATAAGCAGAAGCGAAACAAATTTCTCACAAACACTAAGCATTATCACTGGGAGGACCCCAAACTCTTCAGACTAGGCCATGACCAAGTCTTCCGTTGATGTGTCCCGGAGGAGGAGCAAATAAGTGCCTTGAATTTTTGCCACGCATTGCACTTTGGAGGACACTTTATCTCTAGGAAGACTGCCTTTAAGGTTCTCCAGTCTGGTTTCCGATGGCTCTCACTATTCAAAGATACTCATATGTATGTGGAGGCATGTCTTCATTATTAACAGACTGGAATGATTAGGAAGCGAGATGAGATGCCCCAACAATCTATTCTTCCCATCGAGATATTTGACGTTTGGGGCATAGATTTCGTAGGCCCCTTCCTATCATTCTACGGTTATAAATATCCTTATGGCAATCAATTATGTGTCAAAATGGATATAGTCCATTTCAACTAGGACCAACAATCACTCTATGGTCCTGGATTTTGTCAAGGCCAATATCATTTCCTGATTTGGCTGCCCAAGGACGATGATTAGTGATGGGGGACCTCTTTTTCGAAACACTCACTTCACCCATCTACTCAAAAGTCTAGGTGTCACCCACAAATTGGCAACCCCGTATCATCTGCAGATGAGTGGACAGGTAGAAGTGTCCAATTGGGAGATCAAAAGAATTCTAGAAAAAAATGTAAGACCTGACAAGAAAGATTGGTTGAAGAAATTGAACGACACACTATGGTCTTACATAACTGCATATAAGACCCCCTCAGCATGTCTCCCTTCCAAATAGTGTATGGCAAAGCATGCCATTTACCTATTGAGATAGAGCATAAGGCTTATTGGGCCATTAAGAATGTCAATATAGATTTTGAGAAAGTAGGTAAAGTACGTTTATTAGAACTCATTAAGCTTGAGGAGTTGAGGAATGATGCCCATGAGACTTCTCAAGCCTACAAAGAGCACACCAAGATCTTTCACGATAAGCACATCCTCAAGAAAACCTTTGAGCCCAACCAACGGGTCTGGCTTTCCAATTCCACACTCAAGCTATTCCCTAGGAAACTTAAGTCCTATTGGGATGGGTCGTACACTGTCACATAGGTGTTCCCTCACGGTGCTGTTGAGATTCAAAATCCCTCCTCTGGTGAGACTTTTAAAGTAAATGGCTAGCATTTAAAATTGCATGTTACTTTATTTGTTGGCTAGGTTGTGGACACCTATAGGTTAGAGGACCCTTAGCTCTGATCACTTTCTACATCAGGTACTATCTTTCCTTGCATTTCCTTTTGAATTAGGACATTGTCAAATTTAGGCAAGGGGGCTATAACCTGAGGTTGTACATAGAATTTATACATACTTTGCATGCATGTATAATGCATTGATAGTTATATATATATATATATATATATATATATACAAAAAAACAAAAATGAAAAATGAAAAAAAAAGAGAGAGAGAGAAAAGAGAGAGAAAAAGGAGCAAAAAAATGTTAATCCCAACATTTGATTATGGAAGAGTTCACCTAAGTTCTAGGTTGGAAAGAATAATAAATTGAGAGTTGAAGTGCCAAACCTTAGGAGATAGGTGAGATATGCTAACATTAGGCCTCGAAGGCTTGTATGACTCAAAAATTCGATTATTTGTTAAGATATGGATTATTCTTCAAGTAATTGATGAAGCTAAGAAGTTGATGTATTAAGTCAATGGCTTAAGAAGTATCTGACCCCTGCATCTGCCCTTTGGTTTGCAAGTTATTAGTAACTTAAGCATCCATTTCTCACACATTTTGGCCTGGTTTAGTATGCTTAATAAAGAAAAACCACAAAAATTTCTCTATCTGAAAAATGTTCTATGAGGATCTAACTTAGGAGAGGCTCTAAAACACATGTTGATTAAAGGAGTTCCCACTGCATGAGAGGAGTATACTCCCCTTGAGGATGCAATGAAACCATGTTACTACCTTGGTGCTTGTCTCTTGAGATACTCAAATATCCCACCGAGTGCATGTAAGAGCATCGTACTATTCACGTGCCATGGGCGACATTATCCCGAAATGTCGATTGCTAGTGCTTGGATTAGCTAAAGAATGCCATGGGTGGCACTATCACAAAGTGTCAATTGCCAGGGTTTTTAGGGTTGCCGTGGGTGGTGCTATCCCAAAGCATTGATTGCTAAGGACCTTTCGAGGATCAGTGATGGGTACGAGAAATCCGACATAGACCGTGTTGAGAGCCAATCTAAGGTTAGATTTAGAGGAATCACAAAAAATTACAAAAGGAAAATTTTCAAAAATGTCTTCTCTCTCAGTTGTGAAAAATGTGCTAGCAAGCTAAATCAAGACCACTTACACGAATGCATGAGTGCTTTAACCTATGTGGTCAACAAACCCTTGGAGAGGCTGTGGGGACTAAGAACCTTTGTTAGAGACCCAAAGATTAAGCCAATCAAGTTTGTATCTTGATCGATACTTGAGTACCTTAAGGTCTAAGCCTAGTATTTTAGACTAATCTCTAGAGGTAAAGCATTGTATTGTAAGGCAATCTGACAAAAAAATTTTGGTTTAGAGATCTAGTTCTTCTACATTTGATTTTGCTCAGAACTAGTAAAACTTAAGCATGGGAGTATTTAATAGGTCCACTTTAATGGACTATAATTACTCCTAAGAACATTTAATTTGGAGATTCGAGTTGATGTTGAGCATGCATTGCACTGGGAAATTAGTAAAGCTCATGGATTGACATTATTGCATTTTTACTTAATTGATGTACTCCATTTGCATACATTCTTTAGTTAATACACATTCATATACTGATTTATTATTGACGTATGTATGTTTTTTGCAAGATTAATTGAGGACCAAATTGGGAATGTTATTTTGCCATTTTGAGTTTCCACCAAAAGAAGAAAATAAAGGGAAAATCAAGAGAGAGATCAGCTATTCTGAAATAGGAGATTCTCAAATCTCTATTTTTGGTTGATTGTGCCCTTTGATTCCATCAATGTTTTCCTCAATCTTAGACTGCCACCCTCTCAATTTATACTTTGCCACGTCCTTCAATCACCAAAGCACCCCCTATTCTCTCCAATTTCCCTCCCTGACTGAAGCTCGACATCGCCACCCTCTGGTTCTTCTTTGTTGATCACGCACCAAATGACACAGCTACCCCTCTCAATTTTTTTTTCTCTCTTAGACACCAATCATGCATAGAGATGCACACCGCCCCCCTCATTTTTTTCCATCATTGAACGGTCAACGCAGAAGCCACCCCCTCTCTCTTCTCATATTTTCTTTTTCCCTCTCTAATACCCTCTCAGCTGCACATGGCCACACACAGAGAAGCCCCCATCCCATTTTTCTCTTCCTCATTGAAGAGAGACCACAACCCTCCCTCTCATTTTTCTCACTCTCTCTCCTTACGCCTATGCACTCTCTTTAGGCACAAGCGATTTCTCGCTCTCGATTGCAACAACCACCATCAATACGGCCACTCTTCCCACTCTGCACTCGACTCGCTCTCTCCCTTGACAACAACCCTAGTGCGACTTTGCTCTCAACCACGACAACCACCATCACTACACCTCCACCTTCTCTAGCCACGCGGTGACAACACATGGCTCCATGATGTAAACACATTTATATCACATAAACTATCTATTTATGCATGTTCTTAGGCATATAGTTGCATCATACATTACAGATATTGCATAACATGCATCATCATGCATTTAGATCAAGTTGTATAAATTTTAGGTTAATTTTCTCTTTTTGTGGTCAGGTAAAAGGCGACATTTAATTGGGGCCTCAGATTGAAGATCCAACCGTACATATCTGATCAGAGCTACGAGTGGATTTTAATGACTCCAAGATCACTTCAATCTGATTTCTATAATATCAAATGCAATTCAAGAAAGATAAGAGGTCAAGGGGCCAAGTGGTGTAAATTTGTTCATCAGATGACAAATCTGACCGCACGGATGGGTTCAGATCGACAATCGTAGCCCAACGGCGTGAAAATCGGTCTAATTCGACATCCGTGGCACCACTTACGAGCATATGAAGATGGACGGCCAAGATAGCACCATGTGGCACCATCTCAACTGCCCAAACCAGCCCAAGGACCTGCCACTCCCTCTCTCTCCTCAATCGCGTGATCAAATCTGGGATGTTGGATCTTGATCCAACAACCATGAGAGCGCATGCCTTGAATCAAAGCTTGCCTCATGCGTGCGTAGCACGTTGGGCGAGCACACTTCCGCCGAGCTGAGGTTGCGGGTTCAATCTCCGCTGCACCTCAAATCGAGTGGGCGATTGAGCATGGATGGAATTGTGTCGTTAGACGCAAATCGTGTGGCAACAAGAGCTCTACATGGCACATGGGATGAGCACGTTTCGCGCACGCGCGTGATGACGTGCCAAGGCAGAATCGGCTTGAGTGCATTTAGGTTGTCTGATCAAGACCGCAAACGTGCGCATGTGTTGAAGCCAAGGGAGAAGAAGCGACTGGCGGGCGCATGACCTAAGCCCACGTTCAGGTATTTAATGACATTTAAATTCGTCACTAAAGACCTGTGCATTAATGTTTTAAAGAGTGAAATGCCTCTTTTGCCTTCAATTCTCACATCTATAAAAGGGCACCCCTACCACTTGAATTTCTCATCCCTTCCTCTCTTCTCTCACCCCCTCCAAAGCTCTAAGAGCTTGTCCCAAACCTGGGATGCTCCATTAGAGTTAAAATTAGAATTTTTTCACCTTCTCATCCCCGTTCGTGAAGCATCCTGCGGTTGTCATCTCACCATCGTTCGGGAAGCAAATCCCGCTGCGACGTTGCCCTGCCCCTTCCTCCATCATCCGCCTTCATTCTCCCTCATCTCGCATCTCACCACGTTCTTCCGGACACTTCGTCAATGCGACTTGTCCTCCAAGCAGTCTTTGAGAAGGATAATTTCTCTCCACCTCTTTGATTGCTTTCTAGCATAGATTTCCTGGTTTCTACTATAACGAGTAGTTGTAACGAGTAGTTGTAATGAACATCATTCAGTGGTTATGAAATTCATGTTTATTCTATCTCTATTTTTCTCTTTATTTGTATCATTCTTGTCTCTCTCTTATATTCATTATTCTTTAAGTAGATAGCTAGCGTAGATTCAATTCAACCAACTAATCTGCTCCGTGACAACAAATCAAACATGATTTTTGATCAAACGTCCGCCTCCTTGTGTTCAACCTGGAATTCCTTTTGAGTTTCGATTAAAATTATCTGTTGACAGATTTTTTCTCGCAAATTACACTTCGATAATGGATTTTCAAAACTCAACTCCTTTTGCACAGATTTTCTGCCACAACACTCCAACTCTTCACAACCATGACTCTTCCACGGCATCATCACCATACCAACAATGTTCTCTTCAATCTTCGCAGCATTCATCTATGTTGAACATAGCCATCGCCTACACACCTACACCCTTTGCACCTCGACACTTATTGTGCCCGCTCCTAACGTCTACATATCAATCGCATGCTCTCACCACAACGACGAATCTGCTTTGACTACTATAGTTCATATTTGTTTTATTATTGAAAATACTAAGTATTATTAGGATATTCAAGTGAATCTATTTGTGTTATTGCCTCCCTAGGGAGACGACATCTTTTTGTAGCATAAATTACTTTGATTATTATTTGGATAAATGAGACAAATACCTGAGTTGATTAAATGTTTGATGCATAGATATCTGATTATATTCTTTAATTTGGGATTTTTCTACCACACCTGATACTATAACGTATTATTATTATTTTTACTATTACTCTTATTATTATTACTATTGCTATTATTATTAGTTGCTTAAGCAAACTTTCCCATATCAGTGCACAGGGTCCCGTGTAGTTTGTGCCACTCCTCAAGGTAATAGCATTAGTAGTGGCTTTAGAATTCATACCCTGAGGAAGAGGATTGGGAAGAATAGGTTTAGTAGAGTATGGAATTTGAGGTGCATGAAAACCATAGGGAGTTAAGGGAGTTGGGTGAATCAGATGCGCTTGGGGTTGTGGCTTCCTTATCTAGTTGAACCCTTGATTCAAAATGTTTCTAGGTTTGGGATGGGTCGAGAAGGAAGAGCACTAGGTTGCCGAGTAACAATACTGGGCCTAGATTGAGTTTGTAGGTTATCAATAGACATTTTCATATGTTACATCAGCTGCAATATGGTCACTGCATCTCAACCATCCTTTGATTTAACTCAGCCTGATCGTTCTAGTTTAAGTTATTCATAGTAGGCTGGCTGAATCGATCAAAGGGCAAGGGCTGATAAGGTTGACTCTAACCCAATTGTCTTTGCTGGTTCTAGCAACCATAATTAGGTCAGGGTTGAGTCATTTGAGTGTTCTCTTGCACTTGAGGGTTACAGGAAAAATTTAGGTGATTCCACCAACCCAGATTATAGGTGTTGGAGTATAGGTTGTTCCTAAAGTTATCCTAGATGGCCTGCACATCCTCATAAGTTGAGATTAGAGTGTAAGAGTCAGAATAACTAGGATCAAATGTCCCAGACAGGTTCATAGGCTGAGCCATCTCCTAATTATTCATAAGTTACCTCCTAAAGGAAAGTCGGAATGAGGTAGTGGTATAATCAGTATCTATTCCATGGATGGTGGATCTAGTGGGAACTTGCTTTTAAGCAATTGATTTATCCAATTTCTCAAAGACCACCTTATCTAATCTCTGGCAGATGATATCCATGTCAACCTTACTTGATTGGTCCTTGAGCTCATACATTCCAACCTTAAGTTGCATGCTTCTACCAAAAGTTTCCATGGAGGCATGATTAAGAGAATTCTTACTCATTTCCTTAAATAGCTCATTAGTGCTATCAACATCTTTGTTGAGGAAATTGCCTTCACATGAAGCATCCACATAATGACTATTCTAGTCAGTCAAACCATGATAAAAGACTTGCAAGAGCTACCACTTGGGCACCTCAAGGTGTAGACACTTCCTAGTAAGGTCCATGAACCTTTCCTAGGCCTCATGAAGCTACTCCCTTGGTTTCTGAGTGAAGGTGGTAATAGCTCTCCAAAGGGCATTGGTACGACCAATCGGGAAGTATTTCTTTAGGAAGGCACTTCTCAACTCAACCTAGGTAGTGATGGGTCTTCTTATGGTTTGATACCAATGTGCAACATTGTCCTTAAGAGAGTGGGGAAAGAGCTTCATCATCATTGGATCATCATTAGTGTTACGGGCCTTGGTGGTTTGAGCTAGGGTAGTTAGTTCTTCTATGTGCTGGAAAGGGTCTTCATTAGGGTTCCCATAGAAGGGTCTAATCTGACTCAAAATTTGAGATTTGACCTCATAATCACTCTCAAGAATCACAACATAGGAGAAACTAATGCAAGGTAGTAGCTAAGATGCTAATGAAAGCACTAGATGCAAAATCTACATAAGATGAAGCTAGAGGTGATGGCATCCCAATACACAACGTGACTTTTGAATTTTTGAAAGCACGCACTCACGTCCTTTTCAAGAAAAATTTAACCACTTAATTTTATGTCTACCTTTAAAAGTTCCAAATTGCAAGAAATGGTGACCACTTTTTAAATCTTTTCAAACACTTAGGTGGTCTTTTCTTCATAGTCCACAAATGCAATGCATGGCAAAAATTGATGCTAAGGTAGAGAGAGAGATGAACCCATGTCTAGCACTTAACAATGCCGTATGCAAGCCAATGCAAAAATGGAAACCTAGAGGCAGCTTCAACCGTAATCCTATTATGAACGTCCTGGATATGCTACTCCTAGATAGATATCAACCACAATCAAAACCTAAACTACAAATCAAGAATCAAGAATCAAGAACCAAGTCCACGCAACAAATAAAAACCAATAAACAGGACACGCCCAAAAAGTGCGCCCCAAAACAAGGGCTTGGAGATAACAAATAAAGCAAGACAGACCCTGAAAATATGCCTTGGAACAGGGGCATGAAGAAAATAGGAGTTCAAAACTTAACTAAACTAATCTAATTAGTCTAATCTAATGCTAAATGCAAGCTAGATTCCTCAAATCCTCCTTTCGTTCTTCTCTTGTGGGAATCGCTCCTGCGCGGCTCCAACGGTGTACCTCGCAAGAAAACAAAAATGGATGAGAAGCTCAGATATGCCATGCATATATTTATAAATACTTAAAACAAGCAAGCCAACCAAAAAATTGAGGATAAAAAATCCTCCCCAGCAACGACGCCAGGTGCCATCGTCGACTTAAGTCTAAAGTGCACCTATTCCGACCTATAAAATGGGAAGTATAGGACAAGTTGGGTCGATCCACAGGGAGGATTTGATCTATATTTTTTAAAGGGGTTTTAATATTTTTTTGGTGTTTTGTTTTAGATGGACAGACTTGGACAGATCTGGATAGACCGTAGCTCGGCGGCTTGGAACCCTGGCCTACTGGCCTCCCAAAATTTTGGAAATTTTTATTCTAAAACTAGGTTACGTAAGGAAGACTCTGCGACAAATTTCTTGTGAATCTGATAAGTGTATGATTTAGTAAAATTTTGGCCAGTTGGATTTTCAGTAGCAAAATCTTAGTTCTGCCCGCACGCACGTTCAGATTTTTAGAAGCTAAACCAACAATCGAAACACAATGAAAGTTAGAGCGATTGTTCCTTAACCCCTAATCTACTGACGAAGGTTTAGAATTTTTGGACGCTTTTGACCTACTAGAATTGAATTATTTCCACAAACACACACGAATAACATGTGCATTAACAAGAATATCACAAGTTCACAATCACAAATAGCATGATGAAAATAAACATGGGAGAAAGAGAAAGGGTTTCACAACAGAATGCAGATGATTGATGGCAAGACACGGACGGGTGAGGATGGTAGTGGCCGTCAGCGTGGCTGGCATCCAGGAGGTCTGATGTCACGTAGGCAGGGAGGTGGGCGAGAGCTGCGGGCGAGGTGTGAATGCACGTGCACCCCTCGTGCTGTCACCGCAAGGGGCCGGGATGTGCACGCAGGGGTGAATGAGGCAAAGGTGCGTGGACGCACCCATGTGGCGTGCAACGCCTGGTGCGCAAGACAAGTGCGTGTAAGTTGTGGAGGAGGACGGTGGCTAAGGAAGGGGGGCCATATGCGCGCAACACATAGCGCCTGGTGTGCGAGATGCGTGTGGAGGAGAGGGGTGCATGGTGGAGGAGCGATTGGCTGCTGTGGTCGTGCGTGGCTGATGGTGGTGGCGTTCAGATGGGAGAGGAGGGGATATGTGCGTTGTGAGCGAGGGGAGTAGGATGGAGTGGGCACCCGATGGTGTGTGTGTGCGAGTTTTGGGGAGAGGTGTAGGGCTTGGAGAGTGAGGGTCGCGCGAGGGTGTGGTGTGTATGTTGTGAGCTAGGGCCTGCGCTGAGTGGGACAACAGGGAAGGCCGTGGTCTCGCGTGAGAGAAGGGAGAGGAAAATGGCTGGGTGTCGCACACGAGAGAGGAATGGGAAGATGGAATCACTAGTAAGTGGGATTGGGATGGTTGCTCGCGAGTGTGAGGTGGTTGGGAGAGAGAATGTCGAGTAATCCCGAAGGTGAGGTGGCCTACGTGGTTAAGATATTTATAGAGGTGATATTAGAGGGAGGTCCAAGCAAAGAGGGATTTAATGGGGCTATTAGAGAGAGAGAGATGGTTCCTCATTTTTCCATGGCTCTTCCTCATACACCTTTGCTTGCATCCCACTTTGGATGTGCAAGGGTTGGTCTGGGCACGCCCACATGCATGCTGGTGGACTTGTCACATGGCTCACTCTCAAAGAGCTGCTTCCCTGCATAAGTAAAGCCATATCAACATTATTAAACAATTAAAAATGAGTTAAACATGCATGTCTAAATATATTATTTATGTATAAAGGGATTTGATTCCAACAAGACTTTGGCATAATTTTGACACACTAGAGTCTATTAATGCCGTCCAAACTAATCATGACAATGGCAAGCTTTGCCTTTAGAATGGTCTCGGGATCCATTCTTGTAAGCATCAAAGTCTTGCCTCAATTCCGTCGGTTCTTGGGCAAAGTTGTGCTAAACGTCGATGAAATAATTGCAATACACCTTATTTTGGAGGCACATGCTCTCAATGGAGTTTACCAAGCAGTTGATTCTAGCCACATCTTTTGCTGTGTAAGAGTGGTAATTCGAGCAAAGATCAAAATGGGACTGAGCCCACTCCCAAGGTTGAGGACAGGGAACAGCCTCAGGGTAGTAGTTGTACAAGTAGAAGGGCTCATGAGAGCTACCTCTGACCTCCCCATGCTCCTCTTCATTGTCTTCATCCATGTGATCTTCTTCCTTCTCATCCACTCCTCCCTTCTCATCCACTTCTTCCTCACGATCATCATCATCACCATCAAGAATATTCATCTTCCGAGTGGTGGTAATGTTAAAACAATCATGTTTTTGGATTATTGAACAAAGAAGGTTGGAAAGATGGACTCAAATGAATGGCAATTCAAGTGATGATTTTAAAAAAAGGAAGAAAAGACATGAGATCTTTAACCATCTCATTAGGAACAATTGTGGGTCATTTGAGCGGTCTTTAATTTGGTGATAATAGCATATGTAACAAAGGCTAAATTGGACAAGATGTGGTTGAAACCACTCAATTGTTTCTTCGGAAAGAGGATGTAATAAAGGATTCTAGCGACCAACTTGGGAATATCAAGCATAGTGCTTGGCAATAGATGGTAGTTCCCAACAACAGAACTACTCAACGGCCCTATGTCTCTCAAAATGTTATAGTAGCCAATATCGTGTGCCAAGAATTGAGGGTATGGCCTTCATGAGCCACCCCAAAGATCTAATCAAGATGACAGGAATCAAGGATAATTTTACAACTAAAAAGTTCAATCTTGAGAATTTTTCCCATGGTCGGGTGCTTAGCCAAAGAAAGATTGGCATACCAAATCATTGTTAAGAAAGGATATATGGAATTATAATTGTAATCAAAATACGTTGAAAATCCATTCACATCGAAGAGACTTTTCAGATCAAATCTTCTTAAATCATCCCAAATTATCACTCAAATGGGATGAGCTAAGAAATATCTGAACTTGGTAAGGCGCTTTTTCGCCTCATCAAAGCTGGCACACTGAAGAAGCTCATTTGAAAAGGATCCAAGGGTGCATCTCTAGAGGATGCTAGTGTCTTGCCCTTTTCCTTTCTTGATTTCGATGCCATTTGAAGATTAAGTGGTGTAAATATTTGGTGTTTAGAGTTGATGAAAGAAGTGAAGACTAATAGAAAATAGAGTACCTAACATTAAGTCAATATGATCTAATGTTAGTGATGAGCACATGAATATTTATATAAATCATTCTTAATTTATGTTAATTCCATAATAGTAATCACATAATTGCATAAAGTTAGCGCATGTTATATATAAGTCCATTCATTTAGTAATGCATGCATTATGAATTAATAATGTGTCACTGAGCCTCATTATCTTATAATTATTAATTTGCATCGTTCTTCTTTGTAGGAATAATTGAGGAGCTAACACATAGAGCCCTCCCATCATAACATCATCTCACCTCTCTTCTTCCCTTCTTCTCCCTCCACAACTAGCTCACTTAGCCACCTCCCATGGTCCATCACCTAGCCAAATCACCACCTAAACCAACCCACATCATAAAATTCAAGCCACCACCTTTCCTAATTTCCTAACCAAGACCCAGCACCACTTTCCTAATCTACCCCACAATGTCCCACACCAACATCACCTCCACTGAATTTCCCACACACACAACACTTCTCACCTGATGCATGCCCTTCTCACCACCAAAAATATCCCGTGACAACTTCCCAAAATCACCAAATTCCAACCTATTTTCCTAAAAGAGCCTATCCTAATCCTTCCTAAACAACCTAAGCCTAATCTTCTCCACCATGCAACCTAACTCCATGCCAACTTAATTCCCACCCTCTCCCTCCAACGAAAACAACATATTCCCACCCCTCCCTCTAGAAACCCTAAGGTTGCCACCCTCCAAACATCACCACATGTCCACCACGCCACCCTCTCTCTCCATCACCATCACGTGAAGAAGGTTGCTATGGAGGAGTTCTTTGCGTGCATCCCTGTTGTCTCACCTCAAGGATATGCTACTGACAAGCCTCTCAAGAGGCTACCTTTGGCTACTTCTAATCCTTATTTTCCTTTATTATTGTGTGAATCTTTGTAGTCTTCTTTGTGTTTCAATGAATATATTTTATATTTATGAGATAGCTTGCATTCTTTTATCTATGAGTAGCTAATTTTCTGTATGCGTGAGGGAAGGGGGTAGGCTTGATATCATGCTTAACCCAATGGGATAGGTGCCTCCTTTGGGGGTTGTTAGTAAATTGAGTTGATCTATACCCATAGGATTCTAAGTTACCTTAGTAAGCATGCATTGGATAAGTCAAGCCTAGAAGAAGCAATTCTTTGCTCTATCTTGTTTATTTTATCTTTAAAATATGTTACTTATTTCCCAAACCTTGCACCTAGCATTCATCTTGAGAAACCCTTTCTCATTCTGTCCATTCTATTCAAAGTCGTACAATAGGATCAAAATTTTGGTCCACCAAGTTAGATTCATTCAAAAATTTTCAAACTTCGCCTATATGTTGTTAATCAAGTAGGAATTCCCTATGCAAAATTTTAGGGTGTCATTCTTTCTACAAACTTTTATAAAATTTGTGCATAGTTATGGGGTCAAGTTGTAAATAGAACCAAAATTTTGACCTGTCAAGAATTTTACGAATTTCTTTACAACTTCAATTTGCATGAAATATGTAGCATCTATTTTCTTACTAAGTTTAGTGTTAGAGATAAAATTGTCATAATTTTCTAGGTTTATTAGGTCTAGGTTAGTTGTGTCTTAAGAAGGTAGGGTTAGAACAATCATTCTACTCTACTTGCCATAAAAAAATCCCAATAAAAAGAAACTTTCCCCTAAAATAAAAAACAAAAATTCTAGACTCTCCTAATCGATTAGAAAACACAAAAATACCTCTTCTTTATGGAATATCACTACTAGAAAAATGTGATCTATCGTCGATTATTTACCATTAGTTTAGGAAGCGACGGCCAAAATATTTTTGCCGTCACTTCTTGATATAAGCAATGGTGAATACCGCACGAAATTGACCACCTAAATCTCATCCAAAAAGTAATATGTAATTAATATTTACCGTCAGTTGTTATAAAAAGGGACGACAAACGTTAGGTTAAAGTCTCACCCCAAATTTTAGGTACGAGATTTGGGATTAAATTAAACATTTGTTGTTGGTTATTATAAAAAGCAACGTCAAATGTCGGGTTAAAATTTTGCCCAAAATTTTGGGTGCGAGATTTAGGATTAAATTAGACATTTGCCATCGCTTAGTAATTGAACCAACGGCCAAGGTCAGACCATCTATACCCTTGTAGAGCCCTCTCCTCCCCCACATTGCGAACAACTCCCCCACAAAGCTCCTCCTCGTCACTGAACTCGTCATCGCCGCCCCCATCCTCATCATCAAGTAAGTCCTTGTCGCCCTCTGATTGCACCTCAAAATATGCCTGCAATAATGCCTTCTTATGCTATTTCCTAGCATTAACTTTGCACATTAGGATTCCGTAGTTGCATTTGTAAAAATACATGCATTCATGCATTTAATTAAGAGAGGAGGAGAAATGAATAAGTGGCCTTGCATTTTACATTTTCCTCAAGTGTATCCTTGCAAAATCCACATCTTTTTATTTTTTTCCCACTTGATTTTTATTTTCCTACGGCTGCTGCATTTTTTCTCCTCGCGCCGCTGCAGCAGCAGCTCATCCCTGCAGCGCCCTCTCCCTGCACCTACCATTCCCTGCAGCCGTATGCAAGGCCATGCCTTCTTCTTCTATATAAGGCCACGTCTTCTTCTCTTTAGAGGAGGCTGACTACAGCAAAAAAAAAGAACCACCTTCAGCTCATCACCACCACCGTCCTCCCCTCCATACGCCGGACCTCCTTCGAGGAGACACCCGGCGGGCAGGAGCTCACTGTGGTGCACACCACCACAGTGAGACCACCACCGCCCAGCTCTTCAAAGAGTCGGTGGGCGTGGTGGCTCTCTGTTTTCGTTTTCTTTCCATTCCTGCACTTCCCGCCATTGCTGCCGCTTCAAGGTCTGAAGCTTGAAGCAGTAGCAGCAGCAGTTAAGCGACGGCAGCAGCAGCGGCCCCCGCAGCCTCCGCGAGCAACTGCAGGTGCCCCAGCACCTCCGCGCGCGCCTGCAGGCCTTCTCCGCCTCCGTTTGTCCGCTCTGTCGCCCACCCTCGCGCCCGCAACCGGCCGCTGCGCGCACTGTCGCAGCCGTCCAGGCCCTCTTCCCGCCTCCCTGCCAGCCCCTGCCGCCCTCCGCGCCTGCCTGCAGACTCCCCGCCTCCCTCTCCGAGCGCGCTGTCGCGAGCCTCCGAGCTCGCAGCCGACGACGCAAACACCTCTCCTTTGCGCGAAGACGCGCCCGCACCCGTGACCTCCAGACGACGGCCACCATCTACAGACGACTTATCGTCACTCCAGGAGCTGCGGCTGCGTCCCCTCTCCCGCTCTCTCCCGCTCTCTCCTGCGTTCTCTCTCTCTCTCTCTCTCTCACTCACTCACAGCACACATTACACCGACGCACACACACACCTTCACCAACACTTACACACACCTACACACACATAAACACTAGTATAAACTTATATATATACGTATACTTATACATAGTAACATATATATACATATATATATATACTTATATTTATATACATAGTAGTATCTATATACTTATGTATTAGTATACATACATATATATATATATATATATATATACATACATATATCTATATACTTATACATATACTTATATATATATATACCTACATATATACATATATATATATATATATATATATCTATATAACTATGTACATATATCTACATATCTAGATACATATACCCATATACATATATTATTATTATACATATATATACATATATATATATATACACATCTATATAGTATTATATATATATATATACATATATATATACATATATACATACATATATATATATTTTTTCACATTATTTACCATACGCTGTATCGCGGGAATATCTGCGCCAGTTGCTGATATTCCCCGATACACGCGTACAAAAAGGGTGGACACATACATCTTCCACCATCCATCCACACTCCACGCGGCACCCAGTCTGATTGGTTGCGTCTCTCTAGACGACGACCAACTTGACATCGTGCTACACTCCATCACTGCCTCCACCCCCGCCCCTTTATATATATAATATCTACATATATATATACATACTATATTTACTTTATTTCTGTTCGTTTTTCTATTAGTAAAAAGATAAAAAATATACAAAAGAGAAAAGATAATTTTTGACTTGCAGGTACCCCGTCTTGCGAATAGCAAGACTCGTTTTGGAACTCTGTTTTGGCTAAAAGCCAAGGACACAATTTTGAGGGTGTGCCTCAAGGACAAGGATTACCAGAAAAAAATCTAAATAAGAAAAATACCAAAAACACAATAAACGAATGGAAGAGACTCGTTGTAGGAAAAGCGTAGAAACTCGACTTGAACCCCACTTCCCTGAGTTTGACCCTGGGCCTAAAAGTGACAAGATAAAATCAAGTAGGCCAGGTTAAAAATTTTGTAAAGAGATGGTTAGGTCCGAATTAGGTTAACCACTATACACATTTCAATGATAAAATCATCATATTAACAACCTATTCGGTCCAACCAACCACCCTCCTCCTCCTCGCCTTCCTCGTCATCCAACCCCTCGTCTCCTCCTCCTCATCTCCCTCCTCCTCCTCGGCCGTCTCCTCTTCCTACTCCTCCTTTTCCTCGCCGCCCTACCCAATCCTCCTTCTCCTACTGTGCCAACTCCTTGCTGCCAACTCCTCCTCGTCGTCTCCTTCCCACCCCCTCCTCCTCCTCCTCCTACCTTCCTCCTCATAATCTCCTCCCCACCCCCTCCTCCTCTTCCTCCTTTCTAGAATCAACTTAGTGTGGTGTTTGCCTCTAGGATTCACCACCATTTAAGCATTGCATTTTGAAGCTTAATTATAAGGATTTTGTTTCAAAATTCCCAGAATCATTAAAACTTCAAATGGAAAATGCACATTTCTACTATCTACATTTTATTCGTCCTTGTAAGAAGAAGCTTCATTTCATTTATCTATCTTTTTTATCCAAAAAAAGCTGCCTGCCTTGAATATGAAATAGTATGAAGTCCAATCTTAGGCACTAGCATTTTAAAGTAGAGGAACTAGGAAGCTTTTTAAATTTTTGTTAAGAGTATACTTGGTCTTTTTTTTTGGCCGTTGACCTTTATATTTCTCTCCTAACTTTTAGTTTTGCCTCGATAGCAGCCATCTTTGCTATTTCTGTTAACATATGTAGTCTTAACAATGGACATTAGAGTGGAGAGATGCACACACATGGACATCCACAATTATGATACTATGTTACTCATATCAATGAAGTGTCATTGTGATAATTAAATCTTGTATAAATTTAGATTCTAAGAATGAGTGATGTATGCTCTTTATTTACCTATTTGATCTCCACCTAAAAGGCTAAAACCACACAAGTAATCTATAAATAAACATTTGAATATCAAAACCCCATGTCCATACTCTTTTAGGCACTGTATGGATGGAAGAATAACCTCTAAATCGAGGGATACCGCTCTATCTTAGCCCTCCAATTATCCCTCGGGGGCATTCCATGATAGCCTGTTCGAAAATCTAGAGCAATAGCATCACAATAGGAGACATTCGTCAACAACTTATTCCACTGAGGAAGTGGAATATGACTTCTTTTCTCCACAACATTTCGATGCCATATATATATATATATATATATTCAATTCCTCCCAATCTATTTCATGCTAAAACATATGAGAAATTTGCTATTCCACTTCAAATCCAAATTGTGCTTTCTGCATGTATGCTACTATGTTACAATTTATATATTATATATTTTTTCCTTGCCCATAAATACGAGCTTGCTGCATGTAATAAGTTTTTCTACAACAAATATTGGAGGCTTCTAGAATATTATAATTTTGCATAAATCATGTTTGGATCATGTTGGGTACTTGTGGTGAGTGGGAATGCCTATCTTAGTAAAGAAAGCATTTGGAAGGTAACTAATTCTTTGCAGATTGAATGCAAATATGTAGCAAGAATCCCATCTAGATTTTTAAACTTTGGAAATTTTACCTTTCAAAAATGTTTCTGATATTCTGCACAAGAATTCAAATCTGATTGATGGACTATTTCTTAGGGTTTATTTGAAGGCCTAAAGGCATACAGAGCAAAAAAAAATTCTATATTGCTTTTCCTCCTCGAGGAGAATGCTCAAAGAATGATTGATGGTGTTGAAAGGATGCGTATGCCCTTACCCACTAAAGAGTAGTTTGGAAGTAGTTAAACTCACTGTATTGGCTAACAAGCGTTTGGTATAGCTCTATTACATTATTTTTTCGTTCAGAAATTTTATGTGATGCTATAAGTTCAAGACAACATGAAATTTTACCTTTATCAATCTATGAATGCTGACTAACAATGTTTAGCATTTCCATGTTCATTATATTTTGTTGTCCTTCACATGCTTTAGGCCACATATGTCTTTCCTATCATGTTTTTCCTCCTAACTTTAACTGCAGAAGAAATAAGATTTGTGTTGCACATTTCTCCTTATTTACAAGCTAAATAGATATTATATCTTTTTTATTTCTGGAGACACATTTGAAATTTTCATATATTGTACTTCCAATGGAGTTCTTTATGCAAAATTACATGATGTTGGGATCCTTGCCTAAAGGACCAATGTGTTTAACTTGGGAAAGTAACCTTTAGTGTTTGTATCGGAGAAAAGTTGGTTGCATTCCTTTTTTCCTTTGGTTGGTTTGAACATAGAAATAAAAAGATATTTAAGGCTTCTCTATGCTTATTGCAAGGTGATACTTGCAAAAAGTCAGTCATTCATCTATTACATATTGTCCATGTGTAATTCATCTTGTTACATCCTGTATCACTCCAATTTCTTCATCTTTATCTATTATATGGAAAAATGCAAATTTTATTAATTTGGTCTTTGTTTTATTTTTAGAGCATGATTTGCCTTTTAATCCTACTACTTGATGTGCTCAAGATAAAGTTGAAATGTTCAGGTTCAATTTTCATGAAATTTTAATGATATTTCTCTTTGCTCAAAACCTACTTCTTAGTAGTTAGATTAAAATTTAATTCAAAAGAATGTTAAAATCATCTTCAGTTTTACACACTAAAGTGTTGGTTTTCACTGAGTTTTTGGAGGCTTTGAAGTTGGTTAAAATTTCCATCTGTTGAATAAATGCCACCAGAAGAAATAACAAGTTTCCAATAAATGACCCATTCTATATTTGGTCACTAGTACTATAAGCTTATCTAATCATAGTATTCAGCATCAAGCTGATGTTCATGACTAATCAATCCATCTCATATAGTTGTTGGCTTGCAGTTGCCATTTTTTATGGTCATTTCTTGGGTACTGACATTGAGATAGCAGATATATCTAACATGACTCGTTTGACTTTTTGCTTAATATAGTGTTCTACATGAGATACATTTTTTCCCTACTATAAGTTCCCAAAATGACAATTTCTTGAACAAAACTTGTAGTAAATCTATGTTTTGGGTTCCAAAATTCAATCTCATTATCATTTACATGCTCAATGCTCTGGTTGAGACAGTACATACATTGCCCTTCAAATTTAACTTTGCTTTGAAGTTTCTATATGTCCCTCTAAAATGCTTTTCCTTTTATTTAATTTCAATATCTAGTGGAGCAACCATTGCTAGCTTGTCACTTGGATCATCATTGAGTACTCTAAAGGCCAAGGTATCTCCCATTCTGACTTTGTTGAAGGCACCATCAACAGGTCATATTCATCTCATTTTACAGAAAATCATTTCTTTTTTTTATCGTGAGTAGGTTCAAGCCTTCTCTATTTGTGATGATCCCGACTACTTCTACAATTTTGTTCAAGGCCTTCTCGACAGGCCTGAGGCTGGTGTAAATTCTCATGACATAGTCAAAATTCATAACATAAGTGGTTTTCCATGTGGCTAAAGCTATTCATGCTTGTGTTAATCAGTTGAACTCAATTTGACCATATAGTGCACGTAGATGTGCATGTCCATTCTTTCCTAAAAATAAATCTAGAATCTAAAATAAGCTAGTTTGACATTTGTAATAGCTAAATAGTTAGTAAGATATGACCTGGACATTGGTGTGCAAAGACCTTATGGTATGTAAATATTTGACCTGAATATTCGTTTCTCTCTGTAGGCCAAAGGATTGGGCTATGCAATGAGTACTGCTGAAGAGCTTAACTTTGTCAAAGAAGTGTCTTCAACAATTGAAGTTGTCCTGGATCCTGTCCACAAGTGCGAATATGGACATCTTGCATAAAGCTTCTGAATTGGTACTTATTCTCTTTTTGATAGATGGGTTCTAATATTGTTGTCTACCAAGCTAAATGCTATGACTATTTTCTTTTCAAGTTGGTTGCTCAGTCATTTTGGCACAATTGTAGTATAAGGCAGCAAATATTCCAGCTTCGTTGGATTTTTTAACGTGGGTAGTCATCACAATGTCCCATTAAAGTCTTTACAAATTTATCTGGTGAACTAAGCTGCCTTAGTATCTTTATGGATTTGATACCCTGCATATTTTAGTTTACAATGGTCTGGATGTTAATTAAATAATGTCAATTAAGTTGTAGGTTCCATATATAGTTACCATTTTTGAAGATGCCTATGTTCTTTTGCCAAAGCCCTCTTTTAAGTTTTGACTTATGAAAAGCCATGGAATAGCATTATTGCATTCAGACTCTAGATTGCTTGGTTGTGAAATTCCTACATAGAATAAATGTGAGAATGGCAAGGTTTTTGTACTTTAAGCAAATGCAATCATTTTCATTGGCACCTATTTACATCCATGGATTTCATTTCGGAAGTGGGAAGGCTGCATTTGGGTTGATAAGAGAGATGGTAGAGAATCCAACCAAGTGGAAAGGAAGGAAGATCCTATTTGTTCATACAAGGACTCTCCTTATGCTGTTTGACAAAATCAACTAGGTAGCACCTACGCTTGGGAACTGGTGAAGAATGGAGCTTGACGAATCCATCCCCTGTAAGGATGGGATCGGGAAAATGTTTTGAGGAGGCTAGCAATGTAGGTCCTTTGGCATGGTATGAATTAACTTGATAACCATCCTATTGTTCATGTACTATCAACTTGGGATGCATGTAATCTGTCTTGGCAACAATGAAGTTGTTACTACAGTTCTCAATTACCATTACTAAAACCTAATCATCTACTTTCTTTAAGTATTTCAATAAAAGATCACAAATTATCTCTTAGATTTTCCTTTCAAAAAAAAAATCTCTTGAATTATGAGTGGTGATTGTAATTTAATCCAATTTGTCATTAAGGCTGTCAATTCGAATTCACCCAATCTAATGTTCATTAAGGATTTCAAATTTGGATTCAACCAATCTATTGGAGTAGTAGATAAAACTCATCCCATTCAGTTTCTGGATGGATATGGATTTCAACACAAACCTAAACAAGCATTGTGTATGGATTTGGAATTTATCCATTTACTCAACCCATTTTTGGACATGCCTGTATTATATTTTGTCTAATGCCCTCTACAACTCCACCTCATTTAAGGAGTTTATACTGGGATGATTAATTTGTAATGCTTTATTTCTTTAGTTATGGATTCATAGTTGCTTAATGGCCCCCACCACATACACTTAGTTTGTATGCTCTCCATGTGGTGCCTTGCCATGTGGATTCATCTAGTTATGTTATTATTATTTTTTTTAAAGGGATATTTAGTCATGTTATTAAAAAGAAAAATTCTTCCCTTGTATATCTTGAGCAAGGTCCACCACATGCTTAGTTTGTATGCTCTTAGGCAATTTCTGCTTGTTTTGTCCGTCTATGTAAGGACCCGTTACTTTTTAGCCTTTTAAGACGTCTGGAGTCTCAATTAGACGTATGTCTAGATGTCTAGACACGTTCCCGGACATCTTAAAGTGAAATTTTTCGTACCGCACATTGCACTTTGCGCGCGAGCAGCATGTAGAGACCCGCTCTCACCTTCGTCCTCACCCTGTAAAACCCTAAACCCTCTTATATGTACCCCCCCTCCTTTCTCCTCTCCACTCCACACACCACAGCCACCACCACCTTCAGTTTCTTGTGCGGGAACGGCGAGAGGGGGCGAGCGAGGGAGAACGAGAGAGAGGAAGGAGGAGAGCGTGGAAGGTCAGAGGACCTTCGAGAGCTCGGCGGAGCTCGCACAGCCAATGGCAGGCACGTGCACGAGGAGGAGAGGGCTCGGGGAGGCGGCCTCCCGACCCTCTGCTGCGGTGTGTGGCGAACGAGCGAAGAGAGCTGCGAGGAGTTTCTAATGCTGGGATTTTTTCAGCATCAGATGTCTGGAGAGTCAAACAGACAACCGTGGTAGCAGTTGGACATCTGGGTCTGAGACCAGACGTCTAAAAGCACTTATATCGCAAGGTACGTTCCTTTTCGCGGTTACGGCCATGCAGGCCTCACCGCAAAAGCTGATCTAGCCTGATTTGGACCTATGATTTCGTACGTAGGTAAAGGCCCTTGGGAAGGCATACAGAACTCTTTTCCATGCATTTTTGGACATCTGATCACATCACCAGACGTCCGAAGGTGCCTCCAAACGACCGGAGGCATTGTCCGACGTCTGGAACTTCCTTCAAACGATCGTAGAGAAGGTCTGGACGTCTGAGGATACCGCAGAAACATAAGGTAAGATCTAACACCTTTTAAGACGTCTAGGATTATTCCCAGATGTCTAATTTTGAATAGTAGGCACATTTTTGACTTGTTTAGGGTCCGAAAGGGGTCCGTTTTACGCAAACAAAATACCTGTACTTTTCTCTCAAGTTCCTCTACGTACCAGAGTCTATTTTACACTATTCCAAACTCCCCTTTTGTGATGTATTCCCTAGTATAGGGTTTCAGCCTGTTGCGCGATTGGGGCTCGCAGAGACGCCTGGGTCTGTAGTTCAAGCCTCCATTACTCCCGTGTTTCCTGGTATAGTGGTTTAATTTCGTTAATAATATTTAAATAAGAATGTGCTTGTGGAAATAGTCTAATGGAACCCTAGGATGTGGCATAAACCCTAGGGTAGAGAAATGAATGAGCCTGTTTGTACTGTATGGTTCACTTGCATGTGTGATTAAGATAAATTGCTAGTAAATGCCTGTATTATAATTACAAGTTGCCTGTGTTTAATGAAACTACCTATGAGAACACCAGTTGCATGTTATTAAGAATTGAACTATGAAAACACGAGCTGCCTGTATACGGATGATAAACGAATTATGAAAGATGAGACCTGGATCGAGATAAATGAGGTGAACATGAGCATGAACCCTACGGGGAATTAGGAGTAGAACTCTTGTGAATAGACAGAAACCTGGAATGTAGACGGGAAGTGTGCTGGCCCTTGAGTACGTGGTACCAAGGAGAGCAACTGTCCCCTTTTGTGTAGAGCAGAGCTAGCCTCCCTTGGGTTGAGACCCAGGATTAGGATTGGCCACTCTACACCGACTCCTATTGGCCCTCGCGTAAGTGGTACCGAGGTGAGCTACTAGTGTAGGGATGGAGCTAGCCACCCCATGGGGCCCGGGGTTCAACTACTCACCCTACATCGACTTGTTAGGCCCTATGGGCAAACCGTGGTAGTCAGATGAGGGTGCGCGGATTGTGGAGGGGCGAGACCCCTATTTGGTTCTGAGGGGTGAGACCCCTGTTTTGAGAGGGCAAGGCCCTATACTGTTTCGTGTTGTACTTTGGGTGTACCCGCTAGTGGAAACGACTAACCGCATGTCAGTGCAGGGTAGCTAACCATGCGCTTATCACGCATGTCGTAGTCACCGCTACGTCTTGACAGTGAACTTGGGGTGATTGACTGGGTGTAGGACTACCTGATTGCACAGCAATCATAGGTCTTAATTGACCTAGATTAAGCTAGGACTTAGCATAAGTTAGGGTAGTTCATGCATGCATAAGCATTATCTACATCTTTACTGTTTTACTTTAGCTATGCAAAAAATAATGTTATAATGTGCTGATTAAGTGCATTATGTTGATTGCAGGCAATAAGCTGATCTGGAGCTGGATATGAAGTCGAATCAGGAATAATGAGTGTTGCAGCAGGACTGGAGCAGAAGACTTAGATTAGATGTAGGAATAATGGTGTAAGGGAACCAAGGTTTGATATTCTATTAAGTAGGAATAAAGCATTAAAATGTGAAGAGCTTAGGTCCATCCTAGCCCTAGGATAGCCTAGAGACTTCTCCTAAGCATTAGCCACCCTTAGATTAGGTCACAGCACCCTAGAAAGCCCTAAAACCCTAGTTCCAACCCTTATCTGGACGTCCAGATAAGTTATAGGATGTCCAGGACCCTTAACCATCTCCCGCACACCTTAAACCCACTTCTGCAGTGTTATTGGATATCCAGACACTTTGTCAAACATCCAATTTCTACAGGATACCGAAAACAGATCCTAGATTTCCCCCTGACTCAAATTGGACATCCAAAACTGAAGTGTGGACTTCTGATTTTTGAGTAAGTCGTATGATCATGTTTTTGGACATTTGGAACTGGTCTCTAATCCCTGTTTTGAGATTCAAGCCTTGATCTTGGATTTCTAGCTCTCTAGACCTAATCCCAACCCCATAGGAACCTAAACTAAGGTGTCCTAACCCTAGTGCATCACCTCTAGACCTACCTAAGGACCTAATTAGGTCCTCACCAAACCCAATTGACTTAGATCAAAGTCAATCACCATCACCTAAGTCAATTGGACTCATTGAGTCCAATTGAGCTCAAATCTTAACCCATACAGTTTTAATTGGACTTAGTGAGAGTCCAATTGACCTAAACCCAACCTAATTGAGTTATTTCACTCTCAATTAGGTTTACACTCATTTAATTAAACTTAGGATAAGTTTAATTGCAATTTCCCCTTAGCAATTAGGGTTTGCAACCCTAATTCAAGGTATACACCTACCCAAACCCCTTAAGACCTAACCTAGACCTCTTAGACACCTAGGGCATGACCACACACACACACCCATTCACGCACCCACACTTCTCTAAAGTTCTCTAGAACCCTCTTGAAGTGTCACCAACTCTTGGTTACCAAATTTAGCAACCAAGAGGCATTCAATTCTTAGATCCACAAATTGTGGATCTAAGAACCACTTCTATCCTCTCTTGGCTGGCCACTCTTGGACTCTCTCTAGAGAGTTCCACACTTCTCTAGAGAGAATCCCTTAGGTCTATAAAAAGACCTAAGGGGTGGCCATTTTGACCCATCCACTTTTTGGCCATACTTGCTTGGCTCCATCCACCTCCACTTAGGCTAACCGCCACCCTCTCCACTCCATCTCCACGAGTTGAGCATCATCATGAAGGACACCATGCCAGGATGCTGGATCACTCCTCCAACCTCTCTCCAAGGGCCGACCTAAGCTCCATTGGCTGCCCCTCATTCTCCTCTCTACCACTCCAAGGCCATCGGAGACCACCTCCAAATGCCCTCACTTCTGATAGATTAGTAGCTAGCTCTTTACATTTACTGCTTTTATTTACTGCTTGGTAGTGTAATCCTTATTCTCCCCCGATGATGCATGCAAAATCCCCCTGTAGATTCTTGTATGCGATTGTTTTCTGGTAGCTAGATTTACATTTTAAGCATTTCTGTACAAGCTTTCCTCTGCAGTTCTTGTTGCAAACACCTCTCCAAAATGAATGAATGAAAGATACATTTATATATATATATATATATATATATATATATATATATATATATATATATATATATGTTTTAAAATCACCATGAGCTTACTGATTGCCATCCTTTTTGCGTGATTCAAGTCGCCTGTTTTCACTCATTTATCTATTTCTCAACAAGCATGTCGTTTCTTGAAAATATAGAAAATCTAACTATAGATGCATTTTCTGTAAACAGTCACCACCTCACTAGAATCATGCGCACAGAAACTCACACTTTCCCCTTTGTGATCTATTTAACACATGTGCACGTAATCAGGGTTCATAATAGAAGTGGTGAAATCTTAATCAGAAGACTGGAAACCGGCGTGCAATTTTAAACAAAGTAGAGCGATAAAAGATCGAATTCGAAAGTAAAGCAAACGCATCCCAGAGACGAACGACCGGGACTCAAGTCTCGTTATCTTTTATTAAATATCTTTGTTTGATCGTATTGTGCACTATACTACAACGTTTTCCTATCAATATGCGTGATACGCCCTCAACACTACCACAGGGGACTCTCTCGGCTAGGAGAGCACCACGTGTACCTTCTACTCTACGGAAAAGACTGCAATCAAGATCATTCCCATGAGGAACATGCAAGATCAAGAAATATCTGGATGCTTGAGAGAAACGGGTGAAACAAAAATATATAAAATAGATAAATATAAATGAGAATTTAACATGTTGCTTTTACTATTTTGTACTTAGATAATGTAGATACCACTCTACTCAACGTTCTTTAACTCTGTCTTTTCATAACACTGTTCAAGACCAGGAGTTAAGCAGCCTGAGTTTCCAGCTGCGGAGGGTGCTGGGCCCAGTCGAGTCTAGCAGTAGTTTTCTTCAGCACTTCCTTTTCTTTTCCTCTACTGTTGTAGTAAGTAATGGACTTTTAGTTACCATTCTGCTACTACTGTTTACTTTCCACTTTCTGTTGTTGTTGTTGTGGTGATATGTACTGACACAGCTGTTCTATTTCCTTTACTACTTTATACGTTTCTTCTGTTTAGTTATATTGCATGTGTGAATATGGTTTACTTTCCTGCTTTCAATTATTTCTTGTTGGACTACTAGGTCTTAGGATTAATCGAGGTGAGCTGGTCTCGGGTCCTGTAGGGATCCAGGAATCGGGTCGTAACAAGATGGTATTAGAGCCAGGTCATCCCAAGAAATGAACCAATTGGCTTGAGAATAACCATTCACGTGCATATAACTAGGATAGCCACCACAACGTATCGCCTTGATATTCGTTCCAAGTCTTTTCTCAAAATAATTCAGTATCATTGACCCTTTTGTTCTATCTTTCATGTCTCCTTGCAGGAGATGCCTTGTCGGAGAGTTCTTGAGGCAAGTCGTGGTCGCAGCCGTGGACGAGGTCGGAGGGGAGAACGTGCCAGGATTGAGGTACTAGTTGACCCACCTCTTCTCCTGGGTGTTCAGGCCCAGGATCTCGCCCAACTGATCAGAGATATTATGCAAGAGGAGCTCCACCAACCTCTATGGGCATCTCTCCCTGAGGACGTGGAGGGAGAGTCCTCGGTGGGACAGAGAGACCACCACAGCGCCAGACGAGCAGGAAGGGGAGGGGTGGTCCTCCACCGTCCCCACTACACTCTAACACTTCCAAGCATGAGCCCTCCTTGGCTGGAGGTGTGCTCGTTCCCCCATTGCACCTGCACCATGAGCTTTTCAGATAGTTCCGGAAGCTGAAACCCCCTCCTTCAAGGGGGATGAGGACTCGTCTGAGGCAGAGGACTGGCTGGAGAAGATAGAGAAGGTGTTTGACACCCTTTGCCCTCCCACGAAGTGCCACGTGGCCTTTTCCACGTACCAGCTAGAGAGAGCGGCACACAGGTGGTGGAGGGCAGTCAGAGGCCAAGAGGGGAGAGAGCCAACGTGGGACTAGTTCGTGACTCTCTTCTGCGAGCAATACTTTCCGCAAACCTAGCAAGACCAGAGGAGGTAGAAGTTCCACACTCTTCACCAAGGGACGATGACTGTTAGCACATACCGCACGCGTTTTCTAGAGCTGTCACGTTTTGCCTCGACAGCCGTGTCTACGGAGGAGGAGTGCCTGTGGAGGTTTATAGAGGGGCTTCGACCTACTATTCGGGGGTATGTCAAACCCCTGAAGCTGCCTACCTTCTCACGAGTGGTTGAGGTAGCTATAATCTACGAGGAGACCAACCCGGCCACGTGAGACACTGACAGCAGACGGAAGAGGCCCTACCAGCTAGAGTATTCTTAGGCCTGTCGGGAGAGGAGACACACGGCACCGGCAGGAGAGCTGTCTCATTTTGCGGGGCCATCAGTGACCTTTGGGGGCCCCAGACAAGGGCCAGTTGCCAGCACCAGACCCCCGCCCAGCCGCTAGCAGGGACCTACTAGGGGAGGAGGTTGTGTCCCCCTATGCTACTAGTGTGGCTAGCCGGGCCACATCAGGATGGACTACCCATCTAGGGCCGGAGCACAACAGATGCTCCCTGCACCGAGCGTTGGAGGCCGAGCTGGTGGTCGTGGTCCCCAGGCACATGGGGGAGGGCAGCAGTCACGAAGAGGGTACCGACCAGCAGCTGCTTCGTCTGCACCGAGGACTGAGGGGTGTATCAATGCCCTGACACACGGAGACGCCATGGCCTCAGGTTCAGTGGTGGCAGGTATGGTTACTATTTCTGGCAAATTAGTGTACGTACTTTTTGATTCCGACGCCACTCACTCTTTTGTTGCTACGAGTTTTGCCGTCAGTTTGGGGCAAGGCAGTGTACTATTTAGAGGATCCATTTGTGATCAGAGGCCCAGGTGGCCAGTTGTTTATAGTTGATGAGGTCTACATGGATTGCGAGATCAGTATAAGGGGACACAGCCTCCCTGCTGACTTGATTGTGATACAGATGGAGGATTTTTGACGTGATCCTAGGGATGGACTGGCTGTCCGCCTATCATACCCTAGTGGAATATTTCAGGAGGAAGATCGTCTTCTCCATACCGGAGTTGCCTCCCTTTGAGTTTCACGGACAGCCGATGAATGGAGGTTTCAGATGCATCTCCGCGCTTTAGGCAGCGAGGCTTTTGAGCCAGGGGTGTGAGAACTTTTTGGCCTATGTAGTGGCAGAGCATAGCCCCATGGTTGACTTTCAGAGTATTCCGATGGTTTACGAGTATCCCGACGTTTTTCCAGAGGAGCTTCCAGGACTACCGCCTAAGAGTGAAATCGAGTTTGAGATCTCACGAGTACCAGGGACCAACCCCATTTCTACTGCACCATACTGGATGGCACCGCTTGAGCTGCGAGATATCAAGTCACAGCTGCAGAACCTATTGGAGAAGGGCTTTGTGAGGCCCAGTGCATCCTCGTGGGGAGCCTCTATGCTGTTTGTGAAGAAGAAGGACGGCATCCTGCGACTTTGTGTCAACTACCGAAAGTTGAATAGGGTCACCATCAAGAACAAGTATCCGCTGCCAAGGATTAACGACCTCTTCGACCAGTTGCGAGATGCCACAGTGTTCTCCAAGATAGATCTGAGGTCAAACTACCACTAGTTGAGGATCAGGGAGACGAACATCTCCAAGATAGCTTTCCATACCTGGTACAGGCACTACGAGTTCTTGGTCATGCCATTTGGGTTGACCAATGCCCCCGCTGCTTTTATGGATTTGATGAACCGGGTTTTTAGGTCGTACTTGGACCAGTTTGTGGTGGTGTTCATCGACAATGTGCTCGTTTACTCGCGGGATCAGGCGCAGCATGGACAGCATTTACGGATGATCTTGGACACTTTAAGGTGATGCAGGCTGTATGCCAAGTACAGCAAGTGCGAGTTTTGGTTGAGGCAGGTGACTTTCTTGGGCCACGTGATCTCAGGGGATGGTTTGGCTGTGGATCCAGCCAAGGTTGAGGCCGTATTCAAGTGGCAGAGGCCACGTACAGTGACAGAGATACGCAGCTTTTTGGGACTAGCAGGTTACTATCGGTCTTTTATCAGAGGATTCTCTCATATTGCACGTCCTATGACCCAGCTGACTCATAAGGACGTGCCCTTTGCCTGGACAGATGAGTTCGAGGCATATTTTCAGGAGTTGAAGGAGAGACTGACTTCAGCTCCTAGGCTTACCATCCTGAATAGCAATGGCGATTTTGTGGTTTACACAGACGCTTCGTTGTAGGGGTTAAGGGGTGTGCTCATGTAGCGGGGTCACGTTGTCGCTTACACTTCACGACAACTGAAGCCCCATGAGCATAGCTACCCTACCCATGACTTAGAACTAGCAGCTGTTGTCTTTGCGCTGAAGACATGGAGGCACTACCTTTACGGTGAGACTTTCGAGATTTTCATGGATCATAAGAGCCTCAAGTACTTGTTTGACCAGAAGGAGCTCAACATGAGACATAGACATTGGTTAGAGCTCCTGAAGGACTACGACTGTAGCATCTCCTACCATCCAGGGAAGACCAATGTGGTGGCTGACGCCTTGAGCCAGAAGGCACCCGCCCACTTGGCCAGTTTATAGGTGATCAGGAGGTTTTTTCGCTTTGCAAATGATATCAGAAAAATATGTCGTCGCAATATGTAATGTGGTAGAAAAAACCTCGATCAAAGTTACTAAAATACTGAAATAATACCACACTACAGGTCGTATCACAGGGAAATATAGAACTAATAAGATCACCAATAATCATATTCAAGAAAAATAAATTGCCATTGATATCAATGCATGGGAGGAAAGAAAACAAAACACATTAACTAGTAATTCCAATCTTTCATTATTGTCACAAATAACCAAGAACAGAAGGGCCTCCCACAAATTTCCCATAATAAAATAATCAATATCAAAATCCCATTCTTTGGCAATGGCAATCAATGTAATTTTTAATTGAGCCAAAAACAGGGGATTCGCTACCGTGGAGGAGAGGACGGTCGGCCTTGCCGTGCTCGGAGGAGGTTGGCGTTGTCGAGAGCTTCGAGTCGGAGATCGCGACAAGCAAAACGATGGAAGGTGGCGGTCGGACCGTGGGAAGGTTGGATGCGACGCCGTACCTGCACGTGGCCGATGGGCGGCACCGGTGGGTCGTCGACGTCGAGGAGAGGACTGCTGCAAGGAGAAGAGGTTGGAGGCGACGGTGTCACAGCAATGAAGACCGGCGGCTACTGGCAGTGATGGCTGCTGTTGTTCTTTGTGGAAGTCGGTGGAGGAAGATAACAAAGGAGGAAGGTGCTGTGCGTGCGAGGCCATCACACGTGGAGTGGGAGTGATGCGTGAGGCAGAGGAGAGTCGGGCCGTCACTTTTGAGGAGGATGGTCGTTGTGGGCATAGTGGTTGCTACGCGTGCGTCAGAGCAAGAACGTAGTGGCACGGTGGTCTCCTCTGTGCATGGTTGTTGGTGCATCGAGGAAGAGGGGGCTCATGGTAGCTGGAACGTCGGGGTTGTACAGTAAGGTGGTGGCTCGCGGTGGTGGTCACGGCGCAAGGTGAGGGTGTTGGCGATGTCGATGGAGGCTCGCAGTCGTGGATGGACGCACGGTGAGGGGAAGGAGATGGAGGCCGTTTTCTTTTTTTTCTCCAAGGAAGCCATGCCCTTCTTTGTCATTCCTTTCTTGTTAAATGAGAAAATGAGAGAACGTGAGAGAGAGTCAGAGAAGGAAAGAAACCATCAATCAACTGTGATTTAGTGTTGCCATTTGAGGGAGAGAGACATAAGGAATCAAAGAGATTTTAGGGCAAATAAGGAAGGGATTAAGAGATGCCAAAGAATGATTCTTTTGCCAAATTTTACCAAGATAAAAAAAATCCCACAATGTAACATCTCAAATCTATATTTGATGTGAAGTCCTTGCCTTTAAAGTGAATAATCAGTTCTTTCACATAAATATTCAAGTCATTAATGCATGAAATGATACATTCAAAGCTTTCACATTTTGTCATTTTCAGCATGCCTTAGATTAAATTATGCTTCAAATAATTCAATACTTAAGCATTAAATTAGTCCACTCAAGTGGACCCATCAAATACCTCCATGCCTAAGTTTTGCTAGTCCCGAGCAAAATCATATGAACCAGACCAGGTCTCCAAGCCTGATTTTACCGTCAGGATGCCTTATCGTACCATACTCCAGAAATTAGATTGAAATACCAACTATAGGCCTAAAGGTACTCAAGTACCAGCCAAGATACGGACCTGACCAGCCTCAGTCTTGAGTCTGCCGCGAAGGTTTCTAAGGCCCGCAAAAATTGCCCAGAGGCTCATTGACCCCAGCGGTTAAAACACCCGTGCATATGTGCAGAAAGGTTAGGTTCAGTTTTGCCAGTGCATTTTTAGTAAGAGAGAGAGGGAGAAATATTATTTTGAGAGTTTTCTCTCTTTCTTTTTAAATTCCCCTAGACTTAACATTGGATTGGCCCTACACACGATCTGTATCAGATTCCTTGTCCCCACCATCAATCCTCGCAGGGTCCCTAGCAATCGGTGCTTCGAGATAGCACTGCCCATGGCAACCCCCAGAACCCTAGCTTTCGACACTTCGGGATAGTGCCGCCCGTGGCATTCTGTAGCTAAATTCGGACCTTGGCAATCAACATTTCAGGATAATGCCGCCCATGGCATCTGAACCAGCACCAGATGCTTCTGTGCCCCCACTAGGGTATTTAGATATCCTAAGAGACAAGCATCGAGGAGACAATATGTTATAACGCATCTTCAAGGGGCTTATTTTACATTCCTCCTCTCTACGTCGGGAACTCATCCAATCAACTTGTGTCTACAAGCCACTCCTAAGTCAACTTTTCAGGAAAACATTTTCAAAATAGACGCTTTTTGGTATTATTCTTTGTTATGCACACTGAACCAGACCATTGTGTGATTTTTGGGTGCTCAGGTTACCAAGTTCCGCAAACCAAAGGGCAAGCAATGGAGTTGAATACTCCCTAAGCTTTAGACTTAATACATCAGCCTTGCAACTCCCTCAACCTCTTGAGGAATAGTCCATATCTTAACAAATACATGAGTGTTTAAGCCCTAAAATAGACCCAGAAGGTCTAAAGTCGGTATCCCTCACTTATCTCCTTTTCTTTATTACTTTAGGACTTAATTCATCATTCAATCCAACCCGAAACTTAGGTGACTCTTTCATAATCACATGCTGGGACTAACATGATTTTTCCTTGCCTATCTTTTTCTTCTGGCTCTTTCCTTTTCATCTCTCTTCTTCTTCTCTCTCTCTCTCTTTTCTAAAACAGAACTAAAGTCCTAATTATGCATGCAGAATATGTATAAATGCTATAAACAACCTCAAGTTATACCCCCCATGCCTAGATCTGACAATGTTCGCATTGGAAAGCCAAAACAAGGAAAGACACAACTTGAGGTGGCGAGCAGTTGGAGCTAAGGCTCCTCCAATCTGTAGGTGTCTAATACCTGGCCATCGGAAAGTGTAACATAAGGTTTCAAGCGCTGGCCATTTACCTTGAATGTCTCACCAGATGAGGGATTCTGAATTTCAACTGCACCATGCGGGAACACCTGCATGACAGTGTACGGCCATCCCAATGGGACTTCAGTTTCCCAGGGAAAAGCTTGAGTCTGGAATTGAAAAGCTAGACCCGTTGGTGGGGCTCAATGGATTTGCGGAGCAGTGTCATAGGTCTCATTCCTCAATTCTTCAAGCTCGGTCAGTTCTAATAAGCGCGCCTTGCCTGCGTGTTCTAGATCCATGTTAACATTCTTAATAGCCCAATAAGCTCTATGCTCAATCTCAACAGGCAAATGGCAAGCTTTGCCATACACTATACGGAAGGGAGACATACCCAAGGGGGTCTTATAAGCCATTCTATAAGCCCATAGAGCGTCATCTAGTTTCTTCGACCAATCTTTCATGTCGGGTCTTACAGTTTTTTCTAGAATTCGTTTGATCTCCGTATTTCACACTTCAACTTGTCCACTCGTCTGCGGATGATACGGGGTGGCCACCTTGTGGGTGACACCAAGACTTTTGAGGAGACGGGAGAAGTGTGCATTCCTGAAATGAGGTCCCCCATCACTAATGATCGTCCTTGGGCAGCCAAATCAGGAAATGATATTGGCCTTAACGAAAGGTAGGACCACGGAGTGATCGTTGTTCCTTGTCGAAATAGCTTCTATCCACTTTGACACATAATCAACTGGCACGAGGATACATTCAAAGCCTGAGATGATGGGAAAGGACCCATGAAATCTATGCCCCAAACATCGAATATCTTGACTGGAAAAATGGGTTGTTGGGGCATCTCATCTCTCTTGCCAATAGTTCCAGTTTGTTGACAACGAAGACAAGCCTCCACAAAGGGTGTCTTTGAAAAGTGAAGGCCACCAGAAACCAAACTGGAGAACCTTATAAGCAGTCTTCTTAACACTAAAGTGTCCTCCGCAGTGCAGTGTGCGGCAAAAATTCAAGACACTCTATTGTTCCTCTTCTGGGACACATCTCCGTAACACTTGATCACGACTTATTCTAAAGAGGTCCGGGTCCTCTTAATGATAATACTTGATGCTAGCGAGAAATCTGTCTCACTTATGCTTATTCCACGTACTGAGGGTTTCACCAGTGACCAAGTAGTTGCAAACATCAGCATACCACCATGTTGAAGGTTGTACCGCCATTACCATTTCGTCAGGAAAGATGTCACGAATGTCTCCTGACGGGGTTGAAGCCTCAACTGGGATCCTAGACAAATGATCTGCAACAGCATTTTTGACCCCTTTCTTGTCACGGATATCAAGGTCGAACTCTTGTAATAATAGAATCCAACGAATCAGCCTAGGTTTGGTGTCCTTCTTTGTGAGCAAATGTTTTAAGGCTGAGTGATCAGTATAAACCACAACCTTGGATCCTAGAAGATAAGACCTAAACTTCTCCAAAGCAAATACTACTGCAAGAAGTTCTTTTTCTGTCACAGTGTAGTTTTGCTGTGGATCCATAAGAGTCTTACTTGCATAGTATAGCACATGAGGCTTTCTATCAACCTGTTGACCAAGGACCGCACCCATAGCAAAATCAGAGGCATCACACATTAACTCAAATGGGAGGGTCCAATCAGGTGCTTGTAGAATCGGCGCAGTTATGAGGGCCTCCTTCAAAAATTGGAAGGCCTTGGTACACTTTGCATCAAAAAGGAAGGGAGTATCCTTCTCTAGTAGGTCACAAAGTGGCCTAGAAATCTTGCTAAAGTCTTTAATGAAGCGCCTATAAAAGCAAACATGGCCTAAGAATGAATGAATCTGCTTGACATTGGTGGGCTGTGGAAGCTTAGAAATGGACTCAACCTTGGCCTTGTCCACTTCTAAACCTCACTCGGACACTACATGCCCAAGAACAATGCCTTGTTGAACCATAAAATGGCTTTTCTCCCAGCTAAGCACCAATCCTGTCTCCTCACAGCGGGTGAGAACTTTTTCTAAATTTGAGAGACAGTGGTCAAACGATGAGCCGTATATGGAAAAATCATCCATGAAAACCTCAACGAACTCATCAATCATGTCCGAAAAGATGGACATCATACATCACTGAAATGTTCCTAGAGCATTACATAGTCCAAATGGCATTAGGTGGAGGGCAAATGTGCCATAAGGACTTGTAAAAGTCGTGGGCTCCTGGTCGTCCGAAAAGACGACAATCTAATCATACCCAGAATATCCATCGAGAAAGCAAAAGTATTTATTCCCTACCAATTTTTCCAGTATCTGATCAATAAATGGCAGAGGAAAGTGGTCTTTCTAGGTAGCGGTGTTTAAGCGGCGGTAATCGATGCATACCCTCCAACCTGTTGTGGGTCTGGTGGTGACGTGCTCCCCTTTCTCATTAGTCTCCACCGTGAATCCTGCCTTTTTGGGCACGATGTGAATAGAACTGACCCATTTACTATCAGAAATGGGGTAGATTATCCCCGCATCCAACCATTTTAAATTTTCCTTTTTCACCACTTCTCGCATGTTGGGATTTAACCGCCTCTGCATATCTCTGAAAGGTTTCACAGAGTCGTCTGTGTAAATGTGATGCATGCAGAGAGTTGAGTCAACCCCTTTGATATCAGCTATAGTCCAAGCAATGGCTTCCTTATGCCATTTTAGGCATTCAATTAGTGCTCCCTCCTGCATCTCAGATAGAGCAGTCGAGATGATGACAGGGAGTGTATCATTGGGCCCAAGGAAGACATATTTGAGGATCTCAGGAAGTGGTTTAAGCTCCAATTCAGGAGCTTTCTGAATCGAGGGAATTATGTTCGATGTCCCCACCTCCGGTAGCAGATCTACCTTGATTGTCCATGGTGGGGAGAGGGACTTAGCTTTGACACCCAACATCTCTTCTAATTCAGGCATATCTTCCCCTCCTTCAAAATTCGGAGTGTGGTCCTTGGAAATGACCATTTGGAGACAATCATCACACAGAAGAGCTAGTGTCGTCTCCACGATAATCTCATCGATCACCTCAATTTGGGAACAATCTTCTAATCTTGGTTGTTTATAAGCATCAAACACATTGAGCCGGATCTTTCAGTTCCCAAAGCCCATCTTGAGTGCCCCTGATTTGCAATGGATCGATGCATTGGCTGTAGCCAAAAAGGGACACCCCAGGATAATTGAGGGTTCAGTGGGCATGTTGGAAGGGTCAGTGTCTAACATCAGAAAGTTGACGGGAAAGAAGTCCTCTACTCTCACCAGGACATCTTCTAAGAGCCCACGTGGTGTCTTCAGCGATCTATCAGCTACTTGAAGGATTACAGGACTAGGCTTTAAATCACCTCCTCCTAATAGCTCATAGACAGAGCTCGGCAATATATTAACCCCCGTGCCTAGATCGAGGAGAGCCTCATCAATGCATTGGTCTCCAATGACCACAAAAATATATGGGGCCCCTGGGTCCATCTTGGGGGGTGTACCTTAATGTAGGACTAAGCTAACTAGGTCAGGCAAAATGACCTTAGCCTGGACCTGTTTCCTAGATTTCCTCTTCTGGGTGCACAGGTCCTTTAGAAATTTAGCATAGGATGGTATTTGATGATAGCATCCAAGAGAGGCAAGTTAATGTGAACTTGCTTGAATGTCTCCATTATTTCATCCATCCTCTCCTTGGCTCCAGATGAGCCATCAACAGGTGCCACAGGGGCGAATAAGCGCTTAGGAAAAGGCACTCTCGGCCTCTGAGTGGAGGGGTTGTCATGGCGAGATAAGGGTGGAATGGGAACAACATCCTCCGGATGGGTGATTTCAAGCGAGGAAGGGCTGAGGTTCTTCCTCGGTGGATGTGTAGGTGCTGGTTAGAGTGGTAGGAGGGGTGACCGTAGGAGCGAGTTCAGGTTTGGAGAGTTGCTTACCACTCCTCAAAATGGTCATAGCCTTAGTGTGCTCCCTTATGAAGGGTCCTTTACCCCTTGGGTTCTCCTCAGATGAGCTGGGCAATTTCCCAGGGTTGCATTGTCTAACAGCCTCAACAAGATGGCCAATTTGAGATTGCATTTCTTGGATAGCCTTATTCTGAGATTGAATGATCATACTTTGATTTTCTTGCATGGCCTTCATCATCACTTTTAGATCGTCCATCTCAGAATTGTTAGGATGAGGAGGAGACTGGAATTGTTGTGCCTGAAAGGGTTGTTTGGGTTGGGCTCTTATATTCCCTAAATTTGAAGCATCACCTTGCTTCCATGAGAAATTAGGATGGTTTCTCCATCCAGGATTGTAGGTGTTTCTAAAAGGATTGTTCCTGGGCAGTGGATGAAACCCTTGGGCAGCATTCAAGTCTGCCTGTACTAAATCGGGGAATTGATTAGCCAAATGGCACTCAACAGTGGTGTGAAGAGTGCTTTGGAAAATGGAGCATTCAGAAGGAGTCTGGACTTGGGAAGAAATTTGTGGGACAGTGTGTGGGTTAGTCATGAGTCTTTCAAAGTTCTGGTTCAACAATTGTATCTGAAAAGCCAAATTCTGAGCTGCCCCGGCTTCACTAGCTTCAACTTTCCTTTGGAGGATGGATGGTTTCCTATCTTGATAAGCTGAGGTCAAGTGGATAGAATTGTCGCTTAGTGACTCAAATAATATCCAAACCTCATCCTCCATTTTGGTGAGAAAGGTTCCGGCATAAGCAGCATCCACGGTTTGCTTATGCCTATCAGATAGTCTAGTATAAAACCTTTCTACCAACTACCATTTAGGCACTTGATGGTGGGGGCATAGTCGAATCAGATCATTGAATCGCTCACAAGTCTCATGGAAGTGTTCCCCATCTAATTGAGTAAAACCCATGATTTCCAGTAACGAACGTGTGCCCCAGACGCCTTTTAAGACGTCTGGGAGGTGGCCCAGACGTCGGACCAGACGTCTGGGATCACATCCAGACGTCGGACCAGACGTCTGGGATCACATCCAGACGTCTGACCAGACGTCCGGGATAGTTTCCAGACGTCTGGAGAACAGTTATGTTCGCACGGGAGATTCGTCTGCGCGCCTGTGCGCGCAGACCTGCGATTCCTCTCTCTCTCTCTGCGGCTGCAGACGCGCTGCGACCACCTTCTCTCTCCTCGCGCGGCCTTAAAAAGGGGCGCGCCTCCCCTCCCGTCTCCACCGCCTTCTTCTTCTTCTCCTTCCTGTGCGCGAGAGCGAGCGGACGCGAGGGCGGTAGCGGCGGCCGCAGTGAGTGCGGAGGTGCGGCGTGCGAGGGCGGAGCTCTGCCGTGGGGGCGAGCTCGCCGGAGCGGCTTGGCCGGCTGGCGGAGGGCGCAGGGGGCGCGGAGCGACGCGGAGAGGGACCTGCTGCGGGCTGAGCAGTAGACGCGCGAGGTTCGACGCGGGCGGCGTCGCGAGCGGAGGCCGAGCAGGGTCCTGATTCTGGAAAAATTTCCAGAATCAGACGTCCGGATTGATAGCCAGACGACAAGGTCGACGTCTGTAAGATCATACAGACGTCTGAAAGGTGAGTTTCCGCCTTCTTCTTCCTTCTTGTAGACTGACCGTACTGAGGGAGGGGGGTTGGCTATGCGCAGGTTCGCTGATTCGCCATCCTCTGCGAATCAGACGTCTGGAAGTTGTACCAGACGGCGGGAGTGATCTACAGACGTCCATGTGGACCATCGGACGTCTGGGGTATAGGACAGACGTCCCCGCAGACTTCTGGACGTCTGGGAAACCACGCTGAACAGGTAATTCTCTGATCCACCGTTTAAGACGTCTGGAAGGAGTTCCAGACGTCTGATTTTGCACAGCATCGTCTTTCTCGACCCGTTTAGGGCCCGTTTGGGCTCCGTTTTCCGCAATTCGAGTTGCGTTCCTTTCAGAATTAATTCCTCTACCCGTCTACAGTAGCTATACACTGTTTTGAGACACTCCTTGTGTTTGATCCTTGTGATAGGACCTCGTTCGGTTGCAGTCTTGAGAGTCGCGGAGGCACGCGGGATTCCCGATCACGCCCCCATTACTCCCGTTGTACCTGGTAGAGTGGCTTAAGTTATTATTAAAATCTGTTAAAGTATGGAACCATAACTAGAACCTAGGACATTGCATGAATCCTAGGAATGAGAAATATATGGAATGATAGCTCCTAGGTGTTGCATGAATCCTAGGGCCGGAAAACTAGATTGTATGATAGATCCTAGGATATGGCATGAATCCTAGGATGGAAAAACTAGTGGAATGTATAATACTGTAGTCTTGGAAAAATGGAAAGGAATATAAAGCTGCCTGTAATTTGAATTAATAGCTGTCTGTTATGAATAAAGAAACATGATTGAGATCATGGATTTTTTGAGAACGTGAATCTGGAAAGTGAAACATATGATGTTCTGAGATAAATAGCTGGAACCCTACGGGGAATTAGGAGTGGAACTCCTGGAAAGAAAAAGGAATGGAAACTGAGATGTAGTTTGTACTGTCTCTTGGGTACGCAGTACCAAGGGAAGTACCTGTACCTGTTTAGTGCAGAGTGGGGCCAGCCGCCCCAGGGACCCGGGGTTAGCATTGGCCGCTCTGTACCGACTTGTTGGCCCTCGTGTACGTAGTACCGAGGAGAGCTAGTAGTGTTAGGAGAGTACTAGCTACCCCACGGGCCCCGGGGTTCTGCTAGCCTCCTTCACCGACTTGTTAGGCCCACTGGGGCAAACCAGGGTAGTCAGGCGAGGGTGCGCGGACTGTGGAGGGGCAAGGCCCCAGTTTGGTTACTGTGGAGGGGTTGGACCCATGTTACTGAGAGGGCTCTGCCCTGGTTCCGTGCTGTGCTTTGGGCGCACCCGTTAACGGAAACGACTGACCGCGTGCCAGTGCGGGCTAGCTACCTGTGCGTTTATCGCGCGTGCCGTAGTCACCGTTACGTCTGTCAGTGACCTTGGGGTGGTTGACTGAGGGTAGGATCACCACGGGGGACTCTCCCGGCCAGGAGAGCACCACGTGCTACTTCTACTTTTGGAAAAGACTGCAATCAAGATCGTTCCCACGAGGACATTCGAGATCAAGTAAAGGATCTGAGAAATAAATGAAATAGTGAGAAAAATTGAAAGATGTGAATAAAGGAAGTAATAGAACATAACAGCTACTGTACACTCTACTGTTGCCTTTAGTTAGTTTGCCACTCTACTCAGCGTTTTGCTGACGTGTTACACTCGTTACCTTTTTCAGGACCAGGTGTTGAGCAGCCAGGGTCGGCGGCTGCAGAGGACGCTGGGCCGAGTAGGGTCCAGTAGAGTTACCACAGCCTTTTGTACCTCTTTTGTTTCTGTTCTAGTGAGTAGTTTTGTTTCCGCTGTACCTTCTTTACCTGCAATTCTTGTTATATGATAAATGCTGTTTTACTGTTGTGGTGGTACCTACATCTCAGGAACACAATGATGTATCATGATCTGAGATGGGACTTTTGGTGGAGAGGGATGAAGTGGGATGTTGGTGAGTTTGTGCAGCAGTGTTTTGTGTGTGATGAGAGCCTCATCATGAGCCATAACTAGCTCATTTTGACCCACTAAAGAGAATAAAAGCTCCTACATAACCTGGAAGAGGGCTTAATTGAAGGAATAAGTGTTCTGAGAAGAAAACATGAAATAAAGGGTAAAACTATAATTTTACCATTGCAGTACATAAACAGGATTTTTTAGAGACAAAACATAGGTCAAATGGTCTAAATAAGATAAAAAGTGGGTTGATTCAATCAGAAATGAGTTTACGTGTAAACCAGGAATTAAATGACATCTTGTAACCCTAAGACAGACCCGCTTAATTCAACAGGGTTCCGGTCAGGATAAAAATCAAGTAAACCCTCTAAAATTCATGGAAAAATATCTCCTAGGGTTTAGAACATTCAATTTGGCCTTTGGAACCTATTTTGACCTAGATTAGGGTCCTAGCTCATCAATTGACCTAATTTGACTTTTACGCAAAATATCCAGTCAAACGCGGTCAAAACTAAAATCCAAATTCACCATTGGATTCCTTAGATCCAAATTAGGTTTGTACCAAAATTTGGACCTAAGGGGAGGTCATCTTGACCTACTTTGCAAATTAGTACACCCAATTACATTTTGACCCTTATCTTTTGAAAATCATTACATAAACCCCCTAACTTCCTCGCCACTCTTACAAGAAGGTCCCTCCGCCATTATTGGGGAGAGATCCTACTCCTGCGAGGAATAAAGAGGGAATACTCTCTGATTCCTCAGAGATCTCCTTCCAGATTTGGAAGGGAGATTTTCTAAGGAATTTCCTTCCATCTAAATTCAATCCTGATCTAAGATTTGCACCCAATCTCTTGTACAAACACACGAGAGATTTGGGTACTTAGCTATTTCCTTCTCCAGCAAGGATTCCTGCACTTGGAAGCTTGGCTTCCAAGCACAGGAGTCCCTGCCTGTGCCTATAAATTAACCCCTAACTCCTGCAACACCTCCTCAGCTCGACTTGGCCGGAATTCTACCTCAATTTCCTCTTCTTCTTCTCCGGCCAAGGGGTCCAGCGAGCTCCGACGAGCCCCCTACTCTTCCTCATCGCTCTGCCACAAAACCAGTGGCAGAGCTGTCCTCCTCATCCTCCTCCCCGTCGCGCAACACCTGCGCGAGCTGCCCTAGCCTCGTCGTCGCCGCCATCTTCCTCCACTGGACTCTTTCTTCTCCGGCAACAGCAAGTACTGCCGGCCACCTTCTCGCCCTTTTCATCCCTTTAGTTAGGTTAGAACTGCTCTTCTCTATCCCCTCTTTCATTTCCCTAATCTTATTTCACCAGATGCCCCTCGACCGCCGCTGTCCACCACCATCTTCATCTCCGGCATCCCTCCAGCGAGACACTCCCATCACTCCGCAGCCCCACACGTCTCGCCGACCACCGCATAACCTCCGCCTCACCTCACTGAACATCCTCCACTCGTCCACAAACCCTCTACACCACCACAACTGTCCCCGACCAAACCCATTCGTCCGGCCACAAGGCGACCTAGGCACGCATGCCTAGGCCGCCCCGTGGCCTGCCACCTAGCGCCTCACCTTCGCCGTGACACGGCGAAGGTGCTCCTGTGGTCTGATTAAGCCACAAGGCTCTTTTTGTGTCAGGCAGGTTTCACGCTCCAGCCACCATTAATGGTGACTCGAGGAAGCTGCACGCTTGCTCCAGGGTGCAATACTTCAGGATCCCAGGTCCAGCTAACTCGGGGAGGCCTCGTGAAGTCATTTGTTCCAGCAAGTGGCGTCGCGAAGCCTACAGTGTTGCAATTGAAGCACAGTCTCCTACGGGCCCGCGTGAAAGAACGGTGGAACAATAGTCCCACCTCGGTAACCTGTAGGGTGCTGGAGTGGGTTAAATTAATTTTATGTTATGCGCTTGTTGCCTCCGATTACACTTGGGGTGAGGTCCCTCACCTATACTCACTGCCTCATCTATGAGCTCACCACATGGATCTGGTGACCCGACCCGACACCCTCCTTAGCACTCCTCGCGTACCACACCCACGCCGGTGCACCTGGACCCGGGCGCGCGACCTGACCCGTTTACCTGGCTCTGGGAGAGCGTGCTGAAGAGTGATATACACAGAGAGAAAGAGACGCAGGTGTGGGTAGAGGGATAGGTTTTGCTCCTCTTTTGTTTGTGCAGGGAAGGTAAAAGGGAGAAGCGAAGGTGACACTTAGCCACTGCAAGAGAAGGAGAAGAAGCAGAATGAAGGAAAGCTTTGCAGGGGAAAAAGAAAAGGAAAGGCCAGAGGCGAAGCCAAAGAGAAGAGGAACTGAAGAAGGAAGAAGAAATAAAGGGAAAGACAAGCAGAAGACGAAGAGAAGCTGAAGGCAAGGAAGGAAGAAGAAGAAGAGAAAGCAGAGCCAAAGAGAAGAAGACCCGCAGAGAAAAGAAGGAGAAAGATACTACAGGAGAAGAAAGAAGCAAGGCAGAAGACAGAGGAAAATAAGAAGAAAGAAGCAAGGCAACTGCAGAGAAGAAAGAAGAAGCACAAGGAAGAAAGGAAGAAAATCAGAAGAAGAACAAGGGAAACATCTTTTAAGATGTCTGATCCTATGATCAGACATCCAAATTCCTTCTTTTTGCTACAATTCACTTTTAAACTCGTGCATTTATATATTTTGAATTAAGTTTTGAGTAATTAAGTGTTCAATTACATTCTTGAGATTAGTAATAAATTCCAATTACTCCCTGTGTTCGACCTCGAATACTTAGGTTTTCGAGTAATAAATTTTTATTTGTTAACAACGCTTGATCACCTATACTACGACGTAACTAACTGTTAAAACACGATCAAGACTGTGTCAACAGTGTGCCAGCAGGTGAAGGCCGAGCATCAGTGGCCTACAGGGCCGTTGCAGCCACTTCCTGTGCCAGAGTAGAAGTGGGAGAGCATCACCATGGACTTGGTGGTGGGTCTACCGATTACTCAGCGAGGACACAACGCAGTCTGGGTGATAGTAGACAGGTTGACGAAGATGATGCGTTTCCTGCCGATCCAAGCCACCTTGGGACCAGCACAGTTGGCAGAGAGGTACATTCGAGATGTGGTACACCTACACAGAGTTCCATGTGAGATTGTATCTGACAGGGATACCCGTTTTACTTCCCAGTTCTAGACTGAGTTTCAGCAAGCTTTGGGGACACATTTAAGGTTCAGTACCGCTTATCACCCCCAGACGAACGGACAGTCAGAGCGCACCATACAAACACTTGAGGACCTTTTATGCGCCTGTGTACTAGACTGGAGAGGCTCATGGGAGGAGCATTTACCCCTGGCAGAGTTTGCATATAATAACAGTTACCACTCGAGCATCGGCATGGCACCTTACGAGGCTCTGTATGGATGGAGGTGTATTGCACCCTTGAGTTGGGTCGAGGTGGGGACCAAGTGGGAGTTGGCCTCAGGATGATCCAGCAGAGTCAGGAGGTGATAAAGCAGATTCACAGACGACTCCATACTGTCAGGAGTAGGCAGAAGAGTTACGCTGACCAGAAATGCAGAGAGGTGCAGTTCGAGGTTGGGAATCACGTCTTTCAACGTGTTTCGCCCATGAAGGGCTTGCAGCGTTTTGGGGTGAAGGGGAAGCTTGCGTCGAGGTTTCTGGGGCCCTTTGAGGTCCTGGAGTGGGTAGGACCCGTTGCTTACTGATTGCACAGCAAAAATACACCAATAAAAATGTCATCTTTTGTTATTTCCTAGCATTGCCATTGCATATTAGGTAGCCATAGTTGCATTTGTAAAATTGACACATGCATGCATTTATTTGAGAGGGGAGGAGAGTGAATAATTGGCCATGTAAATAACATCTTCTTCAAGTGCTGCCTAGAAATTTCACCATCCTCATTTTTTTATTTTGCTTTGAATTTCTTCTCCCTCGTGCTGCTCAGGGCATGGGCTAGCTTCTCTTCGCACCATTCCTTTACCTACAACATGGCGGAACTTGTTTTGCTAGAGCATGGCTGTGGCAGGCTTCTCCTTTTTAAAAAGCCCTGCCCTCTTCCTTGCGAGAGGGAGCTGGGAACAGAGAACACAGCAGCCACCTTCGTCAAGGCTATCTTCCTCTCCTCTCCCCTCCATACGCAGTACCTCTTCCCACTGAAGAGATACACTGCGGGCAGGAGCAAGCTCACAGTGGTTCTACTACCACCACTGTGAGTTCCACCACCGCCCAGCTCATCCAAGAGCAGGAGGGCATGGAGGATTCACTCCCTGTTTTCACCGCTCGACACCTTCCCGCCATTGCCGAAGATCCAAGCTCTGAAGCTCAGCAGTAGCAGCAGCACGGCACCAGCAGCAGCAGCCTCGCGCACATGCCAGAAGCCGGCCGCAAGCTCCTTCCGCACGTGCAGGAGCCTTTCAGCGTGCCCGCACACACAGAACCGACCGCAACCGGTTGTCCAAGCCTCGCGGCACTTAGCTATTGTTCACGCATCTCTATGCGACACTGTAGCTACAATGCGGTGACCGGAGAGTTTCTCACTTATCTGGTCACCGCGCGCTCTCTCTCCTCACCGTTACCGCCTCCAGCCAGTCTCCGCGTCAGCGCTCGTGCCCATGTCTGCACCCGCACCCGCTTCAGCACCTGCGCCCACACCCGCGTCTGCTCTCGCTCCCGTTCCAGCCGGCAGCACGGTACGCTGCGCTGCACTCTTTCGCCCGCGGGCTCCCTCCAGCACGCGCGTGCCCTCGACACCCGCGCCTGCGTCCTTGCTCCCACGCCATCAGACGACACTTGCATCCGCCAGACGGCTTAAACGCCCGCGCTCTCTCACAGCCACTTCCACACTCTCCAGTAGACTCCCTCACACACCACACTCATACACACACACTGACTTGTACACTCACACTCACTTGTACACACCTATATATACTTATATATATACATATATATATTTATATGTACATACATATATAAATATATATCTATAGATATAAATACATATATACATATACATATATATATATATATATATACATAGATACTTATACTAATATATCTATATACATATATACATATATATATCTAGATACATATATTACTATATGTATATATATATCTATATCTATATAGTTAGATATATATATACATATATATCTAGTTATAAATATATATATATATATACCTATATATATATTTACATATCTATATATATATATATATACATAACTACATATACATCTATATAATTACAACCCTATCTATACATATATATAAATATATATTCACATATATACATATATATATATTTGCATTCATATCACCTACCTGTATCCCTACGCACTAGTCACTCCACCACGCGTTATATCGTGGGAATATCTGCACCAGTTGCTGATATTCCCCGATACCCGCATAAAGAAAGCGTCTCCGCACACACTCCCGCACATCCATCCTACACTCCACGCAGCACTTCGTCCTGTTGGTTGCGTCTTTCTAGACGTGGACCAACTCGACACCGTGCTACACGTCATTTCCACCTCCACCCCCACCCCTATATATATAATATATATATACCTGTATATATATATAGACTATATTTTTTTACAAGCAACCTATCTTGTTTCTATTTCTCTTTTGTTTCCTACTAATAAAAGGATAAAAAAAAATGGTAAAAGAGAAAAGATAATCCTTGTCTTGCAGGTACTTGGTCTTGCGATCAGCAAGACCAGTTTTTGGAACCCTAATTTGGCTCAAATCCAAGAACAATTTGGCTCGAAGCCAAGGACCTGATTTTGAGGGTGTACCTCAAGGACAAAATTATCAGCAAAAAAAATCTTAAATAGAAAAAACCAAAAACATAATAAACGCACGGAAGAGATTCGTTGTAGGAAAGGCGTAGAAACTTATTCACCCTTAATCCCCGCCTCCCTAAGTTCGACCCTGGGCCTAAAAGTGACCAAGATAAAATTAAGTAGGCCAGGTTAAAAATTTTGTAAAAAGATGGTTAGGCTCGATTTAGGTTAACCACTATACACACTTCAACGATAATTTCACCATATTAACACAACCTATCCGAGCCTATCACACCTTTTTCTGGCGCCATTGCCGTGGTGGTACGCATTGAGGTAAGTTTCTACTCCATTCCTTTAATTTTCTCTTCTCACACCCTTCTCTTCACAGGTGTTTTTGTTTGCTGGTGTGTAGGTGAACCAGTTGCAAGGAGGAGGCAAGTAGAGGAAGTCTGAGACATGGGCATATCTAAGGCGGGAATGAGAGCGTGAAGTCGCCGGCGTCGCACTGGAGCTTCGCCCACATTGCTGAAAAGGTAGGTCTCTCTTAGCAACTTAGGTCAGCTTGTCACCTTAATAAAAAGAAAAAAAAATAATAACCTAAAAAAAAACTTCTTAGGATTTCCTGGGGCAAGTGGATTAAAAATCACTTGTTTGATTGTTTGACATCACTCCCACCGCCCCGGGATTTTCCGCCAAACTTCGCATAACGAAGATCCAAGAATCTTGATTCTTGAATCTTTCGTCGTGTGAAGTATTCTTTGAGGAAAAATTAAATAGATTGATTGCCATCCCTCTTTGCCTCATTTATCTGTAATTCAGGATCACATTTTTGGTGGGGAGACTTGGAATTGAGTTGATTCCAACCCCACCACGACCTTTCACGTGCCTTAGATTTGATCCTGAATACTTCAACCCCAACACTTTGATTTTCTCTTTAAATTATCTTGTGGTTGAGACTTGTGTGTGGAACATCATTTTGGTGATTGGGAGCACTTGAATTGAAGTGCTTTGGCTCCCTTTCACACTAACTTAAAATTGACTCGTGCATCCACACATAGAAATTTCCACTTAGGGAAGCCCAGTGCATTTTTAGCATGCATTAACCAACTCACATTGAAGAAGGGTTTGTTGGACATAGAAAAACTTATATTTCCTCAACCCGGAGATTGGTTGAATTGGTAACTGAGCGAAATTTTAAAATTCATACTACTAAAAGGCTGAATTCTAAAAATCATTCACCAACTAAAACTTCAATTCGGGGAGATTTCCCCGTTGCATGCTTGGTTTACACACTTTCTAAAATCAACGCACTTGGGCATTACCCGTAAACAACGCCCTTCACATTCCAGAAGCACTTGATCCTAAGCCTCTAATTAAAACTGATAGAAACTTGACCCTTATTAAGGATTGGAGGTCTAACTACCTGCATGTAGCGCCTACGTGCTGGTGTGGGTTCCCACGTGCTATCGGGTGTCTAAGACTGGGGCAAACGGCCTTTCAATCTGGCCCGGTGGTTCCGCGATGCTCGCATTTGGCTCCGTAGGTTATGATAGTAGGTAACTTAGATCTTTAGGTCTAAGAGCACACTGTAGAGGTTAGGACTTTGATTGCCTTGATTTGTCATCAAGTGTACCTTTGCGGCGTCATTTCTCTCATCTCCTTTTGCCTTGTTATCCCCCCAATTCTTCTTGCGATAGTGCATGTTTGGGAGGAGTTCACAAAACCTTGAATTGTCTGATAATTTTAGGAAAGAAGCTGAATCGTCATCCTCCTCCACAAACAAGGCTGCACGCCCACCCCCAAATCCAGAGGAAGGAAACTACCCTCAAAACCCACCAGGTGGTGGAGCCATGGACCCCATAACCCACCTCCAAGCCCAAATGGAAATGTATAATGAACAAATTGAAGCCATTAGGGAAACCTTGGAGGAAATGCAGAACCCTCCCGAATGGGAGGAGCCTAGGTCTCTTAGCTCTTATCAAAATCCCGTTGCTACAGAGACCATAGGACAAATTCGGGTCCCCATGGGCGGGGACGATTTTGAATTGAAACCCAACATAATTGGCCTGATTAATTTCCACTTCCATGGTCTTGCAAGTGAAGATCCTTTTCTCCATTTGGAAGACTTAACCCGATTGGCTGAAACTGTTAAACCGAGAAACATCAGGTTACCTATTGTCCTCATGAAAATGTTCCCATTTTCGTTGCAGGATAAAGTGTCGCAATGGTTATGCACCCTTGGGAGAACCATCCATTCTTAGGAAGAGATGCGAACAGCATTTCTCAAGAAATTCTTCCCACTCGGACGAACCAATGTGCTTCGCCGTGCTATAACTTCCTTTACACAACAAAACGACGAACAGTTTCATGAGGCTTGGGAGAGGTATAATGAACTCCTCCGGAAGTATCCACACCACGGTCTGCCTAAGTGGCATATAGCCCAGATTTTCCATTATGGGCTAAGTGAGACTTTGAAGCAGATTGCAGATGCTTCCTGCGAAGGGAATTTCATGAATAAAGACGAGAATGGAGCATTTGAATTATTTGAAAACATGAGCAAAAACTTAATGAACAATGCCTCCATTGTCGCCTTTAATCGTACCAGCATGCCCCGTAATGTTCACGAAGTTGACACGGGACCCTCCCATTCATCCACTGATCTTAACCTTATTGCACAAAAATTGGATGAAGTCTCCGTCGTGCACAAGAAGCTGGACGAGCTTCTGGCCAATCCCGCCCGTTCTTGGGCAAACACCCCCACCTCACCACTTTGTCACAATCCCAATCCATCCAACGCCAGGCTTATACCCAAGAACCCTGTGAGATCTTCCTTACCGAGTGTCGCACCAAGCGATTCGGTAAGTCATGTAGATCTGGCTTCTGCAAGCCAGTATTTTGACACGGAGGACCAAGCCTCCGTGTGCTTGGAAGCATATTTACATGCGGACTCGTCTTCTGGCTTAGAAGATGCTTGCGCCCTGGGGAACAACCCGTTCTCTGCTACTTATAACCCAGGGTGGCGAAATCATCTGAACTTCTCATGGTCCAGCAACCTGCAGTGCCAAAACCCCGCGGGTGGGCCAATGCGACCGTCCGCACCCGTCATCCCAAGGGCCCAGTCTAATCTTGTGGCAAATCCGCCATCGAGTCCTTGCATACCGCAAACAGAGCACGCATCAAGTCCTCTTGATAAATTGATGAAAATGATGATGGAAATGTCCAAGCGCCATGAAGAGAACATGACCTCTCTTCAGCACCAATTGGCGCAGCAGAATGCTAAGATCAGTCAACTACGCATGGCGACTCGATCTCAGGGCACTCTTCCAGCCCAACCTCTTCCCAACCCGCGAAATTTCGTACCCCGTGGTCCTCAACCACAGGTACGACCTTCTCAGGGGCAGGTTCATCAGATTCTATAGGCTCCGAGCATTCCACCAGGATTTCAAGCTAATCCCGCTGCAGCACTCACCCTTATGTCCCTATTGTGAACCCTCCTTCGCCTTATGATCCCACTGGACCCGCAACGTCCAATGCGATTACTACGAGGAGCGGTAAGCAAACCGCTGATTCGCCTCGACCTGATCTTAGCCCATCTTTTTCATGCCCCCTCATTCAGGATGCACACCACATTCGCAAGAGGACGATACACCCAAATTAGTGCCAGAATCAATCCCATTCCCTGAGGCTCTACTGAGGGAGCCAAAAGGCAAGAAAAAGGATGCGCAGGCCTTTGATAGCCTGCGTAATTTATTCAGGGATGTTGAAATCAAGGTACCCTTGTTAGAGGCTATCGACCACATACCTACTGTCGCTCGATTTTTCAAAGACTACACTACACCCAGGCAACAGTCAAAGAAAATAAAGAATCCGGTGGTTCTCTCGCCTCAAGCGAGTTGTGTTATACTGTTAAATCTACCACCGAAGCAGAAAGATCCGGGCACACCGCTTATTTCTTGTAGCATCCAAGGCTGCAATTTTAACTGTGCCCTGCTTGATCTAGGATCTTCCATCAATCTTATACCAACCATCATGCTCGAGAAATTTGCCTTAGGAAATCTAAAACCCACCCCTGTCACTTTACAGTTGGCAGATCGTTCTGTCAAAATACCAAAGGATGTGGTGGAAGACGTGGTGGTTAGGGTCAATAGTCTCTATTTTCCTGTTGACTTTCTTGTTTTAGATATGGAAGTTCCTAGCTCACTTTCTGATTGTCCGATCATCCTTGGTCGACCTTTCTTGGCCACAGCCCACGCCCATATCGACTGCGAATCAGGCTGTATTGAGATTGCCGTTGGATCTAAGAAGCTCAAACTTAACATCTTCAAGGCAGCCAAGAACTTTGATTGAGATTGCATCGAGGATGACACGTCTGACGAGGACATGGTCATTAGCGCGTGTATCGGACTAATTGGGACCTATTCTGACTGCTGTGGATTGCCTTTAAACATAGACGATTGCCTGACCGACACATATTGTGACGTTCCCCCATCCCTCCCTTTTCCCGTACCTTCTCCTGACCAGACTTCTGACGAGGTTTTCTCCGCTTCCCACACCTCCTGGTCTGAGTCATATTCGGGCTACTCACCGCCGGTCCACACTCTTGAACACCGGATTGCCCTTTCTTTCCCGCCAAATCAGGCGGATTTGCAACTACACACTGGGACCTTGAGCCCACATACTACTCACTAGGGCTATCCCTTTTTGGATCCATCTATCCAAGATGCCCCTCTTCTTGGCCAAACTGAGGGCCAACTTCTTCCTCCTGACTTGTTTTCTTCTGATCCGCTTGGGACACTCTCATCCCAAGGAATGCCAGATCTCTCACCATCCACTCCCGAGCTGAAAGAGCTACCTAATACGCTTAAGTATGTTTTCTTAAAACCAAATGAAACGCTCCCCGTAATCATTAGTTCAAAATTGACCAGGGAGCAAGAGTGCAAACTAACAAAGGTCCTTATGGAACACAAGGCAGCCATTGGATGGTCCTTATCATACTTAACTGGCATTAGCCCCTCCTACTACACTCACTGTATATATACGGAGGAGGAAGCTCGACCTTCCCGTGAGATGCAGCGGCATCTCAACCCTAACATGCAAGAGGTCGTTAAAAAGGAAATTATTAAGTGGTTGGATGCGGGTATAATCTACCCGATCAGCGATAGCCCCTGGGTGAGCCCGATTCACGTCGTGCCCAAAAAGGCAGGACTCACCATCCGTGTCAATGACAGGGGTGAATCCATCCCTACACGCACTCCTACATCTTGGAGAGTGTGTGTAGATTGTAGGAAACTGAATGCTGCAACTAAGAAAGATCACTTTCCGCTACCTTTCATTGACCAAATTCTGGAGCGGCTAGTGGGAAATAAATTTTTCTATTTCCTGGATGGATTCTCAGGATATAACCAGGTGGCAATTGACCCCCGGGACCAAGAGAAAACCACCTTTACCTGCCCATTCGGCACCTTTGCATTTAGAAGGATGCCGTTCGGACTTTGTAACGCACCAGTAACTTTCCAGAGATGTATACTGGCGATATTCCATGACATGGTGGGTGACTTTCTCGAGGTTTTCATGGATGACTTTTCGATCTTTGGACCCTCTTTTGATGACTATCTTGCCAACCTGACCCATATCCTTAGGAGATGTATTGATGTGAACGTCGTGCTTTCCTGGGAAAAAAGTCATTTTATGGTACACGAGGGAATTGTTCTCGGGCATATCATCTCCGATAGGGGTATCGAGGTTGATAGAGCTAAGCTTGATGTAATTGCTGATTTACCTGTGCCTGGCTCTGTCAAACAAATATGCTCCTTCTTAGGACACGTCGGTTTCTATAGGAGATTCATCAATGACTTCTCCAAGATTTCTCGACCTTTAACTCATCTCCTCTCGACCAACATACCCTTTGATATGGGCCCCGACTGCATATCAGCATTCACGCAGCTGCGTGATGTTGTCACCAAGGCCCCTGTTCTCCAGCCACCTGATTGGTCCCTCAACTTTGAACTCATGTGTGACGCTTCCGACCTTGCAGTCGGAGCCATCCTGGGACAAAGACGCGATAGACACCCCTTCGTGGTGTACTACGCCAGTAAGACGTTGGACGAGGCCCAGCATAATTATACAACCACTGAGAAAGAACTACTAGCAGTCGTCTTTGGGCTGGAGAAATTTCGCTCTTACCTTCTCGGATCGCATGTTATTGTTTTCACTGACCACGCGGCCATTCACCATCTCTTGCACAAGAAGGATGCCAAGCCTAGACTGATTCGTTGGATCCTTCTGCTCCAAGAATTTGACATTGAGATTCACGATAAAGCTGGAGTCCAGAATGTTGTGGCTGATCATCTCTCGAGACTGGACCCTGACCACATTAGACTTACCCTGCCGATTAACGAGATTTTTCCCAATGAGCACCTTGGTATGCTGACATTGCCAATTACCTTGCTTCTGGTTCCCTTCCACGTGGATGGCCTAAAAACCAGCGCGAGCGTCTCATTGTAGAAGCAAAGTATTATTTCTGGGATAATCCACTTCTTTTTCGAATAGGTGCTGATCAAATCATCCGTCACTGTGTTCCTGACAGCGAATTCCCCAATGTGCTATCCTTCTGCCACGATCAGGCCTGCGGAGTCCATTTCTCTGGGAGGAAAACTGCAGCCAAGGTGTTGCAGTGCGGTTTCTTTTGGCCCTCCCTTCACCAGGATGCACACAATTATGCCAAACATTGCACTAGGTGCCAGTCATTAGGGTCAATGTCACGTCGTGACATGATGCCCTTACAACCTATCCTAGCTGCGGAAATCTTCGACATTTGGGGAATAGATTTTATGGGTCCCTTTCCTCCTTCCAATGGCTTCGAATACATCCTCGTTGCTATTGATTATGTTTCAAAATGGATCGAGGCTATTCCCACGCGCCATGCTAACCATGTCATATCCTCTCGATTTGTCAAAGACCACATTTTTGCATGCTTTGGGATCCCTGGAGCCATTATCTCGGATGGAGGAAGCCATTTTACCCATGTTTCTTTTCGGGCACTTCTGAGGAAATATGGAGTCCACCATCGTATCGCATCTCCGTGTCACCCTCAAACGAATGGCCAAGCTGAGGTGTTGAACCGACAAATCAAGCAAATTCTCTAGAAAATGGTTCGACCTGACCATAAGGATTGGTCTGACAAGTTGATTGACACACTTTGGGCGTATCGGACCACCTTCAAGGCTCCCCTAGGTATGTCTCCTTATAGAATCGTTTACGGGAAGCCTTGTCATTTGCCCGTAGAGCTGGAGCACCATGCTTATTGGGTGGTTCGCCAATGTAACCTCGACCCAGACCTGTTGGTTGAGAAAGGAAACTCCAACTCCAAGAGCTAGAAGAGCTCCGTCGTGAAGCCTATGATTCTGCGTTAACTTTCAAGCTACGCACTAAGGCTTTTCACGACAGTCGAATTCGGCGGAAGGAATTTGAGCCATCTCAGCAAGTTTGGCTTTACAATGCCCGGCTCAAATTCTTTCCAGGGAAATTGAAGTCCAAATGGACTGGTCCCTTCCTGGTCTCGAGACCATTTCCCAACGAGGCCGTTGAAATTGAAGATCCCAAATCTAGGCATAAATTTATGATCAATGGGCAGCGTTAAAAACCTTATCTTACTCATGAACTTGCCCCCGTTAGAGAAACGGTTGCCCTGCTGGAGGGTAACTAATTTCGTGCCTCATTCTGAGTCCAGTTGGGGACGTTAAATTCAGCGCTCGTTGGGAGGCACCCCAGCAACACTCCTCCACTATCACGTACAGTTCACTTCGCACCTTTTCACTTCACCACCCACCATCCACCCACCCTACCACCCTGCTATATACCTTGCACTTCAGCTCTCATTCCCCGATCTTTGGACCTTCCTCTACTTTACCCTGCATGCATATGAGGACATAGCATCGTTTGGCATGGGGGGGTGGATAGGCATCTATAGAATCTGGGTATTATATGGTATCATGCAGCTTCCATCCATCTATAAATATGTACATAGCATTAAAAAAAAAATGGTGTTTAGTAATGATCTGAAGGCTGAAACAAAAATACAATAAGTGTTTATGGATATTCAACCACTGTTTTGAAGACTTTCCAGGCCACTGAAGCTTGATTCGCTCAGGCTCGGCTTAATTCACTTGAGCATTGACAAGATAGATCGGAATCTCTCCTAACTAAGGACATATTCTTGTACCTGAGACACCAGTACAGGATCCGTTGGTTTGCTTCTACTCGAGAGCCTAAGTAGTCGTGATTCACACTACACATATCAAGAAAGACCAAGTGAACATAAGATCCAACCCTAGTGTTCATTAGGGAAGGTGGAGTCCTTACCTATGCGCGCAGGTAGACTTTTTATCCCAAGCTTTAGTCTTGTGTCTAGGAGAAACCCTTTCCACCAAAACGGAACTCTCCCACCAAAAGAAAAGTGTGCTCCTCCAAATAAAGTTGTAAGAGATATACTGACACGTGTTTCAAAACAAAAAACTATGCAAATAAGTCAGTAAATCTCGCAAACATCTGTAAATTCTTCTCCCTCAAAATGTTTCAGGGCAAAGTTACAAATACCCTGTTTCTATCATATATTCTTTGAGCCACAAATGTACTAAAATGGGAGTTGAGTTTTCCATCATCTTTTTAAGGGTCAATCCGAAGACATAAGCTGAAACTGGGACCAACCTGCACTTAAAATGTTCGTGAAACCCTGGGCTTGAGTCTTAATGTTCATCTAGTCAGTCTTGATCCTTCACTATGCACAAACCATAATCTCTTGAGCTCTCGAGTACGGCAGAAACCTTATTAGTCCTGGAAATCATACTTAAGGTTTAAATATCAAGAGTCCAGGTTAGTCGAGAGATGGTCTATATCACGTAAGACTTAAAGTACTGGTAGTCTTCTCTGCAATTGGTTCTCATAATATCCAACAAATAAACACACCTATGTCGCCTCAGAAGAAAATCTTCAGCTTAAGATCATTTCTAAATACAATACAAAATGTTTTGCTAGGGACTAGAAAAAGATAGGCATGGGGGTATGAATGCACAGCAAAAATACACCAATAAAAATGTCATCTTGTGTTATTTCCTAGCATTGCCATTGCATATTAGGTAGCCATAGTTGCATTTGTAAAATTGACACATGCATGCATTTATTTGAGAGGGGAAGAGAGTGAATAATTGGCTATGTAAATAACATCTTCTTCAAGTGTTGCCTCACAATTTCACCATCCTCATTTTTTTATTTTTCTTTGAATTTCTTCTCCCTCGCGTGGCTCAGGGCATGGGATGGCTTCTCTTCGCACCATTCCTCTGCCTGCAGCATGGTGGAACTTGTTCTGCCAGAGCATGGCTATGGCAGGCTTCTCCTTCTTTAAAAAGCCCTGCCCTCTTCCTTGTGAGAGGGAGTCGGGAACAGAGAACACAGCAGCCACCTTCGTCAAGGCCATCTTCCTCTCCTCTCCCCTCCATACGCAATACCTCTTCCCACTGAAGAGATACACTGCGGGCAGGAGCAAGCTCACAGTGGTTCCATGACCACCACTGTGAGTTCCACCATCGCCCAGCTCATCCAAGAGCAGGTGGGCGTGGTGGATTCACTCCCTATTTTCACCGCTCAACACCTTCCCGCCATTGCCGAAGATCCAAGCTCTAAAGCTCAGCAACACCGCACCAGCAGCAGCAGCCCCGCGTGCATGCCAGCAACCGGCCGCAAGCTCCTTCAGCGTGCGCAGGCGCCTTCCAGCGTGCCCGCGCATGTAGAACCGGCTGCAACTAGTTGTCCAAGCCACGTGGCACTGTAGCTACTGTTCACACGCCTCTACGCGACACTGTAGCTACAATGCGGTGACCGGAGAGTTTCTCACTTATCCGGTCACCGAGCGCTCTCTCTCCTCGCCGCTACTGGCTCCAGCCATTCGCCACGTCAGCGCCAGTGCCCGCGACTGCATCTGCACCCGCACCCACTTCAGCGCCCGCGCCCATGCCCGCATTTGCGCTCTCTCCTGTTCCAGCCCGTAGCACAGTGTGCTGCGCTACGCAGTGCGCTGCGCTGCACTCTTTCGCCCACGCCACGAGTGTGTCGAGGTGATACTAGACAGAGCCGTCCGAAGTCTAAGACAGAAGTAGGTACCACTGGTGAAGGTTCTATGGAGAAGCCAGCGGTACGAGGAGGCGACCTGGGAGCCTGAGGCGACGATGCGATAACGGTACCTGGAGCTTTTTGAGGGTATGTCTTTTCGAACATAGTTCGATCCTCTTTAAGTTTGTTATGCGCTTTTACGTTCCTTTTCCCGCACCTAGCTAGCTCAAGTTTCGGGGATGAAACTTCCTTTAAGTTTGTTATGATGTAAGGACCCATTACTTTTTAGCCTTTTAAGACGTCTGGAGTTTCAGTCAGACATCTATCCAGACGTCTGGACACTTTCCCGGATGTTTGAAAGTGAAATTTTTTGTACTGCGAATTACGCTCTGCATGTGGGCGACGCGTAGAGACCTGTTCTCACCTTTGCCCTCACCCTGTAAAACCCTAAACCTTCTTATATATACCCCCCCTCCTTTCTCCTCTCCACTCCACACACCACAACCACCACGACCTTCAGTTTCTTGTGCGGGAGCGACGAGAGGGGGCGAGTGAGGGAGAACGAGAGAGAGGAAGGAGGAGAGCGTGGAAGGTCGAAGGACCTCCAAGAGCTCAGCGGAGCTCACATGGCCGACGGTGGGTGCGTGCGTGAGGAGGAGAGGGCTCGGGGAGGCGGCCTCCCGGCCCTCTACAACGGCTAGAGCTATTGCAGCATGTGGCAAGCGAGCGGAATGAGCTGCAAGGAGTTTCTGATACTGGGATTTTTCCAGTATCAGATGTCTGAAGAGTCGACCAGACGACCGTGGCAGCAGCTGGACATCCGGGTCTAAGACCAGGTGTCTGAAAGCACTTGTATCTCAAAGTATGTTCTTTTTCGCGGTTACGGCCATGCAGGCCTCACCACAGAAGCTAGTCTGGCCTGATTTGGACCTACGATTTCGTACACAGGTAAAGGCCCTTGGGAAGTCACGTGGAACTCTTTTCCATGCATTTTTGGACATCTGATCACATCACCAGACATTCGGAGGTGCGTCCAGACGACTGGAGGCATTGTCTGATGTCTGGAACTGCCTTCAGACGATCGCAAGGTAGGTCTGGATGTTTGAGGATACCGCAGGAACATAAGGTAAGATCTGACACATTTTAAGACGTCTGATTTTGAACAGTAGGCACATTTTTAACTTATTTAGAGTCCAATCGGGGTCTGTTTTATGCAAACGAAATACCTGTACTTTCCTCTCGAGTTTTTCTACGTACCAGAGTCTGTTTTACACTGTTCAGAACTCCCCTTTTGTGATGTATTCCCTGGTATAGGGTTTTAGCTTACTGTGCGATTGGGGCTCGCAGAGTCATCTGGGTCTGTGGTTCAAGCCCCCATTATTCTCGCATTTCTTGGTAGAGTGGTTTAATTTCATTAATAATATTTAAATAAGAATGTGCTTGTGGAAATAGCCAAATGGAACCCTAGGATGTGGCATGAACCCTAAGGTAGAGAAATGAATGAGCCTATTTGTACTGTATGGTTCACTTGCATGTGTGATTAAGATAAATTGCTAGTAAATGCTTGTATTATAATTACGAGCTACCTGTTAGAATACGAGCTGCCTATGTTTAATGAAACTACCTGTGAGAACACCAGTTGCATGTTATTAAGAATTGAACTACAAAAACATGACCTGCCTGTATACGGATGAGAAATGAATTATAAAAGATGAGACCTGGATCGGGATAAATGAGGTGAACATGAGCATGAACCCTAAGGGGAATTAGGAGTAGAACTCCTATGGAAAGATGGAAACCTGGAATGTAGATGAGAAGTGTGCTGGCCCTTGTGTATGTGGTACCAAAGAGAGCAACTGTCCCCTTTTGTGTAGAGCGGAGCTAGCCTCCCTTCGGTTGAGACCCGAGGTTAGGACTGGCCACTCTACACCGACTCCTGTTGGCCCTCGCGTAAGTGATATCGAGGGGAGCTACTAGTGTAGGGAGGGAGCTAGCCACCCCACGGGGCCCGTGGTTCAGCTAGCCACCCTACACCGACTTGTCAGAACCTCCGGGCAAACCAGGGCAGTCAGACGAGGGTGTGCTGACTGTGGAGGAGTGAGACCCCTGTTTGGTTCTGAGGGGCGAAACCCCCATTCTGAGAGGGCAAGGCTCTATATTGTTCCATGCTGTACTTTGGGCATACCCGCTAGCGGAAACGACTGACGCGTGTCAATGGGGGATAGCTACCCGTGCGCTTATCATGCGTACCATAATCACCGCTATGTCTTGACAGTGACCTCAAGGTGGTTGATTGGGTGTAGGACTACCACGGGGGACTCTCCCAGCCAGGAGAGCACCATGTGTACCTTCTACTCTACGGAAAAGACTGCAATCAAGATCATTCCCACGAGGAACATGCGAGATCAAGAAATATCTGGATGCTTGAGAGAAACGGGTGAAACGGAAATATATAAAATAGATAAATATAAATGAGAATTTAACATGTTGCTTTTACTATTTTGTACTTATATAATGTAGATACCAGTCTACTCAGCGTTCGCTGACTCTGTCTTTTCATAACACTGTTCAGGACTAGGAGTTGAGTAGCCCGAGTTTCCAACTGCGGAGTGTGTTGGGCCCAATCGAGTCCAGCCGTAGTTTTCTTCAGCACTTCTTTTTCTTTTTCTCTACTATTATAGTAAGTAATGGACTTTTAGTTACTGTTATGCTACTACTGTTTACTTTCCACTTTCCGTTGTTGTTGTGGTGGTATGTACTGAGACAGCTGCTCTATTTCCTTTACTGCTTTGTATGTTTCTTCTGCTTAGTTATATTGCATGTGTGAATATGGTTTACTTTCCTACTTTCAGTTATTTCTTGTTGGACGACTAGGTCTTGGGATTAATCGAGGCAAGCTGGTCTCGGGTCCTGTAGGGATCCGGGAATCGGGTCATAACAGTCTGTCTCTTTACAGAGGCACTCCTTGCTTTCGTTTTTTTTTTTTTGAAACAAAAAATAAAGCTATCGTCTTACGATAGCAATCCGGGAGGACAATTTATTATAAAAAGTTAAGAGGATTTACAATTCAGATTCCCATGTATGTATAAGGGATCAGCACTCCTTTACAATTTGCTCACAGCAAACCAGTCTCTCCTAAAAAAGCCTCTCATTTCTTGCCCTCCACACACACCAGAAAGTTGCAGCCATGTGCATATGCGGCCTCTCCATCACAACAAAACCATGCCAAATGGAGTCCCACGATGGTAGTGGCACCTGGCAATTCCTCCTCCAAATTGCATCAGTAATCAGGCAAGACGAGAAAATGTGGCTAAGGTTGTCAGTGTGCATCCCACACAGGTGACATTCATGAAGAGCAGCTCCCATTCTTCTGTGTCGAAGATCACCTATTATCAAGCCCTCCCACCTACACAACCAAAGAAAAATTTGCACTTTGAGGGGAATCATCAAGAGCCATATTTTTTTGTCAATGTGATCATAGCCCCCACCTCTATCACCCTCCATAATCTTTCTATATCCACACTGCACTGTATAAATTCCATCCCATACATAATTATCATCCACTCCAGGCTTGGGTTTAAAGCTTTCCAAGTCTGAAATCAGGTTCCTTCTTTCTTCCCACAGCCGGGTGCCCCTTCTGGTGGAATCATCTTTATTCAAAAGCCAGCAGTTCCTGCTATCAGACTAGAAGCAACTGACCATGCCATCTTTGTCTCTGGCTGCTGCAAAGGCCCTTGGGTAGGCCTCCTTCAAAGTACCCAGCAGGGACCAGGCTTCACTCCAGAAATTGAAGGTTCTGCCATCTCCTAGGGTCGGTTGCAGCAAGTGCCAGTTGTCAACCAGAGCTTTAATCATAGAACTCCAAAAGGGTGAAGGTCTGTTGGGATGCAGTCTCTTTAGCACACTGTTGGATGGACCATATTTGTCCTTAATCAATTCAATCCACGGTTTCACCTCCCCTTGCAGAAACTTGATGGCCCATTTAAGCAACAAGGCTTTGTTGAATTCTTTCAAGGATTTAATTTCCAAGCCCCCATTTTCCTTTGGCTAGCAGAGTTGTTCCCATTTCAGTGGCTGCAGAAATCTGCCTTCATGCTTAGGGCCTCTCCAAAAGAACCTCTTCCTCAGTACATCCAAGTGCTTCCACACAGATTTTGGAGCTTTAAAGATAGAAAAATAGAAGATAGGGATGGAAGTAATCATCGAATTAAGCAAGATGAGTCTGCCACCCTTGGAAAGGAATCTGTTATTCCATCCAGCCAGCTTCACAGAGATCTTGTCAAAAAGGCAATTCCAGTCTCTTTTCTTCATTCTTGAACATCTCAGGGGCAATCCCAGGTATCTGATGGGGAGGCAGATGCGAGGGGTCCCCAGAGAAACAGAGATATCTCCTTGCTCAGCTTCATCTAACCCAAAGCACACCAGATTGGATTTCTCTCTATTCAGCCTGAGACCTGAGATGTCCCCAAAAATGTTAACCATATGGCCAAGTGCACGGGCTTCGTCAATGGATCCTTCCACAAAAAAACCGTACCATCCGCATATTGAAGTATAAGGGCCATTGCACTCCTGTTAGAGAGGGAATATCCTCTAATAATACCTGCCTCAGCAAGTTTACAAGCATACCATGGCAAGTTGTCAACCGCAAGATTAAAGATCAAGGGTGCCAAAGGACAACCCTGCCTCACCCCACATTGAGGTTGTATCCAGGCACCACAGGGCTTCCCATTAATCAAGGGGTTGAAAGAAGTTGTTGTGATGCACCTTTTCATCCATTTAATCCAAAGAGGAGGAAATCCTCTCCTTTTAAAAACTTCCCATAGGTAGGGCCAACAAATAGAGTCATAAGCTTTGCGGAAGTCAACTTTCCACATAAAAGCTCTACACTTCCTCTTTTGCCACCCACACACCATCTCCTGGGCCATGATGAATGATTCTTGTAAAGACTTGTTAAGGAGGAAAGCAGATTGAACTAGGTGGATCACCTCCTGTAAGACAGGCTGTAGCCTATTTGCCAAGACCTTACTAATCACCAGGTAGATGGAGTTTGAGAGGGCTATGGGTCTGAAGTCCTGAAATGACTCTGCACCTTGTGTCTTTGCCAGCAAGAAGAGGAAGGACCTGTTGATTTTTTCAAAGCCAAAGTTCCTTCCTCGAACTCCTTGATCACATCCATTAGCTCTTTGCCTACAACACACCACATCTCTTTGTAAAAGAGGACTTGGATGCCATCAGAACCAGGAGAGCCTTCGTTGTTTAGGTCTTTGATGGCAGCCATAGTTTCATGCTCTGTAATGGTTGCTATCAGGCTAGAGATTTGTTCTCCAGATAGTTTGGGTAAGTCACTTGCTGCCATTCTCCATTGGCCCTTCCCTGCAACCCTTGAAGAGTCTCTAAAATACTTGATGGCCTCGGCTCTTATATCTGAAATTGAAGAAATTCTCTGCCCATCTTTAATTATTGAAGAGATCAAGTTGAATCTTCTACAAGAACTGGCAGCCAAGTGGAAAAACTTGGTATTAGCATCCCCCTCTTTAAGCCATAGCTGTCTAGAGTGTTTCCTCCAGTCCATCTCCAACTTCAGGTCATCTTCAGCCACCACCCCTTGCCACCATCTTCTGTTCTTGAGGTCCTGCTCTGTCATCAGGCCAGTGGCCTCTTTAGAATCAAGGTTTTGAATTTCTCTTAAGGCCTCTTTGCATCTCTAGTGTCTCACAACAGATACAGCAGCTCCATATTCCTTTAGCATTTCTCTCATAGCTGTCAACTTGGAAGCTATCTTAATAGTGGCAGTGCCATCTACATGCTTGGCCCTCCACCAACCTTCAAGCATCTCTTTGAACCCTGGTTCTCTCAACCAAGATTTCTTGAATTTGAAGTAGGAACCAGCAAGCACTTTCTCTCCACTATCCCAAACTAAGGGAGTGTGATCAGAAAAGGGGCGTTCCAAGCCACAAACAGAGGATAATTGGAACAAATCCAAAAGCCCAGCATTGCCAAAGAATCTGTCAATTTTGGACATTTGGCCACTCCCATTCCTCCAAGTAAATTCAGTGCCAAAAGATGGGTACTCACTCAAGCCTAAGGTTTGAACCAACAATTGGAAACCAGTGGTCGCACTGTCAGCCACACCATTAGGTCTATCACTCCCCATCAACACAGTTGAAATCACCTCCTACAACCCAAGTAGCCCCATTCATGAAGTCAACAGCCATATTCCAGTCCTCCCACAATTCATGCCTTCTGTAGGGGTCACAGGGTCCATAGACACCTGTAACATAGAGTTCACACCCTCTCTGGGTTCATTCAAACTTGCAGGTCAGTAAGTGTCTAGCTAAAGAGACCTTAGCCAGCTGTAGCACATTCTTCTTCCACCAGATAGCTACACCCCCAGATCTACCAGTTGAGTTAATCATCACAGAGTCATTTGCATCCCCAGCTTTCATATCAACCCATGGCCTATCATCTTCATTATCAATATGTGTTTCTTGGATAATGGCACAATCAATTTCCCATTCTCTCATGTATCTCGGAAGAGAAGCCCTTCGACTTCTATCACGCAACCCACGCACATTCCATGCAAGGATCCTCATTTAGCATCTTGGACACCCCCCTTCTTCACAATAAAGATTCTACTGACCTTCATCACAACTGCAATGGCACACTCATCAATTTTTTGCGCAGAGCTATGTTTTCTCTATCTGAGTTTATAGGGAGATCTCCCCAAACAGGTCTTGGATGCAGTCCCTGAGTGCAGCTTCAAGCCCTCAGTTGCAGGCGGGCTATTTTGCAAACTCAAGGTATTTATAGGAATCTCCTGTAGTGCACAGTTACTAGGAGTATTGGCTCTTGATTCCCCTGCTTTCATATCCTCTGCCATATCCTCATTTATCATTGCCATATCCATTCCTTCCTTCTCTTCCTCTGCCATACCGCCTTCTATCACAGCTACATCCATCCCAGCCTCCAGGTTTTTTGCCAAATCCTCCTCTACCATCGCCACACCCATCACATCCTCCAAGTCCTTGCACTTATTAGGCTCAGGTACCTTCTCATGTGTTCCACGATCAGGCTATAGTGTTCCTGCCTTAGCTTGTAGCACCTCAGCATAAGAAAGGTTATTATGATGTGAATACCCATCCCTGTTAATCACAGAGAAGTTCAAAACCAGCAGCCAGGAGCTCCCCCCACATCAGAGGATCAGCTTCTCTGGAACAGACCCTGCCCTGAAGACATCCACCCAGACATTCAACACGCTACCATCTCCTTCAATCAAACCAACCTCAGCATCTTCTGCCAATGTAGCAAACCCTGCTATCATAGCTGCCACCACCTCTTTTGATCTTAAATGAAACGATAAACCCTTGATTCCAAGTTTGCCTGATCTTGAGGCTATTCTCTGGGGTGGTCGCTCAGACAGTGATCCATGAAAAGGGGAAACCAGCCTCCAAATCACCATCAGCTCGCCCAAATCACTCGATCGAAAATGCAGATGCTCAACATCCATCATCCCCAAATCGAAAAGCACAAAACGCGTAGGGGATAGGACCACAATCTTCCAAGCATTTGTTGAAAGAGATAGAGATCTTACCAACTGATGAGCCTTCTCCAAGGACAGATTGCCCGTCATCACTTCTCCAATCAAGGCCCAATGCAGCACCAGCTCTGCCACCCTAATGTCCTCGCTCATAGGTATCTCCACATCCAAAGTGTGCCCCCCATAAGCAGGAGGGGGAAGAGGAAGGGGCGGTTGCATCTCAACCTTCTTCACCCAATTGCCCATGCGCATCCTTCCCCTAGGTTGTCCGCTGTTACCTATGCAGGTGTCACGTTTGTGGCCATATCCCCAACAGGCCAAACAGACCAGAGGGCGGCAGCACACCGACGCCATATGTCCACAGTGCCGACAGAGAAAGCATACAACATCTCTGTTGCTCCATGACCACCCATCATTCGCCCATCTTCTGTCTGCAACCCTAGCTCCTTCAGCCACCAGGATGCCTCTCTCCTTTCTCCTCCAGGATCTCAATCTCCAGGTCATCCAACCTCCATCGCTGGCGACACTCTCTGCAGTCCTCCTAGGGTTCTCCATCTCTCTTTCATCCCACTCCTTTCTTTCATATGTAATTCCTTTATGTATGGAATTTTCCAGTGTAAGAAAGCCATATTCTTTTAGGACTGTATAAAGATCCTAATTTTCAAAATTTAAAAAAAAAAACCCTACCTTTACTGTTGATTTTTGCATTCACCGACAACATTAAAAGGTAATTTCTTTTACCAAAGGTGACTATTTGTCGTCACTTATTACAGAAATCAACGGCAAAAATATGAAATAGTGCTCTTGTATAAAAGATATATGCCGTTGCTTATTTATGAAAGCAACGACAAAAATATTTTTACTGTCACTTATCGAAGAGATGGTGTTGGCATTTAAATGACGGTAAAACTTAAAAATGACGTGTTAACGCAGGAAAAAGCAACATACAAACCCCGTCGCTTATTTTATAAATGATGGGAAAGGTAATTGTCGTCGGTTATAAAACAATGGCAAAAGATCTAATCTGTCCACTGGGCAAATAATAATTCAACATCAGATTTTCTTTACAACTGACAGGAAAACGAAACGTCACTGCTTACATCGTCGCTTTTTGGGGTCGGTTGAAAGGCTTTTGCCATTGATTTTCAACCGATGGCAAAGATGGAGTATGTTGTAGTGTATGTTGATACCCTTATTTTAATGTAACAAAATTATGTTTATAAAGGATGAATCATTTCATACCACTGATTATCAAGAAATGATTATGTACCAAGGATGTTCAGGCACAAGATACTCTTCCTTGTGCCCGAACACCCTTGGTACGTAATCATTTCTTGATAATGTGTCTTTAAGTAACCCAAAATGATTAGTAGTCTATAGTAAACATAATTTTGTTACATCAAAACAAGGGTCTCAACATTCTCCCCCTTTTTGATGATAACAAAATTATAATTATATATGCATGAATTTTTTTTTTTTTTTGAAACAGTGAGGAAAGCTATCATTAAACGATAACAATCCGGAGGGCAATATATTTCAAGTCAAAACATTACAAAATAGATCCCCAACTATGTATGAGGGACCAGCATTCATTTATAATTTTCTCACATCTAACCGGTCTCTCCTGAAAAAACTTTTCTTTTCGCACCCTCCACACACACCACAAAATGGCAGCCATACACCTATACGGCCGTCCAGGAGTAACGAACCTCTGCCAAAGGGAATCCCAGGTGGGAAGAGGTTCCAGACAAATCGTCCTCCAAAACTTGTCTGTGACCAGGCAAGAGGAAAAAATATGCGACGCACTATCAGTATGTAAACCACAGAGATGACAAGCATTCAAAGTAGTCCCCATTCTTCTGTGTCTAAGATCACTAGTGATCAGGCCTTCCCGTCTGCAAAGCCACAAGAAAATTTGAACCTTCAAGGGGATTTTCAATAGCCATATTTTCCTGTCAATTGGGTCATTCTCCATCTCAGTGTTTGAACCGATGATCTTCTCATAGGCCTGCTGCACTGAAAAGACCCCATTCCAGCCATAAGTATCAGCCATATTCAGCCTAGGACGCACCTGTTGCAGTGCAATTTCCGGATCGACCTAGTCGATCAAATCCACTATCCGAACTACTTAAAAGAGGGTAGTTCAACCTCTTACAGCCACGCTACTTTGAACTCGAGGGTAGCATAACCTCAAATCCCTCCTCTTCATGAGGAGTATTTAGTCTCTCGAAGGAGATGAGAATTCGCAAGGTGAATACCCAACCAAAGACAATAAAATACGTCCTATAGAGCCGCAAAGATTAAAACCTAGCTACTATAGGAGTTAGGAAACTTCCCTTTGGAGGAAGTGCATCGACGAATGACGCGGGTGCGTGAACAATGCAACGGCACGACGACGCTCTCGTAACACTGGCAGGAGAGCAGGTGCACAGTGAAAAGGAAGCTCTCAAGATGAAGACTAAGGCTTGTGAGAGCTAGATCTCTTCTAAGGATCAAATTGACACAATATAAGTGGAAGTAGTGTTACTTGGGTGTATCTTAACAAGGGAGGGCTTCCCCTCTATTTCTAGATGGCCAAGGAAGGCTATGGAAGCCTTAGGTAGCCGTTGGGAATTATCCCAAGGCAAATCAGGCCGCAATCAGAATCATTAATGATTCTGACAGGGTTATCAGACATCTAGGAAAAGTATCAGACCTCTGAAAGTTAAGTATAAGACGTTTGATAATCAAATTAGACGTCTAATACTAGACGGGTTACCTTCCTGACTTAATCAGACCTTAATAAAGTTCTAGTGTAAGTTGGTTAGATGATAGGTTGGAAGTCTAGCACTATATCTAGATGTCTGGAAACCTAATTAACTACAGGAATGGATTTCCCAAGGCACAAACGGCTAGAAGTCACTTGGAAAGAGATTTGGGCTTAATCGAGGCTAACGTTCACTTATCAAACATCTGAGGTCGTCTATGGATGTTTGATAGAAGAGTAAAGGTTATTTCTCAATGATCATATTTTGTAAGCCAATGTTCCACTAATTGGACGTCTGGCAAAGTCATCAGACATTTGCTAAGGCGTCTGGACTAAGGGATGGTCATCTAAATTCAATAGACGAAGAGTGGTTCTCAGCCTAAGTGTTTTTAGACGTCTAATTCAACATTCAAACATCTTAAAGTTCACTATCAGATGTCTGATTTTAGTATTAGACATCTAAATAGGCTATCTAAAGCCTATTTTGGTTTTCTAATTCCTCTATAAAAAACCTAAGTATCCTAGGGTTGTACAAGTATTCTTAGGACTACTGTTAGGTAACTTTGAGCTTTTTAACATGCATCTAAGAAAATAAAAGAGCAACAAAAATAAAAATAAAGATACAAAGAATAAGATATAAGGAAATCTATCATATTCTTATCTTCACTCTTTCACTCCTCGTAAAGCTCCTTCTTTGTTAAGCTCCTCCAATCCACCATGGATGCGAGATCTTCACACTTGTATCCATTTGAGATTTCCTAAAATCTAAAACTCAAATGTAAATGTTAAAACACAAGTGTTTTGTTATTATCAAAATTGACGATCGTGGTGCCCTTGCACCAACATTGTATACCCAATGAATCATACTTGATGAACTACCTATCAAGGTAGGGCCACTCGTGGTCAAATAAGGATGAAGTGGATCCACTGGAGGAGGCCAATAGGCCTGGAAGTGCTGGTATGGAATATATGAGGGTGGAGCAATAGGGGGTCCAGCCTAAGGAGGTGGAGGTTGGGAAGAAGTAGAAGCAAAAGTAGTAGAAGCTGCCTAAGGGGGATCTTGTCATCCTAGTCGTTCCTGCTTCATTTTGGAGTAGGTAAGCTCTCCAAAAATACTAACCTAGGTGATGAATTGCTTGTGATTAATATCCATTGGCACACTAAAATGATGGAAAATATGAGAGAGGAGGGTTCTAAAGGGGAAGATGCTAGTAGGTTTCCTCTTCATAAAGGTGAGGATAAAATGGTTCCAACTAAACGCCTTGTTTGTCATGAAGCGTAGAGGGCCACAAGCATAGGACTGGGGTAGTTCTCAAAAGAGGTTGGTTTGGACATAAAATTCCATAAAAATACGTGGTTAAGAAACTTCGAAAGAGGATGAAAGTAAGAGGACTTGGTAGGTTTGCTCAATTCATAGAATTCAGGAGTCATCAAGGTCTCCCAAATAGTCTCAGTGGAGGTATCATGGTGGAGCTTAAGGTATGTGGGACTAGTAGAGGGATATCCAAGAACCTGCATAAGAACATCAACATTGACCAAGACCTCAATGCCCTACACATTGGAAGTAAGCTGGATATTGAATCCTTCCCAAATATTGCGAAGATTCGCATAAAAGAGATGACAAGCCATAGGGTCTACACCCTTAATACGACTACCCTTGGCACCTGCATAAAAGTTTTGATCAAAGAGACACCCAATTTTATGAAAGACAAGTCTATCTCTAAGGCCAAGAAGGATGCGCTCAAAGTAGTCAAGGTCGATAGGGCAACCCACATGTAGAGAGAATTTAGAAGAAAGAGAGAAGTTATGCCTCACGTCATCATTAATAAAATAGTAGTCAAAGGTATCGTCATGAGGGGTGGAGGAAGAGGTGTGTCGAGAGGTTTAGGTGCCATTTCTAAGGTCTTGTTTGATTTTGGTTGATCAAGAAAGTTGGGTTGAGAGATCAAACAAAGAAATCGGTCGATCAGGACATAGCAATTGGTCAATCAAAAAAGGACAAAACAAGTATGAAACTTGCAATTTTTGGTCGAACAAGAGAAAGTTGTTGGTCAATCAAAAATAGATTTTACTAAAAAACAATAAGTTGAATGGATCAAAACGAGGTTGAAATCAAGAACGTGTCAAGAACATGTAGAACAAATACCAGTGGATATATGGTATACATCAGAAATAGAGCCACAAATCAATCAATAAACATCAAAACAAGATATGGATTCAAGGAAAAAAGATTAAAATATGTAAACGAGATGGAGAGGAGTTATACCAAGATCAACTGGGATCGATCAAAGGTGGCAGCTCGAGAGAGGAGGTCAATCGGAGCAAAGGGTGTCCAGCGAAGGATGAACGGCAGCAAGGGTGGTCATTGAAGGGATGGCCTTGGTTGACCAAACCTTGGTTGACAGTGGCATTGTGTCATGGTAGTTGGTTAATGAAGAGGGGATGAGGTGTTTGATTGATGGAAGGGGTTGTGTGGTATCAATGGGTTTTTGTTTTTTGAGAGGGTGGGGACGATGATGGTGGTGTTTTTTGGTGGTGGTGGTGTGGAGAGAGAGGTAAATATGTGTGATAAATTTTTTTGGTTGATAGATGGTTAAAAAATTATTTTTATAGAGATTAGATTAACCAAATTAGGTAGGAGCGAATTACGAATGGGAATCATAGATAGAATCCGGATTAACAATCAAATCCAATTGATTTGATTAGAGAAACACAAATCATGGTGAGGTGATTTCACCCAGTTTTGGTCAATCAAATATTGTGTTCGATCGACCAAATTCAAACTTGATCGATCAGAAAGAAAGATTGATTGATAAATTTGAATTTTCAATGGAGGGAAATTTCCCACCCAAACATTGATCGATCAAAATTTTAGGTTAATCAATCAACATTGAAAAGTTTTGGAGGGAATTTTCCTGCTCAAAACTTGATCGATCAAAATAATGTTTTGATCGATTAAAGCATGTTGATTGATCAATAGAACTTCAACAAGACAAACAATTAAAGGGAAGTTAGAGTTCAATAACCCTTGTTAAACCTAGTTCTCTTCTAATAGTAATAAATCTATCTTTTGCTAAGAGTTTAGTGAAGATATCAGCTAGTTGTTTTTCAGTTTGCACAAAATCCAAGGTTATTTACCTTTTAAGGGCATACTCTCTTAAAATGTGATGTCTGATATCTATGTGCTTAGTTCTGGAGTGTTGAATAGGATTTTTGGATAAGTCAATGGCACTAATATTGTCACAAAGTATCTTAGTATTTTCAAATCTAAGTTCAAAATCCTTAAGTGTTTGCTTCATTGTTGTGGTCGTAAATCGTGTTTTTGATAGGAAAACATCGTAGTATAGTTACAAAATACGACTCAAGAAAAATTTTAATTAACGAGACAGTAAGTCCCGATCAATCTTAGGGATGAATTTTAGAAAGCATGATTGATTTTTGATCTTTTTACTACTTGCTTAAAATTGTACGCCAATTTCAAGCATGCGAATGAAAGTAGTGCCAGTCGTGTTGTTAACCCTCACTACATGTGCGTGCGTCAAATAAACTATAAAAGTGAAGGTGTGGGTACTTGTGCACATAATTCATACTTCACGATGGCTATTAATGGAAATGCGTCAATCACAAGGTAGTTTATATTTTCAGGAACCGACATTTTGTTGCAATGTGATGGGAGATTAAATTAGGCAACTGATGATCACACGAGAGATAATGCAAATGGAGATTTTATTTCATCAAGAATTGTCATCATTACAAGTAGAGACATGCTTGTACATGAATGATTAAACACAATATTTCTAGCTAATAGAACATGGATGCATGCATGGATCTAGTGAAAGATTATGCATGCATCATTCAGATAGAGGATGAATACACTACTAAGAAGGAAATTAATGTGGAAATTAAACTACGAAGAACGTCTAGCTAACAGAACTCAGGGCATTGGAGGTGGTCTCCAATGGCTTGTGTGGCTTGAGGTGGTAGGAGGGAAGAGAGGGACGGCCAATGGTGGGTAGGCCAACCTCTTGAGAAGGTGGTGGAGAGTTTCTCTAGCCTTGGATGTGGAGGTGGAGTGCAGATGGTGATGGAGCTCATGGATGGAGGTGCACATGGAATGGAGCTAAATGCTAGATGCCTAGATAGATAGCTAGATCCTCATGGCCATCTAAGGGGAGTCTTATATAGACTCTTGGATGGCCAAGGGAGTAGCCCTCTAGAGAATTATAGAATTCTCTAGAAGTAGGCTTAGGTAGCGGCTAGAGAGGTAGGGAGTGGGTCTTCTTAGATCCACTTTCTAAGGAGGTAAGTTGTGGACTCCTTAAAGACTATTTTTAGTCTTCAAGGTGACGCCACCTTTGGAAGACTCTAGAGAACTCTAGAGTTGGTGACTATGTGTGTGTGTGTGGGTGTGTGTGTGCGTGACTAGGTGGGTGTGGTTAGCTGGTCTAGGTCGAGTCCTATAAGTCTAGGTGATTGGGTTTAGGTAGGCTCCTAGAATTAGGGTTATAAACCCTAATACTAAAGTGAATGTGCAATTAAATTGATCACAAGTTTAATTGAGTGAATGTATGTCTAATTGGGAGAGAAAATACCCAATTAGGGTAGGCTTGAGTGTCATTGACTTAGATCCAAGTCAATTGGGCTTAGTGAGAACCTAATTATGTTCTTAGGAGGGTCTTAGGGTGGTGTACTAGGCTTAGGGCACCTTAATATAGGTTCCTTAGAGTGTAGAATTGGGTTTAGGGGCTTAGGAAATCAAGATCTAGGCTTGATTTCAAAAACAGGGATTATAGAAGGGTTCCAGACATCTGATTTTATAATCAGACGACTTATACTTCAAAATTAGAAGTCCAGAACTCAAGTTTGGACATCTAATGTTGAGTCAGGGAGGAGTTCAGGTTCTATCTTGGCATTCTGCAAAAATTGGACGTCTAACACTTTGTCTAGACGTCCAATTTTCCAACAGAATTGGGTTCTAGGTCTGAGGTTTGTGTCTAAGGGCTCTAGATGTCCATCAACCTACCTGAACGTCCAGATATGAGCTGGAATGAAGGTTTTGAGGTATCTTAGGCTGAGGTGACCTAATCTAAGGGTGGTTAGGGTTTAGGAGGGTCTTTAGGGCTATCCTAAGGCTAGGAAAGGTCCTATGTTCTTCATAATTTAACTTTACATTAAAATTCCACTTAGTAGAATAGTATACCTCATCCCTATTTTATTTCCTTTATCTTTATTTCAAGGCTTCTGCTCCAGCTCTGCTATAGCTCTAACTTCTTCCCTACTTTAGATCCAGCTTCAGGCCATCTCCTGAGCTTCTTATTGCCTACAATCCAAATAATGCACTAATTAGTACATTATAACGTTATTTTATGCATATCTAAATAAAACAAGAAAGATGCAATGTATGTTGTTTATGTATGTATTATACTAAAATTATATGAAGTTCTAACTTAATTCAAGTTATTTAAGTCCTTTGATTGCTGCGCAATCATTCATCCACAAAATCTACAAACAAGCTAAGCAAGCAACAATGTATTCAGCTTCAGTTGTGAATAGCGAAACATAATTTTGTTTCTTGCTAACCCAAGATATTAGTGAATTTTTGAGAAATTAGCAAGTTCCACTAGTACTCTTATGATATGTCTGGCTACCCACATAGTCAGCATCACAATAGGAAAGTAAGGCAAGTGTAATTGACTTGGGATACAACATACCAAGATCTACAGTGTTTTGAAGGTATCTAAGTATTCCTTGTACAACATTGTAGTGCGAGTCCTTAGGGTTTACTTGAAACCTAACACAGAGATAGGTGCTAAATAGGATATCTATTCTACTAGCAGTTAAGTACAGTAGGGATCCTATCATACTTCTACAAACTTACATGTTTCATCTTCTTTTAGTTGGGTTGTTGTCACCATAAGTGTTTCTTGTGTTATCCATGCTAAAATTCTTCATTTGCGAGATGAAGATGCCATCCTTTAGCTGATCAATCTACAACCAAAGGAAGAACTTTAATTCCCCAATTAGTCTCATCTCGAATTCATCTTGCATTACCTTCGTAAACTCTTGGCATAGAAGATTGTTAGTAGCACCGAATATTATGTCATCAACATAAATTTGAATTAGAATTAGTTCATTGTCTTTTCTTTTGGTGAATAGTGTTGAATCAACTTGTCCAATTTTAAATTCATTATCTAATAGGTAATTGCTTAATCTTTCATACCAAGCTCTAAGATCTTATTTTAATCCATAGAAAGCTTTGTTTAATTTAAAAACATGATCAGGTTTGTCTGAATTTTTAAAACCCGGTGGTTGTTTGATATAGACTTCTTTAATAAATCCATTTAGAAATGTACTCTTGACATCCATTTAGAATAATTTACATCCCATATGGCTGGTAAAAGCTAACAACATTCAAATGATTATAATCAGGCCACAGGTGTATAGGTCTCATCAAAACCAATTCCTTTTTCCTGATTATAACTTTAAGCCACAAGTCTAGCCTTATTTCTTACAACCTTACCTAATTCATTAAGCCTATTCCTAAATACCCACTTAGTTCTAATTAATGCTTGAAATTTTAATCTAGGAACTAATTCCTAAACATTATTTCTCTCAAATTGATTCAACTCTTCTTACATTGATGCAATTCAACAATCATCAGTAGAGGCTTCTTTTATAGATTTAGGCTCTAATTATGATACAAAAACACTACATGCAAGGTTATTTATTGAAGATCTAGTGTGAAATCCTTTAGTAACTTCACCAATCATGAGATCCTTGGGATGGTCCTTGGTGTAGGTTAGATCTTTAGGTAAGTCACTAGCTATGTTATCCTCAGGAATATTTAAAGGATCTTCTAAGATCTGATTATCATCTCTACTTGATATCTTTTCTTTTTGATCTTATTCATCAAAAGAGACATGTAATGTTTCCTCGACAGTTGAATTTTTCTTGTTGTAAACTCTATAGGCCTTGCTCTAGAAGAGTATCCTAAGAATATCCCTTCATCACTCTTTGCATCAAATGTATCCAAGTTTCCCTTTGTATTTAGGATAAATGACCGCACATGTTTCGTGAGTTTGAAATCAGGGTTACAAGTAACCCATCGTCTTAGTTGCAAAACTCGTGATCAGATAAAATTTATACTGAAACTCCAAGGGAGTCCCGGGTTGAACACAAGGAGGCGACGTTTTACTTTAACTGAAATCCACACTTCATTTTGTTTGTTTTTGGTATTTTAGGGTTTTATTATTTTTTTGTATTTTTGAAAGAAGAAGACAAGCAAATGAATCACAAGATAGAGATGGAACAAATATGATATATATATCACTCCAATGTCGATTACAATAAACTATGAAAGCATAAAAAGAGAGGAGGGTGAGAAGAAATCTCCCGAATCGGCTGTTCGGCGAGACAACGGTGCCTGGCGGAAGCTCAGACGAAGGAGGTGAGGAGCGAGACGATGGAGGTGAGATGCAGAAGGACGTCGAGTAGAGGAAAGCTTTAGGATAGCTCCGAAATGGAGGTGAGAAGGTGGAGATGATCTGCTACCGGAATGGAGGTGGGAGGGCGGCTCCAAGGCGACCTATGAATGGGGATGGGAAGTTGGAGAAGTATTTGGTGGGGCAGAGGTTTGTTATACTAATAGGCGCCTTGAGAGCTTGAGAGCAAGCTCTAACAGAGAGTTGGTAGGCTTGCTAAATCTTGGGAGTAGGTGGGAGTAGAGTAGGTAGACATGACTTGGAAGGGAGGGGGTGTAGGTCTTTTTATAATGGAGGAGAAAAGGAAAAATAGGTATGGGACCATTAGTGACCTCCAGACCGTCGTTGGAAGCATTGATGTAGACAGCTCATGCTCGCTCACACCCATAGCTGGCTTTGCTGGTGCGAGAAGAATTGGCGATGGCTGTAAGCGTCGCTGTAAGTCCAGCTCATGCGTCGCTATAGGCTAGCACCAACCGAGCACGTGCCCACACTACCGTTGCGTTGGCGCAATCTGCTAGCGCGCCATCGCGCATGCTGCACTTCACATGCCCTTGCTCCCCACGCTGTGCGTGCACGCGCACTGGCATGCACTGGGCTGCTGCTGCGCGCGGCTACGCTGTGCGCGATGCACTGCTGCGCGGTGTGGCTATAAGGGTAGGAATGTTGAAATGAAAATTTGGGAGGTTAATTTTGAGGGAAAAACAAGTTTGGATATAAGGGTACCTATTGACCTAAAACCACCTATCTTCTATACAGACCCTTATGATATCTTTCACGTGCGACCCAAGCTTGGAATAACTGATTATTTTTCTGAGCTAGATGTTAAGTGGACAACCGCACCTATTGAACCATCTTTACCCGTTGTCTGACACTTTGGTCTTGGGTTACACACCACTAAACCACAATCCTAGCCCCACAAACACAACAACCTTCTGTTCTAGGTGATTTTCATCCAGAACCTGAGAACCACTAGACCCTGGGGCATGGGTCTGCACCATAATATGGTCCACATCTTTGGACATCTTCTGCAGACAGGTTTTAGGATCAACCTTTTGATTTTGATTCTGACCCGCACTTGTGAATTCTCAATTTCTTCTTTGTATGTATGTTATGCCTAGCTGAAGGCATTAAACTTAGCGCGTGTGTATACACCCTTCTCTCTGCGGAGCTAATCGGATTTTCATGACACTAAGGTGATATTCTATTTACTCCGCCCTTTCCATGTCTTTATTTTTACAATGAAGACATTGCATCATTTAGGTATGGGGGGTGGATACTTAATCCTGATATCATTATGTTAACTCCGTAGAATTTCTTCTAGTTTCTTATAAAATTTTAAAAAAAATTTGAAAATTTGAAAAAGATATAAAAAGAAAGAAATTAGGAAAAGAGAACATAGGTTGTTGGAAGTTATTAACTTTAGGAAATAATACGAGAGGACCTAAACACTTAGACTCTTAAGCTCTTCGGGCTTAATTAGCCTGGGTGCCCACTCGAATATGGACTTAGTCTCGAGTCCTCGCCAATTCAAATTCACTTTTAATTTGGCTAATAAATTGGGATGATAAGTATGCGAATTATCAACCTGCCCTCTGATTTGGGGGGCTTTAAACCTAACCATCTACACATTTTTTTGCACTGACTCACTTTTCGGTGGTTTCTTCGGAAATTGGGTAGCTAATGAACTATCTAGTGTGGTATGGCTGGCAAGTTGTCGGTGGTAACAACTCATTAGCCGGTTGTCCAGAGCTCAGTCACAAGACCATTTTCATTGTACTACCTTTAGGTAAATCTTAGATCAGGAAAGCCACCTACTTAAAATATATATATAGAGAAAAAAATAGAAACAGGAGAAAATAAAAAAATAAATAAAACCACACTTCGTCGCACGAATATGGCTGGCAAGTTATCAGTGGTAATAGCTCATCGGTCGGTTGTCTAGAACCTAGCTCACAAAAAAAAAGCACAATAATTCCCAAAATACTTAGGGAAGAAGTGGAAAAGTAGAATAAATCGGGGAGATATACACTGGGTTCGCCATTGTGTTGACCCCATAAATTAAAGTAGGGAGAAAGCTACCGTTTGAAAAGATAAACCTCAAGACAAGGCCACCTAGGGTCGTAGAAACCCGAGGTCCGTTTTAATGGCCGCATAGTGAGTCTCTCACTATTTTCACAAGATGCTTAGCACTTAGAGTCCTTTTTGAGTCTTGGGTGGGTCGGGTAGCCGTAAAAAGTTATCCCGAAACTCTCAAACTCCAAAAGTACAGAAAAGTTAGAAAAGAAGAAAAATAATAAAAAAATGTATCTTCCCTTTTCAAATAAGGCAAGGACTTGGGCGATCTACATTCTGGCTAGCACCTGGGTATTATTGAGTTTTCGTAGTTTAGGACCTTAGTTGAATTTTTCTATTAGTAATAAACGACTTAGGCTTAAGCGATCTAATCCTAATTCCGCTTTTATACATAGGATATAGTTTAATTTTGCTAGGGACTAGCAAAAAATACCCATGGGAGTATAATGTAAACACATTTATTGTGGGTAAAATGCCTATTCACGCATGTTTTTAGGCTTAGATTTGCAACTAATGTTATAAATATTGTATAGCATGTATCATTCTGCATTTAAAGTAGTTGTATACACTGACTCACTTTTCGACGTTTTCTTCGGAAATTGGGTAGCTAATAAACTATCTAGGCTGGTATGGCTAGTAAGTTGTCGATGGTAATAGCTCATCGGCAGGTTGTCCAGAGCCTAGTCACAAGATCATTTTCGTTGTAGTGCCTCTAGGTAAATCTTATATTAGGGAAGCCACCTACTTTAAAAAAATAATAATAAAAGGAAAAAGAAAAAATATATATATATATAAAGAAAAAGGAGAAAAAAATAAAAAAATAAACAAAACCACACTTCACCGCACGAGTATGGCTGATAAGTTACCGTGGGTAATAGCCCATTGGCCGGTTGTCTAGAACCCAGCTCACAGAAAAATGCATAATAATTCTAATAATTCCCAAAACACTTAAGGAAGAAGTGGGGAAGTAGAATAAATCGAGGAGATATACACTGGGTTCGGCCTTGTGTTAACCCCATAAATAAAAGTAGGGAGAAAGCTACTAATCGAAAAGATAAACCTTTAGACAATGTCACCTATGATCGTAGAAACCCGAAGTCCATTTTAACGGCCTTCTAGTGAGTCTTTCACTATTTTGACAAGAAGCTTAGCACTTGGAGTCCTTTTCGAGTGTTGGACAGGTCGGGTAGCAATAAAAAGTTATCCCGGAACTCTTAAACTCTAAAAGTACAAAAAAATTAGAAAAGGAAAAAAATAAAAAAAATGTATCTTCCTTTTTCAAATAAGACGAGGACTTGGGCGCATGCGTGCGCCCAAGTCCTTACCTTATTTGAAAAGGGAATATACATTTTTTATTTTTCTTCTTTTCTAATTTTTTTGTACTTTTAGAGTTTGAGAGTTCCGAGATAACTTTTTATGGCTACCTGACCTGCCCAAGAGTTGAAAAGGACTCAAAGTGCTAAGCATCTTCTGAAAAAAGTGAAAGACTCACTAGACGACCGTTAAAATAGACTTCGGGTTTCTACGACCATAGGTGACCTTGCCTAAATGTTTATCTTTTCGATCGGTAGCTTTCTCCCTACTTATTTTATTTATGGGATCAACACAAGGGCAAACCCAGTGTATATCTCCCCAGTTTATTCTACTTCCCCACTTCTTTCGTAAGTGTTATGGGAATTATTATGCATTTTTTTGTGAGATGGGTTTTAGACAACCGACAATGGGCTATTACCCACGACATCTTGTCAGCCATACTCATGCGGTGAAGTGTGGTTTTGTTTTTTTTTATTTTTTTCTCCTTCTTTTTCCTTTTATTTTTTTTTTAAAGTAGGTGGCTTCCCTGATCTAAGATTTACCTAGAGGTAGTACAACGAAAATAGTCTTGTGACTGAGCTTTGGACAACCTGCTTATGAGCTGTTACCACTGACAACTTACCAGCCATACCACCCTAGATAGTTTATTAGCTACCCAATTTCTGAAGAAACTGTTGAAAAGTGAGTCAGTGTAAAAAGAAGTGTGTAGAAGCTTAGGCTTAAAGTCCCCCCAAATTAGAGGGCAGGTTGATAAGTCGCATACTTATTATCCCAATTTATTTACCAACATAAAATGAATTTTAATTAGTGAGGACTCGAGACTAAATCCACATTCGAGTGGACACCCGGGCAAATTAAGTCTGAAAACCTAAAGAGTCTAAGTGTTTAGGTCATCTCGTATCATTTCCTAAAGTTAATAACTTCCAAATGCCTAAGTTCTCTTCTCCTAATTCTTCCTTTTTTTTGCTATCTTTTTGAATTTTCATTTTTTTTAAAGAATCAAATAACAAGAAATTACTATTACAGCTGACAAAAAGGTTATAAAATATGTCCACTCCCCCATGCTTAACTATTGCAATGTCCTCATTGTGAAAAATGAAAGCATGCATGACAGTAGAAGTGGAAGAATAGCACATGATTTCCGTGAGACTCAGGTAAGCTTGGAATAGTCTTTACATGTGCTGAGTTTAGTGCCTTCAACTAGGCGAGGGCCTCAATAAAAAATAACTAAACATTGAGGCCACAACAACACAGTTTCCAGGCCGCTAGGTATGGGTCCTGGAGAGTGAAAATGGGCTTGCCAAAGAGATGAACAATGAAAGTGGTAAGCTGGTGGTGTAGGGAGATCCCAAATGGTCTCCAATAGGAGTTTTATTGATTTATTACAAAGGAAGTGTGGTTGGGTATAGAATTTGTGCAATGGTTGGGTGAAAAAGGATGATGAGGGTTTTGTGATGTGCTAGGGATTTATGGGTACTCTAGAATACCTAATGTTTGAAGAGTTCTTCCCTAATGTTCAATTTCATCCTCACACTCTGGGTTCTTAAACCAACCATCCTGATCCTCAGAATTCCCACCCACATATTGGACCTCAAACTCTAAGCATTTAAGATAAGGATGTTGTTGGGTTTTATCTTGATCACGTGAATCATCCAACAAATTTTCGATTTCATGTGTATTTTCCTCATCCTGTGTTGCTACAATTAGTCGCATTTTTGCTTTGTCCTCAATTATTTCCACAACCGTGTGATCTTCTTCCAAAGTTTGGGTTGAGTTGGCCATTAAAAGGTTGTCTAAGGTAGATATGGCCATTACTTCCTCTATTCTACTAAGCTCCTCCATCGAACCACACTTAATTTTATTCTTCTTTGAGACCTCAAAAATATTGAATCAATTTGTCTTATCCTCTGAGGCCATTTCTATATTTCCCGATTCACAATCAATCCTCGCCTTGGTAGTAGCCAGGAAAGGTCTTTCGAAAGTAATCGGGGTGTGGTTGAGCTGTTTTGGGGTTTCCATGTCCAGGACCATTAAATCACCAAGGTAATGCAAATCATTAACCTTGACTAAAACATCCTCCAAAATACCCCTTAGTTTTGTAATGGATCTATCGACTAACTGCAAGGTTATGTCAGTGTGTTTTAAGTAGCCTAGACCCAATTCCATGTGTAGTAAGGTGGGGATCACATTAATGGAAGCACCCAAGTCGAGGAGGACCCGGTCAAAAGTAATGTTTCCTATTGCACAGGAAATCAGCGGGGCTCTCGGATCCTACTTTTTAGGAGGTAGTTTGTTTAGGATTAGTGTGCTTGCGTTATCGGACAAAACTACTCCCCTATTATTTTTAGATTTTTCTCTACACCTTTCTTTATATGCATTCAGTAAACCTATGGCATAGGCAGGGATTGATTCGATAACCGCGAGGAGTAAAATGATTGTCAATTTGAAAGCCTAAAGTAAGGACATCCTTTCCTCCAATTTCTCCTCCAACTTTTTCTGTTTGCCCATACAACAACAACATACTCCCAAATCAGACTCTGATGTTTTGTTGATCACATTCTTAGTTAGGAGTTTGGAATTCTTGCTACGGGCCTAATGGGGTTGACATGAGGTTGGGTAGGTCCCTGATTGCACAGCAAAAATACACCAATAAATATGTCATCTTGTGTTATTTCCTAGCACTGCCATTGCATATTAGGTAACCACAGTTGCATTTATAAAAAAAAGATACTTGCATGCATTTATTTGAGAGGGGAGGAAAGTGAATAATTGGCCTTGTAATTAATGTCTTCATCAAGGGTTGCATCGCAATTTTCACCTTCTTTATTTTATTTGACTTTGAACATCTTCTTCCCTGCGTGGCTGCAGGGCATGGCTTCTTCACGCCACTCTCTGCCAAAACATGCTCTGCCAGCCGCATGCTTAGTCATGCATGCAACCCAGGGCATGGCTGTGCATGCCTCATTCTTTTTTAAAAAGGCATAGCCATCTTCCTTGTGCGGTAGCCTGGTCCATACAATACAGCAACAACCTTCGCCTCTAGGCCATCTCCTCCCCTCCCCTCCATACGCAGCACCTCTTCCTATTGAAGAGATACGTTGCGAGCAGGAGCAGCTCACAGTGGTCCACGACCACCACTATGAGTCCCACCACTGCCCAGCTCATCCAAGAGCAGGTGGGCGTGGTGGATTCCACTCTCTGTTTCGACGTTCAAGCCCTTCACGCCATTGCCGCAAACTCGAGCTCTGAAGCTCAACCACAGCAGCAGCACAGCACCGGTAGCTCCACGCAGCGCGCAAGCCCCTGCGCACATGCCAGCAGCCGGCGCCATCTCCTTTCGCGCGCGCAGGCTCGCTCCACAGTGCCCGCACATGCAAAATCGGCCGCAACCAGTTGTCTGCGCCGCGCGAGCACTGTAGCTACTATTCACGCGTTTATGCGGAACACTGTAGCTACAGTGTGGTGACCGGAAAGTTTCTCACTTATCCAGTCACCGCACGCTCTCTCTCCGTACCGTAACCGTCTCCAGCCCTTCCGCGCGCCTGCTCCCCCGTACGCTCGCGCCCGCATCGTCTGCTCCAGCGCCCACGCCCGCTTCTTCGCCCACTCCAACGCGCAGCGCGGTGCGCTGCGCTACAGCCTCACACCCGCATAGTCCCTCCAGCGCTTGCGCGTGGCCCCTTCAGCGCACCTGTGCCTGCGCGTGCATGTGCCTGTGCTTGGGCCATCAGACGTCGGCTGCGTGCTCCGGACGACTTAACTCTCTAGCTCTCTCTCCCGCTCACTCTCCAGCAACCACTCTCTCACTCATACACACACACAAACTCACTTGTACACGCCTATATACATACTTATATATATATATATATACATATATATATTTATACATATATATATATATACATATATACATACATATATACATATATATCTATAGATATAAATACATACATATATATATATGTATGTATATATGTATATATGTATATAGATATATTAGTATAAGTATCTATGTATATAGATATATATATATATATACATAGATACTTATACTAATATATCTATATACATATATACATATATACATACATATATATATAGATATATATATATATATAGTCACATATACATACATATATATCTAGTTATAAATACACATATATACCTATATATATATATTTACATATCTATAAACATATATATACAACTACCTATACATCTATATAATTACAACCCTATCTATACATATATATACATATATATTTACATATATACATATATATATAGATATTTACATTCATACCCTTGCACCGCGCGTTATATCGCGGGAATATCTGCACCAGTTGCTGATATTCCCCGATACCCGAGTACAGAAAGCGTCTCCGCACACACACTTCCACCCATCCAACCTACACTCCACGCGGCACTTCGTCCTGTTGGTTGTGTCTTCCTAGACGTCGATCAACTCGACACCGTGCTACACACCATTTTCACCGCCACCCCCACCCCTATATATAATATATATATAGACTATATTTATCTTGTTTCCATTTCTCTTTTGTTTCCTGCTACTAAAAAGATAAAATAAATAAATAAATAAATAAAATAGTAAAAGAGAAAAGATAATCCTTGTCTTGCAGGTACTCGATCTTACGAATAGCAAGAACCATTTTTGGAACCCTAATTTGGCTCAAAGCCAAGAATAATTTGGCTCTAAGCCAAGGACCTGATTTTGATGATGTACCTCAAGGACAAAATTATCAGAAAAAAAAAATCTTAAATAGAAAAACACCAAAAACATAATAGACACACGGAAGAGATTCGTTGTAGGAAAGGCGTAGAAACTTATTCACCTCTAATCCCGCCTCCCTGAGTTCGACCCTAGGACTAAAAGTGATCAAGGTAAAATCGAGTAGGCCAGGTTAAAAATTTTGTAAAAAGATGGTTAGGCTCGATTTAGGTTAATCACTATACTCATTTCATCGATTAATTCACTATATTAACACAACCTATCCAAGCCCGACCAGTCCCTTGTTTCTACTACCACTCCTCAAGGTGATGGTGTTTGTCGTGGCAAAATGCTGTTGGTTAGTGCCTTGAGGAGGGTTGGGCAAAACAGGAGGCTCCCGGTTGATTATGGTAGGTACTTGGTTCGCTCCGAGAGGGGCTGGGTTAGCTTGATAGATAGCATGAGCTTGAGCATGCGACTCCCCATCATTACTAAACCCTTGAGGCCCAGTGCCTCGGTTCTGTACATTCCTTGGGTTTGGTACAAATTGTGATGGTAGAGATCTGGGTTGTTTGTTGTTTGTACTAAGTTCGGATTGCAAGGTGTTTAGTGAAGTTTCCATCAGTTGCATGAGTTGGAGCATTGACCCTTGCATTTCTACCATTTTCAGGTTCAAGTTAGCCTGCTTGGCAAGTTGTTGAGCATTCCACATGGGGTGATTAACCTGATTTAGGGGCAACTGAGTATATATGTGACCCTAACCCATTGGTTTTTGCGGTACATAGTTGTTGGGTCGATATTGGGTCTGCTGCCCCTGATCTTTCCAAGAGAAGTTAGAATGATTTTTCCAACCAAAATTGTAGGAATTTGAATAAGGGTTGGACCTAACATTCTCTTGCACAGCATGAACATCCTCATAAGATGAGAATGAAGAAGGATCAAAAAGACTGGGATCAAAGGCCCCAGTTTGGAACCTTTAAGGCTCTGAGAAGAGTTGGCTCGAAGGTCTCGCCGGCTCCAGTTGGTTCACAAACTCCCATCCTGTAGGAGCTTGAGAAGAATGGAATCTCGATCCTTGGGATTGAGTGGATCTAGAAAAATTAGTGTTTCTGGACATCCACTCTTTCATTCGTTTAGCAACCAGATCCATCTTATCTAATCTATTTCAAATCAATTCCATATTAGAATTATGAGAATCTTGGACCTCATTGACATTTGATCTAGTTTGTTGGGATCAGTTGAAGGTTTTCATGGAGGCGTGGTTTAAAGAATTTTCGCTCATTTCCTCAAACAAATCATACACGCTATTTGCATCTTTGTTGAGGAAATTGCCTCCATAAGAAGCATCCACATGATTACGGAGTTGATCATTCAACCTGTGATAAAAAATCTACACAAGTTGCCATTTAGGCACCTCGTGGTGTGGACACTTCCGCAACAGATCCTGGAATCTCTCCTAGGCCTCATGAAGTGGTTCCCCCTACCACTAGGCAAAAGTGGTAATTGCCCGTCGCAATGCATTGGTTCACCCAATTAGGAAGAATTTATTCAGGAAGGCCGATTTCAAAGCTGTCCAGGTAACAATCGGTCTTCTAATGGTACGATACCAATGTGCGGCCTTATCCCTGAGTGAATGGGGAAAAGCCTCATGAGCATCTGCTCTTCATCCGCATTCCACGATTTGGTGGTCTAAACCAGAGTGATCAGGTCCTCCAAATGTTGGAATGGGTCCTCTTAGCCAAGCCCGTGAAAGTGTTTAATTAGACTCAAAACTTAGGGCTTGATCTCAACATCTTTGGCGGGAATCACAATGCCGGGACAATCCTCATAATTTGAAGGATCATAAAAATCCTTCAAGGGTCGGGCGCCCTAACCATTCATTCATTGGAGCCATTGCTACATCTGCTGCAATTCTTCCAACTGCCTTTGAATCAGCTCTTACTGGTTCGGGGGCAGGGGAGGTGGTTGTTGTTCAGCCATGGGATCTGCTTGGCTAAAGCTCAACTTCCACCTCCGAGAATGGTCTAAAGGTCCTTCCAATCTATGGCTCAATGACCTCCTTCCAAGCATACACTGGAAGGAAGTCGGAAGGATGGGGAGGAGAAGGGACCCTGCAGCACAAATACAAGCCTGTCCTTAGGTTGGGTAGCCTAAAGGTCTACAGACTCTCAGAATCTGTCCTAAGACTATGGATGATTTACTCTACTTATGTCCAGGCAATCCAACCAGTTAGAAGGAGGGACTGGGGAGAAGGTTCTTCCTTTAGCTTACGCCTTCGATTCCTAGTGTACCCCCCAGCCACGATCATTTGATGCTACTCCCTTAGCTAGACATCAGATTGACTAGTAGAAGTATGTTAATCGTGAATAATCTTGGTCTGGATCCCATAGAGCGAACTAGTCCTTAAGGCCAACGTCTACTCAATTTTAGTTAGGCTTGGGACAATGGTGCTTCTAGAATGTGATGGGCCCTTAATGGGTTGTGCCCTTAATGATTTGTTTGAGAATTTGTGAATGTGCACAACCAAGAGGTTTTCAAGCAAAATTATTAATGATGAGGTGAGTTTTAGGGTTCGAATCTTGCTTAGTAGCTTTTAGGATTCAAAAACTAGGTATATTCAATCAAGTTTGGTGAGGCAATTCAAGTTTTGAAAGCACGAGTTCAAGTATTTTTCCTTTGTAAATCAAGAAAATATGGAGTGCCTAGCTTGACCTAAGTATTGAATCCTATGGGGCAGCTACAAAATGAATCTCTTTTAGATTAAGTGGTGTGGCCCAAACAATTCAATCAATCGGCTCAAATAAACTACTAATTAAGGTACACAAAAAGGTGATTAACCTAATATGATTTCTATTATTTTATATGTTGAATTCGTGTACCAGGTCCATAGGTCGGAATCTCGGTTGAGTAGATGAAAATCAAGTCAAGTTATGTGCCTCTAATGTAGGTGTATAAAGTGTGTAAATTGATTCGTCCCATAGAAAGTATCTTTTTGTTTTATTATTAAAAATGCGCGGGTGCGGTGGATGAAGGTGGCAAACAAGACAAACAAAGCTAACCTAGGGTTTATGCAAACACCTCAGTAGATTAGGTCTTGGTTATGAGTGTGGCAAAATGAACTAGTGGGGGGGGAATGTAGGGGACACTTACAAAACACTCTACCTGCACTTTACTCTAGTCTACCACACTTGGATCTCCATGCTAGGGTACCTGCAAGACAGTAGATCAAAGACAAGCGGGGTTAGTGCTATGTAAATGCAAAGAAGCGAAGAAAATAATAAAGTAAATTCTGTTGCCTCCCCGGCAATGGCGCCAAAATGATCGCATGGGTTTCGTGAGTTTGAAATTAGGGTTACAAGTAACCCGTCATCGAAGTTGCAAAACTTGTGGTCAAATAAAATTTATACCAAAACTCCAAGGGAGTCTCGAGTCGAACACAGGTAGACGACGTTTACTTTAATTGAAAATCGTGCATCGATTTGTTTTTTTTGGTATTTTAGGGTTTTGTTATCTTTTTTGTATTTTTGTAAGAAGTAGACAAGCATAATGAATCACCAGAGATGAAACAAATATGATACAGATATCACTTTAATGTCAATTACAATCAACTATGAAAGAATAAAAAGAGAGGGAGGTGAGAAGGAATCTCCCGAATCGACTATTCGGCGAGACGACAGTGCCTGACGAAAGCTCAAACGAAGGAGGTGAGGAGCGGGACGACGGAGGTGAGATGTAGGAGGATGTCGGGTAGAGGAAAGCTTCGGCATAGCTCCGGAATGGAGGTGAGAAGGCGGAGATGATCTGCTATCGGAATGGAGGTGGGAGGTTAGCTCCAAGGAAACCTATGAATGGAGATGGGAAATTTGAGCATTTGGTGGGGCAGAGGTTTGCTATACTAATAGGTGCCTTGGGAGCTTGAGAGTAAGCTCTAATAGAGCGTTGGTAGGCTTGCTAGAGCTTGGGAGTAAGTGGGAGTAGAGTAGGTAGAGATGGCTTGGAAGGGAGGGGGTGTAGGTCCTTTTATAGTGGAGGAGAAGAGACAAAAATAGGTATGGGACCATTAGTGACCTCTAGACTGTTGCTATAGACAGCTCATGCCTGCTTACGCCCATAGTTGGCTTTGCTAGTGCGCGAAGAATTAGCGACGGTTGTAAGCATTGCTATAAGTTTAGCTCATGCGTTGCTGTAGGCTGGCGCCAACCAAGCACGCGCCCATGCTACCACTGCGCTAGCATGCTCCACTGGAGCGCGCATCGCGCACTGCGCGCTTCACGTGCCCTTGCTCCCCGGGTTGTGGCGCGTGCGCGCTGGCATGTGCTGCGCTACTGCTGCTCGTGGCTGCGCTGTGCGCAATGCACTGCTGCGTGGTGCAGCTGTGCGTGTGCATTGCTGCTGGCTGGCGTTGGGCAGCTTGGATGGTGCCACATGGCGCCACCTGGGCCGTCCATTCTTCTTTCTTTTGTAGAAGGTGCCATGGTGCTCAGATCGAAATGATTCCGTGTTGCTGGACTGCGATTGTCGCTCCGGATCTATCTGTACGGTCAGATTCTCCATTTGAAACCCATATGGATGTTGCATTTCCCCTTGGCCATTGATCTTCCTCGGACTTCGTACGATGCTATGGTTCTCCGATCTAGACGATTTTAGAGGCATTAAACTCCGATCGTCGTCTTAATCAGATCCGTACGGTCCAATCATCCATCCGAGGCCCTAAAATAAGTCTTCTCTCCTGACCATAAAAAGGACCTAGTTAACCTAAAATATATACAACTACTCTAAGTGCAAAATGATGCATGTGATGCAATATTTATAACATGAAATGCAAATTTAAGCCTAGGAACATGCATGAATAGGCATTTTAACCTAAATAGATGTGTCTATATCAATAAAGCATTCACACCCAAAGACTTTAAAGTAGGAAATCTTAGGTGTCCTATCATAGTACAACTCAAAAGGTGCTTTCTTAAGGATTGGTTTGATAGAGGCTTTATTCTGAATGTAGCAAGTAGTGTTTATTGCCTCTGCTCAAAAGTATTGGGTAGCTTTGACTTTGCACAGCATTATGTGAGCACACTCTTACAAGGTTCTACTCTTTCTTTCTACTGCACCATTTTAAGGAGATGCTATAGGAAAGGAAATTCTTGTTTAATCCCGTAAGTTGAGCAGAAGTCAAGGAAATTTTGATTCTCAAATTCTCCTCCATGATCACTTATTCTAGTAATAGAATATCCTTTCTTAGTCTAAATTCTTTTGGCTATCTTTCTAAATTCAATCTTTGATCCTTAAAAATAATATCCAAGTAAATTAGGAAAAATTATCAATAATGACAAGATAATATCTGCACCCATTTAGGCTTTCAAACTTGGTCCAAAGAGGTCTAAATGAATCAACTCAAGTGGTTTTGAGGTGCCGACCATATTTTTGGATTTGAAAGAAATTTTATGAAGTTTGCCTAGATCACAAGATTCCTAAAGGTTTTTCTTATTAAAGTATTTCTTTGACAATCCTCGTACTAAGTCATGTTTCACAAGCTTATTTACATTCTGCATGCGAACATGGCCTAGTTGACAATGCCAAAATATTGAATCATCATATGATGTAACCAAATAGTTTAGATTGTTGCAATTGTCAAAGTTAATAGTATAAATACCTTTTGATCTGTTTCTAGTTAAAAGAACTTCTTTAGTCTTTTTATCCTTAATTTTAAAACCTTTTAAATTGAAATTTACTTTATAACCTTTTTCACATATATGGCTTACACTAAACAAGTTGTGTTTTAAACCCTTAGTAAGGTGAACATTATCAAAAGAGGTTTGAGAATTTCCAATTTGTCCAGTACCAATAATATGACCCTTGTGGTTCTTGCCAAAAGTGACGATACCACCTTCCTCCTGGTCTAGTTCGAGAAGCTGGTCTTCTTTTCCTATCATGTACTTTGAGCACCCGTTGCCCATAACCCATCTTTTGGTTTGGACCTATCATTGGTTTAGCCTTGTAAGGTCCAGAGTTCCTTCTAACAACTACAAGATGCTTGTGTTTTTCTTTGTACAACCCATCTAAATACTTTATGAACCCTTCATCAGTGTGTCCTACAAAATAGGATTGCAAGTTTTTCTTTCGTACCTGTTGAACGGATTTTGCGAATGCTACGCTAACGAGATTGGTTTTGGAAAACCTGTCGTTGTAGTTCGGAAGCGAAGAATTCATGTTCAACAAATAAAATTTATACCGAAAATAATTCCGGATCGAACACAAGGAGGCTACGTTGATCTATTTTCGCAATTATATTTTTTTAAGATTTTCTTTAAGCAAGGCGTTATAATTACAATGGGGCTATCAAACTATGAGAGAGAGAGAGAAAGAGAACATGCATTCAATATTTCAATAGTTTATAAAAGTTACACTAGAATGCGGAAAATCAATTACACTATAAAGCAGAAAATTCTACACTAGAAAAACTGTAAATAAGAATGGGAGAGAGAAATTATCCTCCTCGACGATTGCTTGGAGGACGAGCCGGACGGGACGACGCCTGGACGAAGGAGAAAGAAGCAGGACAAGGGAGGACGAAGCAGAAGAACGGGAACGGAGCAGCACGCCGTCGTCGTCGCGGGATCCACTTCCAAAGGGGAACGAAAATTGGACTTTATCTCGCAAGAAGCATCCCGGGTGTGGGACAAGCTTCTTTTGAGCTTTGGAAGGGTAGAGAGGAGAAAGAATGGATGAGAATTTCGTATGGAGGTGGTCTCCTTTTATAGTTGCAAGGAGTGGGGGCAAAATGGACATTACATCTTCAAAATAATAAATAAGGGGTCTTTAGTGACGGATAAATCCGTCACTAAAGCCCCGACGTGGCCGTTGCCGCCGCGCCCACGCGCGCCTCCTCAGCTGCCCACTCCTCAACGCCCGCGCACGTCCAGCGCTTTTCAGAAGTCCGATCGCAAGATCGGATGGCTTAAATCGCGTCCGTGCCCCCCGCGCATCTGATTGCGCGTTCGATTGCGCGTCCAATCGCGCGTCGACGCTATCGGGCGCGCGCGGTCGTCCGATCTTCATCTGACGCTCCACGCGCCTCAATCGATCGCGCCCTCCAGCGCTTCGCCGCGGATCGAACCCGCGCCCCGCGCTCGCAATAGCGCGCTCGACCGCTGCGCTATGGGGCGCGGATGGTCGAGCGCACGTTTTAAAATGCGAGTGCCCACAGCCGTTGGATTAAGATCCAACGAAGAAGAGAGATCGGGCACGGAGCCTTCACAAGATGAAGCGGCCGTTTGGGCGGCTGGGATGGCGCCACGTGGCGCTATCTTGGCCGTCCATCTTCTGGAAGTTGTAGATGGTGTCACGGATGTCGGATTGACTCGATTTTTGTGTCGTTGGGCTGCGATCGTCGATCCGAATTCATCCGTGCGACGGATTTATCATCTGAAGTGCGGATTTACACCATCCTGGCCCTTGATCTTCTAGGATTCTCGGGTCACTATCTGATGCTACGGATGCCTGATTAGGGCGATCTTGGAGTCGTTGAACTCCAATCGTCGCCCTGATCACATCCATACGGTTGGATCTTTGATCCGAGGCCTCGATAAAATATTTGCCCTGTCCAAGCACATAAAAGGAGACAATTAACCTCCATTTTATTTAAACTATTCTAAATGCAAGATGATGCATGTAATGCAATATTTATATCATGAAATGCAATCCTATACTTAAGAACATGCATAAATAGACATCTTAAGTAGTGTAAATGTGTTTACATCAGTACCCATTTTCTTTTGGGTCCACATTTGCTAATAGGTTCCTATTTAGGCGTGAACATATTATTGACCTTAGGATTGGAAATGCTTTGTGTGTTAGTTCGTGAATTTGAGGCTTCATGATCATTCATAGGAGTATATCCTAACCCAAACTTAGTTGTGGTTTAGGAGTGTGTACCTAACAACTTTTCAAGATTTTGCTCTTTCTTTAGTGAATTTAGCAAGATCATTTATAACAGAAACATATTTTTTCTTAAGCTTTTCTAACTCTATCTAAAGAGAATCAATGTGAGTCTTTAAAGAAGTGTTTTCTTGTGAAAGTTGTTGATTTTGTGAAACAAGTTTGTGCTCTAACTTAGTTTCCTCATCTAGATCTTTTGTTAATTTTTTGTTGGCTATTTTTAATGCTTTAGCTAAATCATGCAATTCATTGAAAGCATTTAAAAGTCCATCGAAAGTAAATGAAGTTACCTCATCCTCTATTGCCATAAATCTGTAGAGGGCTTCCTCACTTGACCAATCTTCCTCTTCTTTTAACAAGCTTGATTCACTATCATCTTAGGTGACTTGTATGGCTTTCTTCTTCCCTTCATGCTTAGGTTGTCTTCTGTTCTTTTTTTTAGCTCCTTTCTTTAGTTAAGAACATTCCTTCCTTATGTGATCCATTTTCTTGCAATTATAGCAAATGACTTGATCATTTTTTTATCCTTCTTTCTTCTTCAACTCTTCTTATTCTTCGAAAATCTTCTAAACTTCCTTGAGAGTAATGTTTATTATCATTTTTTTCTTATTCATCTCATTACGACTAAATATATCTTTACCAACTACATTTTAAGGATAGATTTATTTTAGTTATTCAAATAAAAAAAGCTAACTAAAAAATTTATCTCAAAAAATTAATTAATATTTTAAAATACATATTTAATCATTAAAATTTAATCTCCATCACTTTAATTTACCATCCCTAAACGGCCCACCTACCCAAATAATTGGAAATCCTAATTTCCGACCTCTAATCTTCGTTTCCCTATGTAATCCCCACCTGCTCGCCTACACCTAACCATCCCTCCTCCCTTCCCTCCCCTGGCCATCTGTGGCCCTTCTCGGCAGTGGCAGCGAGGCCTTTCCTCCCCACCTTGAGACTGCTTCCTCCTTCCCTCCGCCCTCCTTCCAACGAGTTCCCACTACCCCCCCGCTCGCCCCCGGCAATGAGCTGCCTATGGGGCATTGCCTCACCTTCGGGGACCGCACGGTGTACAGCGTTGACATGAGGCCCAACATCATTCGGGCACCATCTCCGCGGCGATTTTATCTCCCTCCGCTTTGTCGTCGATCTCCAAGAGATAGCAAGAGGGCGGTTCCCATCCTTATCCTCTTCTCCCTTTCGAGGTATTGTCTTCCCTTTGAAAAAAAAATTCTCCACCCTCTGTTCTTTCTGTGGTGTTGAAGGAATTCCAAAGATTGAAAGAGTTATTGCTTGTTTATGGTTGTCTGTTTTCTTTAGAACTTGGAATGTGTTTTATTTATTCTATCTGCTTGTCTGTACATATCCCGATGGAGTTGGAATCGATATTCTAATGAGATCGGGAACCATGGGGCTGGAATCGATGGATCTCGATGCTCTTAACGGGGTCAATGGTTAGTATGTTGGGTATGACGTCACATATGGATGCACGAAAGGTGTTCGACAGATTTACCTAGATTTGCTTGGATTTTCCCAATATTTTTTATCTCCATTCACTGGATTTTTTTTTTTACTTTGCTATGTTATGCGTATATATTTGGATAAGTGAATTGTTGACCTTTTTTCTAATGTTTATTTGATGAATACATGAAATTGTTCTCTATGGGTACAACAGACTCCTTTAGGTACTAGTCTATCTCTGACTTTGTCTGATTATTGGCAGCCATTTCTGAGATGTAAATGTCAAAATCCAGAAGGTTGTCCCCTGTGGAAAGTGTAGTCAGCATTCAACTATTCCCAGTGCTGGTGACAGCATGGGCTACGTCCTTCGTCTCTGTGGAAATTAACAGAATCATAAAAAAGTTTTAGATATGTGCAGACAATTTCCACTCTCCTTCAGTCATCAGATGATGGTGCTTCATTGTAATTGGGATCACATGTTTCTAAATAAATGAAGGCATGCCTGTAGTGCAGTGCAGAAACTAGCATAAGGTACATGGTGTTCCATTTCGTTTGAACATCTAAGGATATAGTTTTGGTACTTGGAATCTGGATTGATGTGCTATTTCCACAATTTTTCTTCTCAGGCCAGAGAAGATTTTACATATTTGACAGTCTCCCTGATGTTGGACAATGGGCATTGGCTTTAGTTGCTCCTCTTTGGTGAGATAATTTTTTGGAATGACTATCTTCGAAACAAAAGATATGATCATGTAGAAATAAGTTAGACATTTGAGAAAGTTTTCCACCAGCAGGATCATAGATCACAGTCATGCTCTTGTTAGTTTGATTTCTTGTTAAGAGAAACCATGTTACAGCTGCTGCATGTTTTTCTGAATGACCATACCAACATTCCTATTTCGTTTTTACTCCAAAATCGATACTTCTCCTATTGTTCTCATAATTTCACCCTTCAAATTTCAGAAAATAGATTTTTCTGTCAAGATTCTCAGATAAGCTGTGCTTTATGAAATTATGAGGTCTTAATGCTTAGTAACTTTTTCCTTGTGACAGGCCTACCTATTCAATGGCTACTGGGAAGACATTGGGACTATAAAATCCTTCTATGATACAAATTTGGGTCTTACTAACCAGGTAATTAATATTTAATTTATTTCTTTTAGTTTTGGGATGATTCCAGTTATTTATGAAACTTGATTGATAACACAACTCTCTTTACTCGTCTTACCTGAAAAGATGAAGTCAGCATTGATAATCTCTGCAAGTTGGGTGGCTGTTGTTATTCATGATAAAAAATAATCTACATAAGTTGATCTCTGTTATATAAGATCAAAATTCCAATGATTTACTTCAAACAACATTAAAAACTACCATGAAAACTTGATAACAATGTCAGTTATACAAATTTGATCACCATATTAATGCAAAGTTTAGAAAAATGTATTTGAACAAGTAAGCCCTATACGATGCATATTCTCTAGCTTGAGGAGTATTAGAATATGTATGCATCTTAACTTTTATGCTTTACATAGTTTTCTTATTGTCTGAATGGGGGGGCAGGTTTCCTACAAAAACTCTACATTTTCCTTCCACACAATGTTTTTATTTCCTTATGATATGCCACTTTATCGCCAAAACTAGAACCGACTCTTTTCTCACCTTAACTGTGATCTATTACATAATTCTATGCATCTATTTCCCTCCATCATGAGCTAAGGACTTAGCCCTCGAGTCCAAATAAGTAATGTCATACTTAATGATTCCTTTATATACTACATTGGTCTTGCCGACGATTTGATTCCTCTGAGTCAGTGTTGGCTTTCAAGGCAATGTCTTTCTTTTTCTTTCATTCTCCTTCGTGCTCTTTCATATGCTCTAGCTGAACTTCATAGGCCATGAAGCTACCTATGAGATCATCCAACTGTAGTTGAGAGGGATCCTTGGATTCTTAGATTGCAGTTGTCTTTGTCTCCCAATCACTTGTGAGAGGCCGGAGAATCTTCCGTTCAAGGGCTTCATTTGCAATCTCCTGGTCAACATTTTTCAAGGAGTTTATAATGTCAGTGAATCTCATGTATATCACCTTAATAGTCTCTCCTTTCTTCAAGCGGAAGAGCTTATATTTTTGAGTGAAGAGATTAATCCTAGTTTCCTTCACCTTTAAAGTGCTTTCATGAGTAACTTCAAGGGTGTTCCAGATTTTATATGTCGTTTTGCAAGCAGAGACTCTATTGAATTCCCCCTTAGATAATCCGTAAAAGATAACAATCATAGCCTTGGCATTACGGGTGGCCATCTTCTTTTGATCTGACGTAATAGCTACGCCTTCCTTCTTCTCTGGTCGAGTATATTTGGCATCTATCATGTCCCATACTTCATAATCCATGGATTCAAGAAAGATCTACCTTTTGTTCTTCCAGTAACCATAATTTGTGCCATCAAAAAGTGGAGGTCTTACAATTGACTGCTCCTCAGCATAAACTTTAGAGGATTTTAACATCTTCTTTGAAAAGAACTTTGCTCTGATACTAGATGTGAGTGTATGCGAAGCCTGTAGTATCTAAAGTTTATACTAGAGGGGGGGTGAATAGTGCACTTATAGAAAAATATAAGATTTAAATAGCATTCACCAAAAACCAATAGAAATATGAAGCAATTGCATAATTGACTCAACTCACTCTATTTGCAATAAAATTAATTTAGTTTTAATTTGGGTGTGCTATTTATGGCTTGAGCTCGACAAGCACCAATTAGGTCTGCAGTCAATCACAGACCTTAGACAGAAGTACCTAACGTTACTTTTAGACATATCTCAGAAAGCAAAATGAAGGTAGACAAATGGGAATATGAGCACAAAAGATGAATGTAACGTGCGATGATGATGTGAATCTATAGTAATCAAAGAAAGAACATTGACAACAACAATAAACATCATCAAATAAGAAATCCCAAATCTAGCCCTAGGGTTGATGGAACTAGAAAGAATGTGTTGAGATTGAGTGCTTACCCCAAGCTATTACCTTTGGAAGGGTGAAATGAAGGCTTAGATCCCTTTCAAAGCAAAAGAAGATCCTTGATCCTTGGTGCCAAAGTGGAGGACGTGGGTGAGGTGCTTGGTTGGGGTTTTGGTTGTGGAGAAGAGAGTTGGAGTTGAGAGAAATGAAATGGGGTGTGGGGATTGTAAGGGGTGTGTATAAGTTGAATAAAATAACCCATTACTAAAACTTATGCAGTCCTACACACAATGGAATCAGAAATTAAATGTAACTATTCCGGAATGCCATTCCTTTAAGCAACATCACTCCTATTTGATCAAGATGGCTAATGTGAATGCATGAAAATTTAGGCTTTGATGTCACTCATCTTACACAAGCCTAATTTCCTTCTAATTTCACTACACCTCTCATAATTAAGTAGTTTAGTGAAAATGTCCACTAATTGATGCTCCGTAGAGATAAATTCAAGTTTGATCTCATTTTTTAGCACATTATCTCTAAGGAAATGGTGCCTAACATCTTATATGTTTTGTTTTAGAATGGTTTACAAGATTCTTAGAGAGGTTGATTGCACTAGTGTTGTCACAAATGATAGTAGTGCATTCTAAGTTTGAGTCAAAATCTCTAAGGGTTTGTTTCATCCATAATACTCATGAACACGCGAAGGCGGCAACCATATATTCCACCTTGGTGGTTCAAAGGGCTAGATAATTTTGTTTTTTAGAAAACCAAGAGACTAGTGGGTCACCAAAGAAAATGACAAATGACACTAGTACTCTCGTGATCTATCCTAAAACATGCATAATCTGCATCACTAAAAGATATAAGATCTGAGCTTGTGGATTTAGGATAAAACAAACCAAAATCACAAGTATCTACTAAATAATGAAAGATTCTTTTAAAGACATTCAAATGAGATTCCTTTAGGCAAGATTGAAATCCAACCCACAAGCATGTAGAAACTAGGATATCTAGCCTACTAGCAATCAAATATAAGAGAGCCAATCATACCTCGAAATTTTCTTTGATCAACATTCTTATCGTTTCCATTGACATCTAAATGCTCATCGGAGTGTTTTTGCCCTTGGATGCCTCCATCCCGAACTTCTTGAGCATTTCCCTTGTATATTTATGTTAGCTCAAGAAAATTCCTTCATCCAAGCGTGTGATTTGGATCCTAAAGAAATACTTGAGCTCCCTGAGGAGTCCACTTCAATGGATTATATTTAGGCCTAAGTTTGTTAATCCCTGCATTTTAGGATGCATTAATATTTGCATTTAATGGTAGAGTAGTTGCACACATTAGAATTTAGGATTGCATGCATTCGATTGTATTATATATCTTAATATATTACATAAATAAATTTATACATTTCTTTGTTTTAGGAATAAATATAGAGACGGAGCATTGTGCCATTCACGTTCTTCCACAAGTAGACCGCAAAATAGGGGTTGTTTCTAGGAATTGAGAGAGTTCATTTGCAATATAAGCCTTCTCACCTAAGTTTCACCCTTATCTACCTTAATCCCCTTTACATCCCCATTGAATTACTTGGAGAGGTGGCTTCTTCATAAATTGGATAAATTGGCAGGGGGCACTCTCTCTACAAGCGTGCACATAACCCAATTCCCACTAGTTGTGCAATACCTCATCTCCGCTCTCTTTCTCAAATCAACGACCCTCTCTCCAATTTTGCCTTACGCACGCACAACCCATCTTTAAAAGCTTCTTCTGCACGCACAATATCGCACCTATCACCGTCGGCCCTTCGTGCAGCTAGGTGCACTCACGCATGAGCGGCCATGCACCGCCTCCGCAATGTAGCCACCTCAACCCCGTCACACGTGTGACACCAGTAACCCATGCGTGTACTCTCAGCAGCCCCACGCGTGGTGGTTCTTCACCTCACCAAGCTCTTCCTCTCTACTTCTTTCGTTTCTTGTCATTGTATTTATTTCGATTTCTTGTGAACATGCATTTGTGATGTGATTAAAAAAAATTAAGATGTTAGTTAGCCTCCCAGTGGACATCTTCTTTACTATACATGGTTTACAATTTTTTATTTTTTATTCATTTTGTGATGAGCCACATTTCAATGACGATCGCGTATTTCTATTATTTTCATATCGTGGCGAATCGATCACTCCCCTATTATACTCATTTCAAAGTTCTTCTACATGGACTTAACAAAATTCTCGCACAACTCTTGGTTAGTAGCACTGAAAATTATGCTGTCTACATAAACTTGTACTAAAAGAATGTCTTTCTTCCTTCGTTTGATAAAAAGAGTGGGGTCAACCTAACCTACTCGATACTTCGACTCCAACAAGAAGGTTCTTCACTTCTCGTACCAAGCTTTGGGAGCTTGCTTAAGGCCATAAAGAGCCTCCTTAAGCTTATAAACAAAGTTCAAATGTTCTAAACTCTCAAATCCTAATGGTTGCCTAATAGACACTTCTTCTTTAAGAACCCCATTCAAAAAGGTGCTCTTCACATCTATTTGGAAGAGCTTAAAATCTAAGAGGCAAAAATGAGAAGCATTCTAATTGATTCAAGCCTAGTAATTGGTGCATAGGTTTCATCAAAATCTATGCCCTCTTAGTTATAACCTGGGTGACAAGCCTAGCCTTTTTCCTGACTACCTTTCTAGACTCATCCATTTGTTCTGAAAGACCCATTTTATACCAATAATGATGATGTGGTCCTTAGGCTTAGGAACCAAATCCCAAACCTCATTCCTCCCAAATTGGTTGAGCTCGTCTTATATAGCTAGGATCCAAGACTCATCACCACAAGCTTCTTCAATATACTTGGGTTCTATTTGGGAAACAAAGCATAAAAAACAACTAAACCTCTAAAATTCGATCTAGTTTGTACACCCATTGACACATCACCCAAAATAAGATCCTTGGGGTGATCTCTTTGAAACGTCCAATCTTTAAGGAAATCATGGACATTTCAGGTGTCGAGAATGTCAGAAACATCAACAAAAGAGGGTGCCTCCTCCTCATCATCAACTATAGGAGGAGTTGATGTGAACGATTCGTCAAATGATAGTTAATGTCCCCTCTATGATTGATGTCTTATTGTTAAAAATCTTGTATTTCTCACTACACAAGGAATACCTAATAAAAACTCCATCATTACACTTAGGATCAAACTTATCCAAGTTGTCTTTAGTGTTAAGGTTGGAGCACCTATAACCAAAAACTTTAAAATAAGAAATCTTAGGAACACGATCGTGAAACAATTCAAACGAGGTTCTCTTAAGAATGGATCTAAGGAGTACACAATTTAACACATAGGAAGTCGTGTTAATCGCTTTAGCCCAAAAATATTTAGGAAGACCTAATTCTATCAACATTGTTTGAGCATACTCTTGGACTTAGTGTGCGATTTTTATGCTCTAAAATTCCATTTTGTTGTACAGCTTTTGGAAATGCGAGCTCATGGTGGATCCTATAAAACTCACAAAACTCGACGAAACTGTCATTCTCAAATTCTCCACCATGGTCGCTCCTAATTTGAGATATTGAAACACTCTTAGTTTGTATTCTCTTAGCTAACCTAGAAAATTCTCCAAGAGCTTGATCCTTCTACGAAAAATCACCCAAGTAAAATACGAAAAATCATCAACAACTATAAAGCAAAAACGACAACCATTGAGACTCTTACGTTTAGTAGGTCCAAACAAGTCTAAGTGGAGTAATTCTAGAGTTTTAGAAGTTTACACTACTTCCTTACTCTCAAAAGAGGATTTAGTTAGCTTTCCTTTTTCACATGCATCACAAATATGATCCTTTTTATAACCAACTTTAGGCAAGCCAAGATCATGATCATTTTAAACTATTTTGTCAATTAATCTCATGTTCACATGTCCTAGTCTCCTATGACATAGATTATTTTCTTCATTAGAGGCAAGCAAGCAATCGACTAACAATTTCTTCTTTATCAAAGAACATAAATATCTTTTTTTCTTCTACCTTTCAAAAGAATTTCTAAAGCCTTTTTATCCATTATTTCAAATCCATCACCATCAAAAATAACTTTACAACCCCTATCACAAATTTGACTTACATTAAGAAGATTATACTTTGAACCATCTACCAAGGCAACATTTCTAACTTGTTTAAAGAAATTACCTATGGTACCTTTACCTAAAATACAACATTTTTGATTGTTGCCCGTAGCTATGTGTCCATCTGCTTCCTTGAGCTTTAGGAATTGCATACAACCTTGAACAACCATTGTCCTCATCCTCGAAATAAATATTCAATGGAAGCTTTAGAAGTACTTCCAACCTTCAAAATCATGGAGGGAATCATGAGGGAGATTAGGGCTAAGGGGATGAGGGACTAAGGGAGAGAGTTATATATCTTAGGTAAATGGGGATTTTATTTGGGTACTTAGGTTGTGCAATCGGTTATAGATCCATACCTATACCCATACTTAATCGGCTTTTTGGATAAAACCCCATACTCGAACCCAGTCGGGTTCGGGTTAAGTTTTACCCATTCTTTTCAGGTTGGGTTGAATTGAGTTTGGGTCGGATTTACCAAACTTGCATCTCTACTACTAACTCCATATCTTGCGTAGGGTAGTTGTGCTTATGAGGCTTCAATTGCCTAGAGGCGTAGGCAACTATGTATCCATGATGCATCAACACACAACCCAAACCCCAATTGTGAGGCATCTGTATGCACTATGAATTTGCTGCCACTATCCAATATGGTAGGTATGGGAGCACCAGTCAATTTCTCCTTTGGGTTCTGGTAATTGGCTTCATAGTTCTTGGCCTAGATAAACAATACATCTTTCTACGTTAATTAGGTCATCAATGGGGCAACCTGCGAGAGACCATGGATGAAACATTGATAATATCCAACTATGCCCAAGTCAGTAACCTATGTCCGTTAGGACTTGCACTTGTTGAACTTTGCATATATACAACTAATGCCATCTTAGAGCATCCAAAACCTATACGAAGATATTATCGTGTTGAGCCTCATTGTGGGAGTGGATAAGGATATTGTCTAGAAGAGCACGAACTATTCCTAGTAAGGACAAAAACACTTTGTTTATCAATTCCATGAGGTTGTCAGGCGTTGTCAGCTCAAACGACATAACAAGAAACTCATAATGTCCATTTCATGTCCAGAACGATGTCTTGAGAACATCTGACTCTAATCTTCAGCTGATGGTATCCAGAAGTAGGTTAACCTTAAAGAACACCATTACGCCTTGCAATTGATTAATAGGTCGTCAATCTGCAACAAAGGGTCTCTATTCTTGATGGTCACCTTATCCAATTGCCAGTAGTGAAGGTGTAATTTCAAGGTGTCATTTCATGAGTCATGTATTCACTACACCCTTACATAAAAGCTTTGGCAGCTTATTAGACCATAATGCACTTAATAGTCCTTTTCACCATCTTTGGTCCCGATAAGTTCAGAATTGAGTGGGCCATTGAAAAGTGATGCATCTTAGGCGATTTTTAATATTAGAAGACAATCGTTGTAGTGCAACTATGCCTAAAACATCTCTTTTAAACTATTTTATGAACTATGAATTGATGAGTCTAGTGATGAGTTTGGTTGTACTATCCACAGGGAGGTGACTTTTTATCTCTCCTTTTGATTTAGGTTCTCTCTTCCAAGCCCTTGGTTTGCTCCTACTCTACTTTTTATGTCTTTTTTTCTCTGTTCTATTTTTTTTTATGTTTTTGTTTTTTTTTCCAAATGACCTAAAGCAAATGATGTAACAAATGTGAAGTTCCCTCATTAGAACCTCATTGATGGCGTTCACCTCATAGAGAATGTATGTGATATCTAGAAAGGTGTAAAATGTGAAAGTGAATGTGGAAGTGCGCACAACCTCTATAATTTACTTGTTTTCAAAGGAATCACAGTTATGCAGGATGGAGGAGGGATGGCCATGAGATAGGATGCGCAAGATAAATATGCTAACAATCCTAATTATGTAATGTTATTTAAAGCAAATCAACCTAAGGGGACAACCTAGGGTTAGGGTTTCTAGTGGTGGACGTTTGGAGGTGGTGGAAGGGGATTTGGATGGGGTGGGGGCGATGGCTAAACAAAAGGGAAGGGGGGGGGGTGGTGTGAAAATAAGGAAGAATTAGAAGTAAACGAGAAGAAGAAATATGGAGAACAACACAAATAAGATTTTTCTATTTCTTTGAAAACATCAACTTGACAAGATCAAATATGAGATTCAAGACTTCAATCCAACATCTATTCTAATCAACAAGAAAACATTAACTGCATAGAAACATAAAAGAACTACAAAAAAAACATAAAATGATGAAACCACCATATCGGGAGTGCTCGAGGAGTCATCGGCTATTGTGTGGTGGTGATGGTTTAGACCATGGTCATGTTCCTTATCACCATCAATGGAGGATGCCTAAGGCCTATAGAAATGGAGGCTGTGGGGTGTCCTAGAGGAGAGGGGAAGAGGGTATGCCCTTGGAAGGGAAGGAGAGGAAGAAGAGAGGCGGAGGGTGGTGGTGGAGATGGTGTTAGTTGTTGGCCCTTGGAGGAGGAGGGTGATTGGCAACTATGGTAGAGAGGGGGGGACAGCCTTGAGGTGGAGAAGAAGAGAAGAGAGGAAAAGTCTTTGGCATTGATGGTGTTGGGTTTTGTTTATAGAATTTGGGTAGGTTAAGTTGCACCGTAGGTGTAATTTAGGAATAGGTTAATGAGGGTACAACTTAGGTTTAGGTGGTGGATTAGGTTAAGGTTAAACCTAATTGGAAAAGGGTGCACCTAATTAGGTCATTAGGTGGTCTAGGTAGCCTAATTGGTTAACTGGGTAGCCTAATTAGGTTTATAAGGAGTCTAAATGTGAAATTAAATGTGTAGGAAGATGGCTAAGGGCAACTGGCTTTGGTTTAGGTCTTAGGGGATTAAGTTAAGGGTGATCAGGCTTGGTTTAAGGAATTTTGGTTTGGGTTTGGGTTTTTGGTGGAATTTGGTTTAGGTTTAGGTTTAGGAATTGGGTTCAACAATTAGGTTTTCATTCTCTCATCCTCATCTCTTTCTCTTTACTCTTCTGCAGGGACTTGGGGTCTTCAGCTACACTCTTCCTACATCTACATTAGGATTTGCTCCTCTGCTATTACCTATGGACCTGCATTACAAGATTAACAACATTATATCACAAATAGGTCCACAAAATGTTATTTATGTACAATTATATACAACACATGTGAATGTAAGATATGCATGAAATGAGTGTAATATTTATAATGCAAGGTAGGTTTCTAACTTAATTTAGACATTTTAAGACCCATGATTGTTATATAATCAGCCAACCCTTCACAATAGCAATCCACACAGGGTAGAATACACACGTAGCCAATCCACACCTAGAATGGTGTCATAGTTCTATATTCTAATATGTACTATCACAACCTTTTATTTGCATATCTCGACATATATAATAACATCCTTAAGCCTTTTCTTTCTTATTAATGCTCACTTTCCCTTTTCATAAAATGATTTTCGTGTCTCAAAGTGATCCTTTCATACTTTTGGGACTCTCTTTAGTGAGTCCCAAAATTTTGGCCAATAATCATCCCTATATCAACTAACATTTTCTCCTACCACCATCATGTATCAAGCTAATACTTGGTGAGGTAGTGTCACTAACACCATTCATAGTTGATCAGAGTCTCCAAGAAGCTCTCTATAAGATCGATCTATACTGTCAAATCACAACAATTTGATCATGCTAGATATTCCTTCTTAATTCATATTCCATCGGGCTAGGCTGTCATCACCATCTTCATCAATCTTGATATCTTGTAAGATAGAAAACATCCAATGATTTTTGGTTTCCCATTTTGTGAAAGGACTTAGCCTTGAAGGATTTACATTAAGAAATCACCCCTATTTTGCCACACAATAAGGTGGGGGATATTCCATCCATAGCCAAGAAGCTTACTCTATCGAGAGATACCTCCCAAAAATGATTCATAGGAGGCCCCCAATTAATCCTTCCCTTGATACATATTCCAACAAGCTGGGTTGCATTTGCCACCTTCGTTAATCTCAACTTTCTATAAGATAGGAATTTTCAATAATTTCTTTCACCAGTCCATAAAGGGCCCAATCCTTGTGGGGTTAACATTGCAAATCACTTCTGCTTGGCCAAGTAACACAATGGAGGGTATTTCATTCATTCCTTAAGAGACCAATCCATCAATAGATGCTAGTACACTTGTAATCCATAGAGCCTCTTGACTAGAAAGGATGGGTCACTTGGGGCCAGTTCTACCTCTCAATTCTTACTTAAATCAATTTCTACATATCTTAAAGGCAATGTACTTTTGATGTTTAACTCAGGAGACATCGATTATGTTACAATTAAGGGTTGAGAGAAGGCTTAGGTGGACAAAATCTAGAGTAGACAAAGCTTGACTAATAGCACCTTTAGGAATCATAACTCGAATGAGTTAGCTTTGGAGTATATATTAACAAAATCAAATCATGTCCTTTCGTTAATAAGAATTTTCATGACAAGGCTTAGTATTCAAGAATCTTCATACCATCTCAAGATCAATAGATAACCTATCAAATCGGAGATAAGAAACTCGAGGAAAAAGTAATGATTCAGGGACTCTAAATTATGACTCAGTTGATGGCTATGATATGTGATGTATGATTGATGATGACCTTGCTTTGATATCATCTTTTATGACCAGAACCCCCACCCTAGTAGGAACTCGAGTTGATTCTCCAATTGCTTAAGATCTGTTCATCCGTCGCATAAACATAAAATAATAAAAGCATTTACAATGCATCACATCACGTATAAACATGAAATAATAGAAATAAAGCTAAACTGTAAAGATATTATTATAATATTCATAACAATCAAATGTACGAATATAGCTAAAGAAAATAGAATAGGCACTGAAAGAAACTAATAGAGTACTGTGGAAATCGAAACAAGAAAGAAAACATCATATGAAAACTACAGCTGTAACTACTAGATTACGTTGTTGCACTTGGATCGGCACCGTAGGAGCTGTAGAGTCCAATTGTATCTCTCCATGACCTAAGTACAAAGTCTACAGAAACGTTAGGGAATGCTGAGTAGGGTAGCTAAACAATGTAAAGAGAGTAAGATAAACAAGTACAGAATAGAAAGAGCGTGTATTATTCTCAGTTATTTAAGTTTTTCTTTTATTAAGCCTTATTGTATTTCCTTCACGTATTCCAGTCATTTATTTACCCAAATCTATTTCCTCAGAAGGCACGAGGAGATCTTGTCGTGATATCGTATATGGTCGATTGCATATGACTCACCCCCTTGGTCAAGGGGACGACTCATATCCACCCTATCACCTAGTAAACTGCCTTAGGGTCCTAGCTAATAAGGTGAAATGGAGACTACGGTCCACGTAATAAATATGCGAGGAGATACCCTATATTGGCACACGACTTGTCTTTTCCACTATAAGGTACGGGAATAAAACAACTCCATTCGCTCATAACAGCAATGCGTACTCAACACCCCGCTACTTGGTTGGCCAAAATAGCTTGACAAAGAGTCATAGGGAGGCTAGCTCACTCCCTCAGCCAGTTTTTGCCCCTAACAAGTATAACTAGCTTGTTGATGATACAATGCACGGGTATTGACTTTCAATAATTATCACAATTTTTTAGGTTCAAACAACCATTCAAATATCTTCCGATCATTTATCGTAGGAAACATTCATTATTACCTTTCATTTAATCCATTCTATTTTTTTTTTTTGAAAAGGAGAAGGGTGATTATAATCCATTCTATTTTCTTTAAGTTACATGATTTTCATATGTAAACATTACTCACAGATCTTTATTCATATTCAAGATCATATACTTTAATTTGCTAGTTGAACATGCATGATCAATTTCTACTCATCAATTCCTCATAAATTGATTCCCAAGTCATAACCAATCATTAGATTAGCTAGCATGATTAAGCATTCAATTCCACTTAATCAATATATGATTCAAGTATCCAAGAGTTCATGAAATATAATTGACAGGACTCAATACTCAGCCAGAGACAACATGTTTCAACATAGGCAAGGAGTCAATGTTAGTGTATCATGGCATATTAATATCAAAAGTGGAATTGAGGGTTACTCTACCTAAGGTCACCGAGGGGTCATGGTGATTGAGAAAACATGTCGAAGACTCCTTGGACTTCGCATACGCTTTGAGCATCTAACTCTAATTTTATATAAGAGAGAACATGCTTAAAACGTACATATTGGAGGACTTAGGGGTAAAAAATGAAATTTACCACTTCGGATAGGTAAAGAGATCTTACAAAGTCATAATTCATCTCGTGACGATTTTAATGGTGGGTGGCTCGTCAAAATTAAATTTTGACTGCATCCTGAGTTAACAATTAAATGAACTATTGAACTAAAATGCAATAATTAAAACTCAAAACAAAATTCTAACTTCGCAGTTTTTTAAGTTCTCCAATCCTTCTCTCTCTTTCCTACCTACATGTTCTCCCAATGATTTCCCTCCACCCTCTCTTCTTCTCTTATGTGCATGGCTGCCTTGCCACCCCACATTGGTCGGCCATCTCAGCCACGACGGCTACCCTCGCCGACCCGCTGTAGCCCTGCCGCACCCTCGCAAATTGTCGCCAACTGGATCCTCTCCTTCCTCCCTTCTTTGCTGCCATCGATGGTGGGTGCAAGTGGGTGCACCCACCCCTTTCCATCGACTTCCACGGTCATGCCACCTCGTTGTCGGCCGCTAAACGTCCCCCAATATTGACAACCCTTTTTCTTGTGATCGAAAAACTCATACTCTTTCCCTATCCCTCAATGTGAATTCGGCCACCCATGAACGATATTGGAAAGGAAGAAGTTACGAAGATGAAGTTACCTTCCTGTGTTTTCTGTTGTCGACATCCTCCTAGAGTCCACGTATTGGCATTAGAATAAAATATGGTTTTAGTAATGGTCTTTAAAATAAATGGGTGACAAATAAAATGTCACCACAAATTAAATCAATATTTAAGGATGGATAAATGATTATCAAAATTTGGTTAACTCCCAAAAAACTTCTCCATTCCCACTCGCCTAATCCTTTCACGCTCGGATTTTCCCCACAGCTCTCTACTATGTTGAATGTCCTCCAAACCCTCTCTATCCTGTCGTGAGTTCCTCTAATGCTATCATCGCTGTTCGCCAAGTTCCTTCCTCACCGCTCCTCTCCCTCGAGTTGCTCTCATGCTGCTGCCTCTCTCTTGCGAGTTCCTCCCACGTGAGCCCCTCCCATGTTGCTGCCTCTAGCCCGCCAACATGAGGGTTCGGAGGAGGGTGCCTCCAAACCCTCCTCGTCATTGTTGCGACTCCACCTTCGATCTCGTCCCCCACATCACTGCCACATTACTGCCCTTAGACCTTGCGTCCTCCACTGATCTCCTCAAAGTACATTGCGGATCTCCTTCTCATTGCTGATCTAGTGCCTCAACGATCATCAATGAGAAGGTCTTGAATGGGTGCCTCAATGAGATCTCCCGCACACTCCGCTCTGACATCCAGTTCAAGTTGGTTCGCGACATTCAGACCAACATCAAGTGCATTGTCAACCTCAACAACCTCGCTGTTGGCCCCAACAAGTGCCGCATCATCCAACAGGTAATTATCGCTACTTTATATATATATATATATATATATATATATATATATATATATATATATATATATGCACATCACATCTGATTTAAGCGTAATTAGGTGTTCCTGTCTGTAGTTGTTGTCATCATCGCACCATAACTATATTTGTGGTGATGGTAGAGACTCCCTCCATCTCTTTTCTTATCTTTCCCGTTCTCTTCCTCTCTATTTTTCTATTTACATGTGATGCCTTTCTCTTGGGTTATCTTAGTATCATTCTAGGGGCAACTTCGATAATCTTTAATGCTTAAACATGAAGATCTGATTTATCTATGGAGTACTACGTAGTGGTTTGTTTGTCTTGTGTGCAAACGACAGGGTTCTGTGTATGTAGCCCAGTTGACGAAAAGGGATGGATTCTGTTCCTACTGGATAACTGGAACAGCTGTGACACCTTTTAGATACTATTCCTTGCTTCCCAATTGTTAGGAAGTTCCATAGATGCAAATAACTTTATGTATGTACATGGAAGTCCAAGTCATCCTGATGCATATGGGCATATAACTGTTGAAGTTTTATTCTTGATTATGCAATGCCAAGTAAAAGGCAGTACTCAAATCTTTAGATCTTTGGTCAGGGCCACTGAGATCCACATTGTTACTTTCCTTTAGTTTTCATCTAAATCTTGATCCTAGCTCTAGCAGATCAATCATTTTAACTAGTTTTCATTTCATGTATCTCATAAATGTTGAATGCTGCCTTGTTACAAATTATTACAGTACGATAAGTTTGAGATTTGTCTTCTCTATCTATGTGTTTGATCTTTCTTATTGGTCTTAAATGAATAAACATATGCTCCACTGGACTATCATCTTACTCCCAGGTTCTGGAAAGACCAGTGTGTGTATGAAATATGCGTATTATCATCAAAAGAAGGGATGGAAGCCTGCTTCGGCCTGTGCTGACACCAGGGCTAGTGCCTTTGATTAGTTGAAACAGAATACTACTAGGGCTGAAATTCCCTTTTATGGAAGGTACCTTAAAGATATTTATTCTTGATAATACGTGGTTTATTATGTGTTTGAAAGATGGGAGAGTAGAGAAGTAGGCTCCTAATTGCATCTTCGTTTGTCTACTTGTTCAATTCATGGGTGTACTGTCTTTTAATGCGTTCTCTTTTGCTCTTATTTTAAGGTAAATTTTAAATTTCACCAATTCTCTACTTTGTTGGATAGCATGAATCATCTGGTAATTGCAGACATATTCATATTTTTGATCCAATGGGAATTTGTTGAGTGCTTCTGAATTGAACCTGCAGGGAACAAATTGCAATGACACCAGGGCTAGTGCCATTGATTAGTTGAAACAGAACACTATTAAGGCTGAAATTCCCTTTTATGGAAGGTACCTTAAAGATATTTATTCTCGATAATACATGGTTTATTATGTGTTTGAAAGATGGGGGAGTAAAGAAGTTGGCTCCTAATTGCATCTTCGTTTGTCTACTTGTTCAATTCATGGGTGTACTGTCTTTTAATGCGTTCTCTTTTGCTCTTATTTTAAGGTAAAATTTTAAATTTCACCAATTCTCTACTTTGTCGAATAGCATGAATCATCTGGGCATTGCAGACATATTCATATTTTTGATCCAATGGGAATTTGTTGAGTTTTTCTGAATTGAACCTGCAGGGAACAAATTGCAATGAGAACCTTTTTTAATGAATTTATTTTTTGAGATGGGGAACATCCTCTTTAAATTTTTCCGTTGAATTTGAGAATACTTTTAAAACAAGATTGACAATTTTCCTAATATGTTAATTTGAATTTTAGCACGCCCCAATGTCTTAGAAGCAGTATATTGGAGTAAGGGATTTTTTGTTGTGTATTATTTTTTATTTTAGGGACTCTTTAGCACATTTTTCTTCTCTCTTTTTATGTTTTGTTTATCCCTTAAAACTTCTTTTTCGAATTGTCGTAAATGCATTATTTTTAATTTATTGACAATGCATCATTTTTTTGATATATGCCACTAGTTTCTACTGCTTGTGTGAGTATTTGGTTTTGCCTGATATTAAATGGAGTCCGACTCAGTGAAGATAGCTGTGGAAATGGTGGAGAGGTATGAAAAGGAAAATTGTGATCTCATTATTGTTGATAGAAGTGGTCGGCATAAACAAGAAGCTGCCTTATTTAAAGAAATGAGACAAGTGTCTGAAGCAATGGGATGCATTTTGGCTACATGCAAACAGATCATCTGCATTCGTTGTTATTTGGTGTAAAAACAGGCTTATAGTAATGTGCTTTGATTGTCTAGAAACCAGATCTTGTAATATTTGTTATGGATAATAACCTCGGGCAAGCTGGTTTTGATCAGGTGCAAGCATTTGAGCAGTGTAGCTGTTGGAGTTGCGATTGTTACGAAAATGGATGGCCATGGAAAAGGAGGTGGTGCTCTTAGTGCGTAATTGTCTTCAAAATTTATTTTCTTGTTCTCAGCTGTAGATCTCAGGTGTTGATGCTTCCAGATAGTCAGAGAAGTTCCTCATTGTAAACGTTCATCATCCATTATACATTCACAATTGTTTCCAGATATAGTTAAATGATAGAGGATTTTTTTTTTGGGTAAAAATATGATAGTTGCAAGGCTATTAATATGTCTTTGAGAAGGGATAAAGTGGAATGAATAATGTAGTATAGACCCAAATGGATTGAGAAAGGAAGAAAGGGTGAGAAGATGGGAACATCTCTGCAAGGGGAGTGTGGTGTTGCAAAGTGGAAGGTGTCAAGATGTGCACAGAGGTGAAGAATTAGAAAAAAGGAGAAAAGATGTTACACCCCTAAGGGTTGAAACTATATGGTGCTGGAATCTTAGTGTGTGGATTTTGTTTCCCTTGGGGAAGATCAGCTGTCAATGTCTCTTTTTTTTTGTGTTTTTATTTATGTAATGTTGAAATAGAATGAAAGAGAAAGGGAATTGAAATTTCATGCAACTTATCTGCTTACTTCCCCTAAAAAAAATTTGTTTACCAGAATCTAGAAATTAACCTTTATAATTTGGAAACTTTAACAGTACCTTGTAGGTGGTAATTTTGCATGTACATTGTTGTTACCTAATTGCCTAAAGGTCTTCTTAGTTGCTGGAAACAATCCGGAGGGGTGGTACATAAATGGGATATTATCGTACTGGTTATGTGGTGTCATAGCAAGTGAATGGGAGGTCAAAAAGAATTGATAGGGAATTTGGGTGGATTATAACTTTGAATGGTAGTGGCTGAATGAACTATGGAGAGTAAAATCAAGGTGAATGAAAGAGATTATTGGAAATAAAAGAGAACCATATGATTCCAAACATAATAAAATTCAATCCTTTTGATTAATTTTTTAGTTCCTGAAAATTAACCATCTAGATTTCATGGTAACAAATGCTTCTAGACCAACTTTTTTGTGCATGGTTAAGTAGGCACTGAAAGGATATCTCAGTCAGAAAAGGCAAGAATATATTTGTTTAAAGAATATTTTTAGACTTTGTTTTCATAGATTTTTAGAAAATGACCTGAAGGTGAAGAAATTAGAACAGGGGACTAGAGAAGCTAGAAATCAATTTAGGAGAGGTATTCTTCTTCTCTTTAGTTGTGCCTTGAGATCAAGGAACTGAATACCTATTTGTGGCTTTTTAGATCTTATAAAAGGACTAAAATAACCTCAAGAAGTATAATATTGTATTTAGGTCCTAAAACCGGGGTTTTGGCTGGTTAGCTTTGAGTCTTAGCAACTCAGAAATAACAGCAATCAAACTTATCTACTGCAATCAACTTCATAAAACAGGTGGTTTGACTGTGATTTCCAACATATCAAACTCCATAACAGCAATCCATTTTATTTTTACTGGTAAGCGAATCCATTTTTAAACAGGACCCACATCGATTTAGAATATTTCCAGTCTAGGGATTTGATACTGCTAAACATTACGAGCAAAAAAATCTCTTACTACGGGCATGTACAAGTGCTTGACTCACTGATCATTCTTGTCCTCTTTAGCCCCAAGACTTCATTCCTTGCCTTTTTCTCCCATTTCTTTAAGGTATTTCTCTATCCTCGATCTCTTTCTGTTGAGTTATGTTTATGTTTGTAAGGAATACTGTATTATTTTATTTTGTGTAGTGGATCTATGATGTACTTTTCCCACACCTATATAAAGGTGTAGGGATTTCTTGGCAACAGTAGTAAGTTTGTTTTCTTCAACTTGGTATCGAAGTCAAAGTTAAGGATTCCACCAAAACAAAACCCTAACTCTACCTAAGCTCTCTCGCCAGAGCATCGCTGCCACCATCAACGTTGGACCACCGCCGTAGCAGCAATAGCATCGATTGCCGCCGTCGCTGCTGCAGCCAGCCCTTCATGCCAGACTGCGGCTCAACAATCTAACCGGGGTGCAACCGGGTCTTTGTGCCGTAGCATCCCTGCTGCTGCCGCCGCCAGCAGCTCTCCCTGCTGCAGCGCTTCTCCTCCTGCTGCAGCACTTGGTTAGAGGCTGCTGCCGCTGCCAGCAACCTGATCGAGGCACTCGCACTGCAGCACCCCCGCTGCTGCCGCCACGACGCTGCTGTTGCCGTCAGTAGCTGGATCGAGGCACAAGTTGCCCCTCGCATTACAGCACCCCCTCTGCTGCCGCCACCAGCAGGTTTCCTTACTGCAACGCCCCTTACGCCGTGGCACTTTGTGACGGTGCTGCGGTCACCCTGTCGCAACTGTAGTTGGTTGCTCTTGATCTTTCTTTGTAGAGATGAGGGTTTGAACATCAACCAAGCCTTTTCCCACACTAAGTGGGGTCGGCTATATGGAATTTTTGTCTCCACATATATTGATTTTCAGCCATTTCAAGACTTAAATTAAAGTAATTAAGGTCATACTTAATAGTTTCCTTCCAACACTTGTTTGGTTTTCCTTGCCCCCTCTTAGCGGGTTCAGCCTCCAATTTATCGCATCTCCTAACTAGAGCATCTAGTGGCATTCTTTGTAAATGTCCAAACCACCTTAGACGTGCCTCTCATTTTATCCTCTATTGGTACCACCCTAATCTTTTTTCTAATAATCTCATTTGAAATACGGTCCTTTCTTGTATGACCACACAACCATCTTAATATCGTCATTTCTGTCACAGACATCTTCTGTACATGCTTATAGTTTACAGCCCAGCATTTAGAATCGTACAACATGGTTGGTCTTATCGCAGTTCGATAGTATTTTCCTTCGACTTTTAAAGGAACCCTCTTATCACAGAGAACACCAGATGCATCCATCCATTTCAACCACCCTACATTAATTCTGTATAACATCTCCCTCAATTCCACCATCTTGTTGGAAAATGGATCCCAAGTACTTAAAAACATCTTTCATTGTAATTCACTCTTCTCTAATTTTTATATCAATCCTTGCATTGTTTCCTCTACTACTAAACTTGCATTCCATACTCAGTCTTCACCCTACTTATGCGTAATCCTTTATCTTCCAGGCTTCTCTCCAAAGCTCAAGTTTTCTATTCACTTCATCCCGTCTCATCAACCAACATAATGTCATCAGCAAAAAGCATACATCAAGGGACCTCAACTTGGATATGCTCAACTCATCCATGACCAAGGCAAAAAGATAAGGGCTTAAAGTCGAACCTTGATGCAGACCAATAGTGATATCAAATTAGTCCATTAAATCATCCTTAGTCTTTACACAAGCTGCTGCTCCATAGTACATATCCTTTATGAGGTTGATATATATAAGATGAGGGTTTGAAGCAAAAAAAAAACTTTCAATAGGATGGTATGAACTTCTTGATCTTTTGACCTAATTTGGGGTGTGTATTCCCTGTAGTGGATATTTTTGGGGTGTGTATTTCGCAGTGAAGTGCTGTTCTTTGACTTGTGAGTTTTTATTTTTGGTGTGTATTCCCTGATTGGTATATTTGTTAGGGTGTAGTTCTCATTTTCTGTCAATTTTCAGATTTGAAATGTGAAGAAGTTCAGGGGTGTGTACCCTTCTCTGTGGCACATTGAATTTTGTTTGTGGCAGTGTGATTTAGTAAACATGGAAGTGTCTCAGTCAGAGATTGCACGAGGGACTACCGTGGGTGATACTCAAACCACTGGTGTGACATGGTTGATTGATTCAGGTGCTTCCAATCATTTATCCAAGAATGTGTAGTGCTTTGGATAAATTCAACTTGTCTCTCGGGGTCATACAATATAGGTGGCTGATGGGCGACTTGCTCCTATTAGTGGTCAAGAGGAAATTAATGTTACCCCTTTTATGTAGTTTAATCATGTTCAGTTTGGTCCAGATTTATCCATGAACTTGCTCTCTATCAGTGATATCATTAAGCAGATGAATTGTCAGGTCATCTTTGCTGAGCGTGGATGTATTTTCTAGGATAGAATGTCAGGTCATCTCTGCTGCATGTCGGGTTAGTACCACATTTGAGAGTGCTCTATAGTTGCATAGACGATTGGGCTATCCTTCTTTGGAAAAGTTACGAGGCTTATTCCTCGTGTCCCCAACCACACAACTTATCTGCGATACATGTTAACTTGGGAAGCACCATAGATCTTCCTTTCCAGCTGCTACAGGACCACGTTCAACTTCATGTTTTCAGTTAGTGTATCTTGATGTTTGGGGTCCCCGTAGGATTCCTGATAGAGCAAGACATCGGTACTATTTGATTGTGGTGGATTTTTCCAGATTGTCCTAGCTATTTCTCATGAAAAATAAGTCTGAAGAAAGTCAACTGATTGAGAAGTTTGTGTTGATAAAACATCAGTTTGATGTTTGCATTAAGACTCAGATCTGATAATGCACTGGAGATTTGTACTCTTCGTTTGGCAGAATTCTATTGCATACATGGTATAATTCATCAGACTTCATGTCCTCACACTTCTCAGCAAAATGGAGTCGCAGAGAGCACAAACATATCCTTGATATGGCCAGAGCTCTTCTTATCCATAATAGTGTGCCACAGAATTATTGGAGAGATGCAGTGCTCACTGCTTGCTATCTTATTAATAGATTGGCCTCCTCAGTGATTCACAAGCAGATACCATGGTAGGTGCTTTATTCAAATGATGAGTTGTTTGATCTTCCACCGAAGACATTTGGGTGCATGGCTTTTGTATATCTCTTTGGGCCTGGGCGTGATAAATTAGCACCTAGAGTAATCAAGTGTGTTTCTTGGCTATTCTTGTACTCAGAAGGGATATCGGTGTTTTGATCCCCTACGCCAGAGACATATTAGTGCAGATGTCATCTTTCATGAAGCAGTACCTTATTTTTCTGTTGCTGCCAGGCAGGTGCAGAGTGTGCCGGAGAATGCGCCTGTACTAGTTGCTCCTATACCATTTGGTATATTTACAGATACTAGTAGCCCTTCTCAGGTTGATGAGCTACCTACCAGCACATTCAGGCCAGCACCAGCAGATGAAATGACCTTCAAGGGTCACACCTATCAGTTGCCAGTTGTGTATAGGGAAAAGCCCCCTCCATCTATTCCACAGACTCAGGTTAGTGTTGATAACCTAGAGGTGGTTTTTACTCAGGAGACTTTTTCAGGCACAGTGTAAGCAGATGTACTAGGTGAGAGTCTGCCACCTGAGAATAGTTCTTCAGGTCCTAATTCCATGAGTATTGATGATGATATTCCTATTGCTATTAGGAAGGCTCTGCGATTGTGTGCCCAGTATTGTATTGTTGGGAGTGGTGTTACTATTGATTCTCTGAATTCGGAGTTTCATGCATTCATAGCTGTTATTTCTAGTGCTGAGTTACCTACCTCGTACCAGCATGCTCTACTACATCCACACTGGAAGGTAGCTATGGAGATGTCTGCACTTACTACCAGAGGTACTTGGGAGCTGTCACCTTTACCGTTTGGCGTGCATCTTGTTGGAGCCAGATGGGTCTTTACCTTGAAATACAACTCAGATGGGTCTATTTCAAGGTATAAGGTCCGCTTAGTGGCCAAAAAATTCACCCAGACATATGAGGTGAATTTCTTTGACACGTTCTCCCCTGTTGCACGACTCTCTACTGTTTGAATTCTTATATCTGTTGCGGTTTATTATGGATGGCAGTTACATCAGTTGGATGTTAAAAATGCATTTCTGTATGGAGACATGGAGGAAGAGATATATATGCAGCAACCGCCTGACTTCGAGATTTAGGGGGAAGTGTGTATGCAGGCTTTGTAAGGTCATTTATGGTCTTAAGTAGAGCCCCTGAGCTTGGTTCCAGCGTCAGTCTGAGGCATTGTCTGTTATTGGGATGCAGAGATCTTCATCGGATCATTCACTATTTGTGAGAAAGACCAGTAGGGGTGCAATAGCTTGTGTATGTGGATGATCTTATTCTTACAGGTGATGATGTAGAAGGTGCATCTTAGATGAAGAAATACTTGTCACATCATTTTGTCATGAAAGATCTTGGGAAGGTGAGATATTTTTTAGGCATTATAAAGACCTGTTCTGTTTTGAGCCTTTTAAGACGTCTGGATTGTCAGTCAGACGTCTGGTCAAACGTTTGGACCCCTTCTCAGACGTTTGGAAATTAAAAAATTTGTACGCGAAGTTGGTTCTGCACGCAGCTAGCACGCAGACCTTTTTTCCTTCTCTCTCTTCTCTTTCTCCCCCTCGCCGAACCCTAACCCACTGCCTCTATAAGAGCCTCCTTCCTCTCTCCACTCCACCACCACCTTCCTTCCCACTCCACAGCTGTGAGAGAGGCGCGTGAGAGGAGTAAGAGCGAGGAGCGGCGTGAGGAGGCCAAGGTTGCGATCTCGTGGAGGCTTGTTAGAGTGTTGCATGGCCACCACGGTGCGTACGGGAGGAGAGCATCGGGGTGTCGTCCCCGACTTCCTGTAGCGACCGGAGTTGCAGCCGAGAGGGAGGAGTCGCGGCGGAGCGCGGCGAGAGAAGTGGGAGCACGTTTTGATACTGGAGTTTTTCCAGTATCAGACGTCCGGGGTGCCTTCCGGACGACGAGCTGGACGTCTAGTGACGACATCGGACGTCTAAAAGCGGGTTTTCGTGCAGGTACGTCTTCCTCGCAGTTACGACCATGTAGGCTGCATCGCAGTATGATTTACTTGGCTAAAAAGAGGACTGCTGCTCTGTCATGCGTAGGAGCAGCTTTGGGAAGGCGCGCGGCACGCCTTCCTACGCTTTTCGGATGTCTGGACAGCTTATTAGACGATCGGAGGCACTCCTAGACGACTGGAGGACAGGCGTGCCTTCCTACGCTTTTCGGATGTCTAGACAGCTTACTAGACGATCGGAGGCACTCCTAGACGACTGGAGGACAGGTCGGACATTTGGAGCTGGGTCCAGACGGTCGCGGAGTCTTGGACGTCTGAGGTCGACACAGGGACTTGAGGTGAGACTCTGGTGACTTTTAAGACGTCTGGACTTGGTTCCAGGCGACTGATTTAGGCCTGCAGACTTGTTTTTGGCCCGTTTAGGGTCCGATCGGGATCTGTTTCACAAATGAAATATCTGTGGTTTCCTTGTGAATTCCTCTACATGTTAGAAACCTTTATATACTGTTCTAAATGTTCTCTTGTGATATGTCCCTTGGTGTAAGACTTCGACTTGTTGCGTGTCTGGGGTTTGCAGAGGCATGTGAGTCTGCAGTTCGAGCCCCCCATTATTCCCGGATTATCTGGTAGAGTGGTTTCTCCCTGTTCTCTTTATAAAACATGAATGTATCTATGAAAATTAGATAACTAGAAACCTAGGATGTGGCATGAATCGTAGGACGAGAAATAGTTGCATTATTTGTGTGCATGATTGAGATTGCAGTCATAAATGAATGAGTTGAATTGTAAGCAATTGCCTGTTAATAAATACGAGCTGCCTGTTAGAATATGAAATGCTTGAGATAATTAAACAGTTACATGTGATATCGCTTGTGCATTTGTTAAATTGTGGAAATATGAGCTGCATGTGTAGAATACGAATGGAATTGTGAATGATGAAACCTGGTATGGAATAATATGGTGAATGAGCATGAACCCTACGGGGAGTTAGGAGTAGAGCTCCTGTGGATGAATGGAAAGGTCTGGAAATGTGAGTGGGAAGTGTGCTGGCCCTTGAGTACATGGTACCAAGGAGAGCGACTGTCTCCTTTTTAGTATAAAGTGGAGCTAACCGCCCTTGGGTTGGGATTCGGGGTTAGGATTGGCCACTCTACACCGACTTCTGTTGACCCTCGCGTACATGGTACAAGGGAGAGCTATTAGTGTAGGGAGGGAGCTAGCCATCCCACGGGGCTCGGGGTTCAACAGCCACCCTACACCGACTTGTTAGGCCCACTGAGCAAATCGGGGCAGTCAGACAAGGATGCGTGGACTGTGGAGGGGCGAGACCCCTGTTTGGTTCTGAGGGGTTAGACCCCTGTTTCTGAGAGGTCTAGGCTCTATACTGTTTCGTGTTGTGCTTTGGGCGTACCTGCTAGTGGAAACGACTGATCGCGAGCCAGTGCAGGGTAACTACCCGTGCGCTTATCGCGCGTGCCGTAGTTACCGATACGTCTGTCTGTGATCTCGGGGTAGTTGACTGGGTGTAGGATAACCACGGGAGACTTTCGGCCAGGAGAGCATCACGTGTGTCTTCGACTCTTCGGAAAAGACTGCAATCAAGATCGTTCCCACGAGGAACATGCGAGATCAAGAAAGAAATCTGAAAGTAAACCAATGGGTGAAAATGTTTTACTTGTAAAATAAAATAATTTGAAAAGATAAATTTACTCGCTAGCTTTTATTATTTTAGATAGTCTGGTTACCACTGTATTTAGCGTTCGTTGACTCCGTTTTCTCATAACCCTTTACAGGTCTAGGAGTTGAGCAGCCTGAGTTTCCGGCTGCAGAGGATGCTAGACCCAGTCGAGCCAAGCAGTAGTTCTTACTGTTGTACTTCCTTTTTGTTAGTGAGTTTTAGACTTTGTTTACTATTTTTGTTACTGTACTTTGTTCTACTTTCCTGTTGTGGTGGTATGTACGGATTAGCAGCTTTTACTTCTTTTATTGCTTGCACCATTTTACTGTTAGTTACATTACATAGTGAATGTGGTTTATTTTCTTATTTTTCGGTTATTTCTTGTTGGACGACTGGGTCTTGGGATTAGTCGAGTTGAGCCGGTCTCGGATCCTGTAGGGATTCGGGAAACTGGTCGTAATGTGCATTGAGTTTGCTACAAGTGAACAAGGGACAATTATGTTGCAGAGGAAATATGCCCTTGATATTTTTCAGGATATACGCATGCTAGGATCCAAAGATGTAAATATTCCTATGGATCCTAAAATTCATCTGTTTGAAGATAATGTGAAACTAAAAGACAAGAAGGCATATCGATAGCGGGTGGGGAAGCTGTTATATCTATCACTAGGTCAGATATTGGCCTTGCAGTGGGGAAGTTGAGTTAGTTTTTAGATAAGCCCGCTGAGGTTCGTTGGCAGGCTGTGATGCAGGTGTTGAGGTACATCAAAGGATGTCTAGGTAGAGGCATTCGTTTTCAAAGAAAGGTGCCTATGGTCGTTGCATACTCAGATGCAGATTATGCAGGTGATGTCGGGGATATGCGATCTACTGCTGTTTTTTGTACCTTTGTAGCTGGGAATTTGGTAACCTGAAGGAGCAAGAAACAAAGTGTTGTTTCACGCTCTAGTGCTAAGTTTGAGTACAATGCCATAAAACATACTGCTGCTGAGATGATATGGATCAGATCTCTGTTACGATATCTTCATGTTGATGTTCAAGAACCTATGGAGATGCATTGTGACAACCGGGCTGCTACCTACATTGCAAATAATCTTATGTTCCATGAGAGAACAAAACATGTTGAAGTGGATTGTCATTACACCAGGAGTTTGATTTAACAGGGCCTACTTCGTACTACTTGTCTTGCCTTCTCAGACCTGACTGCTAACATGTTTACCAAGTCGTTGCCAACATCGTTTAAAAAAACGTGTCTCGAGGCGCTTGAGGCGTGCACCTTGAGGCGAGGCGTGCCAATTTTGCCTCGAGGCTTAAGCCTCAGCTGTAGTTTGTGAGGCGTGGCCGAGGCGTTGAGGTGTTGGAGAGGCCTCAGCTGTTTTGCTTTGTAAAATGGTCATGTGCTAGTCACATGACCATTTTTTTGACCTAAGCCTTGGCTCTAGCTCTAAACCTAAAATGCAAACCGTGGAAGTACAAAAAGGTGGAACCGTGGAAGTGCAATTGTGCAGCGCGCTCCACCAATAGACTGACAGCTCCTGCTCCACCGCATCACAGCCTCCATCGGCGAGCTGTGCTCTAGCGCAGCGCAGGCCCTAGCGTAGGCTTCAGCGCTCCACGTAGCGCAGCGCAGTGTTCCATTGCCAGCAGCTCCAACGCAGCGCAGGCTTCAGCACTCCACGCAGCGGCAGCGCAGGCCCCAGCTTCAGGCTCCAGCGTAGCGTAGCCCCCAGCGTAAGCAGCGGCAGTGCAGTGCTCTACCCAGGCCCCAGCACAGCGCAACTCCAGCTCCAGCTCCAGCGGCAATGCTCTAGCGGCAGTGCAGGCCTAGCGCAGTGCAACTCTCCAGCAGCGTAGTGCAGGCCCTAGAGCAAGGAGGGCCAAGCACAGGCCCGAGCGTAGCTCCAGCGACAGTGCTCTACTCTTCAGCAGGACACATTTGAGGTTGAGGTTTAGTATGTTGAGGTTGAGCTTAGTATGTTGACTATAAGTTTAGGTTAACTTTAGTAGGAATGACTATATGTTGAGCTTAACTTTAGTATGAGTGTATGACTATATGTTGAGGTCAAAGTGAATGACTTGATTCACGATGTATACTAGTTGTCAAAGTGAAACCTTTGTTATTTATTTGATAGTTTTATTTATTTTTCAAGTTTAGGTCATTTAGGTTTATTTGATTACCAATCTCTTTTATGCTTTTAGACATGGCGCCAAAGGTAAGAAGAGGAGGAAAAGAAGGATCGCAGATCTGATCCTGGATGGAAGTATTGCACGGAAATTGATTTTCAAGGATCTCAAAATGAGAAAGGATATAAGTATGTGAAGTGTAACTTCTGTGGGAAAACTATCACAGGTGGCATTGCAAGATTGAAGCACTTAGCGAAGACAAAAAATATGGGAGCATGTGCAAAGGTGCTACCTGAAGTTGAAACTGAAATTAAGGCCTTTTTAACAAAGAAGAAAATTGGTAGAAGAGCACTTGAAGAAATGGAAATTCGTCGTATAGGTGCATATACAGTAGAAAGTCCATCTGGGTATGATGAAAATGCACCTACAGGATCAAGTGATGCACAAGTGGTGAAGGGTTCTATGGATTTATTTGTTGCAGGAGTTGAACAGAAAGTATGGCCTGGAAGTGATGGACCTGATAATACTTCTCAATGTCCTCCAAAGCAGATTACTTTGAATTCTTCTTGAAAGAAAGAACAAAGAATTAGAACGTGTCTTAGTATTGGTAGATTCTTTATTGAGAATGGATTGTCATTCAATTTGGTTACCAGTCCATCTTATTGGCAAATGCTTCAAGATGTAACTATGGAAGAGGATTCATAGGTCCTACAATGCATGAGTTACGAACTTGGATTTTGAAAGAAGTCAAGACAATAGCTACTATGATGGACCAAGCGAAAGCGTCTTGGGAAGAGATTGGATGTAGCATAATGTCTGATGGTTGGACAGATACAAAAGGACACCTTGATCAATTTTTTGGTTAACCCGAAAGGTACGTGGTTTCTGAAATCTGTTGATGCCTCTAATGAGATCAAGAATGCTATCTCTTCAAATTGATGGATGATGTTGTTGAAGAAGTGGGTGAAAGCAATGTTATCCAAGTGATAACAAATAATATATCAGCTTATAAAAAAGCTGGAGAGATTGATGGAAAAAAGGGAACATTTGTATTGGACTCCGTGCGTTGCTTATTTCATTGACCTTATGTTGGAGGATATCACGAAGCTACCTCTTCATGACTATTTTCAAGAAGGCTAAACAAATAATCAATTACATATATGCATATGCTTGGGTGGTGGCCATGATAAGGAAGCATGTAGGAGGAGACTTGGTGAGACCTGCCGTCACTCGGTTTGTTACTGCTTTCCTTACATTGCAGAGATTGCTAACAACAAAAGATGCTCGAGTCTTTTTTCACCTCAAAAAGGTGGAAGTGCAGCAGTTATGTATTGAAGGTTCAAGGGCAAGCTGTATAAAATATTATCCTCAAAAGTAGAACATTTTGGTCTGGTGTAGTCTATGTGATAAGGACAATCAAACCGTTGGTGTTGGTTTTAAGAATGGTGGACGCTGAACAATATCCACCTATGAGATTTATTTGAGGCTATGGATAGGGCCAACGAATTTATTGCTAAAAATTTGGGTAATGATGAAAAGAAGTACAAGACAATCTGGGACATCATTGACATAAGATGGGATAGGTAATTGCATACACACTTGCATGCTGCTGCCTATTTTCTGAATTCCCAATGCCTGTATGAACCAACTTTTAAAGTTGATTCAAAAGTAAAGATGAGCTTGTACTAATGCTTCCAGAGGTTGATTTTTAACAAGGATGAGAGGTTGAATGTGAATCTCCAAACAGATGCATTTGTTAATGGAAGAGGATTATTTGGATTGTCCAATGCCATTGAGACTTGTTTTAAGAGGAGTCCTGGTAAAGTCCTTTAAATGATTCTATCATTTAAATTAATAAATTTTGTTAATTTTTTCCTCTATACTATAAACAAAATTTCCATTACAGCAGATTGGTGGAGAGCATTTGGTGATGAAATACTTGAGTTGAAGAAGTTTGCGATGTGCATTTTAAGTTTGACTTGTGCATCTGCATGTGAGCGAAATTGGAGTGCTTTTAATAAGGTAAAAGTCTAAATTTACGTTTTAAATTTAGAATAATATATAATAATTAGACTATAAAATTTAATGGTGAACTTTTCATTGAGTAGGTCCATACTAAGAGAAGGAACAGGCTGAGACAAGATAAATTCAATGACTTAGTTTATTGTATGTTCAATTTGAAATTGAAACACAAGGAGGTGAAGAAAAAGACAATGGATGATCCTCTATGCTTAGAGGAAGTAGACTTAGATGATGAGTGGATTGCTGAGCTACAACTTTGTGAAATAGAGATTGATGCTTATGAGAAGCTTTATGGAACTGTAGCTCTAAAAGAGGATCCTATTGATCTTGAGCAGTTAGGAGGAGCAGGGGGAGGAATACAAGTAGGAGGAAGTAGAAGAAAAAGGTAAAAGAGAAAGGACAAGGGTAAAGGTAATATGTAATTTTTTTATTTTGCTGAACTATAATGTTTAAAGTTACAAACTAAGGTTCTAACTTCTAAGAAATTGTTTAAAATGACTCATCTTTTAGGCAAAGCTATTATTGACGTTGAGGAGGAAGAGTTTCAAGAGAGTGATAGAGATACTGAGGAAGATGTTGATAATGAGGTTATGGTGAAGTTTATGGATGACTCTTGGGATGATGCGACTAGCCCTAGCGACAGCATTGATTAGCTTGACGGTGTTCAAGGCGGAGACTAGAGTCTACAATGTGTTGTAGTTCTTTTGAGTTTTTGATGTGAATGCTTCATGTACCTTCATTTTAATGTACGTTTTAACTCTTAAGTCTCACAATGGTTTGGAAAGTTGGTTTAGTTTGTACTTTTGTTATGGTTTCTAATCTTCTATATTATATGGATGTTTATCTTTTCATTTAAACGTCATCTCTTGTTTAGTTTCGTTCTTTCAATGTTGTGATAGAGAAAAAATGTTTTGAAACTGTATATTTATGTTATTATTTACTTATTAGCACTTGATAAGTATATATCATTTCATTTTTTATATTTTTCATGTAAATCCTGAGGCTTACGCCTCAACCGCTTTGAGGTTTACGCCTTGCCTCGATGAAGGCAAACCGTCTCAGTATTGCCTCGCGTTTTTTAAAACCTTGGTTGTCATGTCCCCAGTTTGAGAGTGTAGAAACAAGTTGAGCATGATGGATATATATGTTCCAGCTTGAGGGAGAGTGTTGAGTTATTTTTATATTTGTAAGAGGTGCTGTGTTATTTTATTTTGTGTAGTGGATCTATGATGTACTTTTCCTACACTTATATAGAGGTGTAGGAATTTCTTGGCAATAGTAGTAAGTTTGTTTTCTTCAACTCCATCTCTACCCATATTAAAGGTCCTAAAAAGCATTTGCATATAGGCTTGCCCACCATCTACAATCATGTTTGTTTTCCGGTAAATATACATCTACTCAATCAAATACAAACTAGTTTCCTCAATTAGGTTCCACATCCCCATGTTGGAAGCTTAACATTTGACGTACACAATGGATAATTGATCAAAAGATCCAAAGAAACGTCCCCCATCAGCATCCTTATGCTTTAATACTTTTCCTCTTGTGTCTTTGGTAGAATAATTTCAGTCTTCCAAGCCCATCTTCTAGCAAATATGGCTCCACTATGAAACTTATCCGGAGCCAGTTCTTGCAGCCAAGCACAATCCCTGAACTTGGCATCAGCTTGCAGCCAAGCAGAATAATTTTAGTCTGATAACAGACTCAAACTTGGCCAGCTTGCAGTAGAAATACATATCATGCATAATATCATCTAAATCAGTTAGATCCAGCTTTACCTACACCAAAGAGAATCCAAGGTTGAAGCGCACTAAATATTTGACAGCTGAGAAAAGATTTCGAGAAAATTGCTTGATAGAAGGATGTTTCCACCATTACAAACATGGAGCCGTTAGGTTTAAATGGGCATGTAATGCAACTGATATCCCAGCTGCTGTCACACACCATGTCTGCTGTGTGCCTTAGCAAAGAGATCGTCTTGCTAGAAAACTCGTGTTGTTGCCTGAATGATCACACAGAAATAGCTCCCTAATCAACAAAAACAAATATTTTTGGTTGTCATAAAGTAAGCAGTGGAAAATTTCTTTCAATTTCCTTCTCTCATAAAGATATTGCTGATAACCTAAATGTTTTGGTTATACATGAAAAACATACCACTGTTTTAGCAACTGCAGTTAGTGGCAATAAATGACAGAGATTAACTATTTGAGCCAAAACTACTTTTGTAATTGACCACTTTTGTAAACTATTTGATTGCTTGAATATGTCTGCAGTTGTGATTTATGTGCCTGAATATGTCCAAATCAATTGCTAGTGAGGCATTAATCTAATTGCATAATAAACTTTTGAGGTGGCATGGTATCTCTAGTGTAAATATGTCATATGAGAGCAGGTAGTTTTGCGACACTGCTATCAACATCTTAAATATACTGATTTGAATCAAATGTGTAAGAAATAGCTATATGTCCCTTATTTACAGCTTCTCATAATTAGTTTGTTGATTCAGCTACTAAGAGGTATTTATGAGTTACTTTTATACATTTTTGCCTTCACTTTCTTTGCCGAGTATCCCAAAATTGCTTCTTTTTTTTTTTTTTGAAATTCACTAGGACTGTGGTCCAGAAAATGAGGGAGCTTCAATTCCTAGCCATGAAATTTTGCCTGAAGGTTCTTCAGTGAAAAATACACCGAGTGCATCTATATTTGAGGCTCAACGGTTTATAATTGATTTTATTTTAAGTCTATATACTTGCTGAAAAGTCTCAGTTCCTAAGTTTAGGTCATTTGATAGTTAAAATATGGATGGTGCCTTTTAAGAAATTTGATAGCCACCAGCAGTATGCAATCCAGACCCATGCTACCAGTAATCTTTTTGTTGAATGCAGTGCCATGCCACCAGCAGTGCTCCTAGGTCTTGCAGTTCTTCTTCCTTAAAAGAAAATGGATAGGGGCAAAAAATCTATGGAAGTGCCTTTGGGTATGTTTTCCTTTTATAATCTTCTTTCAAATGCCCAATAAATTCAATTGTTTGGACATTTCTAATGTAATGGATTCTCGAGGGGAAAAATACAAAGGTGGATTGCAGAACCACAGGACGCTTGCAGAATCTCGGGTGCCTGTTGTAGATCTTGTAGGTGGAATTGTCACCATGCATGTTGTTCCACCACCATTACTTGAGAAGCACAGTGGTATGTATTTGCTTTTCCAATTTATATTTCCTGTCAGGAGATAATAATTGTTGAACTTTTGTTATCAAAATTTAAAGAAAAGAGAAAAAGAAGGAACCTTCTTGCACATAATTGTAGCAAGTGATCCATTAAATATATGAAAATGCTCCTGTCATACAGAACAACAGTGAATTATTTTATCTTTTTAGTTGCTTCCTCTCATGGCATCTGCTCTTGAATTTGTTTCAGCAGCGCCACCAGCAGTCTTTGGCTCTGTTGCTTTCTGCGGTTGAAACCATTTTATTTTGTTGGGGGCCTTTATCTTATAGGTATTGCCAATTGCTGTCAAGTTGTTTGCTTCTCAAAAGATCCCCTGTAATAATACAAACAGAACCTCCCCTATTCTTGACCTAACATGTATTTCAGTTCTTGATTATAGAACCTCCCCTGTCAAGAACATTAAATTTGGAAAACCCAGGTTTTACTGTACATGGGTTTTCTAATACCAATTAATGTGCAAGCTTTACCTTTTTATGGGAATCACATTAATCCCATGAGCCATTCACCATGATCTACAGACTTGCCACTGGGGGAAAACTTGTAGAATGCAATAACCTCCAAATAGAGACTAGAAATCGGATTTTTCAGGCATAACAAATACACAACAATGAGCATTCTCTGTTGTACAACCCAAATTTATACTTGGATCATATCATAACCAGCTTATGTGTTTCCAATTATACATTATATTTCCACTTTGCATCATACAAATCCTAGTAGTATTTGCCTATTAGATATAGCCCTGCCATGGAATCTAAAACTTGTCCAAGTTCCACAACAATAACATCATAGCACGCTATGCACGATCACTGTCAGAATTTTGTGTCCAGAACCAAATCTAAAGCCTATTGCCATTACTCCAATATTAGCAAAACTGTATATTCACAATATATTTCCTCTGTACTTCTACATGTTGCACATAGAGGCATAGCAAAAGAAAATGGTGAAGAATATTTTAAAAATATAAAGGATGGTTTAACTTAAAAGTAGCTTATTCTTTTTTAGGATAGTTTGAACTAGTTTCGCATCATTCAATGTGGAGGTGGTTGCCAATGGTATGCGGCCATTAAATTTCATTCATAATTTTTTGATTCTCATTCTCCTGATGATGTGATGCAAATCCTCAATTGTTGGAGTGTCATATAGCATGGAGTACTGAATGTTAAATGTTTTTTTTTAAGTACACTGAATATTATTAAAGTGTATTTTTCTTTTCTTTCTTTCTTTCTTTCCCTGTGAGTATCCCTTTTTAGGACATTACTTAGGCATATATTTCAGGATAAATCCCAGGATTTTTATAAGAAGCAACTCTAAGAGTTCGTTAGTGTTGAATTCAGGTTTTAAAGAGGATAGCTCTCATTGAAATAGTATTGCTATCTTTTTTTCAGATTCTAGAAGTGCTACTAGTGGTTTATTGAAGTTTGGAAGCTGCCATCAAATGCAAGATGGGATAGCAAGGATTTTAAGTCATTTTTTGATGAGGCTGCTGCAATTGGTTGATTTTCAATTGTATTTTGTTATACTTTCATTTTTTTCCGTAAAAAAAAACATTGTGACTTCAACGAGGGAACATTTGTACTTGATTTTGAGTTTAATAAATTAAGGTAACTCAAATACTTAAGTTTATGTAACATGTACTTTATATTTGAAATGCAATAAAAGTGATATTTTATGTTAAAGGTTATTTTTGTCAAATTATTATGTGTTGGGTTATTGAAAAAAAGGTAAAAATGATATTTTGGGTGAATTTTTTGTCTTAACAATGTTATATCTGCAAATTCTAAAAGATAATTAGAGAGAATTATTTTCATCTCCAAAAGCTTGTGTGGGTTGATATTTGTTCAATTAGGTTTTAGGTTAGCTTAATTGAATTTAGGTGCACCCAATCAAGTAAGTATGCACCTAATTGAGTAAGGACTTGGTTTAATAGGTTTAATTTGGGTTTGATTAGACTCAATGAGTCTAATCAAGTGAGGGTTAGTTTAATTAGGTCTCATGGACCTAATTGATTATTGGCTAATCCAATCAACTCAAATTGAGTCAAATAAGTATGGTATGGTCCTAAATAGGTTTCTAGGTTAGGGATATGGTATTGGATAAGTGGATTAGGTTTAGGGATGGTAGGATAGGACTATGGATAGGGTGGATAGGTTCATAGATAATGCTATCTGGCTTTTGAGCTCAAATATCTAAGGTTGAGCTGGTTTAGGGATAGGTATTGGGATAGGGTTATCCTAAGGTTTCTAGGATAGGGTAGGGTTATCTTAAATCCTCTCTTTCCTCTTTTGTGCTTGCATCTTCAATCTTTTTTTATTTCATCTTTATTCCTCAATCAGCTACTAGCTCATCTATAGCTTCTGCTCCTATCCAGCTTTATCTCTTAGTTCTTCAAATTACTTCGAGATCACCTACATTATTCACAAGAGACTAACATTAGGAGAATTATTTATAAGATAAATGCAAAGCTCAAATATGCATGTATGTTCTAAATGTAATATTTATAAACCTAATGCATGATTCTACTAAGGAATTGGCCTTAAATTAAGGCAATTAGGGTAATAGAATAGACTGTTATCACACTGCCATAGTTATCTTTTGTTAGTCCCTAGCAAAATTAACATGTGAAAAACCTTCAGGAATCATTTGAGAATCATAATACTCTACTTTTTTCTTTCAAAGTTGCTATCAAAGAATCGAGTCAGTTTCAATAAAAAATCTTAAGATTTTTTACTAGCAAAAGGAAATTGTGGACAAATCCTTAACGGCAAAGATTCAACAGTTTTAAAGTATTGACCTAAATCCAAACCTCTCAAATAAAATCAGAAATCTTATTAGCCATTAGACTTGGGTCGTCAAAGTGACTTTCTTTGACTAAGTTGACCCACCCAAGATTCGAATAGAATGTAAGAAACGAGCATCTTGTGTGTGATTTTTATGTGACTTATCAGATGGACAACTAAGTTAATTTCTAGTATTCAATAAGGCTTGGAATGTTTCTATGCTCTTTCTGAGATAACCTGTCGTCGGTTAGGCCATATTAAGTCTTGGGAGCTTTCTCCTCATCACTTTTCTACCATGAGGTAAACACACTAGGTGCATATCTCCCCGGTTGGACCTTTAGGTCTCTTATTCATATTTCTTTTCTCCATTTTTTTTCTATAGGATAAATACCTATATGTAGTGAGGTGCTTTTATTTTGAAAATGGAAAGGATAACATCCATTTGTAGTGAGATGCTTTAGTTGGTGGAATTGCACCCATCTGTAACGAGATGCTTTATTTGGTGGTATATATATATTTATATTTTTCTCATTTTTTTCAAGACTGAATATCTTTTTTTGTTCTTCTCCAAATCATTTTTCTAGACGAGTGGCTCGTCTTCATCCGTTCTAAATGCATTTCCCTACAAACACGAACAATCCTAAAAGCTAGAAACATGGCAAGGTCCTTTGGATTTACTTGCCTTAAGACTAAATCTTATTGATTATTAAGAACTCAGTAAAATCGTCCATAAGATGAGTCAATGCATAGTACAAGTGAAGATGTTTGGGACTTAAAGACTATCTAAACCAAAGGATGAAGCGATGAGTTATTCACTTATCATCCTTTTGACTTAATACTTCTAGCTTTTTCAGACTCTTTTCAAAGTCTTAGGAAAATCAATCCAAATTTAGGTAAATACTCGAGAAAATTAAGTCTAAAAAAACTTGAGGAGTTTAGGCAGAAAGACTTTATTTCGTATTTCCTAAAATTAGTAAATTCTCAAAATCAAGAATTCTTAACTCTACCTAGCTTGAACCTTAAGAACAACACTAAAACACCTTTTTTTTTATTTTTTTTGTTTTTTTAATGCTATCTATATATAAGAATACTAACAGGATTAGTTGACACATTAAAATAAGACATGCAATGACTACCCCCCCATACTTATTCATTACAATGTTCTCATTAAAGTGTATGCAGAATAAAAATAATCAAAATGTAATAAGCAATAAGAGGGAATATCACCTGAGGTTTTTGTTCCAAGTCAGCTTAGAAAAATAAAGATCTCAATACCTGTATAGAATACTGAGTTACCTCCCAACTAGTGCTAAATTTTACGTCATTAGCCGAGTCAAAAACCCCAAAATAAAGGAACGATTAATTTAATGGGTTGAGTCAGGATTAATATGAAGATATGGTCATGTGGCTCGAGAATCAGTGATCTACAAATGCAGACCAGCTAATGGTGTAGCCCCACTTCGAAGAGTTTTTCTGGTCTATAGTATAGAATAGGGACAGATAGATGAGGGTAACGAAAACAAGGTTCATGACGTAAAGTTTACTCATAAATCCAATTCCAAAGTTCAAGGAGGGGTTGTGGAGGAGGTAGATTGAAATTATGATTGAAATCCAAATTTGGTTCAGAATATGAATCATAAGGATCCTCGTAATGGTGATTGATATAAAAAATTATGATTTCTCCATGCTCCGAATCATATGAGGATAAAGATAGAGCTTGTGAGATTGGAAATTCCATGTAGAATTCCTTAAAATCCTCATTAGAGATGATCTCTTCCTCATCAGAAATATTTTCATGGTCATCAGAATTTGTTTCGCTCTCAGAGTCAAGTCATCCATTAGAATTATTAGGATTATAAGTTTGACCCCAATTGACTCTGTTTTGAACTATATCCTCTGAGGTAATGTCTTCCTTTCCCTCATCAATCAAATCAAATTTCGCAAAATTCCATGATTTAGATGAGTTGATCACTTCCTCAGGCAAATCATCATAAGTCATCTCCAATAGTTCTGCACTCTCTTGAACATCTCTTTCATAGGGGGATTGTTTGCCATGTTCAATCTCAAGATGTTGGGGATTAGAGTCAAGAGTAGGGAGTGCAGAATCAGGTTTTTCCTCAGGACCTTGGTGGCTAGGAAGAGAGGAGTGAGAATCAGATGATACAACAGTAAAGGAAGATTCAACTCCTATAGGAAGTATCTTAGAATGATTAGTACCGTAAACTCCAAATAGCATAATCGAACCATCTAGGCACATATGATCATCAGAATCCTCAGTCAAAATCAAATCTGAACCATCCAAATGTGCCTAGTTGGGGGTACCAAAGTCATTAATCTCAATGTTCTTTTTAGGGGTCTCTTTTGTCTGTTCATAATCCTTATCATGCTCATCCTTTCCCTATTCGAATTTTCCCAAATTTCTTGAAATATCCAATTCTAAACCCTCCTCGAGGTCCAATTGTACTTCCTCGAACATAAAGGACTCATACTTAGGCCCACCATAGATTGGTTTCTCAAAATAGAATGATTGCAATTCAGGGCCTAAATCAAGATCTAATTCTTCAAGCAAATCTTTTCCCTCAATCATGATAGGGCTATTAGATAATGTAAATGTGATTCCATAAGGTATCTCCCAAGAGTCAAGATCTTTAGATTGAGAATCAATCTTAGGGATGTTAATCTTTTCTTCATCATTTTTCAGGATGGGGCTTTCAAATGATTATAGTTCGGATGTATCACAATCAGTTTAAGGACCCCATCATATGTCCCTTCCATAGAGTTGTTCATTTTAGAATCAGTGTTTGGGACATCAAAACTATCTATCAATTTAGAGTATTGGTCCAAGTTCTCTTCAATCAGTTCTTCCTCATGGTGATTAGCCATGGGAGGAGGTTCAGAAACAGAAAAATTAGGTCATCTCCTTAGATTACTCTCCAAAGGTGGTATGAAATCAGGGTTCGGAGACCTTCTAGCATCTATGTACTGGAAGAAAGTTAATAGATGAGAGAGAGGACATATGAGAGAATTCCCAAGCAATCAAACTCTAGCCCCAAAGGGTTGCACCTATTAGACCTAGTCCAAATTTCTCTAACCTTAGCTAAATGACCTAACCCTTGAATTACTTGGCTAGCTAGAAGGGTGGAACCCCCTAAGACACCCTGCACGGTGGGACACCACTAGAGGTTAATGCGGTTATTGCACCGACCTTTCTTGTCACCAATTGGTCTAAATAAACAAGGCCTTAGATACAATCAACTAGGCATAGCTCCAATTTGGAAAATAAAATCCAACCTAGTTGGCGTGTTTATCAAGTTAATTAGTGCTTGGGATTTAAAGTGCGCAATATTAGATGATGGGTGTGAGGGGGGTGGGTGCCCAATTGATTAAATTTAGATGTGCGTGCGTGCCAATCAAAGGGGTTCACAATACAAGCTTATTTGATGTAGTTGCTTTTAAGGTTCAAGTGCTTGTATTAGTGAATTTTAGGACTCACTTGGTTAAATATATTCAAACAATGGTTCTAGTGAGTCACACAAGAGGTTTTGCAAGTCCCACTTGTTTGATAAATTTCCTTTAAATATGGAGATGCAAGTGTACTCTACCTTAATGTGAAACCTTAAAAGCAGATAGTGCTAAATGATGAAAATTAAGTCCAATAGGTTAAATGTAGTGCGACCCAATCAAGGCAATCAATATTCCTAATGTTTCACTAAGGTTCTTAGAAAAAAAATTTTTCAGATTTTTTTAGTGCACTTTAATATTTTTTCAAATTTAATAGTGCACTGGGGTCTTCGAGGCTATTTTGACACCTAGTCAGTGATTGAACTTTTCGTGCAATCAAACGTGCTCAAAATATTTTTTCTGATTTTTCAAGATTCTAAATTATCAAAGGAATCCAATGTTGCAAATTTTAGGTCAATCAGAAAAAAACTTTCTATGATTTTTTGAATATCGAAAATTGGGAAGAAAAAATAGATCTGATAGTAGTGCAATCCGTGAATTTTCAAAAGTTCTATATAAGTTAGATGCGTATGAAATTTGGACATCTTCCTGACTTCGATATTTACATCTAGTAGCAATTTCAAAATTTTTCTAAGTATATAAATTGGGAATATAATTTTTGAAAATAGAAATTTGTTGCAATCCGAATATCAAGGAGGTGGCTTTTATTGATTTTTAAGAGATAATGGCCACAAAAAAGAATTTTTTTTATTATAGAAAGAAATCAATCTCAAGAAAATACTTCTAACCTAATGATCAAGTAAAACACCTAATTTTTTTTATATCAAAAGAAATCTAAGATATATACACTTAAAGAGGACTGAAAACGCTTTTCCGTTTGCTGCGCTTCTCTTTGGATTTTTGATACCTATGCACAAGTCGACAAACACAAAGCAAAGTAGATTAGTAATCAAAAAATAAGTGCGGACTCAAAAGGTTAAAAATAAATCAGTGCTTCTCCAACAACAACGCCAAATTGATGCTCATTAAAATCTACACGATTAAAATTATCGAATCGTTGTATTGTGTAAATAAAGCGATCGATTAATATTTATAATACTGAATTACAAGGAGTCCAGGTCGAACGTTGGGAGGCAGTCGCCATTTTAATACCTTTCGTAGTTATAATATAGTAGAGTAGAATATATATAGATATCAAATAGATGCACAAATGATAATGCTAGAGACAGATAAATGAATACTGTAATTTATTTCTAATATCAGAAATGTCTCACAAATATAAATTTAATTAATGATTATAATAATAGAACTATAAAAGGAGAGAGAGAGAGAGAGAGAGAGAGAGAGAGAGAGAGAGAGAGAGAGAGAGAGAGAGAGAGAAGATTGGAGTTGCTTGAGGGATGCTTGAGGAAGCTTCTGACAGAGCTGCAGAGCCAGGGCATCGGGAGGAAGAAGATGGAGTCTAGCGAGGAACACTATGAGTGGATGTGCACTATGGTAGAGGAGGGATAGGTAGGTTAATTATTTGAGAGACTAAGTTACTTCTAAGGGTTGGAGGCTAGGTCCTTTTATAGGAATCTAGGTGGCTTCCTATTGGTTGATCTAGAGTGCTTACGATCACTAATTTGAATGATTTAGATTTAATTAAAAGTGATGCCTAGGTGCTATCGCACTGAAGTCGGGTTTAAAATAGGTGTCGTAGTATAGTGACCAAAATAACGAAAACACTTAAATTTATATCTCAAATGTGAGTCAAGGTCATCTTAGGGAGCAATTAATTCGCAATATAAACTGATCAAGTGCTTTACATTGTAAATAAATTAAGTTCATGTAGCAAGGAGTTATACCTAAGTCCTAAAAGACTAAAGTCAGATGTAGCACAGGTCTGTGGTGGAAAATGTTGATCAAAGTAAGAAATCTTAGTATGAAAATAATTGAACCATGAATGGATTGAGTCGTCACCACAGGGAGGCACGTGCTTTAATAAAATTCGCAAGAATCCAAAAACCAATGTTCATAAATGATCAGTCCAAGAAACTGAGCCAAAATCCAATTTCGATTAAGAAAACAGTGAGTATTCAAGCTAGAATAGCATTTTAGCCAAAGAGGAGTTTCCTTGTAAATTCATCATATTGATGAAATAAGAAAAATGATTTGTGGCAATGGCATCCCTTGTAATAAGAAATAGAAGGCAAACACTGATCAAAGAGGGGATCCTCTTCTCTTTGCTCTTGTGTGTGAAGGAGCTCACGACTAGAGGTGAGGAGCTACCTGGAGATGGACAGAGCTAGCGTGCATCCGACGGTGGTGGCAGTAAGGAGCGGGATGCTCGGAGCTCGCCGGATGGCAAGGAGGGAGCTGGTGGGTGGATGCTGCTAGCAGCAGCACTTGATGGAGGTGGGTGGCGCTGGTCACGTGGGAGCAATGAAAGAGGGGGTGTGTTGCTAGTGGCATGTGACGACAGGTGCTTAGAGGTGGCAGAGGTGTGCAGGCCACGCGTGGCGCACTGCTGCACCTGTAAGCGGACACGTTGGAGGGTGAACGGAGCGACGAGGGGAGCTGGGGCGAGCGTTGGTAGCCGTTGGCTGCTTCAGCGTGAAGGTGGTTGGTGTTGGTGATGGTGGTGGTGGGTTTCTATTTGAGATGGTGGAAACAGAGGAAGTTCGCGAAGAAGATGATGAATAGTAGCACGGTGTGAAGATGAAATGCTGGTTGTTTAATGCTTTCACGATGAGGCAAGTAGGCTCTGGATGGCGGTGTGACCTATCACACCACATGCCCACGGTGGAGTTGTTGCCGACGAGGTCCACAGTGGTGGAGTGGTAATGTGCTTGATGCACTCATAGTGATGGAGTTGAGGTGGAGGCCTCTCGAGTTCTGTAGCCTCCTCCTTATAGTAGCCAAGAGCATTTGAATTGAAGCCTCGAGGGGAGGAGCATCGGAAGAAGGCCATCAAGGCTAGATCCGCTCCTCTCGTTCCTTCCTTGCTGGGACGAGTGGATTGCTCCTTGATTGCTGGACTTTAATGGCCACACAGTTGTTGCGATGGTGGCTGGGCCGAGGAGTCCTTGTAGAAGAAGAAAGGAATAATAAAAGATTGGCTTATTTATATACAAAGCCTTATAGAATGTCTAAATTCTATGTAAGGGGCGTAATGCATGCATGTAATGTGTAGAATGCAAACTAAATTAAAATGCAAACTAAATGCATGTTATCCTAACTAGGATCTAATTTACATATGAATGCGATGCACAAAGCAAATCTATAAATTAATGTATTTACATCTTAATGCATGCTAAATAAGTGTTAGAATTAACTTAATGTCTATGCATTAAAATACAGAAATAGCCCACAAATATGAGCTCACCATAAACCACTAATCAAGTAATTAAAATGGAGCTCAAGAGATTGATATAAAAAGGAACATGTTTATTCAATGTAATGCAATATATCAAACTCCAAAAAAATAAACTAAGTGTTTGAAGCAAAAAATGATATTTTCAACTATGTAAAGTCTCAACACTTAGTGAGAATTTAGACCCAACGAGCCTGCATAGACAAGGCCCAAGTCAAACAGAAGCTTTCCCAGCAAAATCGGCCCACCTCTTTGGGCCCAACAATAGCCATCCTCTTCTCTTTCCTTTTTTTCTCTAATCGAATTCGGGTTTGGCTTAGACCTGCTGGGCGTGCATGGGTGGGCGAGGGCACATGCGTGGCTCGTGATATGGCTGGGGACTCGACCCCTTGTTTTTGAGCGATGGGATTGGGGGCAGGATTCAATTTATGCGCAAATCTAGTCTCTTGTTTTTAGATGTGGGACTATTAGTCCCCTTCTTCTGTGTTGCTACAGAGATGGAGCTGCTATCAATTGGAGGAGCAATTGGCATTGGTCTGCCAAATTAAAGGTCCAGTCGAGTTCCCTATGTTGGTTCGTGCGCGAGGAAGATGAAAGCCCTATGCTTGAGTGCCAAACGATGTCTCTTGGCACCGAAGAAGACAACGGCGATGACGATCACTTGTAGAAGAAATACTGGCTTAGGGCCCCAGTAAAATACTTAGAAAGCTTCGCCAGAGTGCGGCGAAGATAGTGGTGGTTGTAATTTGATGGTTTACTGCGTGTGGTGGTTGGATGGAGAAGCTCTGATGGAGCTTTGATGACTATGGTGGGAGGTGATGGTGGAGGTGTCGTGGCATTCAATTAGGTTGGGCAAAAGGCGTCTGGAGGTGTGGGGAACCTTTTGACTAGCCTAATTGAGTCGGAGGAATATGGGGAGGCAAGGCAGTGAAGGTGGTTGCGATGGTGGCGGTCGGCATCGGAGAAGGGGCTAGAGGGGAAGAATGGAGCTCTAAGCTCCTTAGAGCTAATTGGAGGGGAAAAGAGTGAAAGCCCTAAAGAAATTTGGGGAAAGGAAGAGGGGAAGAACCCACCGATTTTTGCCGGTGACAAGGAAGAAGACGACGGCCTAAGCGATTGAGAAGTCGGAGGCTGAAGCTTCATGGAAGCTTGAGGAAGAAGGTTGTTCAACATGAAATTGCGAGAATAGATTTTAAGTTATCGTTGCAGTTGCAAAATACGTCAAATCAAATGAATTTATAGATCAGAAATTGGTAAGTCCCGAGTTGCTTGCAGGGAGGCAAAACAAGATTCTTAAAACCTTTCTCACTAACTATTCTACTCTAATGGAATCACATAAAGAGAGACAAGATTTCCTTTGAATAATAATCTTTATTGCTAATCATGAAAAGTTTTACACATGAACTCTAGAGGAAAGCTTACAAATAGCATAAAAACATAGTAATAAAAGAGAGAGAGAGTAGAGAGAGAGAGAGAGAGATTATGGAGCTGCTTGAGGGATGCTTGTGTGAAACTTGGCAGAGCTTCAGATCCAGGGTGCTAAGAAGAAGACCAGAGAGAGAGCTTGGAGGGAGAGAGGGCGTGGATTATGGCGACCTAAACTATACTATGGTTAACTTATTCCTAAGTGGTAGAGGCTAGGTCCTTTTATAGAAAAGTAGGAAGAATTATGGCCATTAGATTTAATCTAAGTGCTTCTAAAAGGGTACTTAATCTAAGGGTAGGATAATCCTTGGATTTTCATCCAAGGGTGGCTAGATGGGCTACTCATAGCCAGCCATGGGAGGCTATTTGGGATGTTGCATGGCCAACCATATGTGGTGGAAGGGAAGCCATAGGATGAGGGATCTAAGGTGGAGATTGGGTCTCAAAAGATCTTATCTCTTTAGATCTTTCATAAGAAAGATCTAAGAGATAAGATCTTTTGTATGATGAGCGGTTAAGAGGATAGACTCTTTACTTAGGGTCT